>LR738711.1:518521367-518612446 GCA_902687465.1 Secale cereale
CCCCCCCCCCCCCCATCCTCCACCTTCAAGGAGCTGCCCCGACGTTCCCCTCGTCTTTCACGCCACCTCCATTCCCACACCACCGAAAGAGCAGCATCATCACTGATTCCTCGGATGAAGCTGAGGCCTAATCAGCGCCACCAAAGAGGTTCTACAGTAATCGCTACATTTTCTTCTTGCTTCGATCTCACCGTGCTGTCGGCGCTCGGTCCCGAGCCGCCATGGTGCAGCTCCATCTACGGCGGCGACGCCGACCACTTCCTTTACGGCATCGCTCCCTTGACGGCGACGTCCATATCAGTCGGAGCTGCTACTGCTTAGGCTCTCGCTCGCACTGCTGCTCTGCTCTTGCTCTCCTTTCCCCTACATGGTCTGCTCTTGCTCTTGCTTGCGTTTTTGCTCTTACTCTTGCTCTTGCTTGCACTGCTTCTCGAGTCTTCCTCGCATTGCTGCTGCACGAGCAGCAGAATCTGCTCTCGCTTGAGCCCCTGCAGCTGCTACCCGAGATGTTGCTACACGACCAGCTGCCCTGGCTCTCGCATGCGCTGCTGCTGCTGCTACTGCTTTTCTGCTACTATTGTTTTCAGTTTAGATAGTAAAATTCAGTTTTGACAGTTAAATTCAGTTTTTACAGTTAAGTTCTAAGATGAGCGGCTGATGTATTTTACATCTAGCACTTCGGGGTTATGTATTTTACATCATCTATTGGAGATGCTATTAGAATTCCCCTCAAGTTAACATTGTATCTCTTGTCCTGCTTCAGCCTCGCCATCGTACAAGTCATCGGAGCTACTCCAACGATGAAACCCTCCATCACAGCCGAGTAGTACCCTTGGCTCCATCTCCAGGCGCCTAAGATCTTCTTCCCCTCCTCCGACTGCCACATCAGCCGCAACATCCTCAGCGACCAACCCACTGATGCTGAGATTAACATGGCTTCGCCAAAGAGGTTGTACATTTGCTGCATCACTTTTTTACTCTACATGTTATATATATTGTCCACTAAGCACACGTAGTAACGTGAAATACGGTTAGTTTCTCATATATAACAAGTAGTGAGGTACCAGGCAACCTAGCTATCTATGATGGACTCTCTTGAAAGCCATCATTATTTCTGCGTGCTTGAGCTGTGCATTTCTAGATGGGCCTGGAGTTGAGCTAGTAGGGCAGTGGCCTGGGTCCAAAGTAGTAGAAGTAGCACAAAAACATTGTTCGAGTGTAGGCGTTTCCCTGTTCAAGCCTGCCTACTAGAATCGCTAGTGCTTGAAAGGAAAAATGAAGGAAAAACATAGGAATTGGAAAGTTTCCTGTGGACCTACTATTCATGCATTTGGTTCAAAGGAACGGAGCAAAGGAAAACTGTAGGATTTGTTCCTTTAGTGTCTCCTTGATAGAAAAAATGTAGGAATTTTAATATCGACTTGGCCTCCTTTTCAAATTCCTATTAATGAAGCACAAGACTATGAGATAGTAGCATAATAGCATTATAACTGTACATTTTTGTGGTTTGACTTAATTTCAGCATGCTTCTTTACATTCCTGTGATCTTCCAATTCTTGCGAACCAAACAGCCAGATTGACAAAAATCTTGTGTTTTCAAATTCTCTGTTTTGCACGTGCATTCCTATCCTATTCCACTGTATTTCCTATCGCTGCATTGTTGGAATCCTCCAATTCAAACAAGCCCTTACAGAATTACTTCTGTTAAAAATATGTGTCAAACAAAACCTTGTGTGGTTTGTCCCGCTTGTGCTGCGCTGTGGTCCACCTCATCTCAGCTGCTCCAACAAAGGAAGGGTTCACCACAGCAGGAATCTGCCCTCCAGACTGTCTTTCACCGTAGATCTTCTTCCCCACCGCCAGCAGCCACGACATCCGCATTAGCATCATCAACTTAGCAGACCTTGAGGATGACATGGGTCTGCAAGAGAGGTCGCACTCTTTCGTGTCTGCTTACAATATGCATCGCTTAACATGATGACATGCTACTTTATTATCCTGTTCAAAGCTTAGAATCCAAGTCAAGTCCAAACTAATGCTCAAACTTGAGTTTTTAAATGGTTGTGGGGTACATATTGGGGCAGCAATCAATACTATATGTCTACTATCTGAATAATCTCATGTGTCTAGTGTGAGTTTCATGTTGGGTGGAAACAAACATTAAAGGAGCCATTATCTATATTTTTAACTAAAGCTATTATCTACCTACTATCATTGATTTTGGGTCTATCCATAGTATGCACTCCTTACGTAATCTCACTATGTTTTATTCCTATGCATGTAAGTTATTGTGCACAATGGTACTGAACATGTAGAGCAAAAGAGACGAGCCTTGCATGGCAATAAAATTTCATGCAAATGTCGCTCCATGGTGGGTGCAAAAGCAACCCCCTTCCCCCATTCCATAATGTAATCAAGAGGAAGATAATTGTTCAGAGGGGGATTTAGAGGGAACATACCACTCCTATTTAACCCCTTAGGTCTTTTGCTCTAACTTGGTATGCTGATGTTGGTCATATCATGCGTATGGTGCCTTGAATTGCTTACTTTACACATAAAATATGGCATCTGCTTAGTTTAGACATGTATTGTGTGAATGCCATCTGTTTAGTTTCTATAACATATATGTAAATCATGCAATGCCATCTTATTTAGCCAGGCATCATATATGTCAATTTTGCAATTCCATCCTGGTTAGCCAGTCATCTTAATTATATGTGAATTATATCATGCCATCCTTTTGTATTACATAACAAATTTGATAACAATGTGTTGGGGATCGTTGCAGAAATTCAAAAAAAATCTACGCATCACCAAGATCAATCTATGGAGTGACTAGCAATGAGAGAGGGGAGTGCATCTTCATATCTTTGAAGATTGCGATGCGGAAGCATTGCAAGAACGCGATTGGTGGAGTCGTACACGAAGCGATTCAGATCGCGGCCGAATCCGATCTAAGCGCCGAACAACGGCGCCTCCGCGTTCAACACATGTACGGCCCGGTGACGTCTCCCAAGCCTTGATCCAGCAAGGAGAGTGGGAGAGGTTCGGGAAGATTCTGTCCAACAGCAGCACGACAACATGGTGGTGGTGAAGGAGTGTGGTTCTCCAGCAGGGCTTCGCCAAGCGCTACGAGAGACAAGGAGGAGGCGAAGCAGGGCTGCGCCAAGAGGGAGAAATACTCATGTGTTGAGCAACCCCAAAAACCCCCACTATTTATAGGGGAAGGGGAGAGGGGGCCGGCCCCCTCTAAATGTGATCTAGAGGTGGGGGCGGCAGCTGGGAGGGGGGGCTTGCCCCCCAAGGCAAGGGGTGCGCCCCCTTTAGGGTTTCCCCCAAAACCCTAGGCGCATGGGCCCTAGGGGAGAGTCGCCCAGCCCACTTAGGGGCTGGTCCCTCTCCATATACAGCCCATAGGGCCCTCCAGGGCAGGTGCACCCTCCCGGTGGTCCCGGTAAAATACCGGCACCCCCCCCCCCTCGAACCTTTCTGATGATCGTATAATGACTTCCCATATATAAATCTTCACCTCCGGACCATTCTGGAACTCCTCGTGACGTCCTGGATCTCATTCGGGACTCCGAACAACATTCCGTAACCACGTACATAAATTCCCTATAACCCTAGCATCATTGAACCTTAAGTGTGTAGACCCTACGGGTTCGGGAACCATGTAGACATGACAGAGACATCCCTCCGGCCAATAACCAACAGCGGGATCTTGATACCCATGCTGGCTCCCACATGTTCCGCAATGATCTTATCGGATGTACCATGATGTCAATGATTCAATCAATCCCGTATACAATTCCCTTTGTCTACCGGTATGATACTTGCTTGAGATTCGATCATCGGTATCCCTATACCTTGTTCAATCTCGTCACCGGCAAGTCTCTTTACTCGTTCCGTAACACATCATTCAATGACCAACTCCTTAATCACATTGATCTCATTACGGTGATGTCTTACTGAGTGGGCCCAGAGTTACCTCTCCATCATACGGAGTGACAAAACCTAGTCTCAATTCGTACCAACCCAACAGATACTTTCGGGGATACCCGTAGTGCACCTTTATAGCCACCCAGTTACGTTGTGACGTTTGGCACACCCAAAGCATTCCTACGGTATCCGGGAGTTGCACAATCTCATGGTCTAAGGAAAAGATACTTGACATTGGAAAAGCTTTAGCAGACGAACTACACGATTTTGTGCTATGCTTAGGATTGGGTCTTGTCCGTCACATCATTCTCCTAATGATGTGATCCCGTTATCAACGACATCCAATGTCCATGGTCATGAAACCGCGACCATCTATTGATCAACAAGCTAGCCAACTAGAGGCTCACTAGGGACATATCATGGTCTATGTATTCACACATGTATTACGGTTTCCGGTTAGCACAATAATAGCATGAACAATAGATGATTATCATGAACAAGGAAATATAATAATAACCATTTTATTATTGCCTCTAGGGCATATTTCCAACAGTCTCCCACTTGCACTAGAGTCAACAATCTAATTACATTGTGATGAATTGTACACCCATAGAGTTCTGGTGTTGATCATGTTTTGCTCGTGGAAGAGGTTTAGTCAACGAATCTGCGACATTCAGATTTGTATACACTTTACAAATATCAATGTCTCCATCTTAAATATAACCACGAATGTTGTTGAAATGGCACTTGTTGTGCTTGGTCTTCTTGTGAAACCTGGGCTCCTTGGCAATGGCAATAGCTCCAGTGTTGTCACAGAAGAGAGTCATCGGGTTCGACGCGCTTGGAATAACTCCTAGGTCGGTGATGAACTCCTTCATCCAGACTCCTTCATGTGCTGCTTCGGAAGCAGCTATGTACTCCGCTTCACATGTAGATGACGCCACGACTCTTTGCTTGCAACTGCACCAGCTGACTGCCCCACCATTCAAAATATACACGTATCTGGTTTGTGACTTGGTGTCATCCAGATCTGTGTCGAAGCTAGCATCAACGTAACCCTTTACGACGAGCTCTTCGTCACCTCCATAAACGAGAAACATTTCCTTTGTCCTTTTCAGGTACTTCAGGATGTTCTTGACCGCTGTCTAGTGTTCCATTCCGAGATCACTTTGGTACATCCCCACCAAACTTATGGCAAGGTTCACATCAGGTCTGGTACACAGCATGGCATACATAATAGAACCTATGGCTGAGGCATAGGGGATGACACTCATCTTTTCTCTATCTTCTGCCGAGGTCGGGCATTGAGCTGTGCTCAATCTCACACCTTGCAATACAGGCAAGAACCCTTTCTTGGACTGATCCATATTGAACTTCTTCAATATCTTGTCAAGGTATGTGCTTTGTGAAAGACCAATGAGGCGTCTCGATCTATCTCTATAGATCTTGATGCCTAATATGTAAGCAGCTTCTCCGAGGTCCTTCATTGAAAAACACTTATTCAAGTAGGCATTTATGCTTTCCAAAAGTTCTATATCATTTCCCATCAATAATATGTCATCCACATATAATATGAGAAATGCTACAGAGCTCCCACTCACTTCCTTGTAAATATAGGCTTCTCCAAAAGTCTGTATGAACCCAAACGCTTTGATCACTTCATTAAAACGAATGTTCCAACTCCGAGATGCTTGCACCAGCCCATAGATGGAGCGCTGGAACTTGCATACCTTGTCAGCGTTCTTAGGATCGACAAAACCTTCCGACTGCATAATATACAATTCTTCCTTAAGGAAACCGTTAAGGAATGCCGTTTTGACGTCCATTTTCCATATCTCATAATCATAGAATGCGGCAATTGCTAACCTGATTCGGACGGACTTCAGCATCACTACGGGAGAGAAAGTCTCATCGTAGTCAATTCCTTGAACTTGTCGATAACCCTTAGCGACAAGCTGAGCCTTAGAGGATGGTCACATGTTCATCCGCGCGAGTCTTCTTCTTAAAGATCCATTTATTTTCTTTGGCTCTCCGATCATCGGGCAAGTCAACCAAAGTCCATACTTTGTTATCATACATGGATCCTATCTCGGATTTCATGGCTTCAAGGCATTTCTTGGAATCCGGGCCCGCCATCGCTTCTTCATAGTTCGAAGGTTCACCGTTGTCTAACAACATGATTTCCTGGACAGGGTTGTCGTACCACCCTTGTGCGGAATGTGTCCACATGGACCAACGAAGTTCAGTAGTAACTTGATCCGAAGTTTCATGATCATTATCATTAACATCCTCTCTAGTCGGTGCAGGCACTACAGAAACATCTTCCTGTGCTCCGCTACTTTCCGATTCAAGAGGCGTTACAACCACCTCATCAAGTTCTACTTCCCTCCCACTTACTTCTTTCGAGAGAAACTCTTTCTCCAGAAAGGATCCATTCTTGGCAACAAAGACCATGCCTTAGGATCTGAGGTAGAAGGTATACCCAATAGTTTCCTTAGGGTATCCTATGAAGACGCATTTTTCCGATTTGGATTCGAGCTTTTCAGGTTGAAGTTTCTTCACATAAGCATGGCATGCCCAAACTTTTAGAAACGACAACTTAGGTTTCTTTCCAAACCATAATTCATACGGTGTAGTTTCAACGGATTTAGATGGTGCACTATTTAAAGTGAATGCGGTAGTCTCTAAAGCATAACCCCAAAATGATAGTGGTAAATCGGTAAGAGACATCATAGATCGCACCATGTCCAACAGAGTACGATTACGACGTTCGAACACACTGTTACGCTGAGGTGTTCCAGGCGGCGTCAGTTGTGAAACAATTCCACATTTCCTTAGGTGCATGCCAAATTCGTGACTTAAATATTCTCCTCCACGATCTGATCATAAGAACTTTATTTTTCTGTCACGTTTATTCTCAACCTCATTCTGAAATTCCTCGAACTTTTCAAAGGTCTCAGACTTGTGTTTCATCAAGTAGACATACCCATATCTACTTAATTCATTTGTGAGGGTGAGAACATAACGATAACCATCGCGAGCCTCAATGCTATCGGACCGCACACATCAGTATGTCTGATTTCCAACAAGTTGGTTGCTCGCTCCATTGTTCCGGAGAATGGAGTCTTGGTCATCTTTCCCAAGAGGCATGGTTCGCACGTGTCAAATGATTCATAATCAAGAGACTCCAAAAGTCCATCTGCATGGAGTTTCTTCATGCGTTTGACACCAATATGACCTAGGCGGCAGTGCCACAAGTATGTGGGACTATCATTATCAACCTTATATCTTTTGGCATTTACACTATGAATATGTGTAACATCACGTTCGAGACTTAATAAAAATAAACCATTGACCAGCGAGCCATGACCATAAAACATTTCTCTCATATAAATAGAACAACCATTATTCTCAGGTTGAAATGAGTAGCCATCTCGCATTAAACGAGATCCAGATACAATGTTCATGCTCAAAGCTAGTACTAAATAACAATTATTGAAGTTTAAAATGAATCCCGAAGGTAGATGTAGAAGTAGCATGCCGACGGCGATCACATCGACCTTGGAACCATTCCCGACGCGCATCGTCACCTCGTCCTTCGCCAGTCTTCGCTTATTCCGCAGCTCCTTCTTTGAGTTACAAATGTGAGCAACTGTACCGGTGTCAAATACCCAGGACCTACTACGAGCGCTGGTAAGGTACACATCAATAACATGTATATCACATATACCTTTGACGTTGCCGGCCTTCTTATCCGCTAAGTAATTGGGGCAATTCCAGTGACCCGTTCCCTTGCAATAAAAGCACTCAGTCTCAGGCTTGGGTCCATTTTTTGGCTTCTTCCCGGCAACTGGCTTACTGGGCGCGGCAACTCCCTTGTCATCCTTCTTGAAGTTCTTCTTACCCTTGCCTTTCTTGAACTTAGTGGTTTTATTCACCATCAATACTTGATGTTCCTTTTTGATCTCCATCTCCGCTGATTTCAGCATTGAAAATAAGTCGGAAATGGACTTCTCCATCCCTTGCATATTGTAGTTCATCACAAAGCTCTTGTAGCTAGGTGGGAGCGACTGGAGGATTCTGTCAAGGACCACGTCATCTGGAAGATTAACTCCCAACTGAGACAAGCGGTTGTACAACCCAGACATTTTGAGTATATGCTCGCTGATAGAACTGTTTTCCTCAATCTTACAACTGTAGAACTTGTCGGAGACTTCATATCTATCTACCCGGGCATGATTTTGGAAAACCATTTTCAGCTCTTGGAACATCTCATATGCTCTGTGTTGCTCAAAACGCTTTTGGATCCCCGATTCTAAGCTGTAAAGCATGCCTCACTGAACCAGGGAGTAATCATCACTACGCGATTGACCGGTGTTCAAAACATCTTGAGTTGCTGGGAAAATGGGTGTCTCACCTAGAGGTGCTTCAAGGACATATGCTTTCTTGGCAACTATGAGGATGATCCTCAAGTTACGGACCCAGTCCGTATAGTTGCTACCATCGTCTTTCAGCTTGGTTTTCTCTAGGAACGCGTTGAAGTTGAGAGCAATCTTACCATGATAAACATCACATGCAATCAAATAGTGACATGATATGGCCAATATCATTTTGCTCCTTTTGATCTCCATCTTCCGGGCTCCATGATCACCATCGTCACCGGCATGACACCATGATCTCCATCATCATGATCTCCATCATCGTGCCTTCATGAAGTTGTCTCACCAACTGTTAGCGATAAAGTAAAGTAATTGCATGGCGTTTTCATTGACACGCTCCTATGGCTCCTGCCAGTTGTCATACTCATCGACATGCAAGTCGTGATTCCTATTACAAGAACATGATCAATCTCATACATCACATATATCTTTCATCACATCCTTTTGGCCATATCACATCACACGGCATATGCTGCAAGAACAAGTTAGACGTCCTCTAATTGTTGTTGCAAGTTTTTACGTGGCTGCTATAGGTTTCTACCAAGAATGTTTCTTACCTACGCCAAAACGACAACGTGATATGCCAATTACTATTTACCCTTCATAAGGACCCTTTTCATCGAATTCGATCCGACTAAAGTGGGAGAGACAGACACCCGCTAGCCACCTTATGCAACTAGTGCATGTCAGTCGGTGGAACCTGTCTCACGTAAGCGTATGTGTAAGGTCGGTCTGGGCCGCTTCATCCCACGATGCCGCCGAATCAAGATAAGACTAGTAACGGCAAGAAAATTGACAAAATCGACACCCACAACAACTTGTGTTCTACTCGTGCATAGAAACTACGCATAGACCTGGCTCTGATACCACTGTTGGGGATCGTTGCAGAAATTTAAAAAAATTCTACGCATCACCAAGATCAATCTATGGAGTGACTAGCAATGAGAGAGGGGAGTGCATCTTTATACCTTTGAAGATTGCGATGCGGAAGAGTTGCAAGAACGCGGTTGGTGGAGTCGTACACGAAGCCATTCAGATCGCGGCCGAATCCGATCTAAGCGCCGAACAATGGCGCCTCCGCGTTCAACACACGTACAGCCCGGTGACCTCTCCCATGCCTTGATCCAGCAAGGAGACAGGAAGAGGTTGGGGAAGACTCCGTCCAATAGCAGCACGACGGCGTGGTGGTGGTGGAGGAGCGTGGTTCTCCAGCAGGGCTTTGCCAAATGCTACGAGAGACGAGGAGGAGGAGAAGCAGGGTTATGCCAAGAGGGAGAAAGACTCATGTGTTGAGAACCCCAAAACCCCCCCACTATTTATAGGGGAAGGGGAGAGGGGGCGGCCCCCTTTAGATGGGATCTAGAGGGGGGCGGCGGCCAGGAAGGGGGCTTGCCACCCAAGGCAAGGGGTGCACCCCCCTTATGGTTTCCCCCCAAACCCTAGGCGCATGGGCCCTAGGGGGGAGGCTTCCAGCCCACTTAGGGGCTGGTCCCTCTCCATATACAGCCCATAGGGCCCTTCAGGGCAGGTGGACCCTCTCGGTGGACCCCCGGAAACCCTTCGGTCGTCCCAGTACAATACCGGCACCCCCCCCCCCGAACCTTTCCGGTGACCGTATAATGACTTCCCATATATAAATCTTCACCTCCGGACCATTCTGTAACTCCTCGCAACGTTCGGGATCTCACCCGGGACTCCAAACAACATTCGGTAACCACGTACATACATTCCCTATAAACCTAGCATCATCGAACCTTAAGTGTGTAGACCCTACTGGTTCGGGAACCATGCAGACATGACCGAGACATCTCTCCGGCCAATAACCAAAAGCGGGATCTGGATACCCATGTTGGCTCCCACATGTTCCGCAATGATCTTATCGGATGAACCATGATGTCAAGGATTCAATCAATCCCGTATACAATTCCCTTTGTCTACCGATATGATACTTGCCCGAGATTCGATCGTCGGTATCCCTATACCTTGTTCAATCTCATCACCGGCAAGTCTCTTTACTTGTTATGTAACACATCATCCCGTGACCAACTCCTTAGTCACATTGGTCTCATTACAATGATGTCTTACCAAGTGGGCCCAGAGATACCTCTCTGTCATACGGAGTGACAAAACCCAGTCTCGATTCGTACCAACCCAACAAATACTTTCGGTGATACCCGTAGTGCACCTTTATAGCCACCCAGTTACGTTGTGACGTTTGGCACACCCAAAGCATTCCTACGGTATCTGGGAGTTTCACAATCTCATGGTCTAAGGAAAAGATACTTGACATTGGAAAAGCTTTAGCAGACGAACTACACGATCTTGTGCTATGTTTAGGATTGGGTCTTGTCCATCACATCATTCTCCTAATGATGTGATCCCGTTATCAACGACATCCAATGTCCATGGTCATGAAACCATGACCATCTATTGATCAACGAGCTAGGCAACTAGAGGCTCACTAGGGACATATTATGGTCTATGTATTCACACATGTATTACGGTTTTCGGTTAACACAATTATAGCATGAACAATAGACTATTATCATGAACAAGGAAGTATAATAATAACCATTTTATTATTGCCTCTTGGGTATATATCCAACAAAATGTTAGTACATTCAATTACTCTTCCTGTGCATCAGCCATTCGACACGGTCATGGAAAAATCTTGAGTGAAAACAAGGTCTTCAGAGCAGACAATGCTATGTGATGAAGCGCATGTCTTGCTGGTTACGGATGGCTCCTCAGAGGAGGATTCGGAGACAGATGACCAGACCTATTCCCCCCCAGGTGAAATTGTGTCATGCTATCCTATTTGGTTAGACAACATAAATGTGAATTATTTCATGCCATGTTTTCTTCCCTACTATCCATTGCAAGTGTCTATCATACAATGTATGTACATTCCATTACTTTTTTTGTTTATCAGCCATTTGAATTGGAGAGGGTGATGGAAGTATCTATGGGAGTAAAAACACGGTCTTCAGAAAAGATCGTGTTACCCCTTGATGCAGATAGAACCGCAGTTGTACTTGCCCAAGAACCAACCCCACCACACATAACCCAGACTCACGCAGATTGTACCCCTACCCAGTTGGACCGAGAACTAGCTACACCCCTTCTAACCCCAAACCTAGCAGAAAATAACCCAGTTCCAGTTGACACAGCACCATCTCCAGCACATAGCACCCAAACAAGAGCAGTTAGTAAGGCAAGTGCAGTGCCCAAAGCACGAGGACCACCACTCTGAACCCCAAGTCAACGCTTAAAGCAGAAGAAGAATTGTTCTCAGGTCAAGTTCCGTAGCTATGGTTCATACTCCTTTGATCTACCATCACTGTATTTACTCATACCAACTATTTCAAATTTGAAGGATGCAATTCAAACTCAAATGGTGCAAAAGGTATGTTTTAAACCTGTTTCTTTAACTGGTTCGCTGTTGTAACTTGCTCTATGTTGATTTCAGTTTAAATTGAATAAACAGTTATATTTTCATGGAATGTACATTTACAAGTGTTGTTAGTGCTATGTAGTTTCCCACACTTATATTCTGTCAATGCTTCTTTGTCTTAAACTGATATGATTTGAATTGTCTCTGTCTTGATTTGGCAACATAAACTAGAATGATATAGACCATACAGTGACCATACTACATAGATATATGTTTGTTTCATGATGTTATCCTATCCACCTTACAACTGAACTGGTTAACCAAAATGAGTTTCATATACAACATGGTAAACATGTGATGTGTCTGCTTGTTCCTCTTGTAGAATGTCAAAAGAATATTGGAGAAGAGCACCCCATTATGCAATGGTAGAGAAAGTAATGCAGATAAGGTTCAGGAAGTGAGACAACCCTGTTGGTCTCCAAGATAGCTAATAAAAACTATCTTGTGGACAGTGAGACAACCCCAAAGTCGTGCCTTGATGTAGTGTTTGAGTTACTGGCCACTACTGTTGGCACAAACTCTTCGTACTCGCTGCCTGAATCAGTTCGGCTTCTTGAATTTCAACTTCAAGTTGAAAGACATCAATTAGATGTGCTGCGACAGGAAGCCGAAGGACTGAGGAAGTCCCTGCAGAATTCAGATGCACACTTTCTGGTGCAACAACAAGTGCTGGAGGATATAAGCCCGAAACAAGAGAAAGCTAATAAGCTTGCTAAGCGTCTTGCCAGCATGGTGGATACCCAGGATATTGTTTCTTGAGCCCTTGTGAAGTGGTTTCAGTTCTGGACTTGTTTTGTCGTGGCGTTTATTTGCATTGGTCGCCAACTTTGACAATAGTGTATGCAATATGCTGCTTTCTTCCCCATATTTACACTGGTAGCGAACTTTGATGCAAAGTGGTTATAATATGTGTAATAGTTGTAATAGCCTAGTATATGTTACTTGCTTATTTGTTTATTTGTTTGCTTGTAGTCAGTGAAATTCTTTTTCCGTGGTTTTTGCTAGTGGCCGCAATAATCTGTTATTTAAAACCATGCCACAATAACCATGGGAAACATGCGGACCGTTGTCACGATGGCCTTCTACGGGCCGTAGAATCAATGGGCCTTCTATGGGCTGTATGATCAATTGGCGAAACAACGGACCGCATTATGGGCCATAAATGGGCTAGAGTGGCAGCCGTTTGTTCATGGGCCGACCATAACAGGCCTTTAAGAGGCCGACGAGTATAACGGGCATAATTCCATCGACAGGCATAACGGGTTGTTAATGGGCCGTTTTGATGACAATATGAAAATGGCCCAATGGGCCACAAACGGGACGACTTTAACCACGGGTTGAATTTGGCCCACAAGCGGAAAAGACCAGTAACGGACCATAAGCTACCGAATGCTGCAAATCACCCCAAGAATAAATGGGCCCTTAAAAGGCCGAAAGATAACACGGGCTGGGAACGGCCCAATGGAGTAATGGGCCATTAATGGGTATGAAGCGACATGCTGTTCATTATGGGTCAGTTTCACTACAGGTCGTTAATGGGCCGAGAGTTACAAAGGGCCTCATATGGGCCGAAAGACGTCATGGGCCGTACATGGGCCAGAAGTTACAATGGGCTGGAATCGTATTGGATGACCCAGATGAAGCTAGTGGGCCGAATTAGGATAGGCCATAATGGGTCGTGAATTATCGGGCCTGAATGGGCTATATGCAAGCAGGCCGTTAGCAGGCTTTCGATGGGCCGGCCCGTTATCCTTTGACCAAGTTAAACAGGCAGCCCTTTTAACCTGAATGGGGCCTTGCTGAGCCGTGCCACGTGTCAATGTATCATTGGCGCCTCCTGTCCATTGGTTGGTTGACATCTGTCGACACGTGGAGCTGACATGTGGTTCGTTCGGCCAATGAGAATTTTACACATGGAAAATCCCCATTGGTACTAGCTGTTAAGGGGTTATCTGATCCAAAACTGGACCCAATAGGGTTAACAGCGTGCCATTATAGTGGATGCCACGTGTCGATTACCCTTGACGAAAGCACTTCCATGACGCGCTATTTAGTCATCGAAGTGAACACTTCCATGATGATAATTTTGGTATTGTCATGGAACACTTCTACGACAACACAGGTATGACTATCTTGATTCTATCATAAAATCATAATGGACATACATGTATGACAGAAAACATGTCCTACTGTGACAAACACGTATTATCACGGAAGTGTTTTTTTTGTAGTGAGGGTCCGCATGCTTAACATTCGTTGACAATATAGTGTTATATGAGTTATATGATTTGGTGATTGAATGTTGTTCGAAGTCCCGAATGAGATCACGGACATGCCGAGGAGACTCGAAATGGTCGAGAGGTAAATATTGATATGTAGGAAGATGGTATTCTAACACCGAAAGAGTTTCGGAGTGCACCCGGTAGTCATCGGGTCACCGGAAGGGGTTGCGTACACCCCCGGTAAGTGTATGGGCCTAATGGGCCAAAAGGGGGACAGATCAGCCCCTGATGCGCCCCTTCCTTGGACAGAAGGCCCTAGGGGAAGGAAAGGGGAGGGGAGGTCCCTCCTTCCTTTCCCTCCTCAAGTGGGAAAGGAAAGGGGGGCGCAACCCTCCCGTGCCTTTTCCCCGCACTTATAGAAGGCAGGGGGAGGGCAGCTTGGGAGAGACCCGAAGTAGGATTCCTCCAACTTAGCCTACCCATTTGGATGCCTCCTCCCCCTCCCACTTATATATATGTGGGGAGGGGGCGCCACACAATCACACAACATTGTCTTAGTCGTGTGCGGCGCCCCCGTCCACCGTTCACTCCCTCGGTCATATTTTCGTAGTGCTTAGGCGAAGCCCTGCGGAGATAACTTCACCATCACCGTCATCACGCCATCGTGTTACCGGAACCCATCCAATACCTCGTCGTCTTGCTAGATCAAGAAGGACGAGGACGTCATCAAGCTAAACGTGTGTTGAACACGGAGGTGTCGTACGTTCAGTGCTCGATTGGTTTGAAAGCGAAGAAGTTCGACTACGCCAACCGCGTTATCAAACGCTTCCGCTTACGGTCTACGAGGGTACGTAGACACACACTCCCCCTCATTTCTATGCATCTCCATGGATAGATCATTGCATGTGCGTAGAATATTTTTGTTTTCCATGCAACGTTCCCCAACAATAAATAGCATAAACATGCATGTAAAACATCCAAGATTGATAATATAATAGCATGGAACAATAAAAACTTTAGATACATTGGATACGTATCATGGAGCATGCTTATTGCTCCCTCATGGGCCCCTTGACATGAGACCGACGCCAAAAATTCCTATAAATACCAAAAACCCTAGAAAGAAACCTAGAACTTCCGTTCCGCCGCCGCAAGCCTCTGTACCAAAGCGATCTGATGTGGAGGCCTTCTCTTTGCACCATACGGGAGGGGAAAATTATCACCCGAGGCCATCTTCATCATCTCTTCAGACACCATGATGAGGAGGGAGTAATTCACCCTCGAGCTGATGATATGTACGAGTAGCTATATGTTTGATCTCAATCTCTCGTGTTCTTGATTTGGCACAATCCGAAGTTGTTTGATGCATATTGAATAATCAACTCACGGATACTTATGGTGACATTGGAGTATCTAGGTGACATTAGACTTGGTTGATGCGTATCATATGGTGTAAATTTAGTACGAACTCTATGGCTGTTTGTGACACTTATAGGGATGGCTCGATAGATTGATCGGAAAATAAAACTTTGAGGTGGTTTTGTACCCTACAATGATTTCATCGTATGTTCTCCGTTAGATAAGAACTTTGGAGTGATTCTTTGTTGCACGCCGAGGGATTGATATTTGATTCAATTATGTTAGCATTGTTGAGAGATTGCACTACTGAAAGTATGAACCCGATGCCTTGTTTCAAAGCATTGCAATATCGTCTGTGCTCCGTTTTATCACTTTCTACCTTGTTGTTTTTATATTTACATTAAAAAAAACATATCTATTACCCATACTACACTTGTATCACCATCTATTCGCCCAACTCGTGCACCTATGCAATTTACCATTGTATTAGGGTGTTGGGGACATAAGAGATTTCTTTTATTATATTGCAGGGTTGTTTGAGAGAGACCATCTTCATCATATGCCTCCCATAGATTAATAAACCTCGGGTCATCCACTTGAGGGGAAATTGCTACTATCCTACAAAATAATGCGCTTGGAGGTCTAACACGAGTCTACAAGAATAAGTTGTGTAGTGCACATCAAGCTCTTTTCTAGCGCCGTTGCCGGGGAGGTGAGTGATTGAAGGTATAATTTAGATCTTGGATTGAATCTTTTAGTTTCTTGTTTATCACTAGTTTGGTTTATAAAATAAACTACAAGAAAATGCAATTTAGGTTGCCTCATAATATACATCTTTATAATGTATTTCTTGAAAATGATGGATTGGAAAATTGTTCCCAATGCATAAAATCCATGAATGATAAGCATGATTGCAATGTTGCTAGTATGAATTCTTTGAATATCCATGATCAAGGTTGTCAGAAATGCGATTTTGAATCTGATCGGAGCTCTGATGGTAGGATCGCAAATCGTAGAATCTTCACTATTAGGATCGTAGAAACGTAGATTCTGTGAACTAAAATCGTAGAATCATAGGGGCGAGTTTGGATCGTAAAGTCATAGAATCGTATAACAGAATCGCGATTCTGACAACCCTGTCCATGATGCTAGTGATATGCAAAGCCATAAGCTTGGGGATGCTATGTTTGATGAAAATGATATTTTTTAGTCCCCCAAGTTTTGATGAGCAAATATATTACGATTATCACATGCCTCCTTTTTATGATGATAGCATATTTATGAAAGTGGGTTTGGAGGAGTGTCAACTTCAGACAACAAATATCCCAATTTGCAGCGTTCCTTGAAGAAAAATTGCATACTTCCTCAGAATTTTCAAAGGTTTAGAAACCTCAAGTGAAGAAAATGACAAATGGCAAAAGACCTCAGAAAGGAGGCAAGAGGCATGAAAAAAATAGAACGTTTGGAATCCCTGAGGACATCTATGATGAATATTGTACTCCAGGTGAAGAAACTCATGGGAAAGAGACCAAGAATCATCGCAAAATACGGGTGCGCAAAAAATGGTGTGCAAAGTGTCATCACACACGACCCCTTCTTGAGCATTGTGTACGATATGTGAAAAACACAAATGATTCATATAGCTTAATCCGTGTGTGATGAGTTTGAACGTGCAAATTTTGGTTCAAATTTCCCTAGTTACAGTGGTCATCCACATCATTGAATAATTTTGGTACACAAAGGAGACTACAGCACACCCATACTCCTTAATCGAGCAAATTCAGCAATTAAACAGATCTAGCTAACCTAAAATTTACTCTAACAAATTAAAGACCGACACTCTTAATTAAACAAAACAAAGAGTACTACTGCAGCTGGTGCTCGTCGATCTCCGCCGCCTCCACCATGTCCAGCTCGCACCCAACGGTCTCCTGGGGAAGGGACTCCATGGCATCCATCGCACCATACTCGGCAAGCATCTCGCCATCCATATCTGCCATTTCTTTGGGAAAGGTCGCCCCAAGATGGGCGTGGACGGCCGCGATCTAGGCTTGGACGGGCTCTGTTGTGGCCAGGTATGCGGTGGAGGAACGGACAGTTACTCGAACGCTCTCGGTGATTGCCAACTCTTCGGACGTGGGTTGCCGACCGTTGTCGGACAAGATTTGTTTGATTTGTGCAGTGATCACCATGAGCTGGGAGTGCGCAGCCTCGACATGGCCGTGGGCAGCCTCCATCAGGGCTAAGGCCGCTGCTGCTGAACAGACAACTGTTGTGCAACTCTTGCCAGTTTCTATCCCCGTGGTAGATGTTGTTGCCGCCACCTGAGAAGCAATAGCGGCCGTTTGGGCTACCTTGGCCACCCAGACACAGATTCCGGCCACGCTCATGCACCTCGCTAGCACGCGCATGGCGGTTGTGGTCGCGCTCACGCCGTAGTGGGCCGCCGAAGTTGCCCTCACGACACGGGTCCACGTCCCCATCTTTCACCGGCGACGATTGAACAGTGAAACAATATTTGGGGAGCAAGCTAGTGTGCTTGGCACGCCGGCTGTGGACAGTAGCCGACGCACCTTCTCGTGTAAACCATAGGCGTACTATACTCTGACAGTGCTCCAAGATATTTTGTACTGCATCTCACATGGTTAGTGATAATAAAATATGTGCGATCTACTTGATTTGAATTACATAATGTGGTCACAGCGGCAATATAGGGTGTTTGAATTGCTAGAACTTTTATATGAAGTGAACATGCAACTATATGTGTGTCGTAAAAAAATTGGAATTATTCAAGGTTCGTTTGGACATTCTATACATTAACTTGGTTTTATAGCCATTTCAGGTACACAATTCAAATTAAACTACATGCACATGCTCCGGTGCACCAACATGGGTTTCAAAATCATATATGTGTCCATGGGTTTATGCTTATGTCCCATGCAAGAAATTGGGACGAATTTTGAACACCACGGCACTGTGGCCCTCTGGCAAACGTTGAGGTACTTGCTTTTCTAATTATAGTAAATCAAAAACCCGTCTGAAATTCATGAACCTTGGCATGCTATCATGGAATGCCATCAACATGCTGGGGTAAAAAATATTGTCCCATTTGGGGCAGGTTATGGTATAAGCTTCTCACAAACCAAAGCTTCTCACAAGAAGCCTCATGGTTCCGTTAGGGAAACGTGTCACCTTTGTGGACAAAACAATATTCGTCGCCTCTTCTTGCTTTCAATTTTTTCCTGGTGTCAACATAGAACAACATGGTGTCGTGTTAAATTTTGGAATTCTCGGGGATTGTTTGGACATTTTTATACGTTAACTGAGTTTTCTAGGCATTTATGAGCATAATTCAAAATTGAACTACATGCACATGCTCTAGTGCATAAAAACGGGTTGAAAATCAAATATGTGTCCTTGGTTGCAAGCTTAGGTCACATGCAAGAAATGAGAATGAATGTCAAACACCTTGACACTATCGCTCGGCTGCTAACATTGAGATACATGGTTTTTAAATTCTAATAAATCGAAAACTTGTCTATAATTCATGAAACTTGACATGATATCATGGAACGGCATGGACATGCCATGGTAAAAATATTGTCCCATTTGGGGCAGGTTTGTGTATAAGCTTCTCGCAAACCAGAGTGATGGCCCACAAGTATAGGGGGTCAATCATAGTCCTTTGGATAAGTAAGAGTGTCGAATCTAATGAGGAGCGGAAGGAAATGGCACATGATTTTCATCAAGGTAATGTCCGCAAGAACTGAAATTGTCGGTAAGAGATAGTTTGATAGCAAGATAATTTGTAACGAGCAAGTAGTAATGGTAAATAGTATGCAGCAAGGTAGCCCAGTCCTTATATGGCAAAGGATAGGCCGAAACAGTTTCTTATAATAAGCAAAGTGTTCTTGAGGGTACACAGGAAGTTCATGTAGTCGCTTTAACCATGTTGGCTTTGTTTGTGTTTGTTACTTCGATTATTTGATATGTGGGTGGAGCAGTGCTTAGGTGTTGTTCTTACTTGAACAAACCTCCTACTTATGATTAACCCCCTCACAAGCACCTGCAACTACGAGAAAATTATTAAGATAAAATCTAACCATGGTATTAAATATTTGGGTCCAAATCGGTCCCTTACGAAGTAGCATATAAACTAGGGTTTAAGCTTCTGTCACTCTAGCAACCCATCATGTAATAACTAATCCACAATGCATTCCCTTAGGCCCAAATATGGTGAATTGTCATGTAGTCGATGTTCACATGACACCACTAAGGGAATCACAACATACATATCATCGGAATATCGAACACATATCAAGTTCACATGATTACTTGCAACATGATTTCTCCCGTGACCTCAAGAACTTAAGTAACTACTCCCAAGTGATAAACATGCTCAAGATGAGACGGGTATTAAATAGCATAATCACTACTACAGGATGGTCCAAACGCGATGGTCGAATCAGAGACCCTTCAACGAAAATGTGTGCGATGTATCAATCACAAACGCTGAGGTAATAAAACCGTCAAAAAGATACGAGATGTTTGCGATGACGGTGACATCAAACATGGTTCGTATTGGAGTTACGTGTGCAATGAGTGGCAAACAGTTAATTCAGTAGAACTGTTTGCGATGATGGAGAACAACAGAAACGGGCAGCCAGATGAGGGTGTGTGCGATATACGGCATATAGTTCACTAGGATGAACTGTGTGTGATTAGGCAACACAATAGAAATAGATCAACTATACAAGATGTGTGTGATACACGACAAACAGGTCTGTAATAAGAAATGTATGTGAAGACAAATAACAAGGCAGACGATTGCTGCTAATAAGACCTGTGATTTGCTTTGTCTATAGAAGAATTACATAAGTGACTATACTGATCATTCACACACACCTCAATAAACCATTGTATGCATTCTACACTAGGAGAAATGATCATCTTGTCATCTACTTCATGTGATGCTCCCACCACTCCTATGTGGCTCGATCCCTCGCATGGGGCAGGAAGAAGACACTCCCTCATGTCAACAATCCGCTTGTACATCTCGTAGCTTGTGTACGCATCCTGGGCCGCGTACGTGACGGGTTGTTCATCCAGTCTCTCATGCCAGAAATTGTGCAAGGTGTTCTTGTCCTTCTTGCTCTCAACCTTCATCTTCATGTAGTAGGGGTCGATGATGGCCGAGGCGAGGTCAATCAGGGAGTTCTTTTTTTTCTTGTCGCTGCCCTAGACGAGGACGTCATGTCGCTCACACAACTGGGCGACGGGAACCTTCTGATCGTGCCCGGCATGACGGTGTACTCGAGGTCGAAGCCGACCACTTGGTACTTGTCCTCGGCAAGGAACTGCTCCATAGTTTGGATGGAGCTCTCCACCGAGACCGGACCATTCATGTACACCAACGAGAGGGCCTTCCCCCTCACGTGGGTGTCCACTACGTGATGCATGGTGAACTGCCCACCGTTGTCGTCATCGGCCGTTGGCAGCGCCATTGGAGGCACGGGGAGCGCCATTTGGAACCGCTGGATGTCCTCTCTGTATGTATCATTGTGGGTGTACTTATTGTGTCGTGTGACACGAGAGATGAAGGTAATTGGCCGCAGGGGGGCCGGGCGGCCTGGATTCTCGGCATGCCCGCATGGCAGTTTTTGCAGCAGGTAATTGCATCATCATGTCGCGCCTGGCGCAACCGCATGCACACGAACGTGTGTGATCGTGCGCCGGCCCCCAAACACTTGCAGCGCACATGGAGGGATGAGCGCAGAGCACCCAAAGGGACACGAGAGTAGAGCACGCGCGGCGGGACGCAAGCATAGCACGTCGCGGCTGCCTCGACCGCAAGCAACCACACGCATAGAGCAATTGAACACGCAGGAAATGGTTGCCTACAAGTCGGTCGACAGTTGTGTCACTGCATACAGAGCGGCCGTGTTCTACTACCTTCGTCTTGCTCTATAGTCCCATTTATATTATGTCCATACGTTGTCCTTAAATTTAAATTTAACTAACAAAATTTTAATGCATGTTATAAAAATTATATAATTGGAAACTATGTTCAAATACGAATCCAAATATATAACCTTTGGCGACATGCATTCATATTTTATTAGTTAAATCCTACTTAAAAACCAGGACAGGGGTATAGTAGGTAATTAAATTGCAAACATTTTTTTATTAACCGTATTTGTACGTGGCCTTTCGTCCTCCTCTCGCATGTCTTGTCACCCTGCGGCCGCAGACGGCTTACAGCACAAGCTTTTGCGGCGCGCAGGGGCGTTCTTTTGGCCAAACGGTGGCTCGAAGTGGCACTAATAATCGTCGGTGAGCCCGTTCCCACGCAACCGAGCAGCTTCCCGCACAAGCTTCCCGCCCGACTCGGTGAAATCCCCCAAAATCCCAATGCTTACTGGCCTGCTATATAAACCCTCACGGCCGGCGAGTCTTGTGTCACATTTTCCCCTCCCTCCCTGTAGCTTATCTCATCTGCTTCTCCCACAATCGTCAATGGCACCAGTACATAGTCGTTGACAGCCACTCCGCCGTTATCAGAGGACAGCTCCAGCTAGGAGGCTACACTGCGGCGGCAGCGCAGTCCCCGGCGTAGTGTAGTGCGCATGGCATCCCTGTTAGGTGTGCGCGGAACACCCACCACACGCTCCACTGTCGCTGCCCGTCGACAGCTGTTTCCGGCCACCGTTGCCGCCACACCACCGTCGAAAGCCAGGGCCATCGCCCGCTCCGCCTCCGCGGCCCGAAGGTGGGAGGTGGCCGTCGTGGCTGCCACCCCACTGCTGGCCACCGTGGCCATCACCCGCTCCGCCACCGCGGCCCGAAGGCGGGAGGTGGTGGTCGTGGCTGCCACCCCATCGTCGGTCGCTATTGCCACCAGCCCGCCATCGGCCACCGGGGTCATCACCCGCTCTGCCACCGCCGCCCAAAGGAGGGAGGCGGAGGTGGAGGCCTGCACATGCATCAGCGACCTTGCGCGCTACACTGAGTTCCTGTTGGAGGAGGAGTGCCTCATCGAGCATGCGAAGAGCTTTACCGCTACCGTGGTCTCGGCACACACTGCCTCACAGGCAAGGAATTATGAGATCTATGAGGAGAACCATCGCTTTGAGAGGGGTTTTCTGGAGCGGCAGAGGGAGTTTGAGGTGAGTGTCGCTAAAGGTGCAGCAGCGACAGGCACCGTATTGCACTTGTCCAGCTCGTCGGTAGGCTCCTCCTCCTCTACCTCTTACTGAGCGTGCTCGGCAGAGGAGAGGCTGGTGGAAGTAGTACAAAGCCCATCAGTAGTAGCAGTAGTATTTAGGGGCTATTTTGTTCAGTTCATCTGACTATAGATGTGATGGAACTGTAAAACGTACTTAAAATTAGCTAGTATATATATAGTCGAACTAGCTATTTCAGTACGTGGTTAGCAATAATTGGGGAAAAGTTTGGTCGGTTTAGCTGTCAAGTTGAACTATTTGTATAAAAAACGACTCCTTAATCTATGAATGAAATATATGCTTAGTTGCTGAATTTTTGTTGCAAACATTAGATAGTGCTCCCGATTTTTAGCTACATATTTTGAAAAATCATAGTGTTACAAGGTTGACAAATGGCAATGTTACTAGATCAAAAAATGTCAATCTTTCCAGTTTGACAAAGGGAAACATACCTTACATGACATATGCGAATCTTAGCAAATTGTTTGTACATGGTTGCAAACGAGTCATCCAAAACAACTGTTTGCGTTGAAGGGATGCACAAATCTTGGTCGGCACATTTTCCCTTGGCATAGTGCCGAAGTCTAGATTTGCATACGGGTGTTCTATCTAAAATGTTTGCGATCAAGAGCTACACAAATCCTGCTCGGCACATTTTCCCTTTGCTTCCTGGGGAAGCTGTCGGTTTCCATACTGGTGTTCTAACTAAAACGTTTGCAATGAGTGTTTTATATTTAAAAACCATTGACATTTTTTTCAAAAGAAAATCATTTGATAAGTCTATACATTAAGAGAGAAAAACGCAAGTTCATTCAAACCTTATCTTTCATTCAGTCACACTACAAATTTATATTCATATGATCGAGATACAATATTAAACCCAAAAAAAAAACTATTTCTGGTGGCGGTAGAGGCGGCGTGTTGTGCCGTCGTTGTCGTTGTTGTCCTTTGGGACACCGTTGTTGAATTCTTCCAGGTAGCATAGAATGTTCTTCACTTGTAAAACAAACATCATGTTGTCGCGCGATCGACGGGCGGCGCGCGGGAGGACGGCAACTGGCAGCGCTGAGAGGTAGCGGTCGACAGCGGGGTCCCAT
The DNA here is from genome assembly GCA_902687465.1 of Secale cereale. Lineage (NCBI taxonomy): Eukaryota > Viridiplantae > Streptophyta > Magnoliopsida > Poales > Poaceae > Secale > Secale cereale. Next base: position 518,545,101 of record LR738711.1, read on the forward strand.
GCCGCTGAGGGGGGCATGCGAACGGGCACGGACGCGGCTGGTGCAGCCAAACGCACAAAGACCAGCGCCGCGGTGGGTGGAGGGGAGCGCATGGGCACGGGCCCGGGCGTTAGCGCTGGCATGTACACAAGCTCGCACGGGTCCACGAACACCTCGCTTACGCCTGCGGCTTCTAGCTTAGTGATAGTGCTCAGCGACCAACCCATCAATACTACCGGGATGGTCGTTGTCATGGGCGCGGGGATGGGAGCTGGGACCGGTGCCGGGGCAGCAACCGCCGCGACCAGCTCGTTCAGGGCCATCTCCATGAGGCCCCATTCCTCCTTATTTTCTATCTCCTCCGGCTCGGAGTCGACTTCACCAAACTTGAAGACTAGTGGCAGATGATCCTTTTGTGCTATGGCGTTGGTGGAGGTCTGTGGGAGGGAGGGGAATGGGAGGCGAACAGTAAGGCCACACGTATTAAACAGTGGCTCGGGCGCCATTATTGGAGAGGAAGGCTGATAACCCTCAACCGTAAGGGATCGAGATAGTCTTCGCGGGTAAGAATAACCCAATTTATTGATTCGACACACGGGGAGCCAAAGAGTATTTATAAGCTTTGATAGTTGAGTTGTCAATTCAACCGCACCTGAAATATACTTACTCGCAACAAAAGATAAGTGGTAACAGTGATATGATAGTGATGATAGTGATAGTAAAAGTAAACAGTAAAAGTAAATAGCAAAAGTAAATGGCAAAAATAGCAACTAGTAACCAGCAGGATTTAAAACACTGTAGGCTAGGGAGATGGATGGTTGGGCGCTGCATGGATGAGATAGATTCTAACTTGGGGCACGGCACACGGAAAAGTAATGATCATCTAGGCAAATATCAAACATTAGGCATGTATCCCGTAGGTAGTTGTACGTGCTTGCAATAAGAACTTGCACAACATCTTTTGTCCTACCATCCCGCTACGAATGGGGCCAAAAGGAACTTATGGATATTAAGGTGCTCCTGTCAAAGAGAACCGGAACAAAGCAATGAACTCAATGGATACATGTAATCCTCAAACTACGGACCATCCCCTTTGGTGTCCCAAGCTGTCACTTTTGGGATCGCCGGTTCCGAACCGTAACAGGTGCAAACAACTCATAGATAGGATCACGAACACAAATATATTCATGCAAACACATATGGTTCAGATCTGAAATCGTGGCACTCGGGCCTTAAGTGTCAAGCATTAAGAATAACAAGTTGAAGCAAAGATGATAAACACCATAGTAGATGATAGGCAACATGCCCCCAACGATCTGATAAACTATTACATGATCTAACTTATCCAATCCCTACCATCCCCTTCGCCTACAGCAGGGGAATTACTCACACATGAAAGGGGAAGTCATGGAGGGATGATGGAGTGGTGATGATGATGATGATGGCGACGATCTCCCCTCTCCGGAGGCCAATTCAGCCTCCAGATTAGCCCTCCCGAGGAAGAACAGAGGGTGGCGGCGGCTCCGCGACGGAAAACTGCGAAAAGAACTTCTGATCTGGGGTTTCCGTGTCGCGAGTAAAAATACGAGGCAAAGTAGGGCACCAGGGGGTGTGGGCCCCACCCAGGCGACCCCCCGGCGCGGCCCAGGGGGGGCGCGCCCACAGGGCGCCTGGGCACCCCCTGGCCCCCCTCTGGCCCCACTTCTGGCTCCTGGTTCCTTCGGGTGCGTGGATTTTCTGTGATTTTTTGTGGATTTTTCTGAGATACTTAAAAATCCGTTTTCCTGCACACAATAAAACTATACAGGCAGCTCTGCTGAAAACAGCGTCAGTCCGGGTTAGTTTAGTTCAAATCATGCAAGAATGAGGTCAAAACAATATCAAAAGTGTTTGGAAAAGTAGATACGTTTGAGACGTATCAACTCCCCCAAGCTTAGCATATTGCTTGTCCTCAAGCAATTCAGTTCAACGAACTGGACGCGACAAAGAAAACTTTGACAAACTCTTTTGCTTCATTAGATGTATATAAGCATGTACTATGAAAAGAGTTTAGCAAGTATTGAAACAGTACTTATGAGGATAATGCAAGGAGCAATCCTTCTTTCAATTGACCAGTCACAAATACATAAAAGTAAATAATATAATACTGAAAATCAAGACAAGATTACATTGCACATAGCTTGAGCATATTAGGGTGGTATCTTGCTAGCCTCCATGAGTGAAGCAAAACATAAATGCAGAGACTCCTCCAGAGTTTTTAAAAGAGACTAGAACTAAGAATTTCAGAATAAATCATATCACAAGTATGCAGAAGACAATGTAATACTTTGGGACAATGCACGTTACACTCAGAATGAAAATTATGCTCTCATAGTTGGTGCTTTGAAGAAAGAAGGTGAGACTCTCGAACCGTGGCTTTTATTGGCAAGGTTGAAAACCCGTGGTCGGAAACAAAAACTAAACATGTACCAGAGCTCTTGGTTTTAAAAACAGAGATAAAAACGTTTTGAGAGGTGCATATTTCGTCAACGAATGCTAGCAGATAACTCAATCACTTTTTGAGTTGACAAGTCTCGAGGAACGGCTCCCGCATGAGGACGATCACATCCTCTTAATCTCCTTTGTTTATCACTGCCAAAGTTTTCTGATTTCTCATGAACAAAGCGTGAAGGAGGGTTTGTTTGTTATATTATCTTTTTGAGCCGGGCGCACTCAATGCCAGTTCCTTTTCGTATTAGGGGTTTGCACATTAGACATGCAATCCAGGGGTGAAACTTGTCCAACTTAAAAAGATCATGAATTAACTACTACTTCCTCATGAGCTAAAACATAGGCACAAAAAGAGAAATGCTTTTGATTAGTTTCGAGATGGTACATGAAAGTCTTCGTTAGGAATGGCGGGTAAATACCATGTATAGGAAGGTATGGTGGACTCATATGGCATAACAGGTTTTAAGGATTTTGGATGCACAAGCAGTCAGTCCGCTTAGTACAGGTGGAAGTTTAGCAAAAGACTGGGAAGCGACCAACTAGAGAGCAATAACGGTCATAATCATGGAGAGCGACAAAGCAACATTGAATCGGGCGTGAAAGTGATATAACTATTCTAAACTCAAAGATCATCAAGGCAGAGTAGACTTTTTAGTCTTAAACATGTGTAAGCATGTGCCAAGTCAATCCAAAAATCCTCTAAAGGGAAATAACACCTTAGTATACCAGACTATGAACAGTGCAATGCATGTAGATCATTTCAATAACACATTATATACTCTAGTTATTCGAGACTAGCCACAAGGAAAGCATGAACCACTGGAAGAGCATTGTAAACATAGCACTATGTCGCTACAAGTTGGTCTCTAGATCATAAGTACAGGCATATGTACAAAAGTAGAAACAAAAAGAGTTCATACCGATCTTCCTTGTTGCTTCCTTTCAGTCGATCTTCGTCATTACTGCTTGTCACTTGCACGATCGAACATAGGAAATATAATTAAACGCCATCACGGACTCGAGCTGAACTCTGAAAGCAAAGCAAACTAAAGAGCGAAAGGAAATCTTTTTGGATTTTTCAAAGGTTGAATAAAAGCAAAAGAAAGAGAAAAATAAAGAAGAACGGGCAAAAACTTCGAAAAGATCAAAGCGAATAAAACGAATAATACAATGGAAAAGTGAGAGGGGCACGTACTCCCCCAAGCTTAGCCTTTTGGCCTAAGTTGGTAGCAGCTACTGCCCCCAGGAGCCTCCTGCTCCGGGGGTATGGTGGTGAGTCCAAGGGTCATAGAAAGATGCTGGCACGTACACCAAACTCCTCGGAGTCTCCCACGAGGAAGGTTCCGAACGCCAAGCAGAGGAAGAACCTTCACCAAACTCGGTGGCGGTTTCTCCCTGAAAAGGTGGTATCTCACCGTGCCCCTCCTCGTCGGGCATAACCCCCTCCATGGGGTTATGAAATTGATGCTGGACCATGAACTCATCGAACTGGACAACATCAAAAGACCATCCGTTCCTGAGGTGAGGAAATAAGATGCTGGAGATCTTCGACCGATGAATATCCCTTGTTCCCATGCTGCAGAGAGAGTTGATGACAGTTTTCAGCTCGGAGGGCTGAGTGGCCATCCTAGCCGTCCTCCCAACATTCGGCACACCTATTATTTCACAAAAATTCCCCAAAGTCATGGTGATAAGATCATTATAAATTTTAAACTCAATAGCACCTGAATCAGGATTATATCTAAAACTGTTAATGAAACTGGAGGTGAGTTTTTGATACTGAGTAACACGGCTCGTGACGAGTCGTGTCAAACCTGCATTAGCACAAAGATTATAAAACTCATCCTTGATTCCCGCAGCTTCCATGAATTCATCACATGGAAAGGTCATCACACGTGCTGGACTTGTATCTTCCAACAACTCCAGGGGCACATGATCTTCATTATAGCTCACCCTAGCAGTCGATGGTGAAGCTGCGGCTCTAGTAACTCGATCGGAGTTTGCGGGCCTCCTCTTCTCAAGCCACCCTTTTGCCCTTCCTAACAAACTCATTTCTGAAATTTTTACAATTTACAAAAACGAGGATTAAAACAAAGTGAGCTAAGGCAAACTACTCAACTCACTTGCACAAGGCATAAACTTGCATCAAAACTTGAAAAATAACTTTCTACATATGCATGCAAGCTCATCTATACGGCACCAAGAACTACTAAATACTCACAAATGAAGTCACCAATCAAAAATCTAATTGGAGGGGTGGAGGAGTCACATACCAGGGAGTATTTGCTCAAAATTTCAGCTCAAATGATGGGTTGTAGAGAGAGATCGAAGAATCGCCTCCAAGAATAGCAAGAACACAAGAACAAGAGCAGAACTCGCGTTTTTGGAGAAAGAGAGAGAGGGAGGAAGAAGACATACCTGGAGGGGGGCCCCGTGGGCCCCAGGCGCCCTATGGGCGCGGCCAGGGGCTGGGCCGCGCCAGCTGGCCGCCTGGGCCACTGGTGGGTCCCCCTGGCTGGCCCCAGGCCCCTCTGGGTCTCTCCCGACGTGGAAATTTTTATTTTAATTTTTCTGGAATTTTTCTGAAAACTTCACTGTTGAAAATTTTTCGAAGTTCAAAAAGCTGCGAAACTCTCTGAAAACTTGAAGCAGTTAGTAGTATTGTGAAGCTTCAAAAACATAAATACTTGGTACAGCAAGTAGGACAAAACTAAAAACAAGTGAAAACATAACAAGCTCAACTTTTTTATCCATATAAAACATGTTTACTAGTAAGGTTGATCAAGTCTTACCAACAAACAAGCGATATATAGAGCAAAAAGTCTCACCTCTTACGAAGTAATCACTGAACCTTTACTTTGATGGACATTGTCCCCACCATGATAGTTTTGTATTTGTGAAGCACATGTAGTGGACAGTCCCATTCTCCAATTTTCACGGTCTCGATATTCTCTATAGAGTTGAGGCCATGCCTCCTGTCGGTCTTCTTTGGAAAATATACCGTGTGTTCTTTATCATTCACATGGAAGGTAACCTTCCCTTTATTGCAATCAATAATAGCACCTGCGGTGTTAAGAAAAGGTCTACCAAGAATAATGGACATGCTCCCATCCTCGGGCATGTCAAGCACAACAAAATCAGTAAGAATTAAACAATTAGCAACTTCTACGGGAACATCCTCACAAATACCTATCGGAACAGCGGCTGACTTGTCAGCCATCTGAAGGGAGATATCTGTAGGAATTAGTTTCTCTAAACAAAGCCTCTCGTAAAGAGAGAGAGGCATAACACTCACTCCTGCTCCAAGATCACATAAAGCAGTTTTGACATAACTATTCATTATGGAGCAAGGAATAGTGGGTATACCTGGATCACCGAGCTTCTCAGGAATCTTGCCACTGAAAGAGTAGTTAGCAAGCATAGTAGATATTGCATCATTAGGAACTTTTCTTTTGTTAGTGACAATATCTTTCATATATTTTGAATAAGGAAGTAACTTAATAGCATCAGTCAAAGGGATTTGAAGAAAAAGAGGTTTAATCCACTCACAAAACTTATTATAATGCTCTTCTTCTTTAGATTTGATGGACTTACCTGGAAAGGGCATGGGTTTCTGTACCCATGGTTCTCTTTCCTTCCCATGTTTTCTTGCGATGAAGTCTTCTTTAGTGTACCTCTTACGTTTGTCAGGTGCTTCTTCTTCTCGAACTTCAGGCGGATCATTCTTCTCATTATTATTACCTTCAGGTTCAGCACCGTCTTCAGTCTCAGCATCGGAGATAGATACACTGTTGGGATCAATAGCTGGTTCTTCATCTGCAATAGGATCATTAGAATTGTCAGTCTCCTTATGTTTCTTCTTTTTTTTGGAGAGCCAACAATTTCTTCTTCCTGCATTTGAGAATCCTGCTCGATTCTCTTCGGATGTCCTTCTGGATAAAGAGGATCTTGAGTGCTAGTTCCTCCTCGGGTCTTAATCCCGAAAGCCTGCAAATTATTTTGTTTGGCATTGTTAGCAAGCAAATCTCTTTGCACATTAGAAATTTGATCAAGCTGAGTTTGGACAATATGAAAATGCTTCACAAGACATTGAACATCATTAACTGTTCTATCTAAAACATCAAGCAGTCTTTTGATAGCAAGGGAATTATCATGCAATTGACTTTGTATCCTCTCATTAAAATGAGTTTGTTTCATAGTAAAATTATCAAACTCATCTAAACATTGATCAGGAGGCTTACCATGAGGGATGTCACTTGCGTTGAAATCTAAAAGAGAGTGTACCTCTACCATAGGAGGGTGAGTGGTAGGCTCACACAGCTTCTCAATAGGGGGTAGATTCTTCACATCTTCAGCTTTAATACCTTTCTCTTTAATAGACTTCTTTGCTTCTCGCATATCCTCAGGGCTCAGAACAAACATGCCCCTCTTCTTTGTTGGTGGAGGTGGTTCAGGGACGGACCAATCTTCATGGTTTTTGGCATTCCTGCCCATCAACTCTTCTGCATCGTCCGGTGTTCTTTTCCTGAAAACACAACCAGCACAACTATCCAAATAGGACCTGGATTCATCAGTTAGACCAGCATAGAATATATCGATTAATTCATTCTTAGGGATTTCATGTCCAGGTCTAGCCCGAATCAGACCGCAGTACCTCCCCCAAGCTTTAGGGAGGGACTCATCCTGCAACTGTTTAAAGTTATAAATTCTTTGTAAAGCAACATGTTGCATGTGAGCAGGATAGTACTTATCAACAAAAGAGTGAGCTAAATCTTGAGGAATCTTAATGGAACCGTATGGGAGTGAATCATACCATGCTTTAGCACCTTCCTTCAACGAGAAAGGAAGAAGCTTGGTCACATAAAAGTATCGTATCTTTTCATCTGTGGTAAATAGGCCACCTAGCTCACCGAGTTTAGTTAGGTGTGCAATAGCATCATCATTTTCTCTGCCATAAAAGGGGTCAGCTTCAACCATAGGTATAAGTGAAAGATCAACAAAGAAATCAGGATCAGGATCATCAATGCATATAGGAGATGTAGCAAATTCAGGATTAGGAACGGTTTTGTTCTTCAAAGAGTGTTTTTCAAATAGTTTCTTAATGACTTCAGGGTCAGAGCCGGAAAACTCTGTCAGTTCCCTGCATAAATCTTCATCAAGCATATAGTAATCATCATCAAGGAGCCTCTCTTTGAGTTTACTCAAATCAGGATAATCATAAGTTTCACCAATAGGGTAGTGAGTAACAGGAAGTTCAATTCCAGACTTTTTAGCAGCAGCAGCAATTTGTTTCTCAAGAGCATAACCAAGCGAACTAATATCATCAAAAGTAGTAGAAGCATCATCAAGAGTATCAGACATAGTAACAGATTCAGTAGGAGCATCATGTGGTGGTGGTGAGGCAAACTTACTCATAACGGAAGGTGAATCAAGTGTAGCACTAGTGCTCAGAGCAGTACATCTTCTTGTAGTGGATAGTAAGATCGGAACCTTGGGGTCTCCTTTCTTACCCATAGTGGATGAAGTGCAGCAGGTAGGATACCTCAAGTAGACTTGTAAATATTGCTATGCTCCCTGGCAACGGCGCCAGAAAACGGTACTTGATAACCCTCAACCGTAAGGGATCGAGATAGTCTTCGCGGGTAAGAATAACCCAATTTATTGATTCGACACACGGGGAGCCAAAGAGTATTTATAAGCTTTGACAGTTGAGTTGTCAATTCAACCGCACCTGAAATATACTTACTCGCAACAAAAGATAAGTGGTAACACTGATATGATAGTGATGATAGTGATAGTAAAAGTAAACAGTAAAAGTAAATAGCAAAAGTAAATGGCAAAAATAGCAACTAGTAACCAGCAGGATTTAAAACACTGTAGGCTAGGGAGATGGATGGTTGGGCGCTGCATGGATGAGATAGATTCTAACTTGGGGCACGGCAAACGGAAAAGTAATGATCATCTAGGCAAATATCAAACATTAGGCATGTATCCCGTAGGTAGTTGTACGTGCTTGCAGTAAGAACTTGCACAACATCTTTTGTCCTACCATCCCGCTACGAATGGGGCCAAAAGGAACTTATGGATATTAAGGTGCTCCTATCAAAGAGCACCGGAACAAAGCAATGAACTCAATGGATACATGTAATCCTCAAACTACAGACCATCCCCTTTGGTGTCCCAAGCTGTCACTTTTGGGATCGCCGGTTCCGAACCGTAACAGGTGCAAACAACTCATAGATAGGATCATGAACACAAATATATTCATGCAAACACATATGATTCAGATCTGAAATCATGGCACTCGGGCCCTAAGTGTCAAACATTAAGAATAACAAGTTGAAACAAAGATGATAAACACCATAGTAGATGATAGGCAACATGCCCCCAACGATTTGATAAACTATTACATGATCTAACTCATCCAATCCCTACCATCCCCTTCGCCTACAGCAGGGGAATTACTCACACATGAAAGGGGAAGTCATGGAGGGATGATGGAGTGGTGATGATGATGACGATGGCGACGATCTCCCCTCTCCGGAGGCCAATTCAGCCTCCAGATTAGCCCTCCCGAAGAAGAACACAGGGTGGCGGCGGCTCCGCGACGGAAAACTGCGAAAAGAACTTCTGATCTGGGGTTTCCGTGTCGCGAGTAAAAATACAAGGCAAAGTAGGGCACCAGGGGGTGTGGGCCCCACCCAGGCGACCCCCCGGCGCGGCCCAGGGGGGGCGCGCCCACAGGACGCCTGGGCACCCCCTGGCCCCCCTCTGGCCCCACTTCTGGCTCCTGGTTCCTTCGGGTGCGTGGATTTTCTGTGATTTTTCGTGGATTTTTCTGAGATACTTAAAAATCCGTTTTCCTGCACACAATAAAACCATACACGCAACTCTGCTGAAAACAGCGTCAGTTCGGGTTAGTTTAGTTCAAATCATGCAAGAATGAGGTCAAAACAATATCAAAAGTGTTTGGAAAAGTAGATACGTTAGAGACGTATCAAAGGCCGGTGGACATAGAAGTCAAAGGGCTCGCTTCCTAGTGAGCTTGCGCAGTGTAAAGCTTGCATGCATCCCAATGAGCATGCGCATTGAAGGACAGCTTGCACGCCTCTCGGTCAGCCTGCGCACCAGACTGCGCTCGCACGCCTCCCGTTCACTCAAGCAGTTGTCCGCATGGCACATCCTATAGCCATTAAAACCAAGACACCTGGCGTCGTGAATGGTTAACAGCACGCACACAATTTGAATTATGCAAACGTTTGAGATATTAAAGGGCAGCTATTTTTTCAAAATGCCTTTGTTGGCTGTTATTTGAGTGCGCCTTCTCTCAAAATGGACACGAAAAATACCACAGCATGTCGGGTGCCATTCCATGATAGCATGCCAAGTTTCATGAATTTCAGACGAGTTTTGGATTACTAGAATTTCAAAACAAAGTATCTCAACGTTTTGCCGGCAATCAAAACTGCGCTGGTGTTTGAAATTCATTCCCATTTCCTGCATGGGACCTAAGCATGCAACCAAGGACACAGATTTTAATTTTCAACCAATTTATATGCATTAGAGCATGTGCATGTAGTTCAACTTTGAATTATGCACATAAATGCATTGAAAACTCAATTAATGTATAAAAATGTCCAAACAAACTCTGAAAAAAATCCAAAAAATAACAAAACACTCCTGTTGTTTGTTCACTGTTGACACTAGAAAAAAAATTGAAATCAAGAAGAGGCAACGGATATCGTTTCGTCCTGAAAGGTGAAACGTTCCCTACCGAAACCATCACACTTGTTCTGAGAAGCTCTGGTTTGTCAAAACTTATACCCAAACCTGCCCCAAATGGGACAAAAAAATTATCATGGCATGTTGATGCCGCTCCATGGTAGCATGCCAAGTTTCATGAATTTCAGACGACTTTTCGATTTACTAGTATTTAAAAACCAGGTATATCAATGTTTGCGGCCAAGTGACGGTGGTAGGGTGTTTGACATTCATTATCATTTCTTCCATGGGACCTAAGCATGCAATCAAGGACACATATTTGAATTTTCAACAAATTTATATGCATTAGAGCATGTGCATGTAGTTCAAATTTGAATTATGCACATAAATGCATTGAAAACTCAATTAATGTATAAAAATGTCCAAACGAAACCCGATAAATTCCAAAAATTGACACAACACTCCTGTTGTTCTATGTTGACACTAGAAAAACAAATTGAAATCAAGAAGAGGTAACGGATATCGTTTCGTCCAGAAAAGAGAAACGTTCCCTAATGAAACCATCACACTTGTTGTGAGAAGCTTTGGTTTGTGGGAAGCTCATACCCAAACATGCCCCATATGGGAAAAAAGTTACCACGACATGTTGATGCCGAACCATGATAGCATGCCAAGTTTCATGAATTTCAGACGAGTTTTCAATTTACTAGAATTTAAAAACGAGGCATCTCAATGTTTGTGGCCGACTGACGGTGGCAGGGTGTTTGACACTCATTCCCATTTCTTGCATGAGACCTAAGCATGCAACCAAGGACAGATATTTGAATTTTCAACCAATTTATATGCATTAGAGCATGTGCATGTAGTTCAAATTTGAATTATGCACATGAATGCATTGAAAACTCAATTAATGTAAAAAAATTCCCAAACGAACCTCGCAAAATTCCAAAAATTAACATAACACTCATGTTGTTCTATGTTGACTCTAGAAAAAAATTGAAACCAAGAAGAGGCAACGGATATCGTTTCGTCCAGAAAGGTGAAACGTTCCCTACCGAAACCATCACACTTGTTCGGAGAAGCTCTGGTTTGTCAGAAGCTTATACCTAAACCTGCCCCAAATGGGACAAAAAATTTATCATGGCATGTTGGTGCCGCTCCATGATAGCATGCCAAGTTTCATGACTTTCAGACGACTTTTCGATTTACTAGAATTCGAAAACCAGGTATCTCAATGTTTGCGGTCGAGTGACGGAGGCAGGGTGTTTGACATTCATTCCCATTTCTTGCATGGGACCTAAGCAAGCAACCAAGGACACATATTTGAATTTTCAACCAATTTATATGCATTAGAGCATGTGCATGAAGTTCAAATTTGAATTATGGACATGAATGCATTGAAAACTCAATTAATGTATAAAAATTTCCAAGCAAACCCCAAAAATTTCCAAAAATTAACACAACACTCCTCTTATTCTATGTTGACACTAGAAAAAAATTGAAACCAGGAAGAGGCAACGGATATCGTTTTGTCCAAAAAGGTGAAACGTAGCCTACCGAAACCATCACACTTGTTGTGAGAAGCTCTGGTTTGTGAGAAGCTTATACCCAAACCTGCCCCAAATGGGACAAAAAATTTAACAGCATGTTGATGCCGCTCCATGATAGCATTCCAAGTTACATGAATTTCAGAAGAGTTTTCGATTTACTAGAATTGAAAAAACAGGTATCTTAATGTTTGCGGGCGAGTGACGGTGGCAGGGTGTTTGACATTCATTCCCATTTCTTGCATGTGACCTAAGCATGCAACCAGGGACACATATTTGAATTTTAAACCAATTTATATGCATTAGAGCATGTGCATGTAGTTCAAATTTTAATTATGCACATGAATGCATTGAAAAACTCAATTAATGTATAAAAATGTCCAAACAAACCCCAAAAAATTCGAAATATCAAAAAATTCCAAAAATTAATACAACACTCATGTTGTTCTATGTTGACACTAGAAAAAATATGAAATCAAGAATAGGCAACGGATATTGTTTCATCCAGAAAGGTGAAACGTTCCCTATCGAAACCATCACACTTGTTGTGAGAAGCTCTAGTTTGTGAGAAGCTTATACCCAAACCCCCAAATGGGACAAAAATTTACCATGGCATGTTGATGCCTCTCCATGATAGCATGCCAAGTTTCATGAATTTCAGACGAGTTTTCGATTTACTCTAATTTAAAAACCAAGTATCTCAATGTTTGCGGCCGAGTGATGGTGGTAGGGTGTTTGACATTCATTCTCATTTGTTGCATGGGACCTAAGCATGCCACCCATGACTCAGATTTGAATTTTCGACCAATTTATATGCAGTAGAGCATGTGCATGTAGTTCAAATTTGAATTATGCACATAAATGCGTTGAAAACTCAATTAAAGTATAAAAATTTCCAAAGAAACCTAAAAAAATTCCAAAATTAACCCAACACTCATTTTGTTCTATGGTAACACTAGAAAAAAATGAAATCAAGAAGAGGCAATGGATATTGTTTCGTCCAGAAAGGTGAAACGTTCCCTACCGAGACCATCACACTTGTTCCGAGAAGCTCTGGTTTGTGAGAATCTTATACCCAATCCTGCCCCTAATGGGACAAACAATTTACCACAGCATGTTGATGCCGATCCATGATAGCATGCCATGTTTCATGAATTTAGAACGAGTTTTCGATTTACTAGAATTTAAAAACCAGGTATCTCAATGTTTGCGGCCTAGTGACGGTTGCAGGGTGTTTGACATTCATTCCCATTTCTTGCATGGGACCTAAGCATGAAACCAATGACAAATATTTGAATTTTCAACCAATTTACATGCATTAGAGCATGTGCATGTAGCTCAAATTTGAATTATGCACATAAATGCATTGAAAACTCAATTAATGTATAAAAATGTCCAAACGAACCCCGAAATATTCCAAAAATTAACACAACACTCTTGTTGTTCTATGTTGACACTAGGAAATAATAGAAATCAAGAAGAGGCAATGGATATTTTTTCGTCTAGAAAGGTGGAATGTTCCCTACCGAAACCATCACACTTGTTCTGAGATGCTCTGGTTTGTGAGAAGCTTATACCCAAACCTGTCCCAAATGGGACAACAAATTTACCACAACATGTTGATGCCGCTCCATGATAGCATGCCAAGTTTCATGAATTTGAGACGAATTTTTGATTTACTAGAATTTAAAAACCAGGTATCTCAATGTTTGCGGCCGAATGACGGTGGCAGGGTGTTTGACATTCATTCCCATTTCTTGCATGGGACCTAAGCATGAAACCAAGGACATATATTAGAATTTTCAACCAATTTATATGCATTAGAGCATGTGCATGTAGTTAAAATTTGAATTATGCACATAAATGCATTGAAAACTCAATTAATGTATAAAAATGTCCAAACGAACCTCGAATTTTTTTAAAAATTAACACAACACTCTTGTTGTTCTATGTAAACACTAGAAAAAAATTGAAATCAGGAAGAGGCAAATAGTATCGTTTCGTCGAGAAAGGTGGAACGTTCTGTACCGAAACCATCACACTTGTTGTGAGAAGCTTATACTGAAACCTGCCCAAAATGGGAAAAAATGTACCACGGCATGTTGATGCCGCTCCTTGATAGCATGCTAAGTTTTATGAATTTCAGACGTGTTTTGGATTTACTATAATTGCAAAAGCAAGTACCTCAACGTTTGTCGGAGAGCCAAGGTGAAGTGGTGTTCGAAATTCATCCCCATTTCTTGCGTGGGACATAAGCGTAAACGCATGGACACATATATGATTTCACAACCCATGTTTGTGCACCGAAGCATGTACATGTAGTTTAATTTTGAATTGTGCACCTGAAATGGCTAGAAAATCAATTTAATGTATAAAATGTCCAAACGAACCGTGAATAATTCCAATTCTTTTACGACACACATATAGTTGCATGTTCACTTCAGATAAAAGTTCTAGAAATTCAAACACCGTCCATTGCCGATGTGACCCCATTATGTAATTCTAATCAAGATAAAAAATCAAGTAGATCCCACACAGTTTATTATCACCAACCATGCGAGATACAGTACAAAATAACCTGGAGCACCGTCGGTGTATAGTACGCCTATGGCTTACGCGAGAAGGTGCATCGGCTACAGTCCACAGCCGGTGTGTCAAGCACACTAGCTTGCTCCCCAAATATCATTTCACTATTCAATCGTCGCCGGTGAAAGATGGGGACGTGGACCCGCATCGTGAGGGAAACTTCAGCGGACCACTCCGGCGAGAGTGCAGTCGCAGCCGCCATGCGCGTGCTAACAAGGTGCATGAGCGTAGCCGCAAGCGTGTGCTAACAAGGTGCATGAGCGCAGCCGCAATCTGTGACCGGGCGGCCAACGAAGCCCAAACGGCCGATGTTGCTTCTCAGGTGGCGGCAGCAACATCTGCCTCAGAGATAGCAACTAGCGAGAGCGGCACAACAGCTGTGCGTTCCGCAGCGGCATTCTTAGCCCTGATGGAGGCCGCCCACGCCCAGCTCGTGGCAGTTACCGCACAAATCAAACAAAGCTTCTACGACAATGGTCGGCAACCCACAGCCAAAGATTTGGTAATCGTTGAGAGCATTCGAGCAGCCGTCCATTCCTCCGCTGCATACCTTGCCATGACGGAGCCCGTCCAAGCCTAGATCATGGCCGCCCATGCCCACATCGTGGTGGCCTTTTCGAAAGAGATGGCAGACGCGGATGGCGAGATCCTTGCCGACTATGGTGCGATGGATGCCATGGAAGAGGCGGCGGAGATCGACGAGCACCAGTCGTAGTAGTACTCTTTGTTTTGTTTAATTAAGAGTGCCGGTCTTTAATTTGTTAGATTAATGTTTAGGTCCGCTAGCTCTGTTTAATTGCTGAACTTGCTCGATTAAGAATTGTGGATGTGTTGTAGTCTCCTTTGTGTACCCAAATTATGCAATGACGTCGATGACCACTGTAACACGGGTTAAGCTATGTGAATTGTGTGTGATGTTCACTTACGATACACAGTTCTGAATAAGGGACCGTGTTTGATGACACTTTGCACGCCAGTTTTTTCGCTGGACCGATTCAAAAATTTCGGTCTCCGTGGAAGTATCTACCTCCCCATCCCCTCCCCCTTACCAAAGGCCACATTTCCCCTATTTCTGCCTTCCTTTCCAAGTTGAAACCTTCACTCCTTGCTTGCAGGTTCACCTCCTCGCCAGCGACCCTTCTTCATGCTTCTCGGCCTCGTCTATCCAGGCAGGTAATCCACACCTGACCCCTATCGACCTCCTCCTTCCACATCCCACATGCCCTGACCACCGGCGTGACACCTTCCACCCAAATCACCGACCCTCCACCAAATAAGCGCCGCCCTAAGCCATGGTGCATGCAGTATAGCCAGGAGCTCAAGGAGCATTTGGCAGCAAAGAAGCAAATCGCGGCCGCACGCGTGGATGAGGTCGCGATGGCTGCCATTCATGCCGACCCCTAGATCTTGGAGGAGCACCTTCCCATTTGCTAGCTATGCCGGTTAAGCATGCTCGGTTTACCCATTTTGCGTGCTGCTCCAACCGTTCCTTAACAAATTCTAGTGAACTGCGCTATCTAATTTTACCATGCAATATGTTGCTCTAGTGTATATGTTCTATATGTTGTGCAGTGTGGCACTCACTTATTAACTGTTTGGTTAATTAGTTGTCATCTTCAGTTAACTGTTTGGTTCAATTCTGCAAATGTGATGTTCAATTCTTGAGGCTGCAATTTTGTATTATCTTCCATGTGAGAAACGAAAGCCATTGCTATATTTCCAAGTTGTCAAGCATGCTTGGTTTGGTTATACATTGTGCAATGTGGTGCTCAGTTGACGTTTGGTTCATTTGTTGTGGTGCTTAGTTAACAATTTGGTTCAATTCTGCAATGCGATGTTCAATAGTTATGGGTGCATTCTATTATTATATACCATGTGAGAAGTAAATCGAATTTCGCTGTACTAAATACATGAGAAACAAATAAAATTGCTATATTTCCAAGTTGTTAAGCATGCTTGGTTTGTTTAACTGTGTGATCTTCTATTAGGAGTATGTTATATTATGCAAAGTGGTGCCCCGTTAACATTTGGTTCATTTGTTGTGGTGTTTAGTTAACTGTTTGGTTCAATTATGCAATGCGATGTTAAATTGTTGTGGGTGCATTATGTTATTGTATACTATGTGAGGAATAAATTGAACTTGGATGTACTGAATACATGAGAAACAAATACAATTGCTATATTTCCAAGTTGTTAAGCATGCTTAGTTTGGTTAATTGTCTGATCTTCTATTAGGAGTATGCTATATTGTGCGATGTGGTGCTTAGTTAATGTTTGGTTCATTTATTGTGGTGTTTGGTTAACTGGTTGGTTCAATTATGCAATGTGATGTCCAATTGTCGTGGGTAGAATTTTGTATTGTTGTGCATGTGAGGAATAAATCAAATTTCGCTGCACTTAATACATGAGAAACATATACAAGTGCTATATTTCCTAGTTCTTAATCATGCTTGGTTTGGATAAATAGGTTTTCCATGTGGCTTGAATTAATCTGATGAATCTACAATGTGCTTATTTTTTATCAACATATTTTACTGATAGCATGTGAACCCTTACTTAACCTGATGACTAACTACCTTATATGTTTTGCAGGGAAACAATGGGAAGCACCGAGGTTTACAATCAAGGTTAGCACGTGCATGGTCCGTTGTCTAGTAGCACATTATTGTGCAATTGCAGGAACCATTCTAATATTTAAGTTTTTAACTATTTGGTCTTGCACATGTAGGTCCTGTTATCAAAACTTTTGACCCACAGTTTGACCCTTTTCGTATATGGGGAAATGAGTTGTCCATGAATATCTATCAAGTCAAGAAACTCAGAAAGATTGTTACGATAAACAAATTAGCGATAAAAAACAACAAGATCTTTGTCTGTACAATAAAGAAGACATCAGTTCACTACAAGATGGTACTAACTATTATACCTTGCCTTTTTTTTATTCATTTGCCCCATTTCCAATATAGAGAAGATATTTATGCACATCCTTGTTTTCAAGCCTTTACAAAGCACTTCACTGATGATTACCTCTCAAACCACCTCTATGGTCACGAGGCGAGGAAGGTTTTCATACAATACCCATGATTCAATATTGAAGTATTCCTGAAGAGGACAAAGGATGGACGGTCAATCATCCACAGGCACTGGCCTAAAGTTGCAAAGACCTTCAACATGAATGAAGGCTCAATATTTGACGTCCGCTTCAGCAGTTTTCCAGATGAGATGCATTTGTCTATCTACCATCTATGATGCTAATTTCGAAAGGTTCTAGATGTTGCATGTGAAACTTGGTGCTGGTGAAGTTGTGTAATGGGGTAGCAGAGTGTTAAAGCTATATCATGTTGTACTCTGATGTATTTCAATTATGAAATCATGCTTCCTTAATATGGAAATGAAATATATTATGTGCTTAATATGAATGTCAATTATATTAATAAATGGATTATTAATAATAGGGAAATTATCCTGCTAATGGCCACTTAGCCTGCTAATTGGGGTTTTCTATTGCAAACGGTTATTGAGAAAACACCGTGGGTGATGACCTCAGGCAACGCACATAGTTTCAAGGAATAAACCGTGGTGGATCAATGAACAATCACGCACGACATTCTCTTGAAAACTATTTGCGTTAGGCCACCTTGCGCAAACGTTTACCACATAAAAAGTGTGTGTGATGGACAGCCTTTGTCACATAGTTTCTTCTACGCACCGTGTGTGATGCATTCAATAACGCAAACGATAAAATTGTTAATATTATGTGCAATGGCAACGCTATCACAAACAATTTAACAGGAAAAATTGTGTGTGATGTACCTGCGAACGGAAATGTTTTCCTTGGAGCCACTATGTCGGATGTATATACGAACAGAAACGTTTAGTGGGGACTGACTGTGTGGGATATACTTACGACAGGAAATGATTTTGCATGTATAAAATTTTTTGGGCACTACTGTACGTATAATCATATTTGATCGCTCGCCGGTCGCACACGACCTCATTTTGCCGAGTTTGTGTGCCAGGAGGGCATATCCCCGATAGTTTCTAGGTCGTGTGGGAAAGAACCCCCTATTGTAGTCACTCACTAGGAGACGGTTCAGAATGCCATCGTGGAAAGGGGTTAAAAACCGTTTGTACATCACCTCGCTGTACCAGTGAATGGATCTAAACATATAATCTTCCACCAAATAAACCATATAGTAATCAACTACAAGATGTAATCAACACTACTAGTCACCCACATGTACCAATCCGAGGTTCCGGTACAAAGATTGAACACAAGAGATGAACTAGGTTTTGAGAGGGATGGTGTTGTTGAAGATGTTGATGAAGATTGGCCTCCCAAAGATGAGGGGGTTGTTGGTGATGTCGGTAGCTTCGATTTCCCTCTCCGGGAGGGAAGTTCCCCTAGCGGAATCGCTCCGCCGAAGGGCAAAAGTGCTCCTGCCCAAGTTCCACCTCGAGACGGCGGCGCAACCTCCCAAAAGTCCTCTCTTAAATTATTTTAGGTCAAATTGACTTATATACCAGAAGATGGGCACCGAAGGTGGGCCGAGGAGGGCGCAACCCACCAGGGCGCGACTGGGGGCCCTGCCGTGCCCAGGTGGGTTGTGCCCACCTAGCGGGCCCCCTCGGGTACTTATTTGCTCTAGTAATTCTTAAATATTCCAAAAAAATCTCCGTGAAGTTTCAGCTCATTTGGAGTTGTGAAAAATAGGTGGCCTGACGTTGCTTTTTTAGGTCCAGAATTCCAGCTACCGGTATTCTCCCTCTTGATGTAAACCTTGCATATTATGAGAGAAAAGGCATTAGAATTACTCCAAAAGGCATTATTATGCATAAAAACATTATAAATAACAGTAGGAAAACATGATGCAAATGGACATATCAACTCCCCCAAGCTTAGACCTCGCTTGTGCTCAAGCGAAAACCCGAAATCGAAAAACATGCCCACATGCGTAGAGAGTGAGGTGTCGATAAAAACAGAATATGGACATAGAAGCATCATGTAAATTATTGTAACAGCAAAAAACTTTATGAAAACAAAATAAAACATAGCTTTATCATATAACTTATCATGAGCAAGTAATAATTCATCACACTATTGAAGTATAAAGCATAAACTCTATTGAAAACCAACAAACTATGTTCTCTGTCAACTTTGCAACTACAATTCATCATCCTTTCAGGAAGGATCACATATCGGAGCCTATATGCAAGTCCACATACTCAACCATCATATAGTATTCTATGATTGCTAACATAGAAAGATAGGGGCTTATAGTTTCGCCACCCAACGTATTCACCTCAAGGGTGATGTCAACAATAATAATCCATGCTCACCCATATTCAACAGGATATATGTGCCTAGCTCTTTCCTCACTACATGATGCTTGCCGAAAGAAAAAATAAAAAGGGAAAGAGAGATATACTTTGACTCTTTGCATAAAAGTAAATACATAAAGTAAAAGATAGGCCCTTCGCAGAGGGAAGTAGAGGTTTTCATGTGCTTTTTGTTTTCATGCTCGATCTCTTAGTGCAAAAGAACGTCACATTATATTGCACCTTATGATAGCAACCTTTATTATGTAGTATGTCGCCTTTATTACTTTGCCATCACAAGTTAGTACAACGCTCAATGTTCTCTTACACTAAATGATCTAACACATTTATAAGCAATTTTTATTGCCATATTGCACCGATGACAACTTACTTGAAGTATCTTAATCAATCCATAGGTAGGTATGGTGGACTCTCGAAAAAGATTTGGGTTTAAGGGTTTTTGGATGCACAAGTAGTATCTCTACTTAGTGCAGAATTTTTGGCTAGAAAAGATATTGAGCAAGCACAATATGTTAAAGGATCTATGACAATATAACTTCTATGTGAATATGAATAAACATAAGTCATTACGTTGTCTTCCTTGTCCAACATCAACCATTTTGGCATATAATATTTTGATGGGGGCTCACAATCATAAAAGATGTCCAAGATAGTATATTTGCATGTGAATCTTATCTTCCCTTATTAATTCTTTCATGAATTGCATCATTGACCAATGCTATGTTTGTCAATCTCCAATTAATTTTAGTACTTTTACTTTTCCTTATGTGATGTCATTACTTACCATAAGATTAGCATATGATATTTTTCATTTATTTCCTTTCTTTTTATTGCAACAAGGAAGTAAAGAAAGCAAAAAATCAAACTAAATTTTATTATATATCTCGCACACGATTACATAGATAGATAGATAGATAGATAGATAGATAGATAGATAGATAGATAGATAGATAGATAACTAAGCAGACTTTCAAAGAAAGATCAAACTAAACTTTTATTCAACTAATGCAAATGATAAGTAAAGATCAAACTAAAATAGATAAAGGCAAAGATAGTTGTGTGATACGATACCGGGGCAACTCCCCAAAGATTGGCTCAAGCCAAGGGGAGCACACGTACCCGATACTCAATTCTCTTTAGGTGGTGAATAAGGTGTTGGTGGTGGTGAAGAAGTGGTAGGTTTATCCTTCCTCCTCAGCTTTCGCTTGAGGATATAACTTTCCTCCCTCAAATCGTCAATCTCCTGCTCCAGCGCTAATATCTTTTGGCATAATTCTTGTTGATTTCCCTGTAGCAAACGAAAAGGGATAAACTGGGTGTTGGGTTTCTTTGCTTTGTCAGAGAGACTTGACTTCTTGAATTCCACGTGCATATCCCTAGGTTGGGGCAATCGAACTTCATCCTCATCTGAGCTTGTATCTTCTTTCCCCTTCAAATCATAGTCTTCCTCCATGGTCCAACCATAATGTTCCACATCTCCATATACCTTAGGATTTGTAACATAGTCAGGAACATAGCTCTCACCCTCGGAGTCTTGAGATGACATATTTTCATATCTGCCAGCAAACAACAGGAAAAGAGAACATAGGAATTCCCCGCGATACGGTGATCAATAGGTTCGGGGGTATATAAAAAAATTATCTTGGGAAACAAGCAAATGAGAGAAAAATAGAGTCTGGAAGGTACCCGAGGTGGGCACAACCAACCTGGGTGTGACTGGCTTGCCAGGAGCACCTTGGTGTCATGTGCCCACCAGGGGTGCCTTCCTGGTAGCTTCTTATTTTCCTAATTTTTCTAATATAACAAAACTGACAAAAGTATTTTTGCTGATTTTTTGGAGTCTGTTTACTTACCGTATCACGTACCTCCCTTATTTCACGATTTTGGAGTGTTCCGGAAGGTTTCTTTTATGTGTTCCTCTAGTGTCATGGTTTGGATAATATTTCTTTCAACATTAATACGCGTACCTGATATATCATGTTTGATTCTTTGACCATTAACCACCCTCGGGTTTGTACCTTCGACATTATTTATTTTGATAGCTCCAAAATGATAAACTGCTTCAATAACATAAGGTCCTTCGCATTTAGAGAGAAGTTTTCCTGGAAAAAATCTAAAACGAGAGTTGTGCAATAAAACATATTCACCCACTTTGAATTCCCGCTTTTGGATTATTTTATCATGCCATCTTTTAACTTTCTCTTTAAAAAGTTTGGCATTTTCATAAGCTTGGGGTTCTCCATTCATCTAGCGAGCTAATATCAAATAACCTCGTTTCACCGGCAAGTTTGAAATCATAATTGAGTTCTTTAATTGCCAATAAGCTTTATGTTCTAACTCAATAGGTAAATGACAAGCCTTTCCATAAACCATTTTATAAGGAGACATACCCATAGGATTTTTACAAGCTATTATGTAGGCCCAATGTGCATCGTCCAATTTCTTGGACCAATTCTTTCGAGGCCTATTGACAGTTTTTTGTAATATTAATTCTATTTCTCTATTGCTAAGTTCAACTTGATCACTGGATTTAGGATGATAGGGGGATGCTATTCTATGGTTAACATCATACTTGGCAAGCATTTTACAGAAAGCTCCATGAATAAAATGTGAATCACCATCAACATCTAGGGACTCCGAACCTAGGGAAATAACTTCTTTAAGCATTTTAATGGAAGTGTTTTGTTGGAATAGCGTCTACCCACTTAGTAATGTAATCAACATCAACCAAAATATGAGTATAACCATTAGAGGAAGGAAAAGGTCCCATATAATGAAATCCCCAGACATCAAATGGTTCAACATCAAGTGAATAAATCATAGGCATTTCTTGACACTTACCGATATTAGATGTACTTTGACATTCATCCCAAGGTAAGACAAACTTACGAGCATCCTTGAAGAGAGGTAGCAGATTGACACCTACGGGGTCACGTGGATCCCTTCTATGGTTTGGCAGGGAAGAGTGGTAGAGCAAAGAGCGGATCTAACGATCAACACGACGGATTTTTACCCAGGTTCGGGCCGCTAAGCAGCATAAAACCCTAGTCCTGCTTGAGTGTATATTCAGTGTTCTTGAGCTTTGGCTCGCTGCTACGCATGCAAGCTGGGCCGAGGGGTTCAAAAGATTGAATCCTCTTCCAGTACGCCGCGGGCATACTTTTATATGTGCAAGGAGCTGCCACAGTGACATACAGAGGTGTAAAGTAGCTTCAATGTCTACGTTTATCATCGGCGTCTTAGGACAAATGCATTAAATGCATTGCTTACGTGCCCTCCAACTTTATTGAGGACGGGAGTAGAACTCATCCCGTCCGTCGCCGCCCTGCTCCATCCTGACATGCGTCCATGCTGACGAGGCATGCAGCACCAAGTTGGCTGGCCTGCTGCTGCGCTGGAGAGGTGGCTGCATATTCGCGAAGGTCTGCATGCCACCACGCAGCCGCTTGCTAGGGTGGCAGGCCGGCTACTGTGCTGGAGTGGTGATGGGGTGGAGGAGCATTGTAGCGGTCTTGCCGACATCCCCGGCAAGGATCTTGTCGGGGCCTCAGAAACGCCTCCGGCAAGGATCTTGCTAGGTACCTCGTCTTCTGGCCTTCACAAAGATCTACACGCCACTATGTGTGCGCCCCTGGTTCTTAGCCTTAACATTATCGATGGTGTCAGAGCTCTCAACCCTGAGGATGGTGCTCTTGTTAGTGCTCGGCAAGTTGCTTCGGCAAGGATCTTGCCGGGGTCTCGCAAGTCGTGTGTAACATCCCAAAATTCTAAATTTTGGAATGTTATATTAAATAGATAGTTTTGTTTGCTTGTGTGATGTGATGAGTGAAATTGAGTGAAATTTGAAACTTTTGAAAGTTAAATGAGAGGAAATAAAATGACTTTCCCTAACTTTCACTTTGCATTTATGTTCTCCATGAATTCAAATTCTTTTCATCACAAAACCCTGGAGTGAAGATAATATGACTTCTTCCATTTATTAAATGAAAAACGGTTTTGAAAGGATTTTGAATTTCATTCTCGAAATATTGCAAATTTAGAAACTTTATGCAACTCACTAATCTTCCCGAGAGAAGATAAAATGACTTCTTCAAATTATTGGAAATATGAGTTGGAAGTTCCTTTGAAGTATTTTGAAATTCATTTTCAAATTTGAGTTATTTGGTTTTTATTCAAATTATTTTTCTCCAAAAATAAAATATATGGAAATAGGGTAACATGATTCCCTACAGTAGAAAATTGGAGAGAAATAAATTTGAAATCATTTGGGCATTTTAAAATATTTTTTATTGGATTCTTATTGTAATAGTAGCACCTTTTGATTTATTTAAATTTGTGAGGATTTTATTTGACTGTAGAAAAATGTTAAAGTTGTAGAGTTTCTTTTTCTGTAAATTTTGATATATTATATGCCTATATAATATTCTTATTTTTGTCTCATTTTATTTTTTTGCCTGTCTGGAAAAAAAGAGTTTAAAAAAAGTTTCTTCGCCAACTGGGCCGGCCCAGCGCACCGCCAGGCCGCGGCCCAGCTCGCTCGCTACCTTCGTCCCCATGCGGGAGCAGGACTCCGCCACAGTCCGACTCCCGGCCGCCACCGCCGCTGTGTCCCCTCCTCCACGACACCTCCTCCTCCCTCCTATAAAGCCGGAGCCCCCGGGCCCCGGGCCCCGCAGCCGCCTCCTCTCTCCTCTCCTCTCGCCGTCGCTGCTCGAGCTTTCCACCGCTGTCGCGTTCTGCCGCCCGCCGCCACGCCTCGCTAGCTTGCCGCCGCCCGCAGCCGCGCCTCCCCTCGCCCCTCGCGCTACGCCCTCTGCCGCACCATCCCGCCACCAGAGCGCCCGCCGCCTCGCCCGACGCCGCGCCGTTTCGTGCCAGAGCTGCACGCCGCCCACGCCTCGCTCACCGGAGCGGTCCGCTCCGACCCGCGCTCCAACCCGCGTCCGATCCGCTGGTTTACGAAGAAAACCGCCGAGCCGGTAAAACCGCCACCCTAACCAAGTTTTTCTATTGGTTTCCCGGAAAAACCCAAGATCTAGTTTTTTTATTTAGAGAACGTTCAATGGTTAGGGTTAGAAAGCGAGCGTTGGCTCGATAGTTTTTCTTTTTCTGTTTAGTTTTCGGCCAGGGACTTAGATGTAAATATTTTATTTACAAATTAGCCCCTGAACTTCAAACTGCCACAACTTTTTACTCGTTGGTCCAAATCCAACGAAACCAACGCCCACTTCTTCGTTACGATCCCCTCTATCTAGTAAAACATCTTAAACAAGTTTTTGAATGTTTTAAAATTTGAATTCAACCAGTTTTGTATTTGAACTTCGTTTGATCGTAACTTGAGTTTTATAACACTGATTTAGTTGATTCTTTTTGCAAATCAAAGCTCTTGACCTAAACTTTCTGATAAGGCCAAATTCATTCAATTTTGGTGCTGTTAGAAAGTGTTTTCTGTTGCAAGAGTTATTTGCTTGGTTTTAAAGTTTTCCGAAGTATTTCTTCGTTCTTTCCGATCTTTTGAGTGATTGCTTATGTGTGGTTACTATTGTTTGCTTACAATAGATTGATCGGAGTGTAACGAGTAGACCTATCATGAGTTCTGAGTGCGAATCATCTACATCATCAGTACAAGGCAAGTTCACACTTTGATCATACTTTCCAATACCCAGTTTTATTGCAATAGTTCTATCCTCAAACACTTGCATGAGTAGGACTGGTTACATGATATGATGCTTTGTAGTTCACGAGGTAGGAACCCAATGACTTGAGATCAACCAAGGGGGTATAAGCTTTGATAGTTATTGCTTAGCCATGCTCATAGACGTGGATTGGTATGAGAGTTTCATGAAAGATGTGAGTGATATTTATTTAAGGGAAACTTTAAGCTAGAATTTTAATACACATCTGGGTAGATTGGTTGTGGCACCCTGGAGCACCTAGTGGTTTGCCCGGGCACTTGGAGAAACCAATGTTTGCCCTAGGGGAACCCCGAGGACCCGTGTGATCACCCGATTGGAATGCCACCCAGGCTCAAAGGGATCACATAATATTTTCATGCCTAGAAACTTCCATGTACAGCCACAAGCCATTATGGGCTCTTGCATAGTTGAATATGTTGTGTGACCTATTTCAGTGGTAGACTAGCAGATGTAGAGGATGTATGTGTATGGGTCTACCCGGGGTAAAGAGTTAATGCTTCTAAAAGACTGTGTCTCGGTCATACGGTTCTCAAGCACCATGAAATGCGAAAAATAAAACGGAGGCGATCGAGTCTTCTGGGGAAAAGTGCACAAACCTCTGCAGAGTGTACAAACTATTCATGAGTAGCTATGTCCCCGGTTATGGACATCTTTGAGTATCTAGAAGTGGATTATTTTTTGATCTCAACACTCTATTTAATTAACTTGCTGGGTTAATAATGACTTTGGTTTGGGATTGAGATGGAGGAACCATACTCAATTGTTCATGAAATAAATTTAACAAAGTAGTTAAGTAAATGCATTCCATTGTGGTAGGGAAAATCAGCTTTATGCAAAACTAACCTTACAGCCTCCGCCAGCCAAATATGCATGTAGTTGTAGGCATTGTTCATCATTACTACTACAGTGTGAATTTGCTAGTACATTCAATGTACTGACCTACATGGTTGATACGTCTCATGTTGCAGGAATTATTCGACGAGTAAGAGTTACGTTAGGGTTGCACTATCTACACTCAACTTTGCCGTTGGTGTTGATGGGAATCCACATCCTTGTTGTTACTTCCGCTATATGGATTGATGTAATAGTATTTACGTTACTTAATACATGTGATTTATCTCTGTTATAAATCCTCGAGTACTGTGTGTGTCAGCATACCGATCCAGGGATGACACTTAAGCACAGAGACTTGATCCATTCGGGTCGGGTCGCTACACCGTCCCGGCAAGGATCTTGCTGGGGGTCCAGCTCTTCCTCTGCTCTCTAGCTTGGTTGCTCCTCTTCACCTTACATCTGTCCTCGATCGCCCCTGTCAGGGCTTGCCGTGGGTGTGGCTAGGACTGCCCATGCACAAGTATGTGGTGCTAAAGGGCCCAAACTTTAGTACACCCACAGGATCCCCCGGGCCTGGGCCACACACGAGTGCGAAGTGCCCTTGGGCCAGGGCCAAACAGTGCGGGGGCACGCGTGGCAGGGGACGACTGCTGTAATCTTCTCATCTGCCGTGCTCGCAGTGGCCCGTGAATAGCCTTTATTTCATGAGATGGTAATCGTTGTTTCATGCTTCCCACTACGCCCGCCTTTTTCGCCACGTACGCCGCATGCATGGCGCGGGGTAGGTGGCCCACGCGTGGGATATGGGGAGGCGTACCATGGAAGATACCCATGTGCCTTTGATTGGCGCGGGGAGGGCGGTCGATGACCCCGCTCGTTGCTAATGGCTTTAATGAGCCGGACTCGAAAGGGCCCTTCAGAGAAGGTATAGAGCCAACCCTTAGTCCTTCATGCTTCGCTATAACAGGGGAATCGGGGGAGAAAGGAGGGGCATCCCCTTGTGTCGTCTCGTCTTCCCCGTTCTCCATCCACCATCATGCCGAGAGGGCGTGGTCGCGGCCGTTGCTCTGCGGAGGCGACTAGATCTTCCTCTCGTCAGAGAGCCACGGCGGTCAAGGAAGAGACAAGCGCCCAATGGAAAGATCCAAGTGCCCAAGGTGGCGGTGCTAGGCGGGGTCGCGGCCGGCGAGGTGGTCGAGGCAGAAGGGGACGTGGAAGAGGGGCACCTATGGCGCCGCCGTCTCCTCCCACTTCGCCGAGCAGCCATGTTGGAGACACGGCGATGGAGTTTATCTTGCAACTATGCGAACAACTGCGTAGCTGTCTTCGCCTTCCCGAGCCATTCGCGAGGGTGCTAGAGGTTGATCAGCCATCAAGGTTAAGGCTTCACATGAAGGGATGTTGCAATGGTGATATGTGGGCGAACGTGAAATTCCCCATTCCTCATGTAATACTTCTTCATCGTGGTTGGAAAACCTTCGCATGCGCCCACTGCTTGACGAAGGGGCACGTCCTTCACTTCAAATTGGTGGAGGCCAACCAGCTCTCTATCAAGGTCTTTGGGTGCTCGAGAATCCGGCTAGGGTGCTGGGCGGAGAGCTCGACCGACGATGAAAGATCCTCCTCGAGCGCTAGCGACGAGGAGGAGACCGGTGGGGAGGACAACGGTGGTGGGTCCGACTAGACATCGGACCCCCCATCACAAGGCGACTATGGTAGCACCACCATCTGCACCTGGCCCTCTCCCCGGTAGATCAATTTTCTTGGGGGTAGTTCTTGGCGGTGGCCCCTCAAGCCAGCTCCTTGAACTTCTTGGGGCTGTCGCTTCTGGTGGCTGGTGCTGGAAGGCCGAAGAAGATGAAGAAGGCGGGTGGCGGGCTGTCATGTCGGAGTACAATGGTGCCGACGCCGTCTTATTGTATTGCCGGCCCGCTGCCTCGTCTTTCGGCTCCTCTCCCAACACCGTCATCACCGGCCCTCTTCTGGACGGCCGCCGGGATGTTCTCTTGGTGTCTTCTGCCACGTGCACCTTGTCTGGGCACTCTTTTTGCCCTCCTGCTATCTTGATCCGCTTCCTGAGGAGAGGGACAAGAAAGGGATTACGGGCATCTTATCTTTTTTTTAGATCTTAAGCCCGCGGGCACTTGTCGAATTTAAACTTTGTAACCCCTTGCTCATGCTTATATTCCATACAAATTGTACTTGTTAATCAACGTATAAATGAAGAAAAAGGGTGTTTGCCGAGTTCTTTTGTGTGTGAGCGAGGCTCACACCAAGGAACGGGTCCTCGTGGTTTTTCAAGTAAACAACGTCACCCGGCAACAGGCCTTGCCATCTTCCCACTTCATACCCCGGCTACGCCCATGCTCTCAGCAGAGGTAAGGGCAAAGCAGGATTACGCCTTTCGTCCATCCCACTTCCATCACAACTACAACCAAGTTCTAGCCCAAAAAAGGGGTTTTGGGCATAGGAAAGAGGGAGCACAGTAGCATGGGATCGATCGAAGTTTCATGTGTTCAAACTTCATACAGAATACCTAGCGGGGGGGAGAAAGGACTTATCTGATTATGCTGCCCCCGGCAGCATTAGCTTGTCGGGGTCGGGGCGTCAGTTTGTTTCCTTTCTTCCAAAAAGTTCCGCTGAAGCGCCCGTGTGGCCTGCGGACCAAAAATGACTGGAAGGGACACAAAGACACATACTCGACCACTATGCTAGGGGTTAGTTGCCGCTAAGCACTATCAACCCTACCAGAGAGAGACTCGACCTAGCATGCATGCTAATTCTTAGGGCGCCAGCGCTTCGTTTATTCATCTGTTGCTCAGGGTCTGTGCCTGGATTTGTACAAAGGTTCACATGCCTTGCCGGCAAGGCTTGTACAAAAGGTGGTCTGCCAGGGGGCCTGGCAACCGTGCCTCATGGATAAAACTTGCGAAGATGTTCGATGTTCCAGGAGTTGCTCACTCGGATACCATCTTCGGTCTCCAGGCGGACTGCACCAGGCCTGGTGACTCGTATTACCCGATAAGGGCCTTCCCACTTTGGCGTCAACTTGTTGGAATTCTTGGCCAACTAAATGCGCCGAAGAACAAGGTCGCCTTCCTCGAAGCTTCGGGCATGAACCTTGCAGCTATGGTACCGGCGCAAGTTTGCTGGTAGCGCACAGCTTGCACAGCAGCCTGAAGACGATCTTCCTCAAGGAGCGTTGAGTCATCTTGCAGCAACTGCTCTTGCTCAAGGTCATCATAAGGGAGCACTCGAGGTGACCCGTATGTGAGTTCCGTGGGGAGAACTGCTTCTGCCCCGTATACAAGGGAGAAGGGCGTCTGGCCGGTGGCTCGATTTGCCATTGTTCTAATTGACCAAAGAACTGCGGGTAACTCGTCAATCCAGTCTTGAGGCCCCGCAACACTTCAGCATTTGCCCATTCCGCCTGGCCGTTGCTTCGTGGATGTGCAACATAAGAAAAACATATCTTGCTGCAGAGGCCTTGGATATATTGCATGAAGGTGCGGCTTGTGAACTGTGTGTCGTTGTCGGTGCTGACTCTGTTTGGCACTCCAAAAGGGCAAACTAGTCCTTTGAAGAACTTAGTGGCTGATTGTGCTGTTACCTTTCTCACTGCTTCCACTTCTGGCCACTTTGTGAACTTGTCGATCGCAATGTACAAGTACTCAAAGCCCCCGACAGCACGGAGAAAGCGGCCCAGTATGTCGAGCCCCCCGGACCGAGAATGCCAGGAAAGAGGGATTGTCTGAGGAGCTTGAGCTGGTTGATGGAGTTTCTTCGAATTGAACTGACACTCTTCACACCTGGTTACTAGTGCAGTTGCATCCTGGAGAGCAGTGGGCCTAAAGAAACCTTGCCGGAATACCTTGCCGGCAAGGGTTCTTGATCCTATGTGAGAGCCACATACGCCTCCATGTATCTCTGCCAACAGCTCTAGTCTGTCCTCCCGGGGAATGCACTTCAATTCACATCGTTCGGTCTTTTCCTGTACAGGATGTCGTCCACAAACTGGTACATGGCAGACCGACAGGCTACTTTCTCCGCTTCTTCATGTTCCTCAGGGAGTTCTCCTGTTTGGAGGAACTGAACAGTGTGCCGCGCCCATGCCGGAGCCCGAGGCTCGACGGCAAGGACTAGAGGCATATCTTCTACCGTGGGAGTGGTTGTCTCTACGGAAAGGGCTTGAGGCCCTGCCGGAGCCTGTCGTTCCCCGGCAAGCGCGGCGTCCCCGGCAACATCCTTGCCGACGTCTCCTGGGAGCTCGACAGGAAAGTACTTGTCAGGGCCTGATTTTCTTTGCTTATTCTGCCCTGCCGATGGTTCAACCAATGGCTAAGTCAGTTGGAGCACAAAGGTCCTTGGTTCCACAGGTAACTTGATGGCGGCACGTTTTGATAGGCGTCAGCAATGCTGTTCTCCGCTCGAGGAACATGCTCTGCTTGTAGACCATCAAAACCGTCTTCAAACTTCCTCACTTCATCCACATAAGCTTCCATCGGCGGGCTCTGATAATCCATGTTCACCTGCTTCACTATGTCGCGGATCCCAACGGACGATAAACTTTCCGATCCCAAGGTCTGCCGCGATCCTAAGACCATCAAGCAACCCTTTATACTCCACGGTGTTGTTCGTCGATCTCTCCCGAGGAAAATGCATTTGGACTACGTACTTGAGGTGCTCTCCGATGGGCGCGACAAGCAGCACGCCGGCACCGGCGCCTTGCAGCGAGAAAGCCCCATCGAAGTACATAATCCAGTTGCGGCTTGTTTCCTTGCCGAGGAGAGTGGTATCTTGAATTTCTTCGGCAGGTGTCGAGGTCCATTCGGTAATGATTTCCGCCAAAACCCTGCTCTGGATTGTCGAAGTGCTTACAAACCTGAGACCAAGGCTTGATAGTTCCAACACCCATTCCACAATCCTTCCGGTGGCATCTGGGTTGTGCAAGATCCGTTGCAACGGTAAGCGAGTGATGACGGTGATCTCTTGTGCTTGGAAATAATGACGTAGCTTTCTCGAGGCCATAAGGAGGCCGAAGAGCAACTTCTGCACACTAGAGTATATTGATCTAGCCCCCTGCAAGAGGGAGCTGACAAAGTAAACTGGGTGCTACATCATCTTGTTCCTCTGTACCACTTCGTTTGCTTGTGTAGATCCTGCCTTGCCGGCGCCAAACTTTCTCGGGGCTCCTGCCTTGCCGATGCCGGGTTCTGCAGGGGGTCCTGCCTTGTCGATGCCGGACACTGCCGGGGGTCCTGCCTTGCTGGCACCAAACCCTGCCGGGGAGAGCTCTGGCTCATCATCCGACAGTCCAGCCACTTCTACCACATCTTCATCAACTTCCCTCTGCACTACTAGCGTAGCACTGGCCACTTGATTCGTTGCTGCTAGATATAGCCACAATGGGTCTTGTGGTTTAGGCGCAACTAGTCTTGGCGTAGAGGAGCGGTACCTCTTCAAATCCTGCAGCCCTGTCTCGGGCTCCGGGGTCCATTTCATGCGCCCTGCCCTCTTCAAAATCTTGAAGAATGGGAGGGCCGCTCTACTTAAAGCAGCAACGTAGCCAGCAAGCCGACGCACATCTTTGACTCGCCTTGGTGCTTCAATCTGCTCAATTGCCTTGATCTTGTCGGGGTTCGCTTCGATCTCGCGCTGAGACACAAAGAACCCTAGAAGTTTGCCAGATGGAACACCGAATACACACTTCTCAGGGTTGAGCTTGAATTTGATCTTGCACAAATTTGTAAATGTTTCTTCCAAATCTTGCACAAGTGTTGCCCTGTCCTTGGTTTTGACCACTATGTCATCCATGTAAGCCTCCATATTTCTATGGAGCTAGGGCTCAAAACCAACTGAACCGCTCTTGCAAATGTCGAACTAGCACTTTTCAACCCGAAAGGCATTCGTATAAAACAGTACGTACCACATGGGGTGATAAAGGCGGTCTTATCTTCGTCTTCCTTCATCATGAAGGTTTGGTCGTATCCTGAATTGCCATCAAGGAACGATAGCAGGTCGCACCCGGCAGTGGAGTCCACGATTTGGTCAATGCGCGGCAAAGGGAAAGGATCCTTTGGGCAGGCTTTATTGATATCTGTATAATCAATGCACAACCTCCATTTCCCATTTGCCTTGCGCACCACCATCGGGTTGGCCAACCATGTTGGATGGAGCACTCCTCTCACCAAGCCTGCATCTTCCAACTTCCTAATCTCCTCGATGATGAACTCTTGCCGCTCCAAAGCTTGCTTCCTCACCTTCTGCTTGACGGGCCGCGCATGAGGACAAACAACAAGGTGGTGCTCAATCACCTCCCTGGGAACGCCGGGGATGGCGGTTGCTTGCCACGCAAACACATCGACATTTGCCCACAGGAAGGCAACGAGCGTGCTTTCCTATTTGTTGTCGAGGGTGGAGCTTATAGTGAAAGCTCCGCCCATGTCATCCTCCCTGACGGGCACCTTCTTGGCCTCTGGTGGTGCAGCCTTGGATTTCTTGCTCTTGTCGGTGGAGCACTCTGGCACGTCCTCAACGGGAACGCAGCACTCCGAGGAGGCGCGCTTGTCAGAGTGGGTGCAAGAGGCTTGGCCGGGGCCAGAAGCCTTGTCGGCGACTGAGGTCTTGTCGGTCTTCTTCCCCTCGGGGGCTCCAGTGGCAGGAGCAAGTGCCTTGGCGGCAGGTGTTACCACCGCTTCCCTGTAGAGCTGGTCAGCACAGATGAGTGTGTCCTTCTTGTCGGAGCCGACAATGATGATGCTCGCTGGGCCGAGCATCTTCGGCGTGTTGTAGGCGTAGTGTGATGCTGCCATAAACTTGGCTAGTGCTGGGCAGCCAAGGATCCCATTATATGGCAATGGGATCTTGGCTACATCAAAAATGATCTTCTCTGTCCTGTAGTTCAGCTCACCACCAAATGTAACTGGTAGTGTGATCTTACCCTTTGGCTGGCTTCTCCTCGGATTGATCCCTTGAAATGTGCCCGTCCCGTCAAGATCCCCCTTGGGGATTTGCAACTTCTTGATTACTTGGGGCGAGATCAAGTTCAGACCAGCCCCACCATCAACTAGCATCTTCGTCACCTTGAGGTTGCGAATTGTTGGTGAAACCAACAACGGCAAGCACCCGACCGCGGTTGTGCGATCAGGGTGGTCCTCGGCCTAAAAAATGATAGGCGTGCTGGACCATTTTAGTGGCTTCTGGACGTCAATCGACGTCTCTACCGCATTGACCTCGCGCACCCACTGTTTAAGCTGGCGGTGAGAAGAATGCAACGAGGCACCACCATCGATGCACATGGCTTCTGTGGCCTTTTGAAATTCTTGGTCACTAGACTCTTCGTCCTCTTCGTGGTCATCATCCCCCCTTTATTGTTGCGGTCTCGAGCAGGCCTCTCTTGTTGCTTCTCCTTGTCGTGGCGCCCCCTTGGCCACAGCACTTCTTGCCGGACCCCCTCGGCACCATCCTGGCCCTTCTCCTTGTCTCGTCTCTCATACTCAACTTTGTGCCTCTCCACAAGCTTCTCAACTTGCCGGCAGTTCTGGAGGTCATGACCCTAGGTGCACTAGATCTTGCAATATTGCTTGTCGGAGCCCTCCGACTTGTCAGCAGCCACCAAGTCCTGGCAGGCTGCACACCCGACAACTTCCTTGCCGGGGATGTCAACCTTCGCCTTCTTGGCGATGCCGGGGTCACTGGATTCCTGAATGGCAAGCATGGTCTTGCCCCTGCGCTTCCTATTACGTCGCCGGCCTTTCTTTGCCGGGGCGACGGCGTCTTTGTCTCCAGAATTGCTTCCCGCATTGGCATCTTCACCGGGGTACTTCCTCCCTTCTTCAGCACGGGCAGATCTGTCGGCCAGAACATATAGTTCGGCAACGTCCCCAACCTTGTTCATGGCCAGCTCTTCACGCATCTTGCGGTTGTGCACGTTCTGATGGAACACGCTGATGACAGCGGTAGGATGAACATCTGGGATGTTGTATTGCACACGGCTGAACCTCTGTATGTACTTGCGCAGGGATTCACCATCCTTTTGGGGAATGAGATGCAAATCACTTGCCTGGCCAGAAGCTTGATGGCCTTTGTTAAAGGCGGCAACAAACTTGTGGCACAGGTCCGACCAAGAGGAGATGGAGTCTATCGGCAGGCGCATCAACCACGACCTGACGTTGGGTTCGAGCACCAATAGGAACTAGTTGGCGAGCACCTTGCCATCCCGAGCCCCGGCAGCTTGCATCGCAATGGTGTATATGCTCAAGAACTTGGATGGATGGGTCTTGTCGTCGTACTTCTCCGGGACCTCAGGTTTGAACGTGCGGGTAGTGGGCCACTAGAATGCCGCAGCTCACGGGTAAAAGCTGGACAACCTACCTCATAAGGTAGGTCACCAGAATCCCCCGGCACAGGCCTGTACATAGTGGGCCCTACATGCCTATCAGATTGATGGCGTGCTTCCCGTCGCTGCTCGATGGTAGTTCGAGCATCCTCTTCAACCCGCTCCCGAAGAACTTGATGTTGATCGTGACGAGTTCGTGGATCAGACGAAGCCATGGATCCATCATCACAGGCATCGATCCGCCGAGCTGGCGACCATTGCCGCCGTGGTGGAGGGGAGTGCACCGTGGTTACAGCGCCTCCGGCCTTTCCGCCGTCGGCTCGCGCCGGCTCGGTGGACCGACGCCGCGAGGGGCCTGCCTACTGGTATCGATCTTTATCGGCGTGGCCAATAAGGCTCTGGATAGCATCCAAATACGTCTCCAACGTATCTATAATTTTTTATTGTTCCATGCTATTATTTATGATGTTTTGGATGTTTAATGGGCTTTGTCATACACTTTTATATTATTTTTGGGACTAACCTACTAACCCAAAGGCCTAGTCCAGATTGCTGTTTTTTCGCCCGTTTTAGGGTTTTACAGAAAAGGGATATCAAAGGGAGTCCAAACGGAATGAAACCTTTGGGAAAGATATTTTTGGAGAAAATCACGCACGGGAGACTTGAGAACCATGGAGTAGGGGCCACGAGGTGCCCACGAGGGTGGGGGCGCACCTCCCTGCCTCATGGGTCCCTCATGAGGCCCCCGGTGTCCTCCTTCCTCCTATATAAGCCTACGTACCCTGAAACCATCAAAAGAGGAGAAAAAACCCTAGTTCCACCGCCGTAACCTTCTGTTCCCGTGAGATCCCATTGTGGAGCCTGTTCCGGAGCTCCGCCGGAGGGGGGATCCATCACGGAGTGCTTCTACATCATCATCATCGCCCTCACCATGAGTTGTGAGAAGTTTTCCACAGACTTTCGGGTCCATAGCTAGTATCTAGATGGCTTCTTCTCTCTCTCTGGATCTCAATACAAAGTTCTCCTCGGTCTTCGAGGAGATCTATTCGATGTAATCTCTTTTTGCGGTGTGTTTCTCGAGATCTGATGAATTGTGAGTTTATGATCAAGATTATCTATGAGAAATATTTGGTTCTTTTCTGAACTCTTTATGTGTGCTCATAATATCCTTGCAAGTCTCTTCGAATTATTTGTTTGGTTTGGCCTACTAGATCTATAGTTCTTGCAATGGGAGAAGTGCTTGGCTTTGGGTTCAATCTTACGGTGTCCTTTCCCAGTGACAGTAGGGGCAGCAAGGAATGTATTGTATTGTTGCCATCGAGGATAAAAGGATGGGGTTTATATCATATTGCTTGAGTTTATCCCTCTACATCATGTCATCTTGCTTAAGGCATTACTCTGTTCTTATGAACTCAATACACTAGATGCATGCTGGATAGCGGTCGATGTGTGGAGTAATAGTAGTAGATGCAGGCAGAGTCGGTCTACTTGTCTCAGACGTGATGCCTATATACAATGATCATGCCTAGATAGTCTCATAATTATTCGCTTTTCTATCATTTTCTCGACAGTAATTTGTTTACCCGCCGTAGAATATTGCTATCATGAGAGAAGCCCCTAGAGAACACTATGGCCCCCCGGGTCTATTCTCAACATATCAATCTACATCTACTTTACTTTTTTCGCTTTTACTTTCTGTTCTTATAAACAAAAATATCAAAAATATAAATTATCATCTCTATCAGATCTCACTTTTGTAAGTGACCGTAAAGGGATTGACAACCCCTTATCGCGTTGGCTGTGAAGTTCTTATTTGTTTGTGCAGGTGCGAGGGACTCGCGCGTGGTCTCCTACTGGATTGATACCTTGGTTCTAAAAAACTGAGGAAAATACTTACGCTACTGTGTTGCATCTCCCTTTCATATTCAAGGGAATACAACACAAGCTCGAGAAGTAGCAAGAAGAATTTCTGGCGCCGTTGCCGGGGAGGCTTACGCAAAAGTCATATACCAAGTACCTATCACAAACCCTTATCCTTCGCATTACATTTTTGCCTCTCGTTTTCCTCTCCCCCACTTCACCCTTTCCGTTTTATTTGCCCTTCTTCTGTCGTGTGTTTATCGTTCGCTTGCCTCTTGTTTTCTTGTGTGTGTTGCTTGCTTGCTTGTCACTATGGCTCTCCCTATTAGTGTTGACCCTCACCTCAAGAGGCTGGAGGAGATTGAAAACAATGCTAGACATTTTATGACTATACAATTTGAGCATAATGACTTTTTCAGAAGTGAACATAAAGAACAGAAAAAGTTTATGGAGTATATGAATAAAGACCTTGATGATATGTCTAAGGAATTTTATGGCTTGAAATCTCAGTTTGCTCATTTTGAGAACTTAATTGCCCAAATTTCAGATAAACAGTCCACCTTGATCAATAAGATGGCTGCTAAACGGGAAGAGCATGAAAATAAAGATGAAAATCTAAAAGTTATTGATGTGTCTCCTATTAGATCCTTGTTTTCTAGTATAAATATTGATGAAGATGGGATTAGAGATGATTTTGCTTTAAGGTGTCCCAATGATTCGAAGTTTTAGACTTGATGCTAAAATTGTTAAAAGTGGGAGTGAAGAGATTAAAACTTTGCATAGTGATGAACCCACTACTTTGGATTTCAAGGGATTCAATTATGATAATTGCTCTTTGATTGATTGTATTTCCTTGTTGCAATCCGTACTAAACTCTTCGCATGCTTATAGTCAAAATAAAGCTTTCACCAAACACATAGTTGATGCTTTGATGCAATCTTATGAAGAAAAACTTGAGTTGGAAGTTTCTATCCCTAGAAAGCTTTAAGATGAGTGGGAACCTACAATTAAAATAAAAATAAAAGATCATGAATGCTATGCTTTGTGTGATTTGGGTGCAAGTGTCTCCACTATCCCAAAAACTTTGTGTGGTTTGCTAGGGTTCCATGAGCTTGATGATTGTTCTTTAAATTTGCATCTTGTGGATTCCACTATTAAGAAACCTATGTGAAGAATTAATGATGTTCTTATTGTTGCCAATAGGAATTATGTGCCCGTAGACTTTATTGTTCTTGATATAGATTGCAATCCTTCATGTCCCATTATTCTTGGTAGACCTTTCCTTAGAACGATTGGTGTAATTATTGATATGAACGAAGGAAATATTAGATTCCAATTTCAGTTAAGGAAGAGCATGGAACACTTTCCTAGAAAGAAAATCAAATTACCATATAAATCTATCATAAGAGCCACTTATGGATTGCCTTCCAAGGATGGCAATACCTAGATTTATCCTTGTATCATGCCTAGCTAGGGGCGTAAAACGATAGCGCTTATTGGGAGGCCACCCAATATTATATTTTTTGTTTTTGCTGCTGTTAGGGAATAAATATTGCATCTAGCTTCTGTTTAGATGTGGTTTCTTGTTTTGTTTAGTGTTTGTGCCAAGTAGAACCTTTGGGAAGACTTGTGTGAAGTTTATGTGATCTTGCTGTGAAAAACAGAATCGTTTGCGCTCGCTAGAATGGTCATCAGATCTTACTGGAGCGTGCTATTTAGTTGATGCAATTTGAAGATGATTAATAGACAAATTCCTCACGTTTACCAATTTAGTTTGAATTTTTTGCAGTTACAGAAGTATGCGAAACCTGCAGATTGCTACAGACTGTTCTGTTTTTGACATATTCTGTTTTTCGTGTGTTGTTTGCTTATTTCAATCCATCTATGAGTAATATTGGGAGGTATGAACCATAGAGAAGTTGGAATACAGTAGGTTTAACACCAATATAAACAAAGAATGAATTCATTGCAGTACCTTTGAGTAGTGGTTTGCTTTCTTATACTAACGGAGCTCGCGAGATTTTTGCCTAAGTTTTGTGTTGTGAAGTTTTCAAGTTTTGAATATTGCTTTGATGGACTATGGAACAAAGAGTAGCAAGGGCCTAAGCTTGGGGATGCCCATGGCACGCCAAGTAAAATTCAAGGACAATCAAAAGCCTAAGCTTGGGGATGCCCCGGGAAGGCATCCCCTCTGTCGTCTTCATCCATCGGTAACTATACTCGGAGCTATATTTTTATTCACCACATGATATGTGTTTTGCTTGGAGCATCTTGTATAATTTGAGTCTTTGCTTGTTAGTTTGCCACAATTATCCTTGCTGTACACACCTATTTGAGAGAGTTAAACATGGCCTAGGAATTGATAGAACACTCTATGTGCTTCACTTATATCTTTTGAGTTGAATAGTTTTTTATCTAGTGCTTCACTTATATCTTTTAGAGCACGGTGCTGATAATATTTTGAAGAAATTGTTGAACTCTCATGCTTCACTTATATCCTTTTGAGAGTCTATTAAAAAATCATGGTAATGTGTTTAGGCTATAAAACTAGTCTTCACATGATAGACATCCAATATTAATGTAGTAAAAACTTTCACACTAAGTGCATTGAATTTGATGAGAAGTTGGATGCTTGATAATTGTTTTGAGATATGAGGATAGTGATATTAGAGTCATGCTAGTGGACTTATTACGAAATTGAGAAATACATGTGTTAAGGTTAGCGATTCCCGTTGCATGCACGTATGGTGAACCGCTATGTGACAAAGTTAGAGCATGAGGTATTTGTAAAGTGTCAACCTTTGTGTGGAGGTCGGGGGCGCGCGATGGTTAGCTCCTACCAACCTCCCCCCTAGGAGCATGCGTTGATTGCTTTGTTTTGATGACTCGTATATTTTTGCAATAAGTATATGAGTTCTTATGACTAATGTTGAGTCCATGGATTATACACACTCTCACCCTTCCACCATTGCTAGCCTCACTTGTACCGCACAACTTTCGCCGGTGCCATAAACCCACTATATATCCTTCCTCAAAACAGCCACCATACCTACCTATCATGGCATTTCCATAGCCATTCCGAGATATATTGCGATGCAACTTTCCACCATTCCGTTCATATGACACGCATCATATTGTCATATTGCCATGCATGATCATGTAGTTGACATCGTATTTGTGGCAAAGCCACCATGCATAACTTTTTATACATGTCACTCTTGTTTCATTGCACATCCCGGTATACCGCCGGAGGCATTCATATAGAGTCATACTTTGTTGTAGCATCGAGTTGTAATATCAAGTTGTAATGAAAGTGTGATGATCATCATTATTAGAGCATTGTCCCATGGGAGGAAAGGCTGAATCTATAAAGCCCCTCCGCAAAAAAAAAAGAAAAAAAAAGAAAGGCCGAAGGAAAAAAAAGGCCCCCCCCCAAAAAAAAGGGACAATTGCTACTATCTTTTTTCCACACTTGTGCTTCAAAGTAGCACCATGTTCTTCATTGTAGAGAGTCTCATGCTTAGTCACTTTATATACTAGAGGGAATTTTTCGTTATAGAACTTTCGCCGGTACATTCCGATGCTTAGTCAATTTATATACTTGTGCTTCAAACTTGGCT
Source organism: Secale cereale (assembly GCA_902687465.1). Lineage (NCBI taxonomy): Eukaryota > Viridiplantae > Streptophyta > Magnoliopsida > Poales > Poaceae > Secale > Secale cereale. The sequence continues at coordinate 518,585,113 of LR738711.1, forward strand.
TGTATATTCCGATGATGGGCTTCCACCGTTGCTAGCCTCCCTTGTATCGCGCAACTTTCGCCGGTACCATACACCCACTATATATCCTTCCTCAAAACAGCCACCATACGTACCTATCATGACATTTCCATAGCCATTCCGAGATATATTGCCATGCAACTTTCCACAATTCCGTTCATATGTCACGCTTCATATTGTCATATTGCCATGCATGATCATGTAGTTGACATTGTATTTGTGGCAAGGCCACCATGCATAATTTTTCATACATGTCACTCTTGTTTCATTGCACATCCCGGTACACCGCCGGAGGCATTCATATAAAGTCATACTTGGTTGTAGTATCGAGTTGTAATGAAAGTGCGATGATCATCATTATTAGAGCATTGTCCCATGGGAGGAAAGGCTAAATCAATAAAGCCCCTCCACAAAGAAAAAGAAAAAGGAAAAAAGAAAGGCCAAAGACAAAAAGGGCCCAAAAAGGCGAAAAAAGGGACAATTGCTACTATCTTTTTTCCACACTTGTGCTTCAAAGTAGCACCATGTTCTTCATTGTAGAGAGTCTCAAGCTTAGTCACTTTATATACTAGTGGGAATTTTCGTTATAGAACTTGGCTTGTATATTCCAACGATGGGCTTCCTCAAATGCCCTAGGTCTTCGTGAGCAAGCAAGTTGGATGCACACCCACTAGTTTCTTTTGTTGAGCTTTCATACATATTTATCTCTAGTGCATCCATTGCATGGCAATCCCTACTCAATGTGAGTGAGTAGGGATTGCCATGCAACGGATGCACTAGAGCTATAAATTTATGAAATCTCAACAAATGAAACTAAGTGGGCGTGCATCCAACTTGCTTGCTCATGAAGACCTAGGGCATTTGAGGAAGCCCATCATTGGAATATACAAACCAGTTTCTATAATGAAAAATTCCCACTAGTAATATGAAAGTGAAAACATAGGAGACTCTCTATCATGAAAAGCATGGTGCTATTATGAAGCACAAGTGTGGAAAAATATAGTAACCCTTCTCTCTTTTTTTCTCTTTTTTTATTTACCCCTTTTTAAATTTTTTTTTGGGCTCTTTGGCCTCTCTTTTTTGGTGGGCTTCTTTGGCCACTTTTTTGGGGCTTCATTGGACTCTTTTATTTTTGATAACCTCACATGGGACAATGTTCTAATAATGATGATCGTCACACTTCTATTTACTTACAACTCAATGTTACAACTCGATACTAGAACAAAATATGACTCTATATGAATGCCTCCGGCGGTGTACCGAGATGTGCAATGAATCAAGAGTGACATGTGTGAAACAATTATGAATGGTGACCTTGCCACAAATACGTTGTCTACTACATGATCATGCAAGTCAATATGACAATGCTGGAGCGTGTCGTAATAAACGGAATGGTGGAAAGTTGCATGGCAATATATCTCGGAATGGCTATGGAAAGGCCATAATAGGTAGGTATGGTGGTTGTGTTGAGGAAGGTATATGGTGGGTGTATGGTACCAGCGAAAGTTGCGCGGTACTAGAGAGGCTAGCAACGGTGGAAGGGTGAGAGTGCGTATAATCCATGGACTCAACATTTGTCATAAAGAACTCATATACTTATGAAAAAATCTACAAGTCATCAAAACCAAGCACTACGTGCATGCTCCTAGGAGAAGGGCTGGTAGGAGTTAACCATCGCGCGATCCCTGCCTCCACACAAAGGAAGACAATCAAAGAAACACCTCATGCTTCAAATTTGTTACACAACTGTTACCATACGTGCATGCTACATGACTTGCAAACCTCAAAACAAGTATTTCTCAAATTCACAATTACCCTACTAACATGACTCTAATATCACCATCCTCATATCTCAAAACAAGCATCTAGCATCAAACTTCTCATAGTATTCAACGCACTTTATATGAAAGTTTTTATTATACCCATCTTGGATGCCCATCATATTAGGACTAATTTTATAGCCAAAGCAAATTACCATGCTTTTCTAAAAGACTCTCAAAATAATATAAGTGAAGCATGAGAGATCAATAATTTATAAAAAATAAAACCACCACCGTTCTCTAAAAAGATATAAGTGAAGCACTAGAGAAAAAATATCTAGCTCAAAAGATATAAGTGAAGCATATAGAGTATTCTAATAAATTCTGATTCATGTGTGTCTCTCCCGAAAGGTGTGTACAGCAAGGATGATTGTGGCAAACTAAAAAAGCAAATACTCATATCATACATGACGCTCCAAGCAAAACACATATCATGTGGTGAATAAAAATATAGTCGCAAGTAAAGTTACCGATAGACAAAGATGAAAGAGGGGGTGCCTTCTCGGGGCATCCCCAAGCTTAGGATTTTGGTTGTCCTTGAATTTTACCTTGGGGTGCCTTGGAAATCCTAAAGCTTAGGCTCTTGCCACTCTTTATTCCATAGTCCATCAAATCCTTAGCCAAAAACTTGAAAACTTCACAACACAAAACTTAACAGAAAATCTCGTGAGCTCCGTTAGTATAAGAAAATAAACCACCACTTTCAGGTACTGTAATGAACTAATTATTTATTTGTATTGGTGTTAAAACTACTGTATTACAACTTCTCTATGGTTCATAACCCTCGATACTTCTCATAGATTCATCAAAATAAGCAAAAACACACAAAAAATAGAATCTGTAAAAAACAGAACAGTCTGTAGCAATCTATAACTTTCAAATACTTCTGTAACTCTAAAAATTCTGAAATAAAATTGTGGATGTGATGAATTTGTATATTAATCATCTGCAAAAAGAAATCAACCTAAAAGCACTCTCCAGTAAAAAATGGCAGCTAATATCGTGAGCGCAAAAGTTTCTGTTTTGTATAGCAAGATCGCAAAGACTTCATCCAAGTCTTCCCAAAGGTTCTACTTGGCACAAACACTAATTAAAACATAAAACCACATCTAAAGAGAAGCTATATGAATTATTTATTACTAAACAGAAGCAAAAGGCAAAGAAAATAAAATTGGGTTGCCTCCCAACAAGCGCTATCGTTTAACGCCCGTAGCTAGGCATAAGAATGCAAATAGATCTAGGTATTATCATCTTTGGTATGAAATCCATAAGTGGCTCTCATAATAGATTCATAAGGCAATTTAATTTTATTCCTAGGAAAGTGTTCCATGCCTTTCCTTAACGGAAATTGGAATCTAATATTTCCTTCTTTCGTGTCAATAATTGCACCAATCGTTCTAAGGAAAGGTCTACCAAGAATAATAGGACATGTAGGATTGCAATCTATATCAAGAACAATGAAATCTACGGGCACATAATTCCTATTTTCAACAATAAGAACATCATTAATCCTACCCATAGGTTTCTTAATGGTGGAATCCGCAAGATGCAAATTTAAAGAACAATCATCAAATTCACGGAAACCAAGCACATCACACAAGGTTTTTGGAATCGTGGAAAGACTAGCACCCGAATCACACAAAGCATAGCATTCATAATCTTTAATCTTAATTTTAATAGTAGATTCCCACTCAACATAGAGTTTTCTAGGGATAGAAACTTCTAGTTCAAGCTTTTCTTCATAGGATTGCATTAAAGCATCAATGATATGTTTAGTAAAACCTTTATTTTGATTATAAGCATGAGGAGAATTTAACATGGATTGCAACAAGGAAATACATTATATCAAAGAGCAATTATCATAACTAAATTCCTTTAAATCCAAAATAGTGGGTTCAGTGCTATGTCAAGTTTTGACCTCTTCAATCCCACTTTATTAATTTTTGCATCTAGATCTAAAAACTCCGAATCATTGGGACGCCTTTTATTTAAAGCTGACTTATCTCCAGTCCCATATTTAGCAAGATTCATATTGGAAAACAAAGATTTAATAGGAGCCACGTCAATCACTTTTAGATCTTCATCATTATTATCATAAAAACTAGAAGAACATGCTTTCACAAAGCAATCTTTTTTAGCATGCATCCTAGCAGTTCTTTCTTTGCACTCATCAATGAAAATTCTCATGGATTTGAGAGACTCATTGATGTCATGCTTAGGTGGGATAGATCTGAGTTTCAAAGAATCAACGTCAAGAGAAATTCTATCCACGTTCCTAGCCAAATCATCAATCTTAAGCAATTTTTCTTCAATCATAGCATTAAAACTCTTTTATGAAATCATAAATTCCTTAACACTATTCTCAAAATCAGAGGGCATCTTATTATAATTTCCATAGGAATTGTTGTAGGAATTTCCATAATTATTGGAGGAATTGCTAGGAAAGGCCTAGGATTAAAGTTTCCTCTATAAGCATTTACCAAAATTATTCCTACCAACAAAATTCACATCCATAGATTCATTAGTATTATCAAATAAAGTGGATAAGGGTATATCATTAGGATCAACATTAGCACCCTTGCTAGCAAATAATTTCATAAGTTCATCCATCTTTCCACCCAAAACATTAATTTCTTCAATTGCATGCACTTTTTTACTAGTGGAAGATCTCTCGGTGTGCCATTGAGAATAGTTAACCATTATATTATCTAGGAGTTTACTAGCTTCTACTAAAGTGATTTCCATAAAAGTACCTCCTGCAGCCGAATCTAAAAGATTTCTAGAAGCAAAGTTCAAACCGTCATAATTTTTCTTTGTACAATCATCCATAGATTCAAACCATGTGTGGGACAATTTCTTATCATAAGTTTCATCCTCTCCCAAGATTGTGCTACATGCTCGTGATCAAGTTGTTTGAAATTCATAATATCGTTCCTAAGGGAGATGATCTTAGTGGGAGAAAAATACTTGGCAATAAAACAATCTTTGAACTTGTTCCAGGAATCAATACTATTTTTAGGCAAAGAAGAAAACCAAGTTTTGGCCTGATCTCCTAGTGAGAACGGGAATAGTTTTAATTTAACATGATCATTATCTACATCTATTTTCTTTTGCATATCGCATAAATCAACAAAATTATTCAGATGAGATGCGGCATCTTCACTAGGAAGGCCTGAAAATTGATCTTTCATGACCAAATTCAATAAAGCAGCATTGATTTCACAAGATTCTACATTAGTAGCGGGAGAAATCGGGGTGCAAACAATATCATTATTATTGGTGCTGGAAAAGTCACATAATTATGTATTTTCTTGAGCCATTGTGACAAAGCAAGCAATCCAACACACAAGCACACAAAAAGAAAGCGAACACGACGAACGGAAGAGAGGCGAAGAAAAGGCAAAGGCTTTCGAAAATCGTTTTAGAAGTGGGGGAGAGGAAAACGAGAGGCGAATGGCAAATAATGTAATGCGAGGGAGAAGAGTTTGTCATGGGTACTTGGTATGTCTTGAATTGAGTGTAGATCTCTCCGGCAACGGCGCCAGAAATCCTTCTTGCTACCTCTTGAGCATGCGTTGGTTTTTCCTTGAAGAGGAAAGGGTGATGCAGCAAAGTAGCGTAAGTATTTCCCTCGGTTTTTGAGAACCAAGGTATCAATCCAGTAGGAGATAACACTCAAGTCACCTAGTACCTTCACAAACAATCAAGAACCTTGCAACCAACGTGATAAAGGAGTTATCAATCCCTTCATGGTCACTCGCAAAAGTGAGATCTGATAAAGATAATAAGATAAATATATTTGGTATTTTTGTTATATAGATTGGAAAGTAAAGATTGCAAAATAAAATAAATGAGAAACTAGACTTGTAGATCGGAAACTTATATGATGAAAATAGACCCGGGGGCCATAGGTTTCACTAGTGGCTTCTCTCATGATAGCATGAATTACAGTGGGTGAACAAATTACTGTCGAGCAACTGATAGAAAAGCGCATAGTTATGAGAATATCTAGGCAATGATCATGAATATAGGCATCACGTCCGTGTCAAGTAGACCGAAACGATTCTGCATCTACTACTATTACTCCACACATCGACCGCTATCCAGCATGCATCTAGACTATTAAGTTCATAAGAACAGAGTAACGCATTAAGCAAGATGACATGATGTAGAGGGATAAAGTCAAGCAATATGATATAAACCCCATCTTCTTATCCTTGATGGCAACAATACAATACGTGCCTTTCTGCCCCTGTTTTCACTGGGAAAGGACACCGCAAGATTGAACCCAAAGCTAAGCACTTCTCCCATTGCAAGAAAGATCAATCTAGTAGGCCGAACTAAACCGATAATTCAAAGAGACTTGCAAAAATATCAAATCATGCATATAAGAATTCAGAGAAGAACCAAATATTATTCAGAGATAAACTTGATCATAAATCCACAATTCATCGGATCACGGAAAACACACCACAAAAGAATATTACATCGAATAGATCTCCAAGAACATCAAGGAGAACTTTGTATTGAGAATCAAAGAGAGAGAAGAAGCCATCTAGCTAATAACTATGGACCCGAAGGTCTATGGTAAACTACTCACACATCATCGGAGAGGCAATGGTGTTGATGTAAGCCATCCGTGATCGATTCCCCCTCCGGCGGAGTGCTGGAAAAGGCCCCAAGATGGGATCTCACGGGTATAGAAGGTTGCGACAGTGGAAAAGTTGTTTTGTGGTTCTCTTTGATGTTTATAGGGTATAAGAGTATATATAGGCGAAAGAAGTATGTCGGTGGAGCTACGAGGGGCCCACGAGGGTGGGGGCACGCCTACCCCCTGGGCGCGCCCTCCTGCCTCGTGGCCGCCTCGTGGCGTTCCAGACTTCAACTCCAAGTCTCTTGGTTTGCTTTCGGTCCAAGAAAGATCCTCCCGAAGGTTTCATTTCGTTTGGACTCTGTTTGGTATTCCTTTTCTGCAAAACATTGAAATAGGCAAAAAAACAGGAATTGGCACTGGGCCTTCGGTTAATAGGTTAGTCCAAAAATAATATAAAAGAGCATATTAAAGCCCATTAAACATCCAAACCAGATAATATAATAGCATGGAACAATAAAAATTATAGATACGTTGGAGACGTATCAAGCAACACATAATTTCAAAAGGCATGTTCCAATCAGGAGGTTGAACAATAGGTGCAGTACTCAAAGCTTTCTTAAGTGTATCAAAAGCTTCTGGGATGACCAACAACCTTTAGATTTAATATCTTTCATAAACCTCCTATATAAAAAACATCAAAAACAAAAGGAACATCCTTTTGTAAAAGATTTGTAAGAGGCCTAGAAGTTTTAGAGAAACCCTTAATAAACCTCCTATAGAATCCAGCATGACCAAGAAAACTACGAATACCTTTAGTATCTTTCGAACATGGCATCTTATCAATTGCATCAACCTTAGATTTGTCCACCTCAATACCTTTTTGGAAATTTTATGACCCAAGACAATACCTTCGTTAACCATAAAGTGGCACTTATCCGAATTCAAGACAAGGTTAGTTTGCTCACTTCTCTGCAAAACTCGATTAAGATTGCTTAAACAATCATCAAAAGACTTCTCATAAACAGAAAAGTCATCCATGACAACCTCAACAATCTTTTCACAAAAATCAAAGAATATAGCAGTCATATATCTTTGAAAGGTAGCAGGTGCATTGCATAACCCAAAAGGAAGACGTATATAAGCATAAGTTCCAAAAGGACAAGTAAAAGTGGTATTTTCTTGATCAGGTTGTGAGACGGGTATTTGAGAGAAACTAGAGTATCCATCGAGAAAACAAAAGTGTGTATGTGCTGAGATAATCTCTCGAGCATTTGATCAATAAAAGGCAGAGGGTAATAATCTTTTCTAGTTCCTTTGTTTAATTTCCTGAAATAAATTACCATTCTATATCGTGTAACAGTTCTTTGTGGAATAAGTTCATTTTTATCATTAGGAACAACAGTAATACCTCCCTTCTTAGGGACGCAATGAATAGGGATTACCCATCTACTATTAGCTATAGGATAGATTATACCTGCTTCCAGAAGCTTTAGTATTTCAGTTCTTACCACTTCTTTCATCTTCGGATTTAAATGGCGTTGGTGATCAACAACGGGTTCAGCATCAGGTTCCATATTAATCTGATGCTCACATACAGTGGGACTAATGCCCTTAAGATCGTCGATAGTATATCCAATAGCAGCTTGGTGCTTCCTCAAAATTTTCAATAATCTTTCTTCTTCATGTTCCTAAAGGTTATCGCTGATAATAACATGATATATCTTTTTCTCGTCAAGATAAGCATATTTCAAAGTGTCTGGCAATTGCTTTAATTCAAACAGAGGATCACCTTTAGGTGGAGGAGGACCTACTAGAGTTTCAATAGGTAAGTTGTGCTTGAGCAAGGATTGTTGCTCAAAGAACATTCTATCTATTTCGTTTCTTTCATGCATATGCAGATCATCTTCATGGTCTATCAAATATTGCTCTAAAGGATTAGTAGGAGGCACGGTAATAGAAGGAAGACCAATTATTTCATATTTATTAGGCAATTATTTTTTATGAGGTTTTCTACTAAACTTGGAAAAATTGAACTCGTGAGACTCATCACCAAAGCTAACACCGATGGTCTGTTTGTGACAATCTATAGTAGCATTGACGGTGTTCAAGAACGGTCTGCCAAATATAATGGGACAAAAATCATCTTGTGGGGAACCAAGAACTTGAAAATCAGTAGGATATTTTGTTTTCCCACACAATACCTCAACATCTCTAACAATCCCAAGTGGTGTGATGGTGCCTCTATTGGCAAGTTTAATAGTAACATATATGTCTTCTATTTTAACGGGTGCTACGTCGTTCATAATTTCTTGATATAGAGTAAAAGGAATAGCACTTATGCTAGCACCTATGTCACATAAACCATGATAACAATGATCTCCTATTTTAACTGAGACAACATGCATGCCTACAACAGGTCTATGTTTGTCTTTTCAATCATGTTTAGCAATTCTAGAAGCTTCACCAATGAAGTAAATAACATGCCCATCAATATTATCAACCAAGAGATCTTTAACCATAGCAACAATAGGTTCTACTTAAATTCGCTCAGGAGGTTTAGGTGCTTTAATATTACTTCTACGAACCATAGTTGAAACCTTAGCATGCTCCTTTATCTTAACAGGAAAAGGTGGTTTCTCAATATGAGCGATAGGAACAACTGGAACAACATTGTAAATGATTGTTTCTTCTTTAGTAGCTATCGGTTCTTTGGTCTCTTTTTTAATAGGGTGATGATACTTAAACCACCTCTCTTTTGGGAGATCAATATTAGCAGCAACAGATTCACAAAAAGAGGCTACTATCTCAGAGTCGAGTCCATACTTAGTGCTAAACTTTTGAAAAAGGTCGGTATTCATAAAAGATTTAACACAATCAAACTTAAGCTTAATACCTGACTCTTTACCTTCATCGAGTTCTCAATCTTCAGAGTTGTGTTTAATTCTTTCTAAGAGATCGCACCTGAATTCAATAGTTGTCTTCATATAAGAACCGACACAAGCAGTATTAAGCATGGATTGATCATTACGAGAAAGCCGAGCATAGAAGTTCTGAATATTAATTTCTCTCAAGAGCACATGATTGGGGTATGAATATAACATTGACTTAAGCCTCCCCCAAGCTAGAGCGATACTTTCTAATTCACGAGGACAAAAATTATATATATAATTCCGATCACGATGAACTAGATTCAGAGGATATTTTTTCCGGTGGAATCCCAATTTCAAACGATTCCAATTCCAAGATTCAATATCATCGCATAGCATATACCATGCCAATGCCTTTCCCTTCAAATATAAAGGGAAATTCTTCTTCTTAGCTTCATCCCCGGGTAAACCTGCAAGCTTAAATAATCCGCAAATTTCAACGACATATATTAAGTGCATATCAGGATGTTCAGTTCCATCTCCTGCATAAGGATTAGCTAGCCGTTGTTCTATCATACCCGAACGAATTTCATATTCAAAAAATTTAGTAGGTGTTGTAGGTTGAGGGGCAACTAATTGTACTTCCGCACGAGGTGAAGATACCATGAACAAACCCCACAAAGGATTGTTCTCCATAGTAACAAGTGAAAATAAATTTCAACATATAGTAATAATTTTTCCTTACCAATTTCCACCTACCAATAGCGCTTCACTCCCCGACAACGGTGCCAGAAAAGAGTCTTGATGGCCCACAAGTATACGGGGTCAATCGTAGTCCTTTCGATAAGTACGAGTGTCGAACCCAACAAGGAGCAGAAGGAAGTGACATCTGGTTTTCAGCAAGGTAATGTCTGCACGCACTGAAATTGTCGGTAACAGATAGTTTGATAGCAAGATAATTTATAACGAGCAAGTAACGGTAACCATAAATAGCATGCAGCAAGGTAGCCCAATCCTTTTGTGGCAAAGGATAGGACAAAACTATTTCTTATAATAAGCAATGTGTTCTTGAGGGTACACGGTTATTTCATCTAGTCACTTTCACAATGTTGGCTTGACTTGTGTTTGTTACTTCGATAATTTGTTATGTTGGTGGACCGGTGCTTAGGTGATGTTCTTACTTGAACAAACCTCCTACTTATGATTAACCCCCTCGCAAGCATCCGCAACTACGAGAAAAGTATTAAGATAAAATCTAACCATAGCATTAAACATTTGGGTCCAAATCGATCCCTTACGAAGTAGCGCATAAACTAGAGTTTAAGCTTCTGTCACTCTAGCAACCCATCATCTAATAACTACTCCAAAATGCATTCCCTTAGGCTCAAATATGGTGAAGTTTCATGTAGTCGACGTTCACATGACACCACTAAGGAAATCACAACATACATATCGTCGGAATATCAAACACATATCAAGTTCACATGATTACTTGCAACATAATTTTTCTCGTGACCTCAACAACTTAAGTAACTACTCACAAGTGATAAACATGCTCAAGATCAGAGGGGTATTAAATAGCATAATGGATCTGAAAATAAAATCTTCCACCAAATAAACCATATAGTAATGAACTACAAGATGTAATCAACACTACTAGTCACCCACGGGTACAAATCTGAGGTTCCGGTACAAAGATTGAACACAAGAGATGAATTAGGGTTTGAGAGGAGATGGTGTTGTCGAAGATGTTGATACAGGTTGGTCTCCCAAAGAAGAGAGGGTTGTTGGTGATGACGATAGCTTCGATTTCCCCCTCCGGGAGGGAAGTTCCCCCGGCGGAATCTTACCGCTGAGAGGCAAAAGTGCTCCTACCCAAGTTCCACGTCGGCACGGCGGTGCTCCATCCGAAAGTCCTCTCCTAAATTATTTTACGTCAAAATGACTTATATACCAGAAGTTGGGCACCGAAGGTGGGCCGAGGAGGGCACAACCCACCAGTGCGCGCCTGGGGACCCTAGCGCGCCTAGGTGGGTTGTACCCACCTGGTGGGCCCCCTCTGGTACTTATTTGCTCGAATAATTCTTAAATATTCTAGAAAAAAAATCTCCGTGAAGTTTCAACTCATTTGGAGTTGTGAAGAATAGGTGGCCTGATGTTGCTTTTTTAGGTCCAGAATTCCATCTGCCGATATTCTCCCTCTTGATGTAAACCATGCATATTAAAAGAGAAAAGGCATTATTATGCATAAAACATTATAAATAATAGTAGGAAAACATGATGCAAAATGGACGTATCACAAAGCTTCTCACACAACAAGCATCATGGTTTCGGTAGGGACCATGCCTCCTTGGGGGACGAAATGATATCTGTTGGCTCTTCTTACTTTCAAAAAATTTCTCGTGTCAACATAGAACAACATGAGTGTTGTGTCAATTTTTGGGATTTTTCGGGGTTCGCTTGGACATTTTATACATTAATAGAGATTTCTATGCATTTATGTGCATAATTAAAATTTGAACTACATGCACATGCTCGAGTGCATATAAATGGGTTCGAAATTCAAATGTGTGTCCTTGGTTGCATGCTTAAGTCCCATGCCAGAAATGAGAATGAATGTCAAACACCTTGCCATCGTCGCTTGGCCGCTAACATTGAGATACATGGTTTTTAAATTCTAGTAAATCGAAAACGTGTCTAAAATTTATGATACTTGACATGCTAGCATGGAACGGCATCAACATATCGTGGTAAAAATATTATCCCATTTGGGGCAGGGTGGGGTATAAGCTTCACACAAACCAGAGCTTCTCACAACAAGCCTCGGGGTTATGGTAGGGAACCTTTCACCTTTCTGGATGAAACGATGTCCATGTCCTCTTCTTGATTTCAATTTCTTTTCTAGTATCAACATAGAACAACATGAGTATTGTGTTAATTTTAGGAATTTTTGGCGTTCGTTTGGACATTTTTATACATTATTAACTGAGTTTTCTATGCATTTATGTGCATAATTCAAATTTGAACTATAGGCCCATGCTCTAGTGCATGTAAATTGGTTGAAAAATAAAATTTGTGTCCTTGGTTGCATGATTAGGTAGCATGCAAGAAATGGAAATGAATGTCAAACATCTTGCCACCGTCGCTCGGCCGCAACCATTGAGATACATGATTTTTAAATTCTAGTAAATCCAAAACTCGTCTAAAGTTCATGAAACTTGACATGCTATCATGGAGCGGCAACAACATGTTGTGGTAACAAAATTGTCCCATTTGGGGCAGGTTTGGGTATAAGCTTCTCGCAAACCTGACCTTCGCAAAACAAGCCTGATGGTTTCGGTAGAGAACGTGCCACCTTTGCGGCCGAAACGATATCCGTTGCCTCCTCTTGATTTCAATTTTTTTAGTGTCAACATAGAATGACAGGAGTGTTGTGTCAATTTTTGGGATTTTTCAGGATTCGCTTGGACATTTTTATTCATTAACTGGGTTTCTTAGGCATTTTGTGTTCATAATACAAATTTGAACTACATGCACATGCTCTAGTGTAGAAAAATGGGTCGACATATCATATGTGTGTCCTTGGGTGCATGCTTAGGTCCCATGCTTCTTGATTGAACGGGAGGCGTGCGAGCGCAGTCCGGTGCGCAGCTAGCCAAGAGGCGTGCAAGCTGTCCTCCAATGTGGAGGCTCACCGGGAAGCGTGCAAGCTGTATGCTGCGTAGACTCACTAGGAATCGAGCCCTTTTACATCCATGGCCGCCCGCCTTGCTCGCATCCTCTCCATTAATGGCGCTCCAGCCGCTGTTTAATACGGTCGGCCTTATTGTTCGCCTCCCATTCCCCTCCCTCCCGCAGACCTCCACCAACGCCATGGCGCAGAAGGATCATCTGCCACTAGTCTTCAAATTTGGTGAAGTCGACTCCGAGCCCGAGGAGCTAGAAAATAAGGAGGAATGGAGCCTCATGGACATGGCCCTGAACGAGCTGACCGCAGCGGTTGCTGCCCCCGCGCTCGTCCTAGCTCTCATCCCCGCGCCCGCGCCAGCGACCATCCCCGTAGCATTGACGGGCTGGTCGCCGAGGAATATCGCAGAGCTGGAAGCCGCGGGCGTCAGCGAAGTATCCACAGACCTGCGTGAGCTCATGTACATGACAGTGCTAGCTCCCGTGCCCGTGCCCGTACGCGCCCCTCCACCCGCCGCGATGCCAGTCCCTATGCGTTTGCCTGCACCTGTTGCGCCCGTGCCCATGCGCGCGTCCCCCTCAGCGGTATGGGACGTCGCCGTAGATTGCTACCTCGCAGCGCAGCCAGTTGCCATCCTCCTGCGCCCCACACGTCGATCACACGATGACATGATATTTGATTTCCAAGTGAAGAACATTTTGTGCTACCTTGAAGACTTCAACAACGGCGTTGCAGAGGACGACAATGACAACACCGGCGTGGCACGCCGCCTCCGCCGCCGTGGGAAATAGTTTTTTGTTTTAATAATGTAACTCGATCATATGAATATAAATTCATAGTGTGACTGAATGAAAGATATGGTTTGAACGAACTTGCATTTTTCTCTCTTAATGTACAGATTATCAAACGATTTTCTTTTAAAAAACGTCAATGGTTTTTAAATATAAAACACTCATCATAATGTTTTAGTTAGAATGCCCGTATGCACACCTATAGCATCCCAGGAAGCCAAGGGAAAATATGCCGAGTAGGATTTGTGCAGCTCTTGATCGCAAACATTTTAGATAGAACACCAGTATGCAAAGTGAGATCTATGGTCTTCTCCAGTAAGTCAAGGGAAAATTTACAGCGCAAGATTTGTGCATCTCTTCAACGCAAATGGTTTAGACTGAATACGGTATGCAAAGCCAGACTTCGGGGCTAAGCCAAGAGAAAATGTGTACACCAGGATTTGTACATCCCTTCAGCGCAAATGGTTGTTTTGGATGACCCGTGTGCAACCACATACAGACAATTTGGTAAGATTTGCATCTGTCATATTGGGTATATTGCCATTTTTCAAACTAGAAAGATTGTCATTTGTTGATCTAGTAATATTGTCATTTGTCAACCTTGTAACTCTACGATTTGTCAAAATATGCAGCTAAAAATCACTAGCACTATCTAATTTTTCCAACTAAAATTTAGTAATTAATCATAGATTTCATTCATAGATTAAGCAGTCATTCTTTATACAAATAGTTCAACTCGACAGCTGAACCGACCAAACTTTTCCCCAATTTTTGCCAACCACGTACTGAAATAGCTAGTTCAACTATATATACTAGATAATTTTAAGTACGTTGTATAGTTTCACCACATCTATAGTCAGATGAACTGAAAAATAGCCCCTAAATACAACTACTGCGTAGGGGCTTTGTACTACTTCTGGTAGCCTCTCCTATGCCGAGCGCACTCAGTAAGAGGCAGACGAGGAGGAGCCTACCGATGAGCTGGACAATTGCAATACGGTCCCTGTCGTTGCTGCACCTTCAGCGACGCTCACCTCGAACGCCCTCTGCCGCTCTAGACGACCCCTCTCGAAGTGGTGGTTCTCCTCGTAGATCTCCTGACTTCTCGCCTCTGCAGCAGCATGTGTTACGGCCACGGCGGCAGTTAGGCTCTTTATGTACTCGATGAGGCGCTCCTCCTCCTCCCGCAGGAACTCGGTGTAGCGCGCAAGGAGGCTATTGCACATGCGGGCCTCCACCTCCACCTCCCGCCTTAGGGAAGCGGTGGTGGAGAGGATGGGGTGACGGCCATGACCACCACCTCCCACCTTCGGGCGGCGGCGGCGGAGCCGGTGATGGCCACGGTGGCCGGTAGTGGGGTGGCGGCCACGACGGCTACCTCCCGCCTTCAGGCCACAGGGGCGGAGCGGGCGATGGCCTTGGCTTTCGATGGTGGTGTGGCGGCCACAGCAGCAGACGGTGGGGTGGCGACAACGGTAGCCGGCAACAGTTGCCGATGGGCAGTGGTAGTGGAGCGTGTGGTGGGTGTTCCACGCACACCCAACAGGGATGCCACATGCACTACACTACGCCGGGGATAGCGCCATCACCATGGTGTAGCCTCCCAGCTGGACTTTTCCTCTGATGACGGTGGAGTGGCTGCGTAACGACGACAGACCGATGCCATGGGCGATTGCGGGAGAGGCAAACGAGATAACCTACAGGGAGGGAGGGGAAAATGCGACGCAGGACTCGCCGACCGTGAGGGTTTATATAGCAGGTCGGTAAGCATTGGGATTATTGGAGATTTCACCGACTCGGGCGAGAAACTTGTGCGGGAACCTGCACGGTTGCGTAGGAACGGGCTCACCATCGTTTGTCCAAAAAAACGCCCCCACGCGCTGCTCAAGCTTGGCTCTAAGCCATCGGCAGCAGCGGGGTGACAAGACATGTGAGAGGATGACGAAAGCACACGTACACATACGGTTAATAAAATAAAAACGTTTGCGACTAAATTACCTACTACCCACATCCTAGTTTATAAGTCGTGTATGTATTTTTGTGCCAAATTTTGACTATAGATTTAACTAATTAAATACGAATGCATGTCGCAAGAGATTATATCGTCGGATTTGTATTTGAACATAGTTTCCAGTTATATAATTTATTTAACATGCATTAACATTTTGTTGGTTAAATTTAAGGTCAAAATATGGCACGGAATATAAAGGGGACTAATAGACCAAGACGACAGTAGTAGCACATGGCCGCTCTCTACGCAGTGACGTGCTACTTGTCGAGCTTGTGTTGTATTCCCTCGAAGAGGAAAGGGAGATGCAGCACAGTAGCATAAGTATTTCCCTTAGTTTTTGAGAACCAAGGTATCAATCCAGTAGGAGACCACGCACGAGTCCCTCGCACCTCCACAAACAAACAAGAACTTCGCAGCCAACGCAATAAGGGGTTGTCAATCCCTTTACGGTCACTTACGAAAGTGAGATCTGATAGAGATGATAGTTTATATTTTTGGTATTTTGTTTATAAGAACAGAAAGTAAAAGCGGAAAAAGTAAAGTAGATGTAGATTGATATGTTGAGAATAGACCCGGGGGCCATAGTGTTCTCTAGTGGCTTCTCACATGATAGCGATATACTACGGCGGGTAAACCAAATACTGTCGAGCAATTGATACAAAAGCGAATAATTACGAGACTATCTAGGCATGATCATTGTATATAGGCATCACGTCCGAGAAAAGTAGACCGACTCCTGCCTGCATCTACTACTATTACTCCACACATCGACCGCTATCCAGCATGCATCTAGTGTATTGAGTTTATAAGAACGGAGTAACGCCTTAAGCAAGATGACATGATGTAGAGGGATAAACTCAAGCAATATGATGTAAACCCCATCTTTTTATCCTCGATGGCAACAATACAATATGTGCCTTGCTGCCCCTACTGTCACTGGGAAAGGACACCGCAAGATTGAACCCAAAGCCAAGAACTTCTCCAATTGCAAGAACTATAGATCCAGTAGGCCAAACCAAACCAATAATTCGAAGAGACGTGCAAGGATATTATGAGCACACATAAAGAGTTCAAAAAAGAACCAAATATTTATCATAGATAATCTTGATCATAAACTCACAATTCATCGGATCTCAACAAACACACCGCAAAAAGAGAGTACATCGAATAGATCTCCTCGTAGACCGAGGAGAACTTTGTATTGAGATCCAGAGAGAGAGAAGAAGCCATCTAGATACTAGCTATGGACCCGAAGGTCTGTGGTAAACTACTCACAACTCATGGCGAGGGCGATGATGATGATGTACAAGCACTCCGTGATGGATCTCCCCTCCGGCGGAGCTCCGGAACAGGCTCCAAGATGGGATCTCACGGGAACAGAAGGTTACGGCGGTGGAACTAGGGTTTTCTCTCCTCCTCTGATGGTTTTGGGGTACGTAGGCTTATATAGGAGGAAGGAGGACACCGGGGGCCTCACGAGGGACCCACGAGGCAGGGGGGCGCACCCTGGACAGGGGACGCGCCCCCCACCCTCGTAGGCACCTCGTGGCCCCTACTTCGTGGTTCTCAAGTCTCCCGTGCGTTATTTTCTCCAAAAATATCTCTCCCGAAGGTTTCATTCCGTTTGGACTCCGTTTGATATCCCTTTTCTATAAAACCCTAAAACAGGCAAACGACAGCAATCTGGACTGGGCCTTTGGGTTAGTAGGTTAGTCCCAAAAATAATATAAAAGTGTATGACAAAGCCCATTAAACATCCAAAATATCATAAATAATACCATGGAACAATAAAAAATTATAGATATGTTGGAGCTGTATCAAGCATCCCCAAGCTTAATTCCTGCTCGTCCTCGAGTAGGTAAATGATAAAAACAGAAATTTTGATGTGGAATGCTAACCAACATAGTTTTTCAATGTAATTCTCTTAATTGTGGCATGAATGTTCAGATCTGAAAGATTCAAGATAAAAGTCTATATTGACATAAGAAATAATAATACTTCAAGGATACTAATAAAGCAATGATGTCTTCTCAAAATACTATGGCTAAAGAAAGTTATGCCTACAAAATCATATAGTCTGGCTATGCTCCCTCTTCATCACACAAAATATTCATATCATGCACAACCCCGATTTCAGCCAAGCACTTGTTTTCATACTCTATTCTTTCAAACGTTTCAACTTTCACGCAATACATGAGCGTGAGCCATGGACATAGCCCTATGGGTGGAATAGAGAGGTGGTTGTGGAGAAGACAAAAAGGAGGGAGATAGTCTCACATCAACTAGGCGTATCAACGGGCTATGGAGATGCCCATCAATAGATGGCAATATATCTCGGAATGGCTATGGAAATGCCATGATAGGTAGGTATGGTGGCTGTTTTGAGGAATATATATGGTGGCTGTTTTGAGGATTATATATGGTGGCTTTTTTGAGGAATATATATGGTGGCTGTTTTGAGGAAGGATATATAGTGGGTTTATGGTACCGGCGAAAGTTGCGTGATACAAGAGAGGCTAGCAATGGTGTAAGGGTGAGAGTGCGTATAATCCATGGACTCAACATTAGTCATAAGAACTCATATACTTATTGCAAAAATATACGAGTCATCAAAACAAAGCAATCAACGCATGCTCCTAGGGGGAGGTTGGTATGAGTTAACCATCGGGCGCCCCCGACCTGCACACAAAGGTTGGCACTTTACAAATACCTCATGCTCTAACTTCGTCATATAGCGGTTCACCATACGTGCATGCTACAAGAATCACTAACCTTAACACAAGTATTTCTCAATTTCATATAACTCCACTAGCATGACTCTAATATCACTATCCTCATATCTCAAAACAATTACCAAGCATCCAACTTCTCATCAAATTCAATGCACTTAGTGTGAAAGTTTTTACTACATTGATATTGGATGTCTATCATGTGAAGACTAGTTTTATAGCCTTAATGCATTACCATGCTGTTTTAATAGACTCTCAAATGGATATAAGTGAAGCATGAGAGTTCAACAATTTCTTCAAAATTATAACACCACTTTGCTCTAAAAGATATAAGGGAAGCACTAGAGCAAAAACTATTCAACTCAAAAAATATAAGTGAAGCACATAGAGTGTTCTATCAATTCCTAGGCCATATTTAACTCTCTCGAATAGGTGTGCCCATCAAGGATAATTGTGGCAAACTAACAAGCAAAGACTAAATTATACAAGACGCTTCAAGCAAAACACATATCATGTGGTGAATACAAATATAGCTCCAAGTATAGTTACCGATGGATGAAGACAAAAGAGGGGATGCCTTCCCGGGGCATCCCCAAGCTTAGGCTTTTGATTGTCCTTGAATTTTACTTGGGGTGCCATGGGCATCCCCAATCCTAGGCCCTTGCTACTCTTTGTTCCATAGTCCATCAAAGCAATACTCAAAACTTGAAAACTTCACAACACAAAACTTAGACAAAAATTCTTGTGAGCTCCGTTAGTATAAGAAAGCAAAGCACTACTCAAAGGCACTGCAATGAATTCATTCTTTGTTTATATTGGTGTGAAACCTACTGTATTACAACTTCTCTATGGTTCATACCTCCCAATATTACTTATAGATGCATAGATATAAGCAAACAACACACGAAAAACAGAATCTGCCAAAAACAGAACAGTCTATAGTAATCTGCATGTTTCGCATACTTCTGTAACTCCAAAAAATTCAAACTAAATTGTTAAACGTGAGGAATTTGTCTATTAATCGTCCGAAAAAAGAATAAACTAAATAGCGCGCTCCGGTAAAATCTGATTACCGTTCTAGCGGCACTAACGATTCTGTTTTTTGCAGCAAGATCATATAAACTTCACACAAGTCTTCCCAAAGGTTCTACTTGGCACAAACACTAAACAAAACATGAAACCACATCTAAACAGAAGCTAGATGCAATATTTATTCCCTAACAGCAGCAAAAACAAAAAATATAAAATTGGGTTGCCTCCCAACAAGCGCTATTGTTTTACGCCCCTAGCTAGGCACGATACAAGGATAAATCTAGGTATTGCCATCCTTGGAAGGCAATCCATAAGTGGCTCTCATGATAGATTCATATGGTAATTTGATTTTCTTTCTAGGAAAGTGTTCCATGCCCTTCCTTAACGGAAATTGGAATCTAATATTTCCTTCCTTCATATCAACAATTGCACCAATCGTTCTAAGGAAAGGTCTACCAAGAATAATAGGACATGAAGGATTGCAATCTATATCAAGAACAATGAAATCTACGGGCACATAATTCCTATTGGCAACAATAAGAACATCATTAATTCCTCCCATAGGTTTCTTAATAGTGGAATCCGGAAGATGCAAATTTAAAGAACAATCATCAAGCTCATGGAACCCTAGCAAATCACACAAAGTTTTTGGGATAGTGCAGACACTTGCACCCAAATCACACAAAGCATAGCATTCATGATCTTTTATTTTTATTTTAATAGTAGGTTCCCACTCATCATAAAGCTTTCTAGGGATATAAACTTCCAACTCAAGTTTTTCTTCATAAGATTGCATCAAAGCATCAACTATGTGTTTGGCGAAAGCTTTATTTTGACTATAAGCATGTGGAGAATTTAGTACGGATTGCAACAAGGAAATACAATAAATCAAAGAGCAATTATCATAATTGAATCCCTTTAAATCCAAAGTAGTGGGTTCATCACTATGCAAAGTTTTAATCTCTTCACTCCCACTTTTAACAATTTTAGCATCAAGATCTAAAAACTCCAAATCATTGGGACACCTTAAAGCAGAATCATCTCCAATCCTATCTAGATCAAGATTTATACTAGAAAACAAGGATCTAATAGGAGACATATCAATAACTTTCAGATCTTCATCTTTATTTTCATGATAACTAGAAGAACATGCTCTTATATAATTTTCTCTTTTAGCACGCATCCTAGCGGTTCTCTCTTTGCATTCATCAATGGAAATTCTCATGGCTTTGAGAGACTCATTGATATCATGTTTAGGTGGGATAGATCTAAGTTTCAAAGAATCAACATCAAGAGTGATTCTATCCACACTTCTAGCCAATTCATCAATCTTAAGCAATTTCTCTTCAAGCATAGCATTGAAATTCTTTTGCGAGATCATAAACTCCTTAACACTAGTTTCAAATTCAGAAGGCGTCTTTCCATAAAAGTTGTTGTAGGAATTACCATAATTATTAGAGGAATTACTAGGAAAAGGCCTAGGATTAAAATTCCCTCTATAAGCATTGTTACCAAAATTATTCCTACCAACAAAATTCACATCCAAAGATTCATTGTTATTTTCAATCAAAGTGGACAAAGGCATATCATTAGGATCAGAAGAAGCACTCTTAGCAGCAAATAATTTCATAAGTTCATCCATCTTTCAACTCAAAACACTAATTTCTTCAATAGCATGCACTTTTTTACTAGTAGATCTTTCGGTGTGCCATTGAGAATAATTAACCATGATATTATCAAGGAGTTTGGTAGCTTCTCCTAAGGTAGTTTTCATGAAAATGCCTCCGGCGGCCAAATCTAAAAGATTTCTAGAAGCAAAATTCAAGATAGCATAAAAGTTCTGAATAATCATCCATAAGTTCAAACCATGTGTAGGGCAATTACGTATCATTAGTTTCATTCCTTCCCAAGCTTGTGCAGCATGCTCATGATCTAGTTGCTTAAAGTTCATAATATCGTTTCTAAGAGAGATGATCTTAGCAGGAGGGAAATACTTAGAGATAAAAGCATCTTTGCACTTATTCCACGAATCAATACTATTTCCAGGCAAAGAGGAAAACCAAGTTTTAGCACGATCTCTAAGTGAAAACGAAAATAACTTCAATTTAACAATATCGTTATCTGTATCCCTTTTCTTTTGCATATCACACAAATCAACAAAGTTGTTTAGATGGGTAGCGGCATCTTCACTAGGAAGGCTGGAGAATTGATCTTTCATGACAAGATTTAACAAAGCAGCAATGATCTCACAAGATTCAGCATCGGTATTGGAGAAGTCACACAATTTGGTATTGTTCTGAGCCATAGTGACAAGCAAGCAATCCAACACACAAGCAAACGAGAAGCAAGCAAACGATAAACACATGGTAGAAGAGGGGAAAATAAAACGGCAAGGGTGCAGTCGGGGAGAGGAAAACGAGAGGCAAAAATGTAATGCGAAGGATAAGGGTTTGTGATAGGTACTTGGTATATGACTTTTGTGTAAGCCTCCCCGGCAACGGCGCCAGAAATTCTTCTTGCTACTTCTCGAGCTTGCTTTGTATTCCCTCGAAGAGGAAAGGGAGATGCAGCATAGTAGTGTAAGTATTTCCCTCAGTTTTTGAGAATCAAGGTATCAATCCAGTAGGAGACCACGCGCGAGTCCCTTGCACCTGCACAAACAAATAAGAACTTCGCAGCCAACACGATAAGGGGTTGTCAATCCCTTTATGGTCACTTACGAAAGTGAGATCTGATAGAGATGATAGTTTATATTTTTGGTATTTTTTTATTAGAACAGAAAGTAAATGCGGAAAAAGTAAAGTAGATGTAGATCGATATGTTGAGAATAGACCCGGGGGCCATAGTGTTCTCTAGTGGCTTCTCTCATGATAGCGATATTCTACGGTGGGTAAACAAATTATTGTTGAGCAATTGATAGAAAAGCGAATAATTATGAGACTACCTAGGCATGATCATTGTATATAGGCATCACGTCCGAGACAAATGGACCGACTCCTGACTGCATCTACTACTATTACTCCACACATCGACCGCTATCCAACATGCATCTAGTGTATTGAGTTCATAAGAACAGAGTAACGCCTTAAGCAAGATGACATGATGTAGAGGGATAAACTCAAGCAATATGATGTAAACCCCATCTTTTTATCCTCGATGGCAACAATACAATACGTGCCTTGCTGCCCCTACTGTCACTGGGAAAGGACACTGCAAGATTGAACCCAAAGCCAAGCACTTCTCCCATTGCAAGAACTATAGATCTAGTAGGCCAAACCAAACCAATAATTTGAAGAGACTTGCAAGGATATTATGAGCACACATAAAGAGTTCAGAAAAGAACCAAATATTTCTCATAGATAATCTTGATCATAAACTCACAATTCATCGGATCTCGACAAACACACCGCAAAAAGAGATTACATCGAATAGATCTCCTCGAAGACCAAGGAGAACTTTGTATTGAGATCCAGAGAGAGAGAAGAAGCCATCTAGATACTAGCTATGGACCCGAAGGTCTGTGGTAAACTACTCACAACTCATGGTGAGGGCGGTGATGATGATGTAGAAGCACTCAGTGATGGATCCCCCCTCCGGTGGAGCTCGGGAATAGGCTCCAAGATGGGATCTCACGGGAACAGAAGGTTACGGCGGTGGAACTAGGGTTTTCTCTCCTCCTCTGATGGTTTCGGGGTATGTAGGCTTATATAGGAGGAAGGACGACACCGGGGGCCTCGCGAGGGACCCACGAGGTAGGGGGCGCGCCCCCCACCCTCGTGGGCACCTCGTTGCCCCTACTCCGTGGTTCTTAAGTCTCCGGTGCATGATTTTCTCCAAAAATATCTCTCCCGAAGGTTTCATTTCGTTTGGACTCCGTTTGATATCTCTTTTCTGGAAAACCTTAAAACATGCAAAAAAAACAGCAATCTGGACTGGGCCTTTGGGTTAGTAGGTTAGTCCCAAAAATAATATAAAAGTGTATGACAAAGCCCATTAAACATCCAAAACATCATAAATAATAGCATGGAACAATCAAAAATTATAGATACGTTGGAGACGTATCACGACGCAACTATCGGCCGGCTTGTAGACGACCATTTCCTGCTTGTTCAACTGCTCTATGTGTGTGGTTGCTTGCGGTTGAGGTGGCCGCGATGCGCTCTGGTCTCGCGTCCCGCCGGGCTCTCTGCCCTCGTCCCTCCACGCGCGCTACAAGTGTTTGGGGCCGGCGCCCGATCACGCACGCTCGTGTGCATGCGGTTGCACCGGGCGCGGCGCCACAATCCAGGCCGCCCGGCCCCCATTTATTCCTGTGGCCATTTACCTTCATCTCTCACGCCACACGACGTAATAAGCACACCCATGACAACACATACACAGAGGACATCCAGCCGTTCCAATGGTGCTCCATATACCTCCAATGGCGCTCCCAGTGGCCGACGACGACAACGGTGGGAAGTTCACCGTGCATCACATAGTGGACACCCACGTGACGGGGAAGGCCTTCTCGGTGGTGTACATGAACGAGCCAGTCTTGGTGGAGAGCTCCATCCAAACTATGGAGCAGTTGCTTGCCGAGGACAAGTACCAAGTGGTCGGCTTCGGCCTCGAGTACACCATCGGTCATGCCGGGCACGATAAGAAAATTGCCGTCGCCCTGTTGTGTGTGCAACATGACGTCCTCGTCTACCACTACCACATGGCCACAAGGCCTTGCGAGCGTTTCTCCAGGTTTATCAACAGCCCCGACTACAATTTCGCTATGGTGTACACCACCAACGATCTAAAATCGCTCAAGGTTTCAGGCTTGAAATGCCAGAATCTTATCAACATCCAGGACCACTACAAGGACTAAGGCAGTGACAACAACAAACAGAAGATGAAGGATGAGAGCAAGAAGGAAAAGAACGTCTGGCACAGTGTCTGGCATGAGAGACTGGATGAACAACACGCCAAGTACACAGCCAAGGACGCGTACAAAAGCTACAAGATGTACATGTAGATCGTTGACATGAGGGATTGTCTTCTTCCTGTCTCAGACGAGGGATCGAGCCACAGAGCAGCGGCGGGAGCGTCACAAGATGTAGATCACTAGACGATCGTTTCTCCTAGTTTAGAATGCATACAATTGTTTTATTTGAGGTGTGTGTGAATGATCTGTTAAGTCAGTATTGTAACTGGATGTTTATTCCAGTTATATATATATATATATATATATATATATATATATATATATATATATATATACATACATATAAATATATATATATATATAATATTACCAGAATAACTATTCTGATAACACTTCCGCACTGCACGCACAACGCGAGGGCACTACACTCTCAGTAGCTGAGGTACTGCAACACAGCGACCAGTGAACTTCGTCTCGAAAAAAATATACGTATTGTTTTTTGGGGTACCTTTTTCGCCCTAGTTTTTTAACCGTTTATCGGAATTATGCGTGTAATATACCGTTGAGAAGCTATGGAGTAGACGCAGCTTCGCCATGTTGAACAGTTTTCAAAATTCATCATAGTTTACGAGCAGTTTCGAAAATCGTGCGGCTCATAACGAATGACAGCAAGCATTTTTTTGCGTTTTCTTCTAAACCGCTCGTCGGAATGAAACAAATGATACACCGTTGGAAAGGTATCATCGAGGCGCATATTTTTCATATCTATTATTTTTCTAATTTGCTACGGTTTAAGAGCAGTATTGAATTTATTAAATCACGGAATTGTGTTCTTTCGAAATTTTTGCAATTTTCGATATTGTTTTAGCTTCAATTTTTTAACTGTTTGTCGAATGAGGCCTATGATACGCCGTTGGAAAGGTAAGAACGAGGCGCAACTTTCATATGTTGAAATGCTTTTGAGATTCCTTACGGTTTTTAGTTAATTTTGAAAATCGTGCGGCTGACTACGAAAGGCAGTGGCCATTTTTCGTGAAATTTCTACAAACTGCTGGTCGAAATGATCCAAACGATACACAGTTGGAAAGATATCGTCGAGACACTATTTTTTCATGTAGAACACTCCCTCTAATTCATTACGGTTTAAGAGCAGTTTTCAAAATACCGAAATGCGGACACTCTGTTTTTCGCGACACCAAAATCGTCATATGTACCGCATGAGACAAAAAACCGCACTGCTTCAGACTGAAAACCGCACTGCATGAGACGGTCAAGTGCACTGCATGATTTCTTTTTGTCGGACATAAACTTTCTCGCGCAAGTTTTTGTTGTCTTTTTTAAATATTTTTAACGAGAGTGGACCACAACATTTCCGAAAGTTAACCATAACACTACCGAAAGTGAACCTCATGAGTTCTTGTTGTCTTTTTTCATACTTATTAAATTTTTACGCGCGCTGACCAAATGAGTGGACCCTAGGGAATGAGCGAGTGAACTACATCTAATATAGAAGCGAGCTTCTTTTGGAGATGCTTTTGTTTTGTGTTTACCAAGTGGACAACGGAGAAATTTTATAGCATACAGAATCTTCAATCTCCACCAGCCGAATCGCGGTTATGAACTGCAGATTTTTACAATGAACCAATGAAGTGCACTCTTCAACAACAACAAATTTGAGTAATGGGGCATCCAATAGTACTGCATCACTTGATCTTTTCCTGCAAAACTGAGTAAAATGAACCTCAATAGCAAACCAGCGAACTTCATTTGCATTTTTTTCTCTTCAAAAATAACAAAATCACTGAAGTTCAGAAGAGCGCTGCTGAAACCACATGGCATGCCCAATTGTACTGCATCTTTGCAAGTTGGAGACCGGCTGAGCGGCAAGCAGACGAAGCAGGTGGAGAAGGAGGGGGGTCGGCTAGTTCTAAAGTAGAGGAGGTCAGAGGCCTCCACCGGAGCTGCTCTTTCACGTCTCCGGCAGACTGGAGGAGCAAGGCGCGGCGAGTCCCGGCGCGGCCCCCACGCCTGAAGTTCTGGCAGTGGCGACACTGCACGCCATCATTGGCCGTACTGCAAGTCGTCGTTGGCCGCACTGCACGCCGGCATTGGCCAAGTCGTTAATGACGGAGGCTCGACAGCGACCTCGCCTGACCTAGAACAGGACAGAAGAAAGGAGGGGAATGGGATCCGGTGGTGGAAGCTCGGTACAATGCGTATCTCGCCAGATCCGATGCAGTCCAGGCAGAGAGAGGTTGAGGACGACGGGGAGGGCTGCGTGGGAGGGGCACGGTGGCTCGGCGCGCTACGAGGAGTGGGACGACGAGCTCCTCGTCGCCAGTTGAGCAAGGGAGGAGCGCGAGGGAGCGCCTGGAGGGAGGCAAGGAGCGCCGCTCGCCGTAGACCTCGTGGTCGTCGTGTCCTCCGCCGAGGCCGCCGAGGAGTTCCTGGGCGTGCACGACGTCGCCTTCGCCAACAGGCCGCAGCTGCCGTCGGGCCAGATCCTACCCTACGACTGGTCCACCATGGGCACCGCCAACTACGGGCCGTACTGGCGCCACGTCCGCCGCATCGCCGTCACGGAGATCATGGCCGCGCACCGGGTGGACCACTTCGCCGTACTACAACTCACGCTCGCCATTGTGTCGTCCTCATGGAGAGGCTGAAGGATTGTTTGGTCGGGGCGGCCAAATCCGGCATGGTAGGCGGTTGTTGGCGACGCAGGGGTCTCGTGGCGGCCAGATTCGGCGCTGCTGGCCGTGCGCGGGATGGGGTGTGGTAGGGCCGGCGGGGGAGAAGGTGGTGTACGGGGGCCTTGGCAAGGAAGAAGGTGGTGTGGGGGCGTCAAGGAAGATGGTGGGTGCGGTGGCTC
>LR738711.1:518612766-518629619 GCA_902687465.1 Secale cereale
ATATATATATATATATATATATATATATATATATATATATGGTATTCTTCTGTAGACAGAGCAAATGACACGGCTTATTAGTAGAAATCGTCTGTGTTATTATTAGTCTTCGCACACATTTCTGATTACAGACATGTTTGTCGCATATCACACACATCTTGTTCAGTTGAACCATTTCTATTGTGTTGCGTAATCACACACAGTTCATCCTAGTGAACTATATGTCGTATATCGCACACACATTTATCTGGATGCATGTTTATATTATTCTTCCTCATCGCAAACAATTCTTCTGGATTAATCGTTTGCCACACATCGCACATGCAACTCCAATATGAACCGTGTTTGATGTCACCGCCAACGTTTTTCATCTTTTTTGATGGTTTTATTACATCACCGTTTGTGATTGATGCATCGCACACAGTTTCGTCGAAGGGTCTCTGATTGGATGTCCCATTTGGACCATCCTATAGTAGTGCGTGATCGAATCCTCCTCCGGTTGAGTACTAAAAAATGTCCCCAAATGGGATCTCTCGAAGACAGACATGTACGATGGCGGAAAAAGAATTTTGGGTTGATCTCTGGTCTTCGGGGAATATTTGGATATTTATAAAGGATGAATTAGGGTTGGAAGGGTCACGGAGGGCCCACAAGATTGTGGTGTGCCCCCCTGAGGCATGCCCCCCGAGCTTGTGGCCACCTCGTGGCTCTTCTGGCCTCCTCGCGAAGCTTCTAGGGTGTCTTCTGGTCCAAGAAAAATCTTCAAAAAGTTTCTTTGCATTTGGACTCTGTTTGGTATTGATTGCCTAGAAAGACAAAAAAGAACGAAAAAACAGCAACTAGCACTGGGCACTAGGTTAATACCTTAGTCCCCACAAATGATATAAATAACATAATCATGCATATAAAACATCCAAGATTGATAATATAATAGCATGGAACACTAAAAATACTTTAAATACGTTCGAGACATATCATGGGGCATGCTTATCACTCCCTCATGGGCCCCTTGACGTGAGACTAGGGATGGCAATGGGTACCCATTACCATGTACCCTGCGGGTAAAAATTAGGGTAAGGGTATGGGATAAAACGTTACCCACGTGTATATAAATAGGCAAATCTCAAACCCATTGGGTAGAGTGGGTATGGGTATGGGGTCACATAACCCATACCCGCGTACCCATGTACCCTTATAAAATCTAACAAATATGGACAAATTGCATCTATACTTTCTTGTGAGTTTGTAAATTTAAAATGTATGCCTATGTGCTACTTTTTATGACTATGTCTAGATGTTTTATTTACAAGAAAGTGTTTGATTTTATAGAATGTGTTGTTTTTTAGGATGTGTTGTTGTTTATAAGTATGTATTGATGTTATTATGTGTTACTGTTTATAAATAATGATTATAGATTGTTGTTTATAATTATGTTATGCCCAAATTAATGTTATCCAAACGTGGGTATTTTTACCCGCGGGTACCCATTTACCAAGTTGGGTGACAGGTATGGGAAAAGATTGTACCCACTAGCGGGTATGGGTATGGGTGATGGGTCAGCTCAAATGGGATGAGTAAGGGTATGGGGTGGCTCCACCCATACCCATACCCTGCGGGTGCCATCCCTACGTGAGACCGACGCCAAAAATTCCAATAAATGCCAAAAACCATAGAAATAAACCTAGAACTTCCATTCCGCCACCGCAAGCCTCTGTACCAAAGCGATCTGATCTAGAAGCCTTCTCTTTCCACCCTGCGAGAGGGGAAAATCATCACCGGAGGCCATCTTCATCATCTCGGTGGACACCATCATGAGGAGGGAGTAGTTCACCCTCAGGGTTGAGGGTATGTACGAGTAGCTATGTGCACTCGTACAGCGACGTCCTAAACAAATGGTTTAAAACCCCTTTCCGCGACGGCATTTGGAACCATCGCCAAGTGAGTGTGGGCGATAGGGGGGTCCTTCCCACACGACCCAGAAATCGTCGGGGATAGGCCCTCGTGGGACCCAGGCTAGGGCCGTGTGCGATCGGGCAAGGCGTGGAAACCCAATCATTTTCGTAGGTATGTACATCCCACACGGCGAATCCAAGAAATCATTTCCGTAGGTATGTACATCCCAGACGGTGAATCCCAGAAATCATTTCCATAGGTATGTACATCCCACGCGGTTTCTCCCAGAAATCATTTCCGTAGGTATGTATATCCCAGACGGTGAATCCCAGAAATCATTTTCGTAGGTATGTACATCCCACACGGTGAATCCCAGAAAATAATTTCCGTAGGTATGTACATCCCACACAGTTCTTTGTGTGGAAACATTTGTGCAAGGTGGCCTAACGCAAACAGTTCGCTGCTGGAAGCAGTGTGTGATTGTTAGTTGATCGAACACGCCTACTTTCTAGAAACCGTGCGGGTTGTTTGAGTTCATCGCCCACGGTGTTGTCTGAGTAACCGTTTGCAATAGAAAACCCCAATAAGAAGGGTAATTATCCTATTATTGATAATCAATGTACTAATCAAACTAATATTTCTTATAAAACACGCCAGATACTTCATATCCGTATAAAAGCAACCAGGATTTCATAATCGAATTACATCAGATAGCTTCGACACTCAGTTACGCCAATACACAACAACACCAAGTTTCACATGCAGCATCAAAAACCTTTGTAAAGTAGCATCATACACGGTAAATAGACAGATGAATCTCATCTGGCAAACTGCAGAAGCGGAAGGCAAATATTGAGCCTTCAGTGATGTTGAATGTCCTTGCAACTTTAGGCCAGTGGCTATGGATAATTGCCTTCCCAACCTTCGTCCTCTTCAGCAAGACTTCAATATTGTACTGTGGGTGTTGAATGAATACCTTCCTCGCCTCTTGACCATGTAGGTGGTTTGAGAGGTAATCATCGGTGAACTGCTTTGAAAAGTACTGAAAACAAAGCTATGCATAAATCGCTGTTATAAATTTTGAAATGGCGCAAGGGGTAAAAACAAGGTAAAAGAGTTGGTACCATCCTATAGTTGACTGGTGTCTTCTTCATTGTGCAAACAAAGATCTTGCTGTTATTCGTCGTAAGTTTCTTCATCCTAACAATCTTTCTGAGTTTCTTGACTTGACTGATATAAATGGACATCTCATTTCCCCATATGCAAAATGGGTCGAACAGTGGGTCTAAGCCTCTGACAGCAGGACCTACATGTGCAAGACCAAATTGTAAGAAACCTAAATATTAGAATGATTCCTGCAACTGCACAATAATATGCTATTAGCCAAAGGACCCTGCTTGAACAAACCTCGATGGCAAACCGCAGTGTCTCCCATTGTTTCCCTGCAAGATACATAAGGAAGATCTTGATCAGGTTAACTGAGAGTTGCCATACTATCAGTAGAATATCTATTGAGTACAGCCAAATTCGATTGGTGTCACATGCATAACAATACAAAATTGAACCCACGGCAAATGAAAATCAAATTGCATAACTGAACCAAACAGTTAAATGGACAGCAGACCAAATGAAAGAAAATAGTTAACTGGGCACGACATTGCAGAATAGAAACATGTACTAGAAGATAAGAAAGTTAACAAAACGAAGAATGCTTGAGAATAGTACTACAAAATGTAGCAATTGTTGGACTAAAGTGTTAACTGAACATTACATTTCAGAGGACCAAACTGTTAACTGAACATCAGATTGCATATTAACATTGTAGAGGACAAATCACTAGAAGGCAGTGGCGCTGGCCTCGAGAAAACACCACGAACTATATTTTAAAGTAGACAACCGCGCTGTGGTGTCGACGGTGGCCTCGAAAATGAGGTGCTCCTCCAAGATCTGGCGGTCGACACGCATGTCATCCATAGCGACCTCGTTCGCGTGTGCGGCCGCATGCTACTCAGCTCCACGTTATACTGCGTGTAAAATGGTTGTGGCTGGCGCTTAATTGGAGGAGGGGCAGTGATTTCGGTGGAAGGTGTCGCTCCGTCAGTCGAGGCATGTGGGACGGGAAGGGAGGACGATGGTGTGGTGGGGTGTGGATTACCTGACCATGTCGACGAGGCCACGCAGCAAGAAGAAGGGTCGGCGGCGAGGAAGCCGCGCAGTAAGAAGAAGGGTTGCCGGTGAGGAGGCGGCGCTACAAGAAGAATGGTCGCCGACGAGGACGCGGTGCTGCAAGAAGAAGGGTAGCCGGCGAGGACGCGGCGCTGCAAGAAGAAGGCTCGCCGGTGAGGAGGCTTAGCTGCCAAGTAGCAGTGAAGGTTTGACCTTGGAAAGAAAGGATGAACAGTGGAAATGTGGCTTTTGGTAGGAGGGAGGGGGGAGATAGATATTTCCGCAGTGGCAAAAAAAAAAATTGCTCGGTACCGCGAGAAACTGGCGTGCAAGTGTGGTTCAAGCGGGGGCGGTGGACTGTAGACGACGAAGCTTCCTGCGTAAGCCAGACAAGACGGTGCGCCAATATATTTTATATCGCATCCCACACGATTCTTTCTAGTAAACTATTTGTGTTATACCTGATTTTTTTTCATTATGTTTTGAAAGACAAAATGGTGTTACGGAGGGAAAGGATGGTGGTTGAATTGCTAGAAAATTTACGTACAATGAACATGCAACTAGTACATGAGTGTCGTTTTTAAATTTGGAATTATTCCGGGTTCGTTTGGCATTTTTATGCATTAATTGAGTTTTTGGGCATTTAATGTGCATAATTCAAATTTGAACTACATGCACATGCTCCAATGCACCAAAGTATGCTGAAAAATCACATGTGTGTCTTTGGGTGAATTTATAGGTCCCATGCAAGAAAGGGGAATAAAATTCAAACATCTGGGTGTCGTGGCTTGACCGAAATAATTGATAAACTTGATTTTTTTTTTTAATTCCTGTAGTTCCAAAACACACCTGAAAATCATGAATTTTGGCATGGTGTCATGACATGGCACGAACATGCTGCAGTAATTTTTTTGCCGAATTGGGACAAGCTTTGGTGTAAGCTTCTTGCAAACCGGAGCTTCCCTCAAGAAGGCTCATGGTTCCGAGGGAACGTGTCACCTCCGTGTGTGAAACGACATACGTACACAGCCTTCTCCCGCCTTGATTTTTTTACACAACCATATTACACCAAATAGGAGTACCGTGCTAAATTTTGGAATTATTTCAGGCTCGTTTGGCCATTTTTTATACATTAATTGAGTTTCTGGGCATTTAATGTGCATAATTCAAATTTGAACTACAAGCACATGCTCTAGTGCACCAAAGTTGTTTGAAAAATCACATGTGTGTCCTTGGGTATATTTCTAGGTCCCATGCAAGAGACTGGAGTGAAATTCAAACATCTGGGCGTCGTGGCTCGGCCGGAAAGATTGAGAAACTTGGTTTTTTAATTCCTGTAATTCCAAAACACTCCTGAAATCATGAAACTTGGCATGGTGTCATGACATGGCACGAACATGTTGCGGTAATTTTTTGGCCGAATTGGGACAAACTTTGGTATAAGCTTCTTGCAAACCGGAGCTTCCCTCAAGAAGGCTCGTGGTTCCGAGATGGAACGTGTCACCTCCTTGTGCGAAACGACATACGTACAAAGTCTTCTCCCGCCTTAATTTTTTTACAAGGTCAGATTAGACCAAATAGGAGTACCGTGCTAAAAATCAATTATTTCGGGCTCGTTTCGCATTTTTTATACATTAATTGAGTTTCTAGGCATTTAATGTGCATAATTCAAATTTGAACTACAAGCACAGGCTTGAGTGCACCAAAGTTGTTTGAAAAATCACATGTGTGTCCTTGGGTGAATTTCTAGGTCTCATGCAAGAGATTGGAGTGAAATTCAAACATCGAGGCATCGTGGCTCGGCCGGAAAGATTGAGAAACTTGGTTTTCTAATTCCTGTAATTTCAAAACACGCGTGAAAATCATGAAACTTGGCATGGTATCATGACATGGCACGAACATGTTGCGGTAATTTTTTGGACGAATTGGGACAAGCTTTGGTGTAAGCTTCTTGCAAACTGGAGCTTCCCTCAAGAAGGCTCGTGGTTCCGAGAGGGAACGTGTCACCTCCTTGTGTGAAACGACATACGTACACAGCCTTCTCCCGCCTTAATTTAGCCAGATTAGACCAAATAGGAGTACCGTGCTAAATTTGGAATTATTCCGGGCTCGTTTCGCCTTTTTATACATTAATTGAGTTTTTGGGCATTTAATGTGCATAATTCAAATTTGAACTACAATGACAGGCTCCACTGCACCAAAGTTGTTT
This sequence comes from Secale cereale, assembly GCA_902687465.1. Taxonomy (NCBI): domain Eukaryota; kingdom Viridiplantae; phylum Streptophyta; class Magnoliopsida; order Poales; family Poaceae; genus Secale; species Secale cereale. Next base: position 518,619,035 of record LR738711.1, read on the forward strand.
GAAAAATCACATGTGTGTCCTTGGGTGAATTTCTAGGTCCCATGCAAGAAATTAGAGTGAAATTCAAACATCTGGGCGTCGTGGCTCGGCCAGAAAGATTGAGAAACTTGGTTTTTTAATTCCCGTAATTCGAAAACACGCCTGAAAATCATGAAACTTGGCATGGTGTCATGACATGGCACCAACATGTTGCAGTATTTTTTTGGCCAAATTGGGATAAGCTTTCGTGTAAGCTTCTTGCAAACCGGAGCTTCCCTCAAGAAGGCTCGTGGTTCCGAGAGGGAACGTGTCACCTCCGTGTGCAAAACGACATACGTACGCTGCCTTCTCCCGCCTTAATTTTTTTACACAGCCAGATTAGACCAAATAGAAGTACCGTGCTAAATTTTGGAATTATTCCAAGTTCGTTTGGCCTTTTTTATACATTAATTGAGTTTCTAAGCATTTAATGTGCATAATTCAAATTTGAACTACAAGCACATGCTCCATTGCACCAAAGTTGTTTGAAAAATCACATGTGTGTCCTTGGGTGAATTTCTAGGTCCCATGCAAGAGATGGGAGTGAAATTTAAACATCTGAGCGTCGTGGCTCAGCCGGAAATATTAAGAAACTTGGTTTTTAAATTCCTATAATTCCAAAACACGCCTGAAAATCATGAAACTTGGCATGGTCTCATGACATGGCACAAACATGATGTGGTAATTTTTCTTTCCGATTTGCGAAGGCACACACATTAACAATCAACAAAGTCATTTTGGAACAAGTGATGTCACGTTACAAATCGGAAACACAAGTATTATTGACACCGTGGGCGTTCGAATTACCAATTACGTGCGGCCACGCGCCCCTATTTTTATTTTCTAGGAGGTGTCGTGCGGGGTAGCTATTTGAGTACGAGAGGCGTGCGATCAGACCCCTGCGCGTGCTCATCGGGAGGAGAGCCCTTTTGACGACTACCCGCCGCGCACCTCCCTCCCAACGTCTCCATTAATGGCGCACGAGCACCTGTTCTACGGCGTGGCTATATGTCTCACTAGACTGAGATTTAAGAGAGAAAAATGAAAATCTGAAAATAAAGTTTTGCACGGATCTTGATGTAAGATCCAACGAACCTATCTAGCATCGACAGCGACTTATAGCAAGCATGATGAATATAAGACGATGGCATTGGATAATAATTGTCTTACATATTTATAAACATAATAAAAACAGCCACATGTGGCAACGCCGGATATACACAAGGGCAAAAGAAGAAGGAAGACAACTAGTCTCTGCAGCGGGCGGCGATGAGCTCTTTCTTGTCCTCATGATGCTGGTTGAGAGCATCCACGGATTCCCCCACCAGCCTTTTGCGCTCGTTGCGCAACATGGCATTCTTATCCATAAGTTTCTCGACGATGACGTCGGTCCTCTTCAACAAGGTAGTGGTCTGCTCTTGTTGCTCTGCACTTCCGATGATCTTCGCCCTCAGCAGGTCACACTCAGCCCGGAGCTTTGCATTGCTCTCATTTAGTTGCCGGATGATATCGGTAGACTGTTCAAACAAGTCTTGTAGTTCATCCTGCAACCTCGCCCACCTAGAGATCTGATCCATCTGCCTAAGGACGACGGCACGCATGCGCCTGTAAGACTCCTTGCCTGCCCATGAGGCATTTTCCCAGGCAGCCACAGCAAGGGAGGACATCTCTGCTGCATTCGCGGCGTGGCGGGACATCTCTTGTGCTTCCGCGGCGCGGCCGGACTAGTCTGTTGCATCAACGGCGCGACAGGTCATCCGTGCTGCTTCGGCGGCGCGGCGGGACCTCTCTGCTGCTACGGCCGTGCGGCGGGACATGTTGGATGCTATCGCGGCAAGGCGGGACATCTCTTGTGCTCCGCTTCCAGGCTCGCCTCTCCCTGGTGGCAATCTCTCGACCCAGAACTCACGCTGGCCATGGCAGACGCAAGGGAACAATGATGAATGACTTGTTTGTTTCTGACTTTTTGAGGGTGAGGAGTTGAGGAGGAATGTGCAGTCATCTTGCAGTAGTAGTATTTATAACCGCATAGTAATAAGCTCCTAAGTGGGAAATCATTTAGGTTTTGATCGGTGTGAACAGGTTTGCAATTTGGAATGTGACGGGACGCATGCTCAAAAATTACTGACGGTTATAAGTGTGGCACTATTCCCGGAAGGCGTAACGTGGGCACGTACGCCTTCTCGGTCGCGTACATGGCGTTTGCACCATAGGGTGCACCGCAATAGGCAATGTCAGCACACGTCTTGTTCCAACAATCGTGTGCGCTCGTTATTACCATCGCGCACGCTTCTTTTAATTTGAATGGGTGTGCATGTCTAGTGCACACACGTTGATCTATCTAACTGTTTCAGTTTCTTGTGGCTAATCGCAAACAGTTCATCCATGTGAAGTGTATGCCATCAATCGCAGACACTTTGATCTGGCTTACCCGTTTATGTTCTGTTGCCTAATCGCAAACAGATAATCCTTCTGAAGCATATGCCCTCAATCACACACACCTTAATCTAGCTGACTGTTTCTTTTGTGTTGCCAAATCACAAACAGTTCATCCGAGTGAACCGTATGTTGTATATCGCACACACCTTCATCTGGCTGCCCGTTTCTTTTGTGTTGCCTAATCACAAACAGTTCATCCGAGTGAACCGTATGTTGTGTATCGCACACGCCTTCATCTGGCTGCCCGTTTCTTTTGTTCCACCTCATCGCAAATAGTTAATTGAACTGAACCGTATGCCCTTCATCGCACACGCAACTAAAATCTAAACCGTGATTGATGAATCCGTCTTCGCGAACGTTTTACACATTTTTTACGGTTTCCATACACCACCGTTTGCCATGATTGCATCGCACACAGTTTCTCGAAGGGTCTCTGATCGTAGTGTCGCATTAGCAGCATCCTACAATAGTGGTGTTTGATCTCAATATCTTGTGTTCTTGATTTGGCACGATCTTGATGTATCGTGAGCTTTGTTAACATAGTTGGATCATTTGGTGTTTCTCCCTCTCTATCTTGTTGTGATGAAATGAGTTTTAACCTTTGAGGTTTCACTATTATTGTATTGCATACTTTTATGGATTTGAGAACACTTGATGTATGTCTTGCATGTGGATACCCGTGGTGACAATGGGGTGTTCTATTTATTCACTTGATATATGTTTTGGCAATTAACTTGCGGATTCCCGCGTTGACATTGGGTTAATATATGCATAGGGGTTGATGCACGTTTTTGTCCTACTTTCTCTGGTAGAAATCTTGGGGAACTATTTGAAGTTCTTTGTGTTGGATTGAATATTGTCAATCTGGAGTTGTTTGATGCATATCGACTAATCAACTCACGGATACTTGTGGTGACATTGGAGTATCTAGGTGACATTAGACTTGGTTGATGCGTATCATATGGTGTTATTTTAGTACGAACTCTGGGGCTGTTTGTGACACTTATAGGGATGGCTCAACAGATTGATCGGAAAATAAAACTTTGAGGTGGTTTTGTACCCTACAACAATTTGATTGTATCTTCTCCGCTAGATAAGAACTTTGGAGTGATTCTTTGTCACGCGTTGGGGGATTGTTATATGATTCAATTATGTTAGCATTGTTGAGAGATTGCACTACTGAAAGTATGAACCTATGGCCTTGTTTCAAAGTATTGCAATATCGTTTGTGCTCTGTTTTATCACTTGCTACCTCATTGTCTTTATATTTTCATTAAAACCATATATATTATCCATACTACACTTGTATCACCATCTCTTAACCGAACTAGTGCACCTATGCAATTTACCATTGTATTATGGGTGTTGGGGACATAAGAGCTTTCTTGTATTATGTTGGAGGGCTGTTTGAGAGAGACCATCTTCATCCTACGCCTCCCACGGATTAATAAACCTCGGGCCATCCACTTAAGGGGAAATTGCCACTGTCCTATAAAACTATGCAGTTGGAGGTCCAACACGAGTCTACAAGAATAAGTTGTGTAGTGCACATCAAGCTGTTTTCTAGCACCGCTGCCGTGGCGGTGAGTGCTTGAAGGTATACTTTAGATCTCGCATTGAATCTTTTGGTTTCTCGTTTATCACTAGTTTGGTTGATATAATAAAACAACGAGAAAATGCAATTCAGGTTGCCTCATATTATACATCTTTATAATGTATTTCTTGAAAATTGTTCTAAATTGATAGAAGACGAATTCAATAAAATGTTTGGCATAAAATCCATGAATGATAAGCGTGATTGCAATGTTACTAGTATGAATTCTTTGAATATCCATGATGCTAGTGATATGCAAAGCCATAAGCTTGGGGAAGCTATGTTTGATGAAATGATATTTTTAGTCCCCCAAGTTTTGATGAGCAAATTCATTATGATTATCACATGCCTCCTTTTTATGATGATTGCAGTATTTATGAAAGTGGGTTTGGAAGAGTGTCAACTTTAGATAATAATTATCCCAATTTACAGTGTTCCTTGAAGAAAAATTGCATACTTCCTTAGAATCTTCAAAGGTTCAAAATCCTCAAGTGAAGAAAATGGCAGATGGCAAAAGACCTCAGAAAGGAGGCAAGATGTGTGAAACAAATACAACGTTTGAAATATCTGAGGACATCTATGATGAATATTGTACTCCAGATGAATAAACTCATGGGAAAGAGACCAAGAATCAGCGCAAAATAGGCATTCAGAGGATTGAGAGAAGATGGGCAGAGGAATGGAAGAAATATTGCTATGTTACTCCCAAGTACATGAAGATATTCGCTATAAATCCTCCATGTCCAAGACCACATCTTGTTGTTGGCAAAGTGGCTGGTCCAAGTAGCATTAGGCATGGTGAGGAATTTCCTAAAGAATAGGCCAAGCGCCAAGCAAAGCTTCAAAAGGTTGCTAAAGAAGTAGTAAGGAAATTCAATGAAGATTCTCAAACTGCTGCTGTTGAGGCCTCTATTAGTAGGACAGCGCCTAAGAAGGCCATTCTGAAGAAATCAGCTTGAAAGACAAAATCTTCAAGCTCAATGCCCCCACGGCCCAGTTCATCTATGGCAAAGCCCTTTGAGCAAGTTTCTCATGGAGCTTCCTCAAGGGCAGCGCCAACTCCTTCTGTTGCTGCAAAATCCTCAGTGGCTGCCGCAAAGTCCTCAACACCTGTGCATCTTCCAACGTGTCAGCGGACTGCGGGATTTTCAATTGCTTCAGGGGTATCTGCCACCTACTCAGCTCAACCACAATCCTCAAGTGGTCCAACAATTCTAAAAGCAAAGGCCACTGCAGGACGAGGCAAGAGGCCAAGTCCTCACAAGAAACAAGTAGCTTTCCAGGTTCCATCTAATGATGATAAAGCTAATGATGATGAACATGCTGAAATCATTAGAGACAGGCAACAAAGGGCTGCTAGACCCAAAGGCTGCTTTGTTCCTCTTATGCTGGATCCAAAGAAGATCCTCGACTTCATTAACATTTGGCACAAGGATCCAAATACCCCTCTTCCTAACCTAGATATGATTCCTGGTCAAAGTCATATGCTGGGTGCCTTCATAGGCGAAGAAAAGTGGAAATTTGAACAGGCCTGAAGGGTCAAGAAGGATCAGTACGAGCGATTTCCGAGGAAAATGTTCTGAAATTGTCTCCTGAAGAACTTGTCATTGTGCAAAAGGAGATCAAAGGCCTTAATGATGAATTTGACCGCTATCATGCTGATTGGCTGGTGCCAAGGTCAGATTCGTCAACATTGCCAACAAGACCATCAAGGACAACCAAGCAAGTGTTGTTGCTCGATCGCAACCACAAATTCCTTAGGCTGGAACTTCTGCACAGCCTGCTGAAGAAACTGCAAGCGTAGCTGAAGAAATTCAGGTTGCTGAAGAAACTGCCAGGACAACTGAAGCAATTCCTGCTATTGAAGTAATTGTCAGGGAAACACTCAATGTTGCGCCTCAAGAACAACCCAGGCCAGCTGAAGAATCTACTACGCTTGAAGAAACTAGGAATGATAGGGCGACTGCATCAGTCGTGCCTGAAGAAACTACACCAACTTCATCCTCCACTCCTCCTGCAAAATCTTCAAAGGTGAAGAAAGTCACACTTCATTCTGCATCAGAAGCGAAGAAAACTAAAGCTGCTGAAAGATAAGCCGCAAAGAAAAGGAAAGCATCAGCCTCTACAAAATCCTCAGCTCCTAAGAAATTGTGGACTTTACCAAAATCCTCAAATGAGCCAATTGATGCTATTCCTATCTCTGTTGTGCCATCATATGAGCTAGTCCCATTTGGTGAAGAATATGTCATGCTAGATGATGAAGATAATGAAGAACCTCATTCTGCTGCTTCCTCGGAGCAGATTGATGAAGAAATTGAGATGGAAGAAAATGCTTCAACTCCACTGGTATCATCGCCACATCCTCAGTTCACTGCTGAAGAGGATGGTGTTGAAGAAACTGATGAGGATGTGGGCATTAGATCAACCACACCAATTCTCAATGATGAATATCGGAAAACCCTTCACAGACATTCACCGATTACCACACCTCTTCGCCAAATTCCTCAGTCACATGTGCACACTGAAGAAATATTAACTGGATCTGAAGGTCATGCAACTCCACTTCAATCGATTCCTGTAGAAATTCCAGCAGCATCAGCTGAAGAAATGGAAACTCATACTACTGCTAACGAAACTGCTGCTACAATTCCTCAATATGTTGCTTCAGAAGCTGTACCCCAAGAGGTTGTGAGGCCAACTACTACAAATCTTCAGCCCAAGCCTCAAAATCCTCAGTCTGGCACAAGAAGTTTGAAATTCAACAATGTCAATTTCTTTGTTGAGCGTCATTTCTTCACTAATGAGAATCCTTATGACTCAGCAAGATTAAGGCGCAAGAGGTTTTGGACTACAAGTTAGATGAATTTCTATGCCTCTATTCTCTTTGGCAAGGACAAAGTCTAACGACGCCGTCAAATTCCTCATGTGGATATGGAGTCCATTCCAGGCTTTACTCCAGTTCTGAATGTTCTACACGAAGATGGACTCCTCACCTTCTGTGCTGATATGTGTGACTGGAATGAAGAGCTAATTCATCAGTTCTATGCTACCTTACATCTTTCTGGAAATGTCCCAAATGTCAACTCATGGGTGCTAGACTGGATGACTGATAACACTCATTTAAAAGCCCCAATGACTTAATTGCTTCATGCAATCCAATTTGTCCTCCAGCAGAAAGTACAAGGCTCATTTATGAGGAACCTAAACTTTCAAATCATCTCATGCAAGTGTTGATAAAGCCTTTGCGTCAAGGCCAAGCTCCAAGAACCACCTTCCTAGTGAAGTATTTGATGTATGTGCCCAGAACCATCTACCGCATTCTGACCAAAACCCTCAGTCATATCAAAGGCCACAACTCTAAAGAAGAAGAGGTTATTGGCATCATGAAGAATCTGTTGTTCAACATCATTCATGGCATACCCACAAACTATCACGAGTTCTTCATGAGGACTTTGGCCAATGTTGCATTGTCACCGTTTGATTTGAAGCCTTATACTCCTTGGATAATGAGGTTCATCAGAACAAGGTCTTCAATTCCATATAAGGCTGACTTTCAGAATCACTTCAGCTTTCTGCCTCCTATTGAAGTCATCAAAAAGACTTTTTCCTCGGTATATGAAAAAAGCAAGGTTGTTGTTTGTGAAAGCACTCATCCATTGGACGGACAATTTTGTAAGGCTGCATCTTACTCCACCAATGACGATTCAGCAACACAGGACACTGCTGCAAAAGCCCCAGGGCAAATTTGACCATCTAAGAAATTCAAGAAGGTCAAAGTTCCTCGGTTGTTCACAGGTTAATTTTCTTCATCGCGTGAGATGGATGAAGTTTAGGATCTCGACGATACTGCGCCAGGCTCTACATCGACAAACGACCCCAACAACGCTGACGCTCCTCCACCACCTTCGAGCTAATTTTCTTCTGGGGCATTATTCCTCAGTTTCATCCCTTTTGGTCATTTGATGACAAAGAGGGAGAAATTTGAGTTAGTCTTCAGGGTGGTCTATATATGTGGGTTGTTTTCATTTAAGTTGCAACTCTCGTTCTTCTGAGGTGTTTGTTTGATCAGTTATAAACTTAAGTCCGATGGTGGTCTGACTCTTTTGAACTGCTATCTGCATGCTTATTTCCTCAAGTACCTTAGTGCACGCATGCTGAATTTTGCCAAACACCATTTTCCATCATGCATTTCAAATTCCTCATATCATATGTTAAATGCGTGAATGGATTACAAGATATAGGGGGTATCTCCATGATTTTACTCTACAATGTGCATTTTCTGTCCAAAGGAAATTCCTCAAATTTGCACATCTTCAGGGGGAGTTCTTCTATATCTTGCAATCAAATTCCTCAATATCAGTATTTACACTTCATATGTTTATCCCCGTTCAAACTTAACCTATTTTTCATCAATCACCAAAAAGGGGGAGATTGTAAGTTCATCTAGTGCCCCTTAGTGATTTTGGTGTATTGAAGACTTATAGGTTAAGGGACTAATGTGTTTGTGAGTGTACACAAGTCTTATAAGTCTCTGTGGAGTTTGATATATCCGAAGAAAGTCGACCCCTAGAAATGAATGTCTTCATCTGAAGACTTTGGTTTTCTTGAAGACTTTGAAAATTAAGAAATTGGTGTGACCTTGAAGATATTGATGCGAGGACTATCAAGCATGAAGACTTTTGTTTTCGTAGTTTTATTTCATTCTTTTGAGTCATAGGAAACACCGTACTGTTAAAGAGGTCGAGGTAATACTTAGGAAAAATTTCCAAGTGATGCTCATCTCAAAGCCTACACATACTGAATCCTTCGAGTGGAGCCTTTGGAAATCTCTTGCAGTTCAGTCAAGTTCTTCAAAACAGGGACGAAGTTCTTCCTGTCTCTAAGGAATTTTTTCTGACTGAGGAGTTAGGATTTCACCAATGCGAAATGCCTACAATGAGGATCATGATAGCCATGAGGAATTTGAGAGCTCAAATTTCCGTATGTTAATGTGCTTCGCGCCAGCTGTCCCAAATATCTTATCCACATAACAGTCGTATCATTAGGGGCATTTATGTCTTCTCATGTCGAGTTGCTCCCTGGCTATAAATAGTCGTCCCCTCAACCACTAGTTGGTTGGCTGCTCCGAGAGAGATTAACACTTGTCATTTAGAGCATCCCATCCTCCAAGGACTTTGAGATAAAATCATTAGTGAGGAAAAGCCCCGACCCCCAACACCTAAAACCCAAAGTGATTGAGCATCACTGAAGAGATTGTTCTTGTGTGGAACCTACAGTTGTTACCTTTGAAGATTGTGCATCTTCCAGATGGTTAGGCGTCATGGTCTAGAGCATCCAAGAGGAATTGTGGATCGCCGGGTGACCAAGTCTGTGATGTTTTGGAAGTCACCTTGAAGACTTACCATGAGTGTTTGCACGAGGTCTGTGTGACCATAGCACAAGGAGAATACGGTAAGGATTGTGTGTCCTGGGACTGTGTGTCCTTTGTTTTAAATACCAAGCCACTCCAACCATACGTACAACTATCACAATAGTTGGAACTGGTCTACCAAATCATTGTATTCACCAAGATACTGGTTCTATTTCCTCAACCCTTTCAATTCCTCTCTTACTTATTGTTGAACTTGATCATTACTATTTGAAGACTTTGACAGAAGAATTTCTCAATTTCCTCAACCCAAATTCTTTAGTCACTTTGTCTTCTTCATGCTGATCCTTTTTACTCGCTACTTGTACTCTATGTATGCTTTATCTCACCATGATGACTATGTTACTGCGATGTCTCGCATGCTCTTGAGTACTTTATCCGCTGCTTGTATTTCATCACTTAGCAAATTCCCCGAGTGGAAATTCCTTAGTGACGAATTTGTAAGAATCGCCTATTCACCCGCCTCCCTCTAGTCGATATAACGCACTTTCATAAACACAACCATAGCATTAAGTAGCAAGTCCCCTTTACTCTCATACGCAATAATATCCTTACTCGGGTTTAAGCTGTTGTCACTCTCGCAACCCGCTATAAGTTAATCATGAACGTATCGCAACACCCAGCAACGTGAATTCCAACATGTGTGTGCGGCACTGAGGGCACCATAAGATAGCACCATATTAACATATAACTCATATCAATCACACCATACCACAATTAACCTGTAGGACAAAAGGAAGTCCACTCAAACATTATAGGATGGCTACACATCATTGGATAATAATATATAGCATAAAGCACCATGTCGAAGTAGAGATTAAAACGGGAAAAGAGAGGTTACACCGTTGTGATGGGCGGGGAGAGTTGGTCATGACAGCGGCAAAGTTGTTGATGTTGATCGCGGTCATGATGGTTCCCCCCACGGCACTCCGGTGCCACGGGGAGAGATCCCCCCTTCTTCTTCCTCCTTGGCCTTCCCCCTTGATGGGAGAACGATTTGCCCCCCTGGTCCTTGGCCTCCCCGGACCCCGAGGGTTGGGAGACCTCTAAATCGGATCTCTCTCTCTCTCTCTCTCTCTCTCTCTCTCTCTCTCTCTCTCTCTATA
>LR738711.1:518629718-518656863 GCA_902687465.1 Secale cereale
CCCCCCCCCCAACTGACCTTAAAGGAGGCCACAAGTGCATGGGGCGCGCCCTAGGGTAGAGGCATGCCACCCGAGCTTGTGGGATCTGTGGACTTCTTGTCATTCTTGCGCCCATAAAATCACATATATTCCATAAAAATCTGCGTAAAATTTTATCGCATTTGTACTTCATTTGATATGGATTTTCTGCGAAATACAAAAACATGCAAAAGACAGGAACTAGCACTGGGCACTAAATCAATATGTTAGTCCCAAAAATAATATAAATTGCTGCCAAAAGTATGTGAAAGTTTTAAGATAATGGCATGAAACAATAAAAAATTATAGATATGATGGAGATGTATCAATGACAATGCAATTTACAGACTAATCGTGTTCCTAAGCTACACATGTTTACTTCATGTGGCACAAGACGGTTAGGCTTTACCTCCGGACGGAAAAGATCGAAGACGGGATTTATGACTCTTTTGTTTCTTTGGTTGTAGGAAATCCACACTATTAAGAGGGTGTTCGCATTGGAAGGTACTGGGTGAATCAAAGCACGTACACACCTAGATTACACCCAGATATTTCCCTTTCGTTGGGGGAGAGAGTCTCCATATCTCATGTGTTGGTTTTTGCTGTAGTAGAGGTTGTACCGGTGTTCCCGGTACTTCCGGCGCAATCACCGCCCGGGGGGTGATTCCCTCGGGCCAGCAGCCTCCAGGAGCTAGTGGAGTTGTTGCACCGCTTGTCTACTAGCGGTACAACCACTAGGGACTTTGCCGCTCCAGATTTTCTCGAAGGCGGTTGTACCATCCCCACAACTAGCTCAACTACCACATTGGGATGGTTCCTTTTGGATCCTGAGCAGTAGTGGGTGGTGGTGGCCCAATTGTTCTGAGCAGCACTCATGCGCCAGTTCTATCGGTTGTTTGGGAGCAATTGTACTGCTTCAGGGTGGTTCCTTGTAGAACCTGAGCGGTAGTGGCCGCTGGTGGCTCGGTTGTTCTGAGGGGCGCTCACGCCCCAGTACTACCGGTTGTTTGGCAGTGGTTGTACCGCTCCTAACTTAGCCATCGTGGAGGCCCTGGTCTGGCGGTTGTACCGCCCCCACTTCTGGTTCAAGTACCGCACGGGGGTGGCTCCCTTCTAGTGCATGAGTGTTGGTAGCCTGGTAGTTCTTGGATGGCTTCGGCAAACCAGTACTACCGGTGCAACCTCCTGTTGTTCCGCCTGGTACTCTAACCTAGGGTTCCCGCAGAAATCCGTTGTACGGCTAAAGTGTAATTTTCAGCATAATACTTTGATTTGGAGGAGACTACAAAAGGAGGTGGTTCTTCGACCCTCACTCACCTCTTACATCTCTCTCTATATCTCTCCTCCATTACTACCCTTTGAGCTTTCTTGCCCGATTCTTTTCTAGCCAATCAGACTTATTGATTTGCTAGGGATTGAGGGATGAAGCCTAGATCTACACTTCCTCCAAAGGAAACTTGACTCCCCCATACTTTCTTGTGTGTATTTTTTTTACTTTGAGTATTTGGGCACCCTAGACTGAAGAGGTCACCTCGGAGCCACATTAGATTGTGATGAAGCTTCATGGTGGTGTTGGGTGTTGGGGATCGTTGCAAAAATTATAAATTTTCTACGCATCACCAAGATCTATCTATGGAGTGACTAGCAACAAGAGAGGGGAGTGCATCTTCATACCTTTGAAGATCGCGATACAGAAGCATTGCAAGAACACGGTTGGTGGAGTCGTACACGAAGCGATTCAGATCGCAGCCGAATCCGATCTAAGCGCTGAACAACAGCGCTCCGCGATCAACACACGTACAGCACGGTGACGTCTCCCACGCCTTGATCCAGCAACGAGAGAGGGAGAGGTTGGAGAAGACTCCATCCAGCAGTAGCACGACGGCGTGGTGGTGGTGGAGGAGCGTGGTACTCCGGCAGGGCTTCGCCAAGCACCGCGAGAGACGAGGAGGAGGAGAGGTAGGGCTGCGCCGAGAGAGAAGGGAACCCGCGTGTCTGGCAGCCCCAAATACCCCCACTATATATAGGGGGAGGGGAGGGGTGCACCCCCTCTAGGGTTCCCACTCTAGGGGGGCCGCAGCCCTAGATTGCTTTGGGGCGGCCAGGAGGGGAGAGAGGAGGGGCGTGCCCTAGGGTGGGCCTTAGGCCCACCTGCGCCTAGGGTTTCCCCCATCTTCTCCTCCTTGCACCTTGGGCCCTAGTGGGAGGTGCACCAGCCCACCTAGGGGCTCGTCCCTTCCCACTCTTGGCCAGTACAAGCCTCCGGGGCCGGTGGACCCCCGGAACCCTTTCGGTGGTCCCGGTACATTACCGATGATGCCCGGAACACTTCCCGTGGCCAAATCCTCACTTCCTATATATAATTATTTACGTTCGGACCATTCCGGAACTCCTCGTGATGTCTGGGATATCATCCGGTACTCAGGACAACATTTGGTAACCACGTACATATATTCCCTATAACCCTAGCATCATCGAACCTTAAGTGTGTAGACCCTACGGGTTCGGGAACCATGCAGACATGACCGAGACATCTCTCCGGCCAATAACCAACAACGGGATCTGGATACCCATGTTGGCTCCCACATGTTCCACGATGATCTTATCGGATGAACCACGATGTCAAGGATTCATTTAATCTCGTATACAATTCCCTTTGTCTACCGGTATAGTACTTGCCCGAAATTCGATCATCGGTATCCTGATACCTTGTTCAATCTCGTTACCGGCAAGTCACTTTACTCGTTCTGTAACACATCATCCCATGATCAACCCCTTAGTCACATTGAGCTCATTATGATGATGTCTTACCGAGTGGGCCCAGAGATACCTCTCCATCATACGGAGTGACAAATCCCAGTCTTGATTCGTGCCAACCCAACAGATACTTTCGGGGATACTCGTAGTGTACCTTTAGAGCCACCCAATTACGTTGTGACGTTTGGCACACCCAAAGTACTCCTATGGTATCCGGGAGTTGCACAATCTCATGGTTTAAGGAAATGATACTTGACATTGGAAAATCTTTAGCAGGCGAATTACACGATCTTGTGCTATGCTTAGGATTGGGTCTTGTCCATCACATCATTCTCCTAATGATGTGATCCCGTTATCAATGACATCCAATGTCCATGGTCATGAAACCGTGACCATCTATTGATCAAAAAGCTAGCCAACTAGAGGCTCACTAGGGTCATTTTATGGTCTATGTATTCACACATGTATTACGGTTTCCGGTTAACACAATTATAGCATGAACAATAAACGATTATCATGAACAAGGAAATATAACGATAACCAATTTATTATTGCCTCTAGGGCATATTTCCAACAGTATCCACTTGCACTAGAGTCAATAATCTAGTTACATTGCGATGAATCGAACACCCATAGAGTTCTAGTGTTGATCATGTTTTTCTCGTGGAAGAGGTTTAGTCAACGGATGCGACATTCACATCTGTATGCACTTTACAAATATTTATGTCTCCATCTTGAATATAACCACGAATGGAGTTGAAACGGCACTTGATGTACTTGGTATTCTTGTGAAACTTGGGCTCCTTGGCAATGGCAATAGCTCCAGTGTTGTCACAAAAGAGAATCATCGGGCCCGATGCACTTGGAATTACTCCTAGGTCGGTGATGAACTCCTTTATCCAGACTCCTTCCTGCGCTGCTTCGGAAGCAGCTATATACTTCGCTTCACATGTAGATGCCGCCACGATGCTTTGCTTGCAAATGCACCAGCTAACCGCCCCACCATTCAAAATATACACGTATCCGGTTTGTGACTTGGAGTCATCTCGATCTGTGTCGAAGCTAGCATCAACGTAACTCTTTATGACGAGCTCTTCGTCACCTCCATAAACAAGAAACATATCCTTAGTCCTTTTTAGGTACTTCAGAATGTTCTTGACCGCTGTCCAGTGTTCCATTCTAGGATCACTTTGGTACCTCCCCAACAAACTTATGGCAAGGTTCACATCAGGCCTGGTACACAGCATGGCATACATAATAGAACCTATGGCTGAGGCATAGGGGATGACACTCATCTTTTCTCTATCTTCTGCCGAGGTCGGGCATTGAGTTGTGCTCAACTTCACACCTTGCAATACAGGCAAGAACCCTTTCTTAGACTAATCCATATTGAACTTCTTCAATATCTTGTCAAGGTATGTGCTTTGTGAAAGACCAATGAGGCGTCTCGATCTATCTCTATAGATCTTGATGCCTAATATGTAAGAAACTTCTCCACGTTCCTTCATTAAAAAATACTTATTCAAGTAGGCCTTTATGCTTTCCAAAAGTTCTATATCATTTCCTATAAATAATATGTCATCTACATATAATATGAAAAATGCTACAGAGCTCCCACTCACTTTCTTGTAAATACAGGCTTCTCCCTAAGTTTGTATGAACCCAAACGCTTTGATCACTTCATCAAAGTGAATGTTCCAACTCCGAGATGCTTGCGCCAGCCCATAGGTGGAGCACTGGATCTTGCATACCTTGTTACCATTCTTAGGATCAACAAAAACTTTCGGCTGCATCATATACAATTCTTCCTTAAGGAAGCCGTTAAGGAATGCCGTTTAGACGTCCATTTGCCATATCTCATAATCATAGAATGCAGCAATTGCTAACATGATTCAGACGGACTTTAGCATCGCTACGGGAGAGAAAGTATCATCGTAGTCAATTCCTTGAACTTGTCGATAACCCTTAGCGACAAGCCGAGCCTTATAGATGGTCACATTTCCATCCGCATCAGTCTTCTTCTTAAAGATCCATTTATTTTCTATGGCTTGCCGATCATCGGGCAAGTCAACCAAAGTCCATACATTGTTATCATACATGGATCCTATCTTAGATTTCATGGCTTCAAGCCAATCCGGGCCTGCCATCGCTTCTTCATAGATCGAAGGTTCACCGTTGTCTAACAACATGATTTCCAGGATAGGGTTGCCGTACCACTCTGGTGCGGAACGTGTCCTCGTGGACCTACGAAGTTCAGTAGGGAATTGATCCGAAGTTTCCTGATCATCATCATTAACTTCCTCTCTGGTCGGTGCAGGCACCACAGAAACATCTTCATGTGTTGCGCTACTTTCCGGTTCAAGAGGGGTTACAACCACCTCATCAAGTTCTACTTTCCTCCCACTCACTTCTTTCGAGAGAAAATCTTTCACCAGAAAGGATCCATTCTTGGCAACAAAGACCTTACCTTCGGATCTGAGGTAGCAGGTATACCCAATAGTTTCCTTAGGGTATCCTATGAAGACGCATTTTTCCGATTCGGGTTCGAGCTTTTCAGGATGAAGTTTCTTGACATAAGCATCGCATCCCCAAACTTTTAGAAATGGCAACTTAGGTTTCTTACCGAACCATAGTTCATACGGTGTCGTCTCAACGGATTTAGAAGGTGCCCTATTTAAAGTGAATGCGGGAGTCTCTAAAGCATAACCCCAAAAAGATAGCGGTAAATCGGTAAGAGACATCATAGATCGCACCATGTCCAACAGAGTATGATTGCGACGTTCGGACACACCATTACGCTGAGGTGTTCCAGGCGGCGTCGGTTGTGAAACAGTTCCACATTTCCTTAGGTGCGTGCCAAATTCGTGACTTAAATATTCTCCTCCACGATCTGATCATAAGAACTTTATTTTTCTGTCACGTTGATTCTCCACCTCATTCTGAAATTCCTTGAACTTTTCAAAGGTCTCGGACTTGTGTTTCATCAAGTAGACATACCCATATCTACTTAAGTCATCAGTGAGAGTGAGAACATAACGATAGCCAACGTGAGCCTCAACGCTCATTGGACCGCACACATCAGTATGTATCATTTCCAACAAGTTGGTTGCCCACTCCATTGTTCCGGAGAACGGAGTCTTGGTCATCTTGCCCAAGAGGCATGGTTCGCACGTGTCAAATGATTCATAATCAGGAGACTCCAAAATTCCATCTCCATGGAGTTTCTTCAGGCCCTTGACACCAATATGACCAAGGCGGCAGTGCCACAAGTATGTGGGACTATCATTATCAACCTTACATCTTTTGGCATTCACACTATGAATATGTGTAACATCACTTTCGAGATTAAAAAAATAAACCATTGACCAGCGGGGCATGACCACAAAACATTTCTCTCATATAAATAGAGCAACCATTATTCTCAGATTTAAATGAGTAGCCATCTCGCATTAAACGAGATCCAGATACAACGTTCATGCTCAAAGCTGGTACTAAATAACAGTTATTGAGGTTTAAAACTAATCCTGAAGGTAGATGTAGAGGCAGCGTGCCGACGGCGATCACATCGACCTTGGAACCATTCTCGACGCGCATCGTCACCTCGTCCTTCGCCAGGCTCCGCTTATTCCGTAGCTCCTGCTTTGAGTTACAAAAGTGAGCAACTGCACCGGTATCAAATACCCAGGAGCTACTACGAGCGCTGGTAAGGTACACATCAATAACATGTATATCACATATACCTTCGACGTTGCCGGCCTTCTTATCCGCTAAGTATTTGGGGCAATTCCGCTTCCAGTGACCCGTTCCCTTGCAATAAAAGCACTCAGTCTTAGGCTTGGGTTCATTCTTTGGCTTCTTCCCGACAACTGGCTTACCGGGCGCGGTAACTCCCTTGCCGTCCTTCTTGAAGTTCTTCTTACCCTTCCCTTTCTTGAACTTAGTGGTTTTATTCACCATCAACACTTGATGTTCCTTTTTTATTTCCACCTCCGCTAATTTCAGCATTGAATATAACTCGGGAATGGCCTTCTCCATCCCTTGCATATTGTAGTTCATCACAAAGCTCTTGTAGCTAGGTGGGAGCAACTGGAGGATTCTGTCAACGACTGTGTCATCTGGGAGATTAACTCATAGCTCAGACAAGTGGTTGTGCAACCCAGACATTCTGAGTATATGCTCGCTTACATAACTGTTTTCCTCCATCTTACAACTATAGAAGTTGTCGGAGACTTCATATCTCTCGACCCGGGAATGAGCTTGGAAAACCATTTTCAGCTCTTGGAACATCTCATATGCTCTATGTTGCTCAAAACGCTTTTGGAGCCCCGATTCTAAGATGTAAAGCATGCCGCACCGAACCAGGGAGTAATCATCACTACGTGACAGCCAAGCGTTCATAATGTCTTGAGTTGCTGGGAAAATGGGTGCGTCACCTAGCGGTGCTTCAAGGACATATGCTTTCTTGGCAGCTATGAGGATGATCCTCAAGTTACGGACCCAGTCCGTATAGTTGCTACCATCGTCTTTCAGCTTGGTTTTCTCTAGGAACGCGTTGAAGTTGAGGCCAACATTAGCGTGGGCCATTTGATCTACAAGACATATTGTAAAGATTTTAGACCATGTTCATGATAATTAAGTTCATCTAATCAAATTTAATGAACTCCCACTCAGATAGACATCTCTCTAGTCATCTAAATGAAACACGATCTGAATCGACTAGGCCGTGTCCGATCATCACGTGAGACGGACTAGTCATCAACGGTGATCATCTCCATGTTGATCGTATCTTCTATACGTCTCATGTTCTACCTTTCGGTCTTCCGTGTTCTGAGGCCATGTTTGTACATGCTAGGCTCGTCAAGTCAACCTAAGTGTATAGCGTGTGTAAATCTGGCTTACACCCGTTGTATGCGAACGTTAGAGCCTATCACACCCGATCATCACGTGGTGCTTCAGAACAACGAACCTTAGCAACGGTGCATAGTTAGGGGGAACACAATTCTTGAAATTTTAGTGAGAGATCATCTTATTTAAGCTACAGTCATTCTAAGCAAATAAGATGTAAAACATGATAAACATCACATGCAATCAAATAGTCACATGATATGGCCAATATCATTTTGCTCCTTTTGATCTCCATCTTCGGGGCTCCATGATCATCATCGTCACCGTCATGACACCATGATCTACATCATCGTGTCTTCATGAAGTTGTCTCGCCAACTGTTACTTCTACTGCTATGGCTAACGGTTAGCAATAAAGTAAAGTAATTACATGGTGTTTTCATTGACACGCGGGTCATACAATAAAATAAGACAACTTCTATGGCTCCTGCCGGTTGTCATACTCATCGACATGCAAGTCGTGATTCCTATTACAAGAACATGATCAATCTCATACATCACATATATCATTCATCACATCCTTTTGGCCATAACACATCACATCCTTTTGGCCATAACACATCACACGGCATATGCTGCAAAAACAAGTTAGACGTCCTCTAATTGTTGCAAGTTATTATGTGGCTATGATAGGTTTCTAGCAAGAACGTTTCTTACCTACGCCAAAACCACAACGTGATATACCAATTACTATTTACCCTTCATAAGGACCCTTTTCATCGAATCCGATCCGACTAAAGTGGGAGAGACAGACACCCGCTAGCCACCTTATGCAACTAGTGCATGTCAGTCGGTGGAGCATGTCTCACGTAAGTGTACGTGTAAGGTCGGTCTGGGCCGCTTCATCCCATGATGCCATTGAATCAAGATAAGACTAGTAACGGCAAGTAAATTGATGAAATCGACACTGACAACAACTTGTGTTCTACTCATGCATAGAAACTACGCATAGACCTAGTTCATGATGCCACTATTGGGGATCATTGCAGAAATTCAAAATTTTCTATGCATCACCAAGATCTACCTATGGAGTGACTAGCAACGAGAGAGGGGAGTGCATCTTCATACCTTTGAAGATCGCGATACGGAAGCGTTGTAAGAACACGGTTGGTGGAGTCGTACACGAAGCGATTCAGATCGCGGCTGAATCCGATCTAAGCGCCGAACAATGGCGCCTCCGCGTTCAACACACGTACAACTTGGTGACGTCTCCCACGCCTCAATCCAGCAAGGAGAGAGGGAGAGGTTGGGGAAGACTCCGTCCAGCAGCAGCACGACGGCGTGGTGGTGGTGGAGGAGCGTGGTACTTCGGCAAGGCTTCGCCAAGCACCGCGAGAGACGAGGAGGAGGAGAGGTAGGGCTGCGCCAAGAGAGAAGGGAACTCGTGTGTCTGGCAGCCACAAATACCCCCACTATATATAGGGGAAGGGGAGGGGTGCGCCCCCTCTAGGGTTCCCACCCTAGGGGCGGCAGCCCTAGATTGGTTTGGGGGTGGCCATGAGGGGGAGAGAGGAGGGGCACGCCCTAGGGTGGGCCTTAGGCCCACCTGCGCCTAGGGTTTCCCCCCTCTTCTCCTCCTTGCACCTTGGGCCCTGGTGGGAGGAGCACCAGCCCACCTAGGGGCTGGTCCCTTCCCACTCTTGGCCCGTACAAGCCTCCGGGGCCGGTGGCCCATCCCGGTGGTTCCGGTACATTACCGATGATGCCCAGAACACTTTCGGCGGCCAAATCATCACTTCCTATATATAATTCTTTACCTCCGGACCATTCCGAAACTCCTCGTGATATCCGGGATCTCATCCGGGACTCCAAACAACATTCGGTAACCACGTACATATATTCCCTATAACCCTAGCATCATTGAACCTTAAGTGTGTAGACCCTATGGGTTCGGGAACCATGCAGACATGACCGAGACATCTCTCCGGCCAATAACCAACATCGGGATCTTGATATCCATGTTGCCTCCCACATGTTCCACGATGATCTTATCGGATGAACCACGATGTCAAGGATTCATTTAATCCCGTATACAATTCCCTTTGTCTACCGGTATAGTACTTGCCCGAGATTCGATCGGCGGTATCCCGATACCTTGTTCAATCTCGTTACCGACAAGTCTCTTTACTCGGTCCGTAACACATTATCACGTGACCAACCCCTTAGTGACTTTGAGCTCATTACGATGATGTCCTACCGAGTGGTCCCAGAGATACCTCTCCATCATACGGAGTGACAAATCCCAGTCTCGATTTGTGCCAACCCAACAGATACTTTTGGGGATACCCGTAGTGTACCTTTATAGCCACCCAGTTACGTTGTGACATTTGGCACACCCAAAGTATTGCTACGGTATCCGGGAGTTGCACAATCTCATGGTCTAAGGAAATGATACTTGACATTGGAAAAGCTTTAGCAGACGAGCTACACAATCTTTTGCTATGCTTAGGATTGGGTCTTGTCCATCACATCATTCTCCTAATGATGTGATCCCGTTATCAATGACATCCAATGTCCATGGTCATGAAACCATGACCATCTATTGATCAACGAGCTAGCCAACTAGAGGCTCACTAGGGACATCTTATGGTCTATGTATTCACACATGTATTACGGTTTCTGGCTAAGACAATTATAGCATGAACAATAGACGATTATCATGAAGAAGGAAATATAACAATAACCATTTTATTATTGCCTCTGGGCTTATTTTCAACATTGGGAGCCTCCAATTAAGTTGGGGAGAGAGACCCAACCTTGTTTGTAAAGGTTCGGTCGCCATCTTCAAGGGCTCCACTAATGGAATCACGATGTCTTGCATCGTGGCGTGCGGAGAATATGGTGGCCCTAGTGGCTTCTTGGGCAGCATTGTGCCTCCACACCGCTCCAAAGGAGACATACCTGTCAGGACCGGTTTTCCAGTAAAAATATTTACTGAGAAACCGACCTTTTTATCGGACCAGTGTAGAAGAATCCTTCTTACTGGTAGACAAATCCTTGATACAGAATTCCAGAGTACTGAATATTATACATGGTTGAGCTAAGGCTGCTCAACAGTTTATTACAAGCATGCCGATATTATACATAAAGGCGGATATGACACAAGGGTAGGGTGGCATAACTACAGACTCGTAATAAAAGTGGTGGTGGATATGTCATAGTGTAGTGGGTAACATGACTCCAATATCTTACAGCTCATCGAGTGTCGGAGTGAGACCCGATG
Source organism: Secale cereale (assembly GCA_902687465.1). NCBI lineage: Eukaryota > Viridiplantae > Streptophyta > Magnoliopsida > Poales > Poaceae > Secale > Secale cereale. Next base: position 518,640,621 of record LR738711.1, read on the forward strand.
AATTTATTTGGTGGTAGCGGAAGCGGTTATAATACAGTGGTCAACTCCAGGATCGCAAGAGACTGACTCGGACTCCTCTAGGCGTCGGACTTGCTATCGAACTCTTCATCCATGAGATCGCCTTCATCAACATCTGGCCAAATCAACAAGACAGGTGAGTACTTTGAATGTACTCGCAAGACAGTTCGTACATAAGATATAACAAATGCAAACATGATGCATATGAGCAGGCTAACAATATGTACTCAAAGAAATAAATTTGCGCTGCGTGTTAAATAAAAATGGAAGTCGGGCGGTAGTCCTCCCGAAATCCCAAGGAAATAAAAGAATACCGACCGAGTGTCTGAGCAACTCCTCGAAAGGAAAAATGAATGAACATGCCACAGTCGGACGTCTGAGCGATATCACATAAAGGGCTTATACCAAAAATAAATAACGAGAATGCCACAATCGGAAGTCTGAGCGACATCACGTAAAGGGCTTATATCAAAAGTAAATAACGAGAATGCCACAGTTGGACGTCGGAGCGACATCACATAAAGGGCTTATATCAAAAGTAAATAACAAGAATGCCACAGTCGGACGTCTGAGCGACATCACGTAAAGGGCTTATATCAAAAGTAAATAATGAGAATGCCACAGTCGGACGTTTGAGCGACATCACATAAAGGGCTTATATCAAAATTAAATAACGAGAATGCCACAGTCGGACGTCTGAGCGACATCACATAAAGGGCTTATATAATCATTTGGCGTGAAGGTAAATCATCTCAAGAGAATACTCGGTGCAGAAATAACTGGTTAGCTCATCTACCGGGATGACCCTTGACTGGATTACCACTCTTATCGCTATCTTAGAATATCCGAGATGGTCACTGAGGTTGACACGGAGATTGAAGCTAGGCCATAGACATGGCTACTCAGAGGGTTTTGACTCTGCAGAGTTTGTACTCTTAAATCACAGCCAACGGATTTCAATAGCCACAAAGGACTAGTTTCGTCTATGGTATTTTAGCAGAAACACAACTCACCAGTACACACCCATTCCACATCCCGCTGCCCGGAATCACCCTAGGCAACGTTCACGAAAAACTTAAAGATGGGAAGGCTACAACCTCGAAAGGGGTGCCCCCCTCTCGGTCCCAACCGGAAACACCCATGCCCCCTGACCGGATGACGGGCTTTAATCCAGGGCCATGGAATCCTCATCCCGGCCCCTCTATTTGGTGTGTACAAGGAAAGAGGTTTGAAGCTGACTAAACCGTATTCTTTGCAGAAGACATGTGACAGTACCAAAAAGGAGACGCGCGGGATCATGACTTGATCCACGTTAACACTGGGGTTAAATTGTTGACTGGCATGCTTCAAAAATACCAGCTTACAACCTATCATGTCACCACATGATCAGGTTGGCTCACCATCAACTTTCGGAGCTCACACGGAGCTTGTATTGCATGAAATATAACATCCACAAAATGCTTATATAACCATGCCATGAGAAAATTACTCAAGCAAACATGCAACACACTCATCATATCAAAGGTTCAAACATGCTTGCCTGGTTTGGAGTAGTTGGAGTCTAACTCGGTGAAGTTCGCGGCTCCGTCACTTCCTTCGGTATCTACGGATAAAAATAAAATGGGTACTAACATAAATACCATGCGCGCATAAAATTTGTCCCAAATATTTTTCAAATAAATATAATAGTAAAAACTAGACAGAAAAATAAAGAGGACAGAAAAAGAATCAACTCAAAATCATTTTTTGTTTAAAAGTTATTAAGGTTTTTGTCCAGGGACTTGTCCGTAATGAAACAGAAAGTTTCCAGGGGCTACAATATAAAAACAAAAAACGATTAAGTAAGAAGTACGCCAGCTGAAAAGGGAAAGCGTATTTTGCCCGAAGGCGTTTTCCAGAAAGACGATTCAAATAAAACAGAGAGACTGACGAGGGGGTCCCACCCGTCAGGTTTGAATCTTCGAACGGAAAAACAGAGCGCGTCGGCGCCAGAGAGCCGCGGTGGTCGCCGACGCCGATCCACGGCGAGGTAGGGGAAGTGGGTGGTACCTACGGGTTCACGGTGCTCTTCCGCGTCTGTGGGTGGTGGAGTTGGACGTCGGCAAGCACCACGCCGATGGCAACCTTCTCTCCGGCGGACGGCGGTTCAGGTGGTGGTGGATCTCGTCAAAGAGAGCTGCGGAGGTCAAATTGAAGTGGGGCTTAGGCGTCTAGGTGTGTTAGGAGGCTACTGGCACGACAAGGGAGGCGGAGGAGCTCTCACCAGAGAGAGAGCTGCCGGAGCCCGAAGCGGATCGGGGCGGTCGGAGTTGGGGAAGAAGGGCTCCTCGAGGATCTTCCAGTGGCTGGGCGGGGTCTGGTGAGATGGTGGAGCGGTGGAGCGGGTCGAATGCGAGCTTGGGGCTGCTATTTATAGCTGGCCCGAGGCAGTTGCCGCAAACGGGATACGTCCGGCGAGCGATTACGGCGAGGCCGTGGCTGAACGGGTGGCTTAAGGGCCTGGGCATCGACGTGATGGTCTACTGGTTCCATCCCGATGATGAGTTTAGCAAGCCATGGGCGTTTACGGCACTTTCTCAATGGAACGGCCGTGCGGGCACGTCGACGGTAGAGAGCGAGCTCTGCGCCTCTCAGGCCACGGCGACGGTGCTGCAGCGTGCACTGGGGAGGAGATGGCCACGCGGAGCTCTCAGGTGGCTTGGGCGGTGCCGAACGGCGTTGCTTTGCAGGGTGGCCCCTGTTGGCCGCTACGAGTGGCTCTGGTCCACGGAATACACCAGCGCAGGCAGGCCACTACGCCACCGACGCTCGCAACCAGCCAAGCGAGCGTGCGGCGCTCCGGATAAGGGAGAGGAGCAGTGCAGCAAGGTGCCAAGGCAACACTGGCGAGATTGACGCGACGGTCTGACGAAACTGCATTGTCGACTGAAGCTTCAGTTAACTTTTCTGAATTTCGACAGAAACAGTGCACACCAACTATTTGATGAAATGATTCAGGCACTTGCCGAATTTTGCTTGAGCTGATCTTTGGTGAGGTGGTCTCTTGATGCATCTAGAGGCTGCCTGAATTGCCACAGATTTTTAGGAAGAGAGAAGATATGAATTTCATCAAAAATGGCAAATCTGGTCCAAACTTGCAGCAAGCAAAATTTGAAAATTTTGAACTGTGGACCAGCAGATCTTGATGGATCTAGGTTGAGGGCACTAAGGACTAGTCACGGGAGTTTGTTTGGAAACAAAACTCAAAAGGAAACTAGTAGTTCCTTTGAAAATTAAATGACAAAAAATGTTTTTAGGTAAAATAATTAGAAGAAAAATTTAAAGGAGGTTGAAACCTACTGGAATTGATGTTAGACTTGCCAATTGGTAAGAATGAAGGTTTTGGGAAGAAAGATCTTCACTGGGTGTCATGGTAAAAGAAAAGTTTGAATGGGGAGAATAAGCCCAAGGTTTTTATATGAAGACTTTTCATAAAGAAAAATTGTCAAAAATCCTTTTGAAAATAATTTGTATTGAGCCAACACAAGGTGAAAACCTTCAAGACCAGAATTCAAGGTTGAGAAAGACACACCAAACTTTTGTCATAAAAGATTTGAGAAGAAGGGGTTTTAAGAAAGATTCAAATATCCTCCTTCCAAAAGACCAAAGAATTTGATGAAAACAAATCCAAAAATTTTGGAGTGTTACAACACCTACCCCCTTAGGAAAAATCTCGTCCCCGAGATTTCAGCTGATCCTCAAACAGGTGTGGGTACTCAGTCCGAAGAATATCCTCCCTTTCCCATGTTGCCTCATCCTCGGTGTGATTGCTCCACTGAACCTTGAGAAATTTAATTGTCTTCTGACGGGTCCTTCTTTCAGACTCCTCCAATATTTTTATTGGGCGTTCCCTGTAGGTGTGGTCTGGTTGCACATCAATGTTTTCCTGCGATACATGCTTCTCCTGGTTGCTTACACACTTTCTTAACTGTGAGACGTGGAACACGTCGTGGACGTCTGACAGTTCTTTGGGGAGGTCTAACTGGTAGGCTATTGCGCCTCTTCGTGCAACTATACAAACGGGTCCAATAAACTGTGGTGCTAGCTGTCCTTTGACTTTGAATCATTGCAGACCCCTCATAGGAGACACACGTAGATACACACTTTCACCGGGTTCAAAGCTGACTTCCCGATGTTTTTGATCGTAATAACTCTTTTGTCGGCTATGGGTTGTCTTGAGTCGGTCCCGTATGAGTCTAACCTTCTCCTCAGCTTCCTTGAGCATGTCCGAGCCGAAGATGCGACTGTCCCCTGTTTCTGACCAATTTAATGGGGTACGGCATCTTCGTCCGTACAAGGCTTCAAAAGGTGCCATTTGCAGACTGGCTTGGTAACTATTGTTGTATGCGAACTCGGCATACGGCAAGCTTGCTTCCCAACTGGTCCCATAGGTGAGAACACATGCTCTCAGCATGTCTTCTAAAATTTGGTTTACCCGTTCAGTTTGTCCTCCAGTCTGGGGGTGATATGATGTACTGAATACTAGTTGTGTTCCCAGAGTTTGCTGTAAATGATCCCAAAATTAAGAGACGAATTGAGTGCCTCTGTCGGATATTATAGTCTTCGGAACTCCATGTAGGCAAACTATACGGGAGAGGTAAAGTTTGGCAAGCTTCTGGGTGGTGTGGGTTGTTTTGACTGGGATGAAGTGTGCCACCTTAGTTAATCTATCTGTGATTACCCATATGGCATCATTTCCGTGTTGTGACCAAGGTAGTCCGACAATAAAGTCCATCCCAATATCGTCCCATTTCCACTCAGGTATCTTGTTTGGCTGTAATAGTCCTACTGGTTTTTGGTGCTCGGCTTTAATGTGTTGACATGAATCACAACATGCAATGAATGTGGCTATATCCCTTTTCATACCGTGCCACCAAAATCTTTCCTGAATGTCCTTGTACATTTTGGTCCCTCCAGGGTGAATTGAATATGGAGCGGTGTGGCCTTCCGCTAGAATTTGCTGTTTGAGGTCTTTTATATTGGGTATGCAAAGCCTGTCTCCGAACCATAATATTCCATCATCGTCTATGACAAATTCTGAGGCCTTGCCCAGACTCACTTTTCTTTTTATGCCTTCGATGTTGGGGTGTCCATGATGAGCTTTCTTAATCTATTCTATCAGTGTAGGCCATATTTCCAAATTTGACACTTCGCCTTCGGTGACCATCATCAAGTTGAGTTTGGCGAACTCCTGCTGTAACTCAGGTCTCAAGTTTTGTAGACTATCGTTGTCCGAGCTGGGGTTACGACTGAGAGCATCTGCCACTACATTCGCCTTTCCTGGATGATAGTGAATGCCAACATCATAATCTTTCACTAATTCCAACCAGCGTCATTGTCGTAAATTGAGTTCTGGTTGTGTGAAAATATATTAGAGGCTTTTATGGTCCGTATATATTTCACAATGATTCCCAAGCAAGAAGTGCCTCCACTCCTTGAGTGCATGGATGACTGCTGCCAATTCTAAGTCGTGAGTAGGGTAATTTTCTTCATGCTTTCGTAGTTGCCTGGAAGCGTATGCGACTACCTTGCCTTCTTGCATCAGTACGCATCCGAGGCCCTTTCGGGATGCGTCACAATACACTTCAAAACTTTTGTGTATGTCTGGTACAACCAATACTGGGGCTGATGTTAATTTCCTTTTGGGTTCCTGGAAGCTTTTCTCACAAGCTCCAGTCCACACGAATTTCTTATCCTTCTTGAGTAACTGTGTCATTGGTTTTGCTATGGTGGAAAATCCCTCAATAAACCTTCGGTAATATCCAGCCATTCCGAGGAAACTTCGTACATCTATTACATTGGCTGGTGGTTTCCAGCCAAGTACGGCCTTGACTTTTTCTGGGTCCACAGCAACTCCTTCTTGTGTCAATACGTGGCCTAGAAAACCAACCTGTCTTAACCAAAATTCACATTTGTTGAATTTGGCGTACAGTTGATGTTTCCTTAACTCTCCCAGTACGATTCGAAGATGTTCAGCATGTTCTTCTGGTGTCTTAGAATATACCAGGATATCATCGATACACACCACAACAAATTTGTCCATAAATTTTATAAACACTTTGTTCATGAGGTGGACAAAATATGCGGGGGCGTTGGTCAGTCCAAACGGCATTACTGTAAATTCATATAGTCCGTATCTGGAGGTGAATGTTGTCTTCGGGATATCTTATGTCCGTACATTTAATTGATGATACCGCGACCTTAAATCAATTTTTGAGAAAACATTGGCTTGTGCGAGCTGGTCAAATAAATCATTTATCTGTGGCATCGAAAATTTGTTTTTGATAGTGACCATTTTGAGTGCTCGGTAGTCTATACACAATCTCAGTGTCCCATCCTTATTCTTGGCAAATAATACCGGCGAACCCCAAGATGAGGAGCTGGCTCGTATAAATCCTTTGTCCAGTAACTCTTTTATTTGCTTCTTTAGTTCAACCAATTTGGATGGTGCCATTCTGTATGGTTTCTTGTAAATGGGGGTGGTTCCAGGTGCTAGCTCAATAATGAACTCTATTTCCCGGTCTGGTGGCCTGCCTGGCAATTCTTCGGGAAATACGTCCGGGAACTCACATACTACTGGAACTTTGCTTAACTCAAAAGTGTCTACCTTGTTCAATCTTGGTTTTCATGATACTGGTCTTTCTTGAGCTGCGACTCTTATCGTCTTCCCATGACGATGAGTAAGAATCGCAGTTCGATTGAAGAAGTCAATAAATCCTTTGTTGGTGGTTAACCAGTCCATACCTAGGATAACATCCAGTCCCTTATTTTCCAATACGATGAGGTTTGCATGAAACTTTAGTCCTTCAATCTCAATATCCACACCTTGGCAGTAACTTTGAGTGATTTTCTTACTTCCGGGGGACTTGATGGTCATTGATTTTCCTAAGGGGAGCATTGAAAATCATGTTGCAAAGCAAAGTTCTTTGAAATGAACGGATGAGAAGCTCCAGAATCAAACAAAACCGTGGCAGGTATTGTGTTGACAGGGAATGTACCGAGTACGATATCCGGGGCATCCTGTGCTTGCTCTTTGGTCATATGGTTCAGGTGACCTTTCTTGTGGTTGTTATTGGGGTTGAAGTTGTTACGCTTGGATGCTGAATTGTTTCCACTATTGTTCAGCTTTGGGGCCGAGTTCCTTGGTTTCGTGCACTGTTTGGCATAGTGCCCCTCTTCTCCACAAGCGTAGCAAGTAACGCCTGGGCGATACGTAAAGTCCTTGTCCCTTGCATGAATTTTTTTTCGGACACGGGTCATTGCTCATGGATTTGTCCGCCCCATTTTTCTGAAAATTAGTCTTGTTCCGGTTGTTGCGAGTATGGGTAGTCTTATCCCTTTTGCGCTTGCGAATATCTTCCAAACTGTGGCGCTCATTTTCCAAGGTAATAGCCTTGTCCACAAGAGTCTTGAAATCTGGAAAGGTGTGTACGACTAGCTGGCATTTAAGTGCTGGGGCCAGACCGTCCAGGAATTTTTCCATCCTTTTATTTTCAGTCATACGCTCTTCGTTGACATAACGAGACAATTGAGTAAACTGGCTATTGTACTCAGTCATTATCATGCCTCTCTGCTTGAGGTCATCAAACTCCCTTTTCTTGATCTTCATAATGCTTCTAGGGATGTGCACCCCACGAAAACCTTCTTTAAAATCATCCCATGTGATATCATTTTCATTGGGGTGCATGTGTAAAAAAAATTACCACCATGACGCAGCTGATCCAGTGAGGTAGTGCGGTGCATAAAGTACCTTTTCCCGGTCCGAGCATTGTGCAATAATTAATTTCCTTTCAATGTCTCGAAGCCAATCATCGGCCTCAAGAGGTATGTCAGTGTGAGAAAATGTTGGAGGACGTGTCTTCTATAGCTCAGACAATTTTGAATGTTGCTGATGTGGTTCACGGTGATTTCCCATATTGATAACATGGTTCATCATTTCTTAGTGATGTTGCTGACTTTGCTCATAAAGGCGGCACACTTGAGAAAATGCTGTCTCACTGCCCTGCTAACTTGACTGCCCCTGCGTGAAATTGTTACTTGTCTAGGTACCATAATTTTCCTCTGGCGGACTTGGCATGGAACGAGTCCAGGGACGGGTCATTTTCCACTCTGGGGTATTATTGCAGAACTCGTGAGAAAAATGAGCGGCAAAAATAAACAATTAGTTTTGCAAATACAGAAAATATACGAACTCCAAAGATTTTTAATAAAATACTTGATTGCGCATGGAGAAAGACCGCTCAGTACATATCTTACACGCGAGTCGTAATTATACAATACATCACTCAGGATGCGCGTACACATTTCTGACATGTTATTTAGGCTAGTGCACTTCTCCGAGTTCCTACATGATGCGCACACAGACTACTTCTCACCAACCTATTTTACATATAAACATATCATACAAGCGGACACATCGCGTGGCGGACAGGCGTACTTAGTCGAAGATGGTGAAGACTTCCTTCGGCCTGCCGAGGGTAAGACCCAGTGGCGATGGAGACTCGACCTCCTCCTCGCTAATAGGTTCCAGGCGTGGAATGCTGGTGCGAGGAGTTGGTGCGGGCGCGGCAGGTGGTGCAGTTCTGATTGGAGTAGGAGCAATGACTTGGTCAAACTCCTCAGTAGTAGGTAGGCGGCGAGCGCTGGCTAAGATGGTAGGTGCATAGGACGCTGAGGACGAGACATATGTCAGAGGTGGTGATGTATGGAGGAGCTCCCTCCTATTAGCGGAACCGCTCTGAACTAAGTCCATACGAGCAGCCACCAAATCGTCCACGAGGTTATCAAAAGCTGCCTCAAGAGCCTTGTGGTACTCAACCAACGATTCGATGGCTTCATCACGCTCTCCTCTTGCGCAAGCAAACGCATAGTGACATGTGTAAGGTACGTGGCATGGGAGGTAGCGGTAGTGACGTGTCTTCATTGAAGGAATAGCATCCCGGAGACGAGCTATCGCCTCATGGGCAGCCATCTGCATGGCATGCCTCTCCGTAGGCATGGCCCTGCCCACAAACCGGAAGCGGCGTGCCTCAGAACGCCCTCCCTTGAATTGCACCACGGCCTGGTGCATCGACACGCTCTCGCTGATCTCGTGCTGGTAGAGTGTGAACTCTGGACGAGTCGATGGCCCGATCGCGACCTTGGTGAGGCGACCAGGAGCTTGATAAACCCCTCAGGTATGTTGGCGAACACCTGTGACTCAAAGTCGCTGCTGGCCATCTACAAAAGTAGACAAAAATTCCGAATAGTCAAATCATAAATTTATGATGACTAACATAAAATTGCTACAAGTGCAAAAATGTTGAAATAACACTCAATATGCTAATAACTGATTAGCGATCGCACCTAGTGGCTTCCTACCGTCAGCCTGGCTCTGATACCAAGGTTGTTAGGACCGGTTTTCCAGTAAAAATATTTACTGAGAAACCGACCTTTTTATCGGACCAGTGTAGAAGAATCCTTCTTACTGGTAGAAAAATCCTTGATACAGAATTCTAGAGTACTGAATATTATACAAGGTTTAGCTAAGGCTGCTCAACAGTTTATTACAAGCACGCCGATATTATACATAAAGGTGGATATGACACAAGGGTAGGGTGCCATAACTACAGACTCGTAATAAAAGTGGGGGTGGATATGTCACAGTGTAGTGGGTGACACGACTCCAATATCTTACAGCTCATCGAGTGTCGGAGTGAGACCCGATGAATTTATTTGGTGGTAGCGAAAGCGGTTATAATACAGTGGTCAACTCCAGGATCGCAAGAGACTGACTGGGACTCCTCTAGGCGTCGGACTCGCTATCGAACTCTTCATCCATGAGATCGCCTTCATCAACATCTGGCCAAATCAACAAGCCAGGTGAGTACTTTGAATGTACTCGCAAGACAGTTCGGACATAAGATATAACAAATGCAAACATGATGCATATGAGCAGGCTAGCAATATGTACTCAAAGAAATAAATTTGCGTTGCGTGTTAAATAAAAATGGAAGTCGGGCGGTAGTCCTCCCGAAATCCCAAGGAAATAAAAGAATACCGATCGAGTGTCTGAGCGACTCCTCGAAAGGAAAAATGAATGAACATGCCACAGTCGGACGTCTGAGCGACATCACATAAAGGGCTTATACCAAAAATAAATAACGAGAATGCCACAGTAGGACGTCTTAGCGACATCATGTAAAGGGCTTATATCAAAAGTAAATAACGAGAATGCCACAGTTGGACGTCGGAGCGACATCACATAAAGGTCTTATATCAAAAGTAAATAACGAGAATGCCACAGTCGGACGTCTAAGCGATATCACATAAAGGGCTTATATTAAAAGTAAATAATGAGAATGCCACAGTCGGACGTCTGAGCGACATCACATAAAGGGCTTATATCAAAAGTAAATAACAAGAATGCCACAGTCGGACGTCTGAGCGACATCACATAAAGGGCTTTTATAATCATTTGGCATGAAGGTAAATCATCTCAAGAGAATAGTTGGTGCAGAAATAACTGGTTAGCTCATCTACCGGGATGACCCTTGACTGGATTACCACTCTTATCGCTATCTTAGAATATCCGAGATGGTCACTGAGGTTGACACGGAGATTGAAGCTAGGCCATAGACATGGCTACTCGGAGGGTTTTGACTCTGCAGAGTTTGTACTCTTAAATCACAGCCAACGGATTTCAATAGACACAAAGGACTAGTTCCGTCTACGGTATTTTAGCAGAAACACAACTAACCAGTACACACCCATTCCACATCCCGCTGCCCGAAATCACCCTAGGCAACGTTCACGAAAAACTTTAAGACGGAGTGGCTACAATCTCGAATAGCATGGGATCAAATTTATACCGCGATCTCTAAGGGGTGCCCCCTCTCTGTCCCAACTGGAAACACCCATGCCCCCTGACCGGATGACGGGCTTTAATCCAGGGCCATGGAACCCTCATCCCGGCCCCTCTATTTGGTATGTACAAGGAAAGAGGTTTGCAGCTGACTAAACTGTATTCTTTGCAGAAGACATGTGACAGTAGCAAAAAGGAGATGAACGGGATCATGACTTTATCCACGTTAACATTGGGGTTAAATGGTTGACTGACATGCTTCAACAATACCAGCATACAACCTGTCATGTCACCACATGATCAGGTTGGCTCACCATCAACTTTCGGAGCTCACACGGAGCTTGTCTTGCATGAAATATAGCATCCACAAAATGCTTATATAACCATGCCATGAGAAAACTACTCAAGCAAACATGCAACACACTCATCATATCAAAGGTTCAAACATGCTTGCCTGGTTCGGAGTAGTCGGAGTCTAACTCGGTGAAGTTCGCGGCTCCGTCACTTCCTTCGGTATCTACGGATAAAAATAAAACGGGTACTAACATAAATACCGTGCGCTCATAAAAGTTGTCCCAAATATTTTTCAAATAAATATGATAAAAAAACTAGACAGAAAAATAAAGAGGACAGAAAAAGAATCAACTCAAAATCATTTTTTGTTTAAAAGTTATTAAGGTTTTTGTCCATGGACTTGTCTGTAATGAAACAGAAAGTTTCCAGGGGCTAGAATATAAAAACAGAAAACAATTCAGTAAGAAGTACGCCAGCTGAAAAGAGAAAGCGTATTTTGCCCGAAGGCATTTTCCAGAAAAACGATTCGAATAAAACAGAGAGACTGACAAGGGGGTCCCACCCGTCAGGTTTGAATCTTCGAACGGAAAAATAGAGCACGCCGGCGCCAGAGAGCCGCGGTGGTCGCCGGCGCCGATCCACGGCGAGGTAGGGGAAGTGGGTGGTACCTACGGGTTCACGGTGCTCTTCTGCGTCTGTGGGTGGTGGACTTGGACGTCGGCGAGCACCACGGCGACGGCGACCTTCTCAATGGCGGACGGCGGTTCGGGTGGTGGTGGATCTCGTCGGAGAGAGCTGCGGAGGTCAAATTGAAGTGTGGGTTAGGCGTCTAGGTGTGTCAAGAGGCTACTGGCACGACTAGGGAGGTGGAGGAGATCTCACCAGAGAGAGCTGCCGGAGCCCGTAGCGGATCGGGGCGGCCGAAGTTGGGGAAGAAGGGCTCATCGAGGATCTTCCAGTGGCTGGGCGGGGTCTGGTGAGATGGTGGAGCGGTGCCGGGTCGAATGCGAGCTTGTGGCTGCTATTTATAGCTGGCCCGAGGCGGTTGCCGCAAACGGGATAAGTCCGGCGAGCGATTACGGCGAGGTCGTGGCTGAACGGGTGGCTTAAGGGCCTGGGCATCGACGTGATGGTCTAGTAATTCCATCCCGATGCTGAGTTTAGCAAGCCATGGGCGTTTACGGCACTTTCTCAATGGAACGGCCGTGCGGGCACGTCGGCGGCAGAGAGCGCGCTCTGCGCCTCTCAGGCCACGGCGACGGTGCTGCAGCGTGCACTGGGGAGGAGATGGCCATGCGGAGCTCTCAGGTGGCTTGGGCGGTGCCGAACGGCGTCGCTTTGCAGGGTGGCCCCTGTTGGCCGCCACGGGTGGCTCTGCCGCCGCAGAAAACGCCGGCGCAGGCAGGCCACTACACCACCGACGCTCGCAACCAGCCAAGCGAGCGTGCAGCACTCTAGATAAGGGAGAGGAGCAGTGCAGCAAGGTGCCAAGGCAACACTGGCGAGATTGACGCGACGGTCTGACGAAACTGTACTGTCGACTGAAGCTTCAGTTAACTTTTCTGAATTTCGACAGAAACAGTGCACACCAACTGTTTGATGAAATGATTCAGGCACTTGCCGAATTTTTCTTGAGCTGATCTTTGGTGAGGTGGTCTCTTGAATCATCTAGAGGCTGCCTAAATTGCCACAGATTTTTAGGAAGAGAGAAAATATGAATTTCATCAAAAATGGCAAATCTGGTCCAAACTTGCAGCAAGCAAAATTTGAAAATTTTGAACTGTGGACCAGCAGATCTTGATGGATCTAGGTTGAGGGTACTAAGGACTAGTCAGGGGAGTTTGTTTGGAAACAAAACTCAAAAGGAAACTAGTAGTTCCTTTGTAAATCACCAAGGCTCAAATTAAATGACAAAAAATGTTTTTAGGTAAAATAATTAGAAGAAAAATTTAAAGGAGGTTGAAACCTACTGGAATTGATGTTAGACTTGCCAATTGGTGAGAATGAAGGTTTTGGGAAGAAAGATCTTCACTGGGTGTCATGGTAAAAGAAAAGTTTGAATGGGGAGAATAAGCCCAAGGTTTTTATATGAAGACTTTTCATAAAGAGAAATTGTCAGAAATCCTTTTGAAAATATCTTGTGTTGAGCCAACACAAGGTGAAAACCTTCAAGACCAGAATTCAAGGTTGAGAAAGACACACCAAACTTTTTTCATAAATGTTTTGAGAAGAAGGGGTTTTAAGAAAGATGCAAATATCCTCCTTCCAAAAGACCAGAGAATTTGATGAAAACAAATCCAAAAAATTTGGAGTGTTACAACACCTCCCCTAAATGGAGGGAACTTCGTTAACACATTCTCATGTCCATCGACTCCACTTGTGGTCATTTTTAACATTTACTTTGTACAAATTTACATTGTGTTTGTATCTTGTGCTTGTTGTTGTGCTTGTCATATAGGTTGTCCACCTAGTTGCATATCTAGACAACATATTCTATTGTCAAGCCTAATTTGAATAAAAGAGCAAAAAACTGATTGCCGCATATTCACCCCTGACCCCCCCCCCCTCTGGTCGACCATATCAATACCTTCACTCCCATGGTCTCCATGTGGCATGTGGCTTGTGCCTCACTGCGCCACAGTAGTCAGCACGAGTTTACAAGTCGTGAGCCGACGGTCGTGGCTATACTGGAGCCATTCTTCGCATCTAGTTGACGGGTAGAAGAAGAGGAGAGAGCGGCCATGAGAACCACTAGTAAGTGACTCGACGAAGAGGTACGACGCCCAAATGTTGAATGAAAAGGATATAAAATGTAGTACATATTAGACATCAACTATGAATTGTTGATGTGGTTATCCATGTGATAGTGATAGATTTAGGTCGCCCATTTGAACCAGCCAACGATTTAAAAATCCATTGCGCGAGGGCTTCCATGAGAGAATCGCTCCATCGGAGAGCAAAAGTGCTCCGCCAAAGTTTCACCTCGCAGACGACGATGGAAAGTCCTCAGGAATTTCTCTGATTTTTTCTAGGTCAGATCAGATTTTATGGGAAAATGGGCATCGAAAAAGGAGCCACCAGGGGCTCAGGCGACCTCGGGACCACCTGCATGGGGTGGCCGCATGGCGCCCTGGTGGGTCCCCTCTGGCCCGTCTTGTAGAATCTGGCTTCATATTTTCTCGAAATAATTCAGTAAAGTCCCCGATGCATTTGGAGCTCTGGAAATTTGCTTTTTCTTTTGTTGTAGTTTTTAGCTTTCCGGTAATTTCCATTTCTATGTTTATCTTGCATTTTAAGAGAGAAATGTCATTAGAATTGCATCATATTGTGTAATATATTATTGAAACAAGATAAATTCTAGTAGGAAATAATGATGCAAAATGGAAGTATCAAACAACAATCGCGTCTTTCACAAGTTTCAAAACTAAACTGACCATTCGATACAAGTATTAGTACCGCTAGTGGCCAGTATATTACCTCAACAAGGTGAGACAAAAAGGCATCCGATTATATTATGGATCCTCAATCAATGAGTATGGAAATGTCCAGAAATTGACATTCTAACTGCGAATGCAAATGCACTTGGGGTGAACAGTAAACGGCAAAAAATAATCAAAAGATTCAGAATTTTTTTTATGACAAACTATATTGAATGTTTCATCTGTTCGCAAAGTTTCATGATGAAATGAAATTAATGTCAGTCTGGAGAAAAGCAGTGCTCAAAATACTTTCAAATAGCACTTTTAGAGCATTGATATATAAAAGAATGTGTAGAGCATTAGGAATGTTTTTTCATATGTTGATTTTTTTCAGCCACGTTTGAATGATATTCTTCTCTAGGTTGGAAGTTATCACCTAGTAATATAAGAGTAACAAGTATTATTCATATGTTGTTCTTGACGAATATTATGTGGTTTGTTGAACTACCCATGTATAGTTATCGATTCTAAATCCATATATTGCCACAATCAACCATGTAACTACATCACTGCTATCATGGTGACTGCAAACTTGCACACTAGATAAATTGTAGCATGGGCGATTGGTAACTCTGGTTGTCTCATATTGGTAACTATTGCAAGTGCAATTGGGTAAGTACATGATCGTTATATTGGTAACTGTAGCACGTGCAGGCTGATAACTATAGTTGTCTCATGTTGGTAATAATAGTATGGACAGGTGGTAACTATAGTTGTCTCGTGTCTCATGTTGTAACTACAGCGAGAGCATCGTGTAGCTACATAGTTAACATGTTGGCAACTATAGCATAGGTTGCTGGTAACAATAATTGGGCCATAATAGCCAAGAAAAAAATGATGTCTATATCTGCCTACTATAGTTGTCCCATATAGATAATTATAGCACGAACAACTGCATAATCATTGTTTTGATAATTGTAGCATAGACAACTAGTAACTTATAGTTGTCTCATGTTGATAACTACAGCATGAGCAGCTGGTGCTTATAATTGTATCATGTGTTTAACTAGCACGGACAGTTGGTAACAGCATAATTAACATGAGGGTAACTACAGCATCCACAATTGTTAACCATATGTGCCTCATGTTGCTAACTATATGACGAATAGTTAGGCAACTACATGATTGCATTGTTGGTAACTGTAACATAGGCAGATGGTAACTAGTTCTTTGTTGATAACTATATGACAGATAACTCGTAACTATAATTGTATCATGCTAGTAATTATATTGACGGCATCTAATTGTAATTGTCTCATGTTGGCATAGGCAATGTGATAACTATATAATTGATATGTTAATAATGGTAGTGTGGGCACTAGCAACTAAGTTACTCGTGTTATAGCTACCACTAGGTGTGAGTCACCCTTCCATTGATGGCTGTAGAATTGATTGTGCACATCTATAATTCTCATTGATCATGCACTAGGCACATATATAGATACAAGGGCTGCGAGATCTCAGTCGTATCCGCTATACAGGGAAAGGATCGAGAGATGTCGCTAAGCTATGAAGTAAAAACAAGAGATCCTAGCTGCCAGATATACATGCAATGACAGCCATGCTCAAC
>LR738711.1:518656953-518689524 GCA_902687465.1 Secale cereale
CCCCCCCCCGCAGTCGAAGCATCGTCGAAGAAGCAAAGACTGGACCGAAAACCCTCGAAAGTCGAGGTAGGCAATCCCTTCGTCATGACATCGGTGAACTACTGATTGGTGGGTACATGCAAGACTCGAAAACGACCAAGTGCAACGTGCTCCCAGACAAAGTGAATGTCGAGCTCAATATGCTTCGTCCGGCGATGATGAAAAGGGTTGGCGGAGAGGTAGACCGCGGAGACGTTGTCACAATAGACAATCGTGGCCTTGGGAACTCACATAGCAACTCCTGAAGCAGCTGTCGTAGCAAGGAGCACTCTGCGATGGAGTTGGCCACTGCCCTGTACTCGGCCTCGGCGCTCGATCGTGAAACCGTGGGTAGTCGTTTAGACGACCACGAGATCAGAGAGGGTCCGAGGTAGATGCAGTAGCCGGAGGTGGAGCGCCGATTGTCGGGACACCCAGCCCAGTCGGCGTCGGAGTAGGCAATGAGGCTGGTGTTGGGTGGCGCCGTCAGGGTGAGACCCATAGCTGTGGTACCATGTATATACCGGAGAATACATTTCACCAGAGCCCAATGGGTGTCACGAGGAGCATGCATGTGGAGGCACACCTACTGGACAGCATACTGAATATCCGGACGCGTCAGGGTGAGGTATTGGAGAGCACTGACGATGGAGCGGTAGAAGGGAGCGTCTGACGCCGGAGAGACCTCGACGGCGGACGCCATAGCCTTCGTGTCGATAGGCTTGGAAGCAGGCTTGCAGTTAAGCATGCCGGCTCGCTCCAGAAGCTCGTAGGCATACATGTGCTGTTGCAGGAAGAAGCGAGTGGCACAACAGACAACCTCGATGCCGAGGATGTAGTGGAGAGCCCCCAAGTCCTTGAGGGAGAACTCGGTGCCGAGGCAAGCTGTGATCTGCTGAAGTAGTGTTGGCGAGGACGCGGTCAGGATGATGTCATCGACGTACAGGAGAAGGTACACGGTGGCGGCGCCCTGGTGATAAACAAACATGGAGGCATCGGACCGTGTGGATCGGAACCCCTGCTGCTGAAGAAAGGCCGCGATCCACTGGTGTCGGATTACGGGCTCCACAAACCCAAGAAGTTCGAACATAGGGGCGTGAACGAAGATCTCCACCACTCACGTCTACCTAGCATCTCGCCCTCGTCCAGTGAAGAGATTCTAGTGAACAACAAGTAAAGCACATAAGAATTTACCCAGGTTCAGGCCACCGTGCGGTGTAAAACCCTACTTCCTGCTTTGGTGGATTGGCCTCGGGAGGGCTTGAATATGGATGAGTACAGTGGTTCCTGAGCTCAGGAGGGTCGGGAGGCAAGGGTTCTTGCTCCTTTGTGCGAGGGCAGAGTTTCTAGATCTGATCCGAATTTTTCCCCCATAGTGGAGATCCTAGCTACTTATATAGGCGGCCAGGGTCCTCTTCCCCTGAAATGTTTAGGCGGGAATGGATCCCACAACGGTCATTTTGAGCGGGAACACAAGGACTTTCTTGTCCTGGCAAAAGTGGTCTTCGCCTGCAAAAGGATCAGGCGGTGACGCGGTGGTGGGCTCGGTGGTGACATCCTCCATGTTGTCCTTGCGGCCTTCGGTCTTGTTGCACCGAAGGGGAAACCTTTGTCCCGCTCCTCGGGAACCTGCGCATGCACTATCTCCTTTGCACCAAAATGGCAACTGCACCGCTGGCACGCGCTGGCACCCGCTGGCACGCGCTGGCACCCGCTGGCGCGGTGCGTCACTACTTGTGTTACTGCCTCCTCCTGAGGCAGGCTTGGCCTTGGATTCTCCGCCCCTCTGGAGCAACCTAGCCAAGGCCGCTCCTGAGGGGGTCTCGATGTCGTTCTCCTCGCGAGGCCTAGCCCCCTCGCGAGGGTCTTGGGCAGCTGGTCGATCAGCTGGGCCATGCCAGGCCGTGATAGGAGCGCGTCGCGGCCCGCGGATAGGCAAGTCTGGGTACCCTGGTGCCTAGGACGCAGACAGTAGCCCCCGAGCCCAAGGCGCGCGCGGAGTTGGCTTCGGGGCGAAGCCTTTGTCGAGGACGGAGCGCCGCGGGCCCCAAAAAGGCTGCGGGCCAGGCTCGCATGCGACGGTTGGATGGGACATGGGCGACTCCGCTTCCCACGCAGTCTCGGCAACTGTGTGACTTGACAACTCCTTGGCGCGGGTGGCAGGGTCATTATGGCCGCGTGCGAGTGGCCGGCGATTGATCTTCTCGGACTATAAACAGGGGGTGAGGCGCCACGTCCTTCATTTGACTCTCGCAGATCAACCCCTGCTCTTCCCACTTCTCTGAGGGATTTTCATGGCGCCGATACGTAGGTTCTCGGCTGCGCAGAAGGGGAAGACCCCGATGGTGGAGCCCGGGCAGCTCCCACCGAAGAAGTGGCGCCATGAGTCTCCAAGGGCGCCCTTGAGGCTAGCGGACGCCCGTACGTGGTGCACGTGAGCGCCACCAGGATTCCCGCTTCCCTTGGGTGCTTCGGCGATAGGCGGACGAAGCGGGGGCGGCGACGGGGGCGGTGCGGTCAGCCGCCCAGAAGGACGGGCGATTTCACGCACCCCGTCGCCATCTCATACTGAAGACAATGTCCGCAAGTTTATCGTGTGGGCGGGAGCCCCTCCGCATTCTAAGATCCTTCTTCCTCCATTCCTGAAGGAGGTGCTCCCAGCTCGCGGTCGGGTGACGATGCAGCTGCGGCATGAAGGGTGCCACATTCCCCCTTCATATGCCGACGTGGAGGTGGTCTCCTCTGGCCAGGTCTTCATGACCTGGGGTTGGGGCGTGGTGCGCCGTGCCTGTGCCCCCGCCGGGAGGCACATTCTTCATTTCGCGCTGGATGGGATGGCCATGCTGACCTTCAAGGTCTTCGGGGCGAACGGATGTTGGTTGGCGTGCAGCGCGGGGGATGGGCTCGCCGGCGACCATCTCCCATGCTGCCAGGGCAGCGAAGCCGGGGGCGAGGCTCTCCCCATTGGTTGCACCTCCGACTCCTCCAGTAGCAGCTATGCTTCTCCTGAGACGGCCTCGAGCTCCGACGAGAGCTACGAGCCGCCGAGTCGCCATTCCTATCGTCGGAAGGAAACAACGTCCTCCCGGCGCCGCCGTTGTTGAAGGAGTTCGGGCCGCATTCCTCCGAGAACGGCCCTCTTTAGCTTGATCCCTGCGAGATATCCATGGACGGCCCCGTGAGGGCGTGTAAATCCTTTGTGATACTTTTGCTATTATTTGGTGTTATAAACTTATGTTCCTCATGAGGCCCTTTGCTGGAGCAGGACTTTCCCTTTCACATGTCCCTGCGGGTAGTTTAGGGCCCTATGCCTGCGAGACCCAATCCCTAGACAGGCTTCAGCCGTCGCTGGTATGCCAGGCCGCAATGCCGTGGTCAAGGCCAGGAGATGAACGGCTCGGGGTCCGATAAGAGCCCCTGAGGCGCGATGCTCGGGAGATCCCTCTTGGCGTGCATGTAATCGACCACAAGGGCCGGCGAGAGGGGCTTTTCGTGCTCCAGCGAATTCATGATTACGATAGGTGGAGGTGTAGGTACGCGAGTAGGTGTGGGCGTCGATGGCTTATCTTAGTGATCCCCTGCGGTCAGGCGGCAGTGGCACTTGATCTTCTGTCACATTTCCCGCGAGGCAAGGCTCTGTGCTTCTTGGGACTCGCCTCCTGAGATGCCTAGGCCGCCGCTGCCATGCTAAGTTGCGATGCCACGTGCGAGGCCAGGAGGTAAGGTTCAGGAGCCAGTCGGGGCCGCGACGCTCAGGAGCCCCTCCTTCTGCGCCCGAGTCATCTTTGCGAGGAGGTGGCAGCAGTCGCTCCTAGGCTACCGAACATAGAGGGCGCGGCTGCTGAGGCCCTGGAGGCGAAGGTCAAGGAGCTGGTGAAGGTGTTCCTCCGGGTTGCTGCTGCCACGGCCGAGGAGGTGGAGACTGGCGACGACACGCTTGGTGATGCCTGACCTGTTCCTGTCCAGATGAAGGAGATGCAAGTGCCTCGAGGAGGCGTAAGGACTCGTTTAAATTTGGAGAACTTGGTATTATTGTAATAACTAGATTGAACTTGATGACATCCATGCTTGCTTCCTTTCATGTTTGCTTAGGTGCTCTACGTCGGCAGGGCCCAACCCCGCGCATACCTCGATCGCCAATGAGCCCTCCGGGTGACTGGGGTTATCGTAATAACTAGACTCAAGGAATGAGGGGCTACGTGGCTAGTGAGGCCCTTGGGTCGCGATGCCCAGGGTTCCCCCTTGACGTTCAAGCGATCCTGTTTGCGTTCTGCGTCGGCAGGGCCCAGCCCCGCGCATACCTCGACCGCCGTTGAGCACCGGCTCAAGGAGTGAGGGGTTACGTGACTAGTGAGGCCCCTGGGTCGCGATGCCCAGGGGTCCCCCTTGACGTACGAACGGCTCTCATGAGGGAGAACGAGCACCATACCTTGCTCACGACCCTTCGCCTAGGATGGGGGCGCGAGAAAGCTAGGTGTCTGCGCACCTGGTAGGGTGGCGTCTGCCAGGCGTGACCTGAGCATAGCCCCCGTGCCTAGCCCCCCTTGCGACACCTATCCAAGGAGAAGATGTGAGCGTCGTGAGCTGATAAGCTCCCTAAGGTTGGTGCGACCGCTGGGGGCCGCCCTCAGTTGTTTATAACTAGCGCGGAGCATAGAGCTACCACACTTGCGCGGAGTGTGGGCATAACCACGCCTCGGTCGTAGCGGCCAGCGCGGAGCTTGGTGCTTCCACTGGTTCATGGGCATAACCGCTCCTCGGTTGGTTCTGCCAACGCGGAGCATGGCACTTCCACTGGACCATGGGAGGGAGCCTCCCAACGGGAGAGACTCCGGGGCGTGTACAGCCCCGTCCTCGCACGTGGCTTGCACGGTAGGACAGTAAAGGTGTATATGGGTCCTCCTCAGGACGAGTTGAACGACTCTAAGGAAGTTCTCGTGAGCTTATGCATCACTCACAAGACCCTACCTTGAGGCGGGTTGTGCATGAGTCTTCTTCTGCAAAATGTGAAAAGAGAGGTGTTGTGTCGACCTGCGTCGAGTGCATCTCTAGAGGGCATCGCATGAGAAGGCCGCGGCACCAACGACCCCAGGAGGTGACGTTAGCGGGACCGGCCTATAAGAAGAGCTCAGCCGCTGGATTTATCGACGCTGCAGGGACGGACCCGAGCACAGACGTCGTGCCCAGTCTTCTCATGCAACAGTCCAAAAGAAAAATAACCGGCGCGCGGTTCCCGCGTGAGTGAGGCACCTGCCACGGTCCCCTACTTACCCATCCACGATTAGCCCATGCGAGAACAAGGCACCAAGGACCACGGGAGGTGACGTCACGGGAATGGCTCGCGAGACAGAGCTCAACCCTTGGATTTAGCGACGCTGCAGGGACGGACCCGAGCACAGACGCCATGCCAGTCCTTAATCATGGGGCGGTTGCGAGTGGGCTCGCAAGGGCTCAACACCTTAGTGGAGGTGAGAACGCCAAGCATATAGATAATGCAAATAGGAAGAAGCAACTATCCTTGATTCATGCGCAAAAAGACACAGCTGCGGGGGATAGCCCCCAGCAGCTCGAGGATGATGCAGCCCGGGGGGGCGCCCTCGATCAAATACCTGAAACGTCACCTGACACTTGTCGAAGAATAGTTGGGGTAGCTGAAGAGGCAAGCCGTGCGGGTTGCTCCTGAGGATCGTCGGGCTCCTGAGGCCCAGGGGCTCCGGAGGCCCTCATTGGTCACGGGGGTCCGGCTCTCGCTTCGTCTGGACCGCTTGCCACTGAGCCTCCCGAGCCCCAAAGCCTGCCGCGCAAGGCGCTGGAACGTGACAGCTCCATTGCGGAAGCCGAAGAGCGTGCGGACGTAGCTGCAGGGGAGAGCCCTCCTCCGACCGACCGTCGTCGGCCAGAAGGGCTCCAGAGAAGCAGCTCGGTTGCGACCCGCGATGGCGATGAAAACGCGGAAGTGGTCGCTCGGGTTGCGGGTAGGTGAGCTTGGCATCATGCGGTTACACCCACCACGTATGAGCCTTGCGTACTGAAGTTCCTCGGTAAGCTGGTGGATGAAGTCCTAAGCCCCCAGCATTGTACGGCTCACACTGGGCTCACAAAAACGCGCGTCGACACACGCCTGCAGGTGGTGCCCGAACACCTCCCTCGAGACGCTGGTCAGGCTGAAGACACTCCAGAGGAGAACCCCCGAGCCCATCCTAAGAGGGGCGTCGGGCGCGCCTCCCTATGCGAGGGTGGAGGGTGCCTCATCGGCTGGCGCGAGTCCTGAGGCAGAACCGTCAGGAGCCCCTGCGTCCTGAGGTCCGTTGGCGGGCAGGTTCTTCTTCTTCTTGGGGGCGGTCTGCAGGGAGAAGACGGCTCCATCCTCATCGGAGCTCTCGACCGCCGCGGTCTGGTAGGCGCGCTCCAGGGAACGCACTGCTTCCTTCTCGTCGGAGGCGATCGTGATGACTCCGCCACTCCCGGGCATCTTGAGGACATTGTAGCCGTGATTGGTCGCTGCCATGAGCTTGGCAAGGGCAGGATACCCAAGGATGGCGTTATATGGGAGGTGGATGTTGGCCACGTCGAAGTCGATGAGCTCGGTGTGACAGTTGTCGCGGTCACCAAAGGTTACGGGGAGGCGGACCTGCCCCATCGGGAGTGTGGAGCCATCCGTGACTCCGTAGAATGGCTTGGTCAGGTGGAGATGATCGTAGGGGACCTGGAGCGTCTCGAAGGTCTGGACGAAAAGGACGTTGAGCCCTGCTCCGCCGTCGATGAGGGTCTTGGTCACGAGGACGTTGCTGATGGTTGGAGTGCAGAGCATCGGGAGAGCGCCTGGGGCTGCGGTGCACTTGAGCTGGTCCTTGGGGTCGAAGGCGATGACCTGCTTGGTCCACCTGAGGTTGCGCGCGGCGTCAGGCCTAGGAAGTGCCGCGTTCACCTCGTGAGCGAACTGCTTGAAGATGCGATGGGAAGCCGGAGCATGGGCTCCTCTCAAGATGCATGCAACCGCATGCGGCTCCCGAAAGCCCCCTGCTCCATCTCCCTGACGGTCGTCTTCGTTTCTTCTTGGTGGCGGTGGCAGCGAAGGCAGACCTCCGTTGCCCTGAGGGCGACCCTTACGAGGTTGGTCGCGCCACGGGGCGTCACGAGGCTGCTTCTGCCAGTTGTCTTCACGAGGCTACTCACGCCACCCTTGGCGCGAGTTCCTGCCATCCCAGCGTCCTCCACCACGGCCTCCTCTGCGGCCGTAGCCGCGGTTTTTGCGCTCAGGGCGCTGCCCGACGCGCCCGCCGCGCATCGCCCTAAGCTCCTAGCAGTCGTTGGTGTTGTGGCTGTGGACATCGTGGCAGACGCGGTACGGACGGTTGTCTCTGGGGGGTCGTTGTAGCCGCAGCCACGCTTCACTTCTAGCTCTGCAGCCAGCACGGTGGGTCCCTTGCGCTTTGCTTCTTTGGCCTTGGCCTGCTTGTCATCTGCCTCTGCTTCAGGCAGCTCCTGGAGGGAGAGGCGTCCTTCCTTCGCCCTGGCGCACTTTGCCGCAAGCTTGAACATCTCGAGGGTTGTGCACAGGTCCTCTTGGATGGCGAGCTCCTCCCTCATCCTGACGTCGCGGACACCGTCGGAGAACGCCGAGATGATGGCCTTGTCCGGGACCCTGGGGATCCGGAGGCGCATGGTGTTGAAGCGTTGGATGTACTTTTGCAGGGTCTCCCCCGTCTGCTGCCTTACGCGGCGCAAATCCGCGGTCGTCGGGGCTCGATCGCGGGTGCCCTGGAAGTTGGCGACGAAACGCTCACGAAGCTCCCCCAGGAGGAGATGGATCCCACGGGGAGGTTCAGGAGCGAGGAGCGTGCGTCATCCTTGAGAGCCATGGGGAACCAGTTCGCCATGACCTGCTCGGTGCCGTTGGACGCCTCGATGCTCAGCTCGTAGGGCTGGAGGAACTCTATGGGGTCGGTGGTGCCATCGTAGCGCGGAGGCAGATCTGGCTTGAAGTTGCTGGGCCAGACGAGGCGCCGTACCTCGGGAGCTAAGGTGCGACATCCAGCCACGCTCATGATTGCAGGCGCCCCCTGCGCCTGTGGTGCTGGTTCTTGGGGCGCTGGCGCCACCACCTCCTGTGGTGCACGATCTTGGTGCTGTGGGATAGGGGGGCCCGTGGGCTCCTGTCTGGGGATGCGGGATCACCTGGCCGCTCCCCTTGTCGCGCGCAGGGGCCCTGCGGGGCGGCTCACGCCGCGGAGCCTCGCGCCTGACCTCCTACCGGCACCGTAGAGTGGAGGTGGAGCCGAGACACCGTGGCCCTCGTTCCCCACCATGGGCGACGGGGGACGGGAGGAGTGAGTTGGTGCAGGTAGCTCCCCGGTGGCGTTGTCGAGCTCGGTGATGCGGTGGAGCCACTCGTCGTAGACGTCATCCGCCGGGCGGTAGCACAGGAGCTCCCGCGTCATCAATAGCGCAAGCTGCTGGTAGACCGGCCCGTGGCGGATCAGCGAGGACGACGCCGCGGCCGGCGAGGGTAACGGCGTCGTCGTGCGGCCATCGCGCCGCACGGACAGCGGCAGCGACGAGTCCTGCTGCTCGTGGACAGCCGGGTCGGTGGCGGCGTTGGCGGCCAGCGAGTTGGGGCGGAGCGGCGCACCGTTGCCCGCGGGCGTCGTCTGAGCGACGTTCGCGGCGCGGCGGGCGGCGCATGCTCGGCGTTTTTCCACCATGGCAGTGTAGCGAAGTCGACGACGAGAGCGGGACGAGGTCATCGGAGAAGCGAGATCTCGACACGCCCCCTACCTGGCGCGCCAAATGTCGGATTACGGGCTTCGCAAACCCAAGAAGTTTGAACACAGGGGCGTGAACAAAGATCTCCCCCAATCACGTCTACCTAGTGTCTCGCCCTCATCCAGTGAAGAGATTCTAGTGAACAACAACTAAAGCACACAAGAATTTACACAGGTTCAGGCCACCGTGCGGTGTAAAATCCTACTTCCTGCTTTGGTGGATTGGCCTCGGGAGGGCTAGAATATGGATGAGTACAGTGGTTCCTGGGTCAGGAGGCAAGGGTTCTTGCTCCTTTGTGCGGGGGAAGAGTTTCTGGATCTGATCCGAATTTTTTCCCCCATAGTGGAGATCCTAGCTACTTATATAGGCGGCCAGGGTCCTCTTCCCCCGAAATGTTTAGGCGGGAAGGGATCCCACAACGGCCATTTTGAGCGGGAACACAAGGACGTTGTTGTCCTGGCAAAAGTGGTCTTCGCCTGCAAAAGGATCAGGCGGTGACGCGGTGGTGGGCTCGGTGGTGACATCCTCCCTGTCGTCCTTGCGGTCTTCGGTCTTGTTGCACCGAAGGGGAAACCTTTGTCCCGCTCCTCGGGAACGTGCGCCTGCGCTGTCTCCTTTGCACCAAAATGGCAACTGCGCCGCTGGCACCCGCTAGCGCGGTGCGTTACTGCTTGCGTCACTGCCTCCTCCTGAGGCAGGCTTGGCCTTGGATTCTCCGCCCCTCCGGAGTAACCTAGCCGAGGCCGCTCCTGAGGGGGTCTCGATGTCGTTCTCCTCGCGAGGCCTTGCCCCTTCGCGAGGGTCTTGGGCAGCTGGTCGATCAGCTGGGCCGTACCAAGCCGTGATAAGAGCGCGTCGCGGCCCGCAGACAGGCAAGTCTGTGTACCCTGGTTCCCAGGACGCCGACAACTGGTACCAGGCCGGGGCGCCCGCTTCAACCCGTAAAGAGAACGGGAGAGCAAGAACACGTGGTCCGGATAGTCAGCGTCGACGAAACCAGTGGGCTGCTGACAAAACACCTGCTCGTCGAGATGGCCATGCAAGAAAGCATTGGACACGTCGAGCTGGTGAACTGGTCAGGCGTGAGAAACAACAAGCTGGCGGACAATGCGAATCGTGCCCGGTTTGACAACCGGGGCGAAGGTGTCGGTGAAGTCCACGCCGTCGCGCTGGCGGAAACCGCGCACCACCCAACGCGCCTTGTAGCGCTCGAGGGAACCGTCAGGGCGAGTCTTGTAGTGGAAAACCCACTTGCTAGTGATAACATTGGCACGGGAAGGCCACGAGACAAGCTGCCATGTACAGTTGCGTTGCAGGGCGTCGAACTCCTCACGCATCGCAGCAAGCCAGTTCGGATCCCGAAGGACAGCGCGAGCAGAGGTGGGGATGGGTGACGGCGTCGAAGTCAACGCGGCGCACACATACTCGTCAGAGGAGTAGCGCGTGCGTGGCCGGAGCACACCGGCCCGGGCGCGAGTCAACACGCCGAAAGGCGGGGCAGCGGCGGCAGCGGGGCCCGTAGCGGTAGCCGGGCCAGCAGCCGCGACAGGGTCTGTGGCAGCGGCAGAGACGGCAGCGATGCCAAGCCAGGAGCCAGCGAGGGGGCAGCCGAGGCCGGCGAGGCCGGCGAGGCGACCGGCGAGGTGACCGACGAGAGCGCCAGCGAGGCGGCTGGCGATGACGCTGGCGAGGTGGCCGACGAGGGAGCCGACGGCGCGGCCGGTGGTTACGGTGAGGGCGACACGGGCGGATCTTGATGAGGAGGGTGGTGCTACTTCTCGAGCTTGCGTTGATGAGGAGGATGTTGATGAGGCGGAGTAGCGTAAGTATTTCCCTCAGTTTTTGAGAACCAAGGTATCAATCCAGTAGGAGACCACGCGCGAGTCCCTCGCACCTGCACAAACAAATAAGAACTTCGCAGCCAATGCGATAAGGGGTTGTCAATCCCTTTACGGTCACATACGAAAGTGAGATCTGATAGAGATGATAGTTTGATATTTTTGGTATTTTTGGATATAAGAACAGAAAGTAAAAGCAGAAAAGTCAAGTAGATTGTAGATTGATATGTTGAGAATATACCCGGGGGCCATAGTGTTCTCTAGTGGCTTCTCTCATGATAGCGATATTCTACGGTGGGTAAACAAATTACTGTCGAGCAATTGATAGAAAAGCGAATAATTATGAGACTATCTAGGCATGATCATTATATATAGGCGTCACGTCCGAGACAAGTAGACCGAAACGATTCTGCATCTACTACAATTACTCCACACATCGACCGCTATCCAGCATGCATCTAGAGTATTAAGTTCATAAGAACAGAGTAACGCCTTAAGCAAGATGACATGATGTAGAGGGATGAACTCAAACATAGTGATATAAACCCCATCATTTTATCCTCGATGGCAACAATACAATACGTGCCTTGATGCCCCTACTGTCATTGGGAAAGGACACCGCAAGATAGAACCCAAAGCCAAGCACTTCTCCCATTGCAAGAACTATAGATCCAGTAGGCCAAACCAAAACCAATAATTCGAAGAGACTTGCAAGGATATTATAATCATACATAGAGAGTTCAGAAAAGAACCAAATATTTCTCATAGATAATCTTGATCATAAACCCACAATTCATCGGATCTCGACAAACACACCGCAAAAAGAGATTACATCGAATAGATCTCCTCGAAGACCGAGGAGAACTTGGTATTGAGATCCAAAGTGAGAGAAGATGCCATCTAGATACTAGCTATGGACCCGAAGGTCTATGGTAAACTACTCACAACTCATGGTGAGGCGATGATGATGATGTAGAAGCACCCCGTGGAAGATCCCCCCTCCGGTGGAGCTCCGAAACAGGCGCCAAGATGGGATATCACGGGAACAGAAGGTTGTGGCGGTGGAACTAGGGTTTTCTCTATTCGTCTGATGGTTTCGGGGTACATAGGTATATATAGGAGGAAGGAGGATATCGGGGGCCAGACGGGGTGCCACGAGGCAGGCGGGCGCGCCCTATAGGGGGGCGCGCCCCCCACCCTCGTGGACACCACGTCAGCCCTACTCCGTGGTTCTCAAGTCTACCGTGCGTATTTTGCTCCAAAAATATCTCTCCCGAAGGTTTCATTCCGTTTGGACTCCGTTTGATATTCCTTTTCTGCAAAACCCTAAAATAGGCAAAAAAACAGCAATCTGGACTGGGCCTTTGGGTTAGTAGGTTAGTCCCAAAAGTAATATAAAAGTGTATAACAAAGCCCATTAAACATCCAAAACATCATAAATAATAGCATGAAACAATAAAAAATTATAGATACGTTGGAGACGTATCAGGTGGCGGTGGCGAGAGCGTCCGGCCAAAACTGGGGAGGCACGTTAGAGTGAAAGAGCAACGTGCGGACGCAGTCACTTAGAGTGCGAAGGATACGCTCGGCACGGCCATTTTGTTGGGATGTGTAGGGACAAGTGAGGCGGAAGATAGTGACGTGGGAGGCTAGAAGGTTACGAACAGCGACGTTGTCAATCTCTTTTCCCTTGTCAGTTTGTAATGCAAGGATGGGATGACTGGACTGTGCGGTGACATAGGAATAAAAGGCGGTGAGTGTGGCAAGGGCGTCGGACTTGCGACGAGGAGGAAATGTCCACACATAATGTGAGAAATCATCTAAGATCACCAAATAGTATTAGTAGCCCGTGTTGCTTGCGACCGGGGATGTCCAAACATCACTATGCAATAACTGAAACGGAAAAGTAGAAATAGTGGTAGATGCGCTAAATGGAAGACGAACGTGCTTGCCAAGACGACAAGCCTGACAAGTACGGTCGTCGATCTTACTGCATGAGAATGAGAAACTCTTGAGAATTTGACGTAAAGTGGTGGGGTTCAGTGTCCCAAACGAGCATGCCAAAGGTCGACACCTACGGCAAAGGCGACTGGGTGGTGGAGGTTGTGGTGGAGGAGTGCACCGAATAGAGCTCGTCAGGACTATCGCAACGATGAAGGACCATCCGAGTACGGGCGTCCTTCACAGAAAAAACGACATCGTCAAATTCAACGGTAATGGCATTCTCACGAGCAAGACGACGAACAGGTACAAGGTTCGTAGCTAAATTGGGAGAAACAAGAATATTAGACATAGTGATAGGCGTAGATGTGGAAGGAAACGAGGTACGACCAACATGTGTGATAGGTAAAGAGGAATCGTTACCAACGGTGATGTGAGTAGGAGTATGAACCGGAGTGAAGGAGGCTAGAGTGCCGGGATGAGATGTCATGTGGGCGGTGGCGCCCGAGTCCATGTACCAAGCGCCATCGGTGATGGGGCTGAGCGTAGTGCAGCCAAAGAAGTAGGGTCCCATGGCGGTGAGACCGGCAGCGAGGCGAAGCCGCCGTAGGGCTGAACCAGGGCGGGCGGAGCATGGCCGTCGGCCATCGGCGTGGCGAGTAGAGCCGCGGAGACGGTATCAGCCGGCTGCGGCGGCACGGCGAAGTAGGCCAGATGGCCCGCCGGAAAAACCTGCGGCATGGTGAAGGGAGCAGGCGGGTCTGCGTACATGTAGCCGAAGAGAGACGACGCGGCAGAAGACATCGCAGCGACGGCGGCGGTGACTAGGGCAGGAAAAGGAAGCCGCGGCTAATAAGCACACAAGCACGTACTAGCTAGCAAGTACACAGGCACACAGCTGGATGGATTCCAATCGGGCTAGCTAGCGTGCGATCGGGCTGGCTAGCAAGGGTGAGTAGCGCTGACGAGCGAAAGATGCAGCAGCAGTGCGGGAGGTAGAGTAGCGGCGGCGGTTAACAAACACATGTGTACGTACAAGCTAGCTAGCACACCAGCACACAGCTGGATGGATGAACGTGCCTATAGGCCTCCGTATACTACGCGGGCGTGAGCCTAGGCTGCTACTTGAAGGAAGGAGAAGGGCAACGGCAGAAAGAAAAGATGGGGATATAGAAGAAGTGCAGCGGCTACAGGAGATGCATCGGCCACAAGATGCGGCGGCAGTAGAAGGATGGCACGGCGCGGCAAGGATCTGCAGCGGTGGAACAAGGAGTATAGAGCGTGGCGGCGGCGGCAAGGACCTGTGGCGGCGGCGGCGCACAGAGGATAGGACGCGGTGGTGGTGGCGGCTAATGCGGCGGAAAGCGGCGGCAACCGGCGGCGGCGGTGGCCGGAGAGAACCGGCGGCGGGTGGCGGCGGCGGGTGGAGAGAGCAACGGCGGCGCGATGAAGGCACGGCGGCTACGGTAGGGTTAGGATCTACTTGCTCTGATACCATGTAGAATTGATTGTGTGCATC
This sequence comes from Secale cereale, assembly GCA_902687465.1. NCBI lineage: Eukaryota > Viridiplantae > Streptophyta > Magnoliopsida > Poales > Poaceae > Secale > Secale cereale. The sequence continues at coordinate 518,671,036 of LR738711.1, forward strand.
GATAATTCTCATTGATCATGCACTAGGCACATATATAGGTACGAGGACTGCGAGATCTCAACCGTATCCGCTATACAGAGAAAGGATCGGGAGATATCGCTAAGCTAGGAAGTAAATATAAGAGATCCTAGCCGCCAGATATACATGCAATGACAATCATGCTCAACAATAGCGATAGCTATGGCATGGAGGGTAGTGCATCCGACCCTTCACTGATCTTTTCCAACACTCTAGTATCCCAAGTGAGCAAGCCACCAATTGTCGTTCTCCTTGCCGGCAAGACACCCACGATACTGACAGTGCCGTAAATAAACAAAAGGAAAGAAAGCGGTGAGATTTTTATTTAGGATCAAAAGAGTCTAAAAAATAGTAGTTATATTGTAATAACAACAGGTCAAAAGTGTTAGTTTCCATCTACCGAGCACAGCGTAAGGTGAGTTGAGGTGATTATTAGGTCATGTGTGGCTCCATCTTAGAAGGTTCAAATCCCCATCCCCAAAAAGTTGACAGTGTGAGAGAGGAAATCTCATAGGTTTGTATCGAACGACTTTGGCCAATATCTTATCTTACAAACCGTTAATCCAATTTCGTCTTCAGTCTTCAATGTTACTTTCTTTATAAAGAAATATAGGAGCATTTAGATCACTATTTTAATGATCTTCATGCTCTTATATTTGTTTATGGAGGAAATGGTTTTCTTATGCATATGTTTCAACAGAAAAATAATTCGTCATTTAAGTTATCACACGGTTAGTTGTCGTGATACTCGTACCAAAGCACATGATAACTTTGGTACAATTACGAGATAGCAGCTTTGGAGCCTACCATTATTTGATACAAAAGAGATCTAGTTACGGAGTCCTCGGCAATACAAAGTTAATGGTGAAAATGGTTTAAAGTCGACAAAGTGATTTAATTTGCAAAATATTTTCTTTCACAATACTCACATACATACCAAAAATCCATTCGTGATCCCGTGAGCGCGCGCTCCACCTTGTTTATATTCATGAGCTTTTCTGTTGGAGCATTCTTTCTAGAACAAAAAAATCAGTGTATCGGAAATGTCGGCTTTGAGTTTATACAGTAGTTAGCAAGAGACGACTATGTGTATTAATAAAGTACAAGTACCGAATTCCCATTTCATGTGGCTAGAATTGACGAATCTATCTAAATAGTGATGTATAGTCAGAGCTAAATGTGTGACAACGCAGACCATTTCGAATCGGATGGATTGAATCTGAGTATGAAACAACCATACTTGTACTCCAACAAATCACGAGAACGGTGCTTCTCATACTCAAATTAACACCAACATAATCTCATTTATATAACAGAAAATCGTCATATCTTGTAATGTCCGTAATTGTCTACGATGTGTACTCCCTCTAATCTCCATCTAAAAATACTTGTCGAAGAAATGAATGAATCATTCGGTAATATCTATCAGAAAAATGGATAAAAATGAATGTATCTATAACTAAAATATGTTTAGTATATCCATTTCTTTGACAAGTATTTCCCGGCAGAGGTACTATCACGTTTATTGAGGCGTGTTTGGTAGCCCACATACATCTAACCAGACCCGCACGAGAAAAAATTGATCCGTTTGATTGTCTGTGTTGAGTATATGTGTTATGTGTGTTAGAATAAATTCGAGGCATACCGTCGATCATCGGAGGACCAAGCAATCACATGAGCACGACGTCGAGATTTGTTAACGAGGTTCACTGATATGGCTACATCCCCGGGGCTTGACTACGGGCGCTTCTCCCCGTGACACCGTCACAATACCGCACACCGGCCACCCGGGCGCCGGCACACGCCGCCGGCTCCCCCTTGCGCGCATGTGCTATTATGTTGGCATAGGTTACATCGTGTGTCTTCCCTCGCTATATAAGAGAGGCCTAGGATACAAGTGTCCTACTAGGACACGACTCCATATCCTATCTAAACACAATACTACTCAGAGTCCAACTGTAACCTACCTTGTACACAATATTCGACACAACTCTGACAAACTCCACCTTGGCGAATATTCTCCACCACCTTGAATTCGTCAATGCGTCAAACTTCCATGTACATTGGACTTGAGCTTATCCCATGAGTATCGCTGCTACTCCAAAGACTCCATATGACTCCACCTGCAAGTTATAGTCCCTTCTTTTCTTGACCACGGTCAACACTCGAGCAATCACCGCTCCTTTCTCGACCGCATGTCTGAAACATGAAGAAATTTCACCATTGCTTGTAGTCATCCCGAGCCAAATTCGCAGTTGTCTCACCAAATGTATGACCACCAGAGCCCTGGCCCGTCTCCATGTCCCGTGTGCGTCGCACGCCTCGCCGCAATTACCGCGTTGAGCCTCCGCTGTCCCGGTCGAGTCTCAAGGGTTCGCGAAATCACACCACTCAACTCCACTGCAGAGTACCATCGATCACCACCAGCCGATGACGAGTTTCACGCTTCCATCAGACCACTGGGCTCCAGTCCGAACTACGTGTCCCTCGCTTTTCTCGCTGAAATAGGCTTCGACTCTCTGAGCTCTTATGTCGTAGCCCCTCAATCAGCACCGAGTGAAGTCTTCCAGACTCCAGCTCCACCTTCAACATGACTCCATGGTAGATGAGCAGTCCACACTCTGCGCCTCATCAACTTCAAGCTCCGTGTTTACACCACCTTAAATCAGTCCCGTGCCATAGTCTTGTCGAAGTCACACGAGCCCTCAGGCCTGCGCCACGTGTTTCCACGCCCAGAAGTCGGTCACCATCACCATCACGCCCCTATGTCGCTGTCGCCGATCCCACCTCCGTCTTCTGTACCAACCGACTCACGTCGATCCGTCAGACTGCCTAGTCCGACCCAGCCGAACTCGTTCGACTGTACGACACACTCGAGGCTCCCAAATCGTCTTCCGCGAATTTCCATCCATCACACATAATTCCATCTTAGCCGGCATGACTTCCCCCAACGCTCTCAAGCATCCCTATTGTGCCAACAAATCTTCCACCATTGTCTGTCATAGCCCAAGGTTTTCAGTTCCGTGAACTTCTTCACCTCAAACCTGGTACCCGTTGGCGCCATGGTTCTTCATATGACTGACCCTGTGAAAAATTATGCAAACTTTCCACGTGATACCCCAAATACACGAACAGCCTCCGCATACTACAGCAGTTCCAACCAAAAAACATTATTGTCCTCACGTGTACTAGCTACTAGGCTCAACTCACCATGCTAACTTTTGCCTTGTCACAGCCTTGCTATTTCCAATGGACGTATCAATGGATATCTCCTTCGCCCAATCGATCTGTTGCTGCCTCTTTCCATGTCTCACATGAGGACTCGGTCCTCTTTTTCTCCAAACAAATCACGTGCATGCAACGCTCCTGAGCAACCAGCCACACATATGTACGTGCCTGCGCCTCGTCCCGAACACCTGCCGGCTCGGACAGCCCCACCTGGGCCAGCCCGCCAGCACACACACACGAAGACCCCTGTTGAGCCACGCAGCCATCTGCCGCTACACCTTTCATGGTTGCCTAGCCAGGCCTGTGCCATCCATCCGATCGCAAGTCTCCTGCTGCCGCACGTTACGCCGCCGCCAGCGCCTCGATCTGATTCGCTTTTCCGAGAAGATCACAACCGTTGGAACACCTCTGCTTCTTAGATCGCTCCGACTGCAATCGCTCCTGCAGACTCCAACGATATCTTCCACTTCCTCTAGATCAACTTCCATGGATCCTTCGAACCTTGCTCTGATACCACTTGTTAGAATAAATTTGAGACATACCGTCGATCATCGAAGGACCAAGCAATCACACGAGCATGACACCGAGATTTGTTAACGAGGTTCGCCGATATGGCTACATCCCCGGGGCTTGACTACGGGCGCTCCTCCCCGTGACACCGTCACAATACCGCACACCGGCCACCCGGGCGCCGGCACACGCCGCCGGCTCCCCCTTGCGCGCATGTGCTATTATTTTGGCATAGGTTACATCGTGTGTCTACCCTCGCTATATAAGAGAGGCCTAGGATACAAGTGTCCTACTAGGACACGACTCCATATCATATCTAAACACAATACTACTCAGAGTCCAACTGTAACCTACCTTGTACACAATATTCGACACAACTCTAACAATGTGCATATTGTGTATTGGGCCCGCTCCTAATTTCTTGTATAGTTCAGATCCGTGACCCACCTCTGTACATCATATATATGTGCATATGCACGAAGAGCAATACATCATGCAATCATACATGGTATCAGTTTTTAGGTTTTACCCCTAGTCTTCCGCTGCCGCCGCCTCCTCCTCCGCTGTCGCCTCCTCCCCTTAGCCACCGCCTACGCACCCCGTGTCGGCCGCCGCTTCTAGCTTTCTCCGATGCACCCGCGCCAACGCTTGCTCCTAGCTAGCCCCGCCTCGCACGATCTAGCTTGCTAGCCCCGCCCGCTGCTTGCACGATCCCGCTAGCTGCTACCTCGCTGCCAGCCGCCAAGTCACGCCCGATCCGCACGCCCACATCGCCTGCTTCGCCCGAGCCGCTGGCCAGCGTCGCCCGCTTTGCACGGGCCGCTAGCCAGCGCAGCCTCGATCACCAGTCGCTTACCGCGTCACCGCCAGCCGCGCGCGATCTCACGCCGCCGTCGCCGTCCGCCTCACGCAAGCCGCCTGCTGCAGCCGTCCGAGACACCCGCGTCGTCCCGTTCCGGCCATGTCGTCCGTCACCTCCTCCGCGTCTACCAACTCCAACCCATTCTCCGACGCCAACCCTCCCAACGTCAACGACATCCGCAACCTCAACATCTTTGAGCGGGTGCCGGTTCGTCTCTCCCAGGCGGACTCCTCCTACTACACGTGGAAGACCTACTTCTCTCTAATGTTTTGGAAGTATCATCTCGTTGATCATGTGGACGGCACCGTCGACTCCAGCCTCATCACCGAGTTCCATGACAGGTCCACCATCGACACCACGATCATCCGGTGGTTCTTCCTCACCATCTTGTCGGACCTCTTCCAGACGGTCGTGGCGGACGGTGACGATGCAAGCGCCGTATGGACCAAGCTGAACGGGCTCTTCACCGACAACCAGCTACATCATCGCGTTTTTTTGCAGCAAGAGTTTTTTGGGTGTCACCAGGACAACACCTCCGTCGACGACTATTGTCGCCGCCTGAAGGCTCGCTGACGAGCTCCGCGATATTGACGCGAAGATTGATGATGACCTCCTCCTCAGCACGCTCACCGCCGGGCTCAACAAGGACTTTGACAACGCCGCGGTAAACCTCATCGTCATCCCCAACCCGTACTTCGCCAAGTTCATTGTGTTCCTCCGCTTGGAGGAGCGGCGGATGAAGCAGGAGAAGGCGGGTGTCATCCACACCGCTCTCGCCGCTGGCATCACCCGCGGCGCCACCGCGGCGCCTCCAGCCGCCCTGGCCACGCCCCCGCCACAGCGCCACCCGGCGCCATTCCCGACGCCACCGCCGTACCCGGCCACCCAGTAGCCAGGGCTGCTCCCGCTGCCCTATGGGCCGCCTGCCCCTCCCGTCGAACGGCGCCGCGGGAGCCTATGTGGTGGGGGTCGCCGCGGCGGTCAGCAGCAGCAGCAAGGCGCCGACCAGACCCATCAGCAGCAGCAACAGTTCTAGGTGCCCCCTCCGTGGGCCTCCCGCTACAACCCGTGGACCGCTGTTGTTCATGCCTACACCATGCCGGTTCCACGGGCTCCTGCACCGACCCTTCATGTGTCGCGCCTGCCGGCGCATCAGGCGTACTACACGGCTCCGCAGCTGTACGGAGGATACCCACCGCCGCAGCTGAGCGGCGCCTACGGTCTCCCTGCGGCTCCGCCGCCGCCCTCGCCTGCCCTGCCGCCGGCACCTTGGGATCCGGCGCTTCTCGTCGCGCTGCACACCGCGCCTACGCCGAACAACTATACTAGAGGCGGTGATTGGTACATGGACACCGAGGCTACGACTCACATGTTTGCTCGTCCTGGTAATCTTGCCTCCTTCACTCCTGTCACCACCGATCGCCGCATCATTGTCGGCGACGGTTCCACACTACCTATCACACATGTCGGGCACACTTCTTTTCCTTCTAATTCCATGCATGTTACTTTGTATAACATACTTGTGTCACCTCATCTTATTAAGAACCGTGTTTCCGTTCGTTGTTTAACTCGTAAAAATCTTGTTACTGTTGAATTTGACAAGCTTGGTTTTTGTGTCAAGGACACTTGAACCAGGATGGTACTTTACCGATGTGACAGCCTCAACGAGCTCTATCTGGTGCATCCGCCGTCCACCTCCACCACCGCACCGGTTGCTCTCTCCGTCAGCATCGATCTCTGACACGCTCGTTTGGGTCATCCCAACCCCGTCACACTTCCTCATATTCTTAGGAGATTCAGTTTCAGTTGTAATAAGATAGAGGATCACACTTGGCATGCCTGTTGTGTCGGAAAACATGTTCGCCCCCTTTAAAAACTCCACCACCATAGCTTCTTTTCCTTTTCAGTTGATTCATAGCGATGTGTGGACCTCTCCAGTTCCTAGTAATCCGGCTATTTATATTATCTAGTTATCCTTGATGATTATTCTCACTATGTGTGGACGTTTCCTTTCCGACGAAAGTCGGATGCACTCTCCACTTTGACGGCTTTTTACTCCGATGTCAACACGCAGTTTGGGCGTCCAATCCTTGCTCTTCAGACTGGCAATGGAAAAGGGTTCGACAACCTTGCTTTTCGCACTTTTCTGTCGCACCACGGCACAGTTTTTTGTCTCACATGCCTGTATACTTCACAGCACAACGATCGAGCCGAACGCGTCCTACGCACTCTGAATGACTGTGTTCGCACGCTCCTCTTCCATGCTAATGTGCCGCCTCGTTTCTGGTCGGACGCACTCGCTACTGCTTCACTTCTCCTTAACCTTCGCCCTTGCTGCCCACGGTGGAACTATGCACCTCACCATCTTCTCTTTGGTACGCCCCCATCTTATGATGGCTTGCGTATTTTCGGGTGCCTTTGCTATCCTAGCACTGCCGACTCCGTTCCTCACAAACTCGCACCATGTTATGTCGCTTGCATCTTCATCGGCTACCCCTCCAACTCCAAGGGATATCGGTGCTACGATCCCATCTCCCACCATGTATTCACTTCCCGTCACGTTTACTTTGATGATCATGTGTTTCCGTTTCAGCAGGTACCCCTAGCTGTTCCTCCCGCCACCGGTGACGCGGGCTCCTCGACGCCGCTCCCAGGGCACTCGCGCGCCTCTCTTGGCCCGCCCCCTGGCTTTGAGGCGCGCCCCCCGCATGCGGCGCCTTCTATAGCCGCGGCACTCGCGCCCCCGACGTTGGTCCCCGCGGCCCCCGCTGTCGGATCGTGGGTTCCGGCTAATCCTTGAGGTTCGAACACTAGGGTGCGCACGAAGATCTCTCCTTTCCGTTCTAGCTCCCTCTCGCACCAATTCTTGGCCTAGCTCGTCAAACTCGAAGAACAAGGGACACAAGGGTTTATACTGGTTCGGGCCACCGTTGTGATGTAATACCCTAATCCAGTGTGGTGTGGTGGATTGCCTTGAGGGCTGAGGATGAACTAGTACATGGGAAGGACAGTCTCCAGAGGAGAGGTGTTCTTGTGCTCGGAGAGCTTGTGGGTGTCTAGGTGGTCTTAATGATCCAATCCCCTTCTATGGTGGTGGCTAGTCCTATTTATAGAGGCCCGGGTCCTCTTTCCAAATATTGAGCGGGAAGGAATCCCACAACGGCCAAGTTTGAAGGGGGCGGCTAGTACAAGCTATCCTGACAAAAAGTGGTCTTCGCCTGCCAAAGGCTCTAGCGGTGACGCTGCTGTGGGCTCCGCGGTGACCTCCGCTCTGCCGTTCTGCTGGTCTTGGTCTTGTTGCACCGATATGGAAACATTTGCCTGATGCCTCGGGACTCCTCGCCTGCGCTTGCCCCTATAGCACCAAAGAGGAAACTGGCATCCTGCGCCTACTGGCGCCTGCTTGGCCTTGGTCGTCATGGCTCACGTCACGGGAACCTCGTGAGGTGCCCCTTGCCTTGACATCTCCGCTCCTCGGGAGCTAGCCTAGTGAGGCCGCCCCAGGGGAGGTCTTGCGTCGCCCGTCTCGCGAGGCTTGGCCCCTCGCGGGGTTCTTGAGTGGTTGCTGATGAGGTTGGACCGTACCAAGCCGCTGGACGAGCCACGCTCTGGGCTGCAGGCAGGCAAGTCCGGGTACCCCCGTTCCCAGAACGCTGACAGTAGCCCCCGGGCCCAACGTGCGCTCGGACTTGGCTTTGCGGCGAAGCCAAGGGTCAAGTGTGGAGCGCCGCGGGCCCCAAAAGCCTGCGGCCTTAATCGACGTGTGGTGATTGACGGGACGTGGGCGTCTCCACTTCCCCATGCCGCCTCGGCAACTGCACAACTTGACAAGTCCCTGCATGCACAAAGGACCATCATTACCTGCGATTATGGAGGCCGGCGGTTGGCCTTCTTTTGGCTATAAATAAGGCGACGGGCGGAGCCCCCATTGCCCGTCTCGCCCTTCATTCCGCCCGCTTCTTCTTCCTCCTCCTTGCTTCTTGCTTTGCATTGACACCCATGGCGCCGGTGAGGAGGTTCTCATTCGCGGAGAAGGGGAAGACCCACCAAGAGGGGGCCTTCTCACTAATGCCTAAGAGGGGACGAGGCCGCCCTCGCAAGTGTGTCGCGACTCCTGCCGCGGCCCCTCGCGGGCGCGGGCGGACCTCCTCAGTGCCCGGCGCCGCCCTTGGCAGCCGCGGCGGCGGCCCTTCGCGTGGTGGGGATCGCCAAGGTCGTCGCGGCCCCGTGGACGAGGGGAGGCACGCCAGGATGGCCAGGCCTCCCCGGCCGTGCCTCCACTCGGTGGAGGTGATTCTGGAGTTTGTCGTGTGGTCGGAGAACCCGGATGGCGCTCGGCTCCAGCTCCCGCGCTCCTTCGCCGGCGAACTACCGACCGCGGGTCCCGGCGGTCTCTGGCAGGCGGACGGCTGCTGCAACAGAGCTTCGTGGGTCACGGTGGAGGTCTCCGTCACGGGTGTCGTAACCCTGGCCCGCGGTTGGCAGACGTTTGCCCGCGCGCGTGGCCTGGGCAGGCGGCGCACCCTCCACTTCAAGTACGATGGCGACGCGACCCTCTTTGTGAGGGTATTCGGGGAAGACGACCACCATGCCGTGTGCTGCCCCGAGGACAACGATGGTGGTGAGGTGCTCGGCCTTGGCGACGGCCGTGACGAAGGTGAGGATGAACTCGCCCTCGGTGTCGGCCGCAGTTCATCCAGCTACGGGAGCTCCTCCCTCAGCGGTGGCTACGACCAGCCACCACGCCGTCGCGCCCGCCTTGAGGGCGGTGTTGGGTCGTCTCGTCGCGGTGCCCCGGTGAAGCGTGAGGAGGGCTCTGACTGAGCCCGGGGAGCCGATCCTCATGAGCAGCCGTATCGTAGGAGCCGCCTTTGCCTGTCCTCGCCCTTCCTTTCTTCCTGCATTACCAAAAAACAAGTATGGGTCCCTGGTAGGGAATGTAATGAGCCGTGATTTTTATGTTGCTTGGTGCCATGTTTATTGTTTCCGGTTAGTGTTGCGAGGTCTGTGTATTATGCACCCATAGGGGGAGGAGACTTATCTTGACGTATTCGGTATAGCCCCCATCTCGTGAGGCACGGCCCTTCGAGGAGCTGCAAAAACTCGTTAGGAGATTATTATCCATCGCCGCTTCAGGTCCCAGGCATGGGCTGAACATGGTCGAACGCACTCTGTCGCGGTACCCGTGGGGCACAGACTTAAGGAGAGGGACGCGCCGATCACGAGCTCAAATGTGGACGCCTCGCAAAGGCTAAGGGAGGCGTGCGAGGGAGAGCGTCGGGCAACTGCCGCTCTCCCCAACGCAAGGCAAAGAATCGAGGGAAGAATCAAGGAGAGAGGTGGTTCAACCAAGCCATTCGAGAAACGCCAGAACTTTCAAATTCCATTAAAAGAAGGAAGGGGCAAGTCAACTCCAGAAAGCAAATGAACAGCTGCGTCCGGCACCTAGTCTAGTCTTCTCACCAGCGCGGAGCTAAGTGCTGCCACTACGACATGGGAGGGAGCCCCTGAGGCCCGAGGGCGGCACTTCGGAGACTCCGAGGCATGTACAATCCCACTCATTATTACGTGAGAGTGTCAAAACGGGCGGAGGCCTTCACAGGCGCGAGCCTTGCTTCACGGGCATTGGGCCTTGTCTTCACAGGCACGGGGCCTTGCTTCACAGGCACGGGGCCTTGCTTCACAGGCACAGGGCCTTGTCTTCACAGGCACAGGGCCTTGCTTTATGGGTAGAACTTCCGGAGGTGCCGGATGTTCCACGCGTTCTGGATAGGGACGCCGTCCCCCGTCTCCAGGCGTACGGCGCCAGGCCTAGAGACGTGGGCGATCCTGAACGGGCCCTCCCACATGGGTGAAAGCTTGTGCAGCCCTTCCTTGGAGAGGACCCGCCTTAGGACGAGGTCGCCCACCTCGAGCGTCCTGGAGCGGATATTGCGACAATGGTACCGCCGTAATGCCTGTTGATACCTTGCCGCTCGGAGCGAGCCTTCCCGACGGCGCTCCTCTCCCAGCACGAGGTCCATCCCCCGCATGGCGTCCTACTGCGTTTCATCAAACTCTAAGACCCGCGCGGAGCGATGCCTGACCTCATGAGGGAGAACCGCTTCTGCTCCGTAGACGAGGAAGAACGGGGTCTCGCCTGTTGGCTTGGTGGCGGTGGTGCGGATGGACCACAGCACGGACTGGAGCTCGTCGTGCCAGCCCCTTCCGCAAGCCTCGAGCCTCTTCTTGAAGGTCCTGGTCTTGAGGCCTCTTAAAACCTCCCCGTTGGCACGCTCGGCCTGGTCGTTGCTCCTGGGGTGTGCCACCGAAGCGTAGCAAATCTACGTTCCAAGGTTAGCACAATATGTCTTGAAAAGGTTGCTAGTGAACTGTGAGCCGTTGTCGGTGACGATGCGGTTGGGGACCCTGAACCGGCTTACGAGACCCTTGATGAACTTGACTGTGGATCCGGCTGGGATGGTTCGGACGGCTTCCACCTCCGCCCATTTGTTCAACTTGTCGACGAAGACATAGAGGTAGCGGTAGCCCCCGGGCGCTCGAGGGAAAGGGCCTAGGATGTCCAGCCCCCAGACCATGAATGGCCAGGAGAGTGGGATAGTTTGGAGGCCCTGAGCCGGCTGGTGGATCTGCTTGGCATGGAATTGGCAAGCCTCGCAGGACTTCACCAGCTCGGCTGCATCGTTGAGCGCCATGGGCCAGTAGGAACCTCTGTGGAACGCCTTGCCAACCAGGGTGCGTGACGATGAGTGATGCCCGCATTCCCCAACGTGGATGTCAGCTAGCAGCTCGCTCCCTTGCTTCCTGGAGAAGCATCGTAAAGAGACATCATTTGGTCGTTTTCTGTAAAGGTCACCGTCTTGAATGCAATACGTCGTAGCCTATCGAGCTACATGCTCGACATCCTCCTCCTTCTCTGGCAGCGCTCCTCGCACCAGGTACGCCTTGAGCTCCTCGGTCCAGCATCCCTCTTGAGGCTCGAGCGCCAGGAGCAGGCGGGCTCCTGAGGTCGGGCCGCAGGCGGGGGCTCCTGAGGTCGGTGGTTGGGGGAGTTCCTCCTGAGGCGTCGCTGGTCCCTCATGCGGGGGTGATGCCGAAGGCTTGAAGAGCCGCTCCTCGAAGGTGCCTGGCTCCGGGGGCAGGCGTCTGGATGCCCTTTTGGCGATCTCGTCGGCTACCTTGTTGGTGCCACGGGGCACGTGTTGCAGCTCCAGGCCTAAGAACTGCTTCTCCATTTTGCGTACCTCCGTGAGGTATGCCTCCATGTGCTCGTCCTTTGGCTCGTATACCTTGTTGGAGAAGTTGACGAGGAGCTGCGAGTCGCCCCTGATGACGAGGCGCTTCACTCCCAGGGCAACCGCAGCCTTAAGACCAGCAATGAGGCCCTCGTATTCCGCGATGTTGTTGGAGACCTTATCGCTCGGTTGAAAGCAGAGGTGCACGGCGTAGTAAAGCTTGTCTTGAGTGGGCGAGATGAGCAAAGCTCCAGCCCCAGTGCCCTGGCACGCGAACGCGCCGTCGAAGTACATGACCCAGTCGTCCGGCGCTTCACTTCCTGGCGAGAGGGATCGGCCCTCACCCACTTCGAGCTCCGGGGCGTCGGTCCATTCTGCCACGAAGTCAGCGAGCGCGGCTCCTTTGATGACTTTGGTTGTGCTGAATTCTAACTAGAACGCATGTAGCTCGATATTCCATTCAGCGACTATTCCCGCAGTGTTGGGGCTGCGGAGTACCCTCTCCAGCGGGTAGGCCGAGACGGCCTTGATGGGATGGCCTTGGAAGTAGTGGCGCAGCTTGCGCGAAGCGACGAGGAGCGCAAGAAGAAGCTTCTGCGGCATGGCATAGCGTGCCCGAGCGTCATGAAGCACCGTGCTAACGAAGTACACCGGGTGCTCGACGGGGGTGAAGCCGGAGCTCTCCTGGGGCTCTGGCGCCTGATTGGGTAAGGGAGCCTCAAGAGCTTGGTCGCCAGAAGGGACAGCTATGGCTTCAGGAACGTCTTCCTGCGGGGCCCGGTCGCGGACTGGCCCTGCCGGAGCCTCGGGAGCATCGCCCCGGGGCTGCGGGGTCTTGTTTTGGCCCTCCTCCCGGACTGCCACTAACGTTGCACTGGCGGAATGCGGTGTAGCGGCCAGGTAAAGCACCAGGGGCTCTTGAGGTTTGGGTGCCACCATTACCGGTGGGCTGGTGAGGTATCTCTTGAGGTCTTCGAATGCCACATCAGCCTCACGGATCCACTCAAACGGGCCTTTCCTTTTCATCAGTTTGAAGAAGGGGAGGACTCGCTCCCCCAGCTTGGAGATGAAACGCCCGAGTGACGTCACGCAGCCGGCCAGCTTCTGTATCTCTTTGAGGGTCTTCGGCGGACTCATTTTTTCTATGGCCTTGACCTTCTCGGGGTTGGCCTCTATCCCTCTGTGCGACACCAGGAAGCCCAGCAGCTTACCTGATGGGACGCCAAACACACACTTATCCGGGTTGAGCCGCAGGTCTGCGCGCAGACTGGCGAAGGTTTCTTCCAAATCTTCGATGAGGTTGGCCTCCTGAGACTTTACCATGATGTCATCAACGTAGGCCTCAGCGTTCCTCCCGAGCTGCTCTCCTAGAGCGATATGCATCAATCGTTGGAAGGTTGCTCCTGCATTCCGCAACCCGAACGACATACAAGTGTAGCAGTATACCCCGCACGAGGTGAGGAAGGCAGTCTTCTCGACATCTTGCACCGCCATCTTGATTTGATGATAGCCCGAAAAGGCATCCAGGAAACACAGTAGGTCACATTCGGCGGTGGAGTCGACAATCTGGTCGATGCGGGGCAGCGGAAACGGGTTTTGTGGGCAGGCCTTGTTGAGGTTCGTGAAGTCGACTCACATGCGCTCTTTCCCGCCTTTCTTGGGCACACCGACAGGGTTTGCTAGCCATTCCGGGTACCGGACATCGCGGATGACACCCGCTGCTTCTAGTTTGCGAGTTTCTTGCACAATGAAGGACTACTTCTCTGTAGACTGGCGTCGGGCCTTCTGCTTCACGGGGCGCATGTTGGGGCATACGTTCAGGTGGCGCTCAATCACCCCCCTTGGGACTCCTGCCAGGTCCTTGGGTTCCCACGCGAACACCTCCTTGTTAGCACGCAGGAATCCGACCAGCGCCCTTTCTTGACCTGGGGGAAAGCCAGCGCCTATGGCGAAGGTGGCGCCTGATGCCCCATCTTCATCCACCAGCACCTGCTTCATCTCGGCCCGGTCTTGAGAGAAAAGTTGTTTCTTCTTCGCTGGTGCGGCCCCCTTGGCCCCTGGGGCGGCCTCATCGGCCGGACGTGCCACCGCAGCGGTCCGGAAGGCGAGCTTGAGGGCCGCTAAAGCCTCCTTGGTGTCTCCAGTCACTGTGAGGACGCCGCTGCTCCCCGGCATCTTCATGAGGTTGTAGGCCGGATGGGTCGCGGCCATGAACTGAGCCAAGGCAGGATACCCGAGGATGGCGTTGTACGGGAGGCTGATACGAGCGATGTCAAAGTCGATCAGCTTGGTGCGGTAGTTGTCGCGGGTGCCAAAGGTGACGGGGAGGCAGATCTGCCCTAGAGGGCTGGCAGAACCGCTGCCGACTCCGGTGGAGGGCTTGGTGGGGCGTAGCCGCTCAAGCGGCACGTGGAGCAGGCTAAAAGCTTCTACTAAGAGCACGTTGAGGCCAGCCCCACCGTCGATGGGGGTCTTGGCGAATGCCACGTTGCAGATGGTGGGTGTGCAAAGCATCGGGAGAGCGCCTGAGCCCGCAGCGGAAGTGGGATGGTCACCTGAGTCGAAGGTGAGGTCAGTCTTGGGCGCCGCCCATCCGGGAGGGGGCCCCCGGCGTACAGAGGCGCCGCCGATCTGGCGGAAGAACTGCTTGACGTGGCGGTCCGAGGGCGGCGCTTGAGAGCCGCCGAGGAGGGCCACGACGACGTGGGGCGCCGGCGCCTCGAAGCGCGTGGTGAAGAGGCCGCGCAGCTCCTTCCATGATGCCACAGATGACTCTGGCAAGCTGAGAAACCAGGCATGCGGAACACCGGTGAGCACCATGGGGAGCCAGTTGGCCATGACCTTGCTGTCGCCGCCGACCGCCGAAACGGCCTCCTCGTAGGCCTAAAGGAAGATGGCCGGATCTGCCGCCCCGTCGTAACGGGGTGGTAGCTCCGGCCTAAACCTGAGTGGCCACTGCACCTATCGCAAGGCGGAGGTGAAGGCTCTGTGGCCCGCTACGCAGCCGCGTGCGCCCACCGAGCCGGTCGAAGAAGAGGCGCCCGCCATGAGAGCCTGGTGGATGGAAAGCGGGGTGGACGGAGAGGCAAAACTTCGGCGTACCCCCTACGTGGCGCGCCAAATGTCGGATCATGGGTTCCGGCAAACCCTTGAGGTTCGAACACTAGGGTGCGCATGAAGATCTCTCCTTTCCGTTCTAGCTCGCTCTCGCAACGATTCCTGGCCTAGCTCGTAGAACTCGAAGAAAAAGGACACAAGGGTTTATACTGGTTCGGGCCACCGTTGTGGTATAATACCCTAATCCAATGTGGTGTGGTGGATTGCCTTGAGGGCTGAGGATGAACTAGTACATGGGAAGAACAGTCTCCTGAGGAGAGGTGTTCTTGTGCTCGGAGAGCTTGTGGGTGTTTGGGTGGTCTTAATGATCTGATCCCCTTCTATGGTGGTGGCTAGTCCTATTTATAGAGGCCCGGGTCCTCTTACCAAATATTGAGTGGGAAGGGATCCCACAACGGCCAAGTTTGAAGGGGGACAGCTTGTACAAGCTATCCTGACAAAAGGTGGTCTTCGCCTGCGAAAGGCTCTGGCGATGACGCCGCTGTGGGCACCGCGGTGACCTCCACTCTGCTATATATGTGGCACTATGGATCTTGGCATCATGCTTCACGCCTCCGTCGACACCGCCCTCACCGCCTACTCCGATGCAGACTGGGCGGGCTGCCCTAACACTCATCGCTCCACTTCGGGCTATTGTGTCTACCTTGGACCCTCACTTATCTCGTGGTCGTCCAAGCGGCAGCCTACGATCTCTCGTTCTAGTGCTGAGGCTGAGTATCGTGCGGTGGACAACGCCGTCGCTGAGTGTCCGTGGCTTCGCCAGCTGCTTCAGGTGCTCTCTTACCCTGTTGACTGTGACACGATGGTCTACTGCGACAACGTCTCGGCGGTCTACCTCCCCCTAACCCGGTGCATCATCGACGGACCAAGCATATTGAGTTGGATATTCATTTTGTTCGGGAACAGGTGGCCCTTGGTCATATTCGTGTTTTACACGTCCCTACTTCCCAACAATTTGCCTATATCATGACCAAGGGCTTGCCTACGGCGTCATTTGAGGAGTTCTGATCCAGTCTTTGCGTCAGCCACGGTGCCGCTTCGACTGCGGGGGTGTTGAGTATATGTGTTATGTGCATATTGTGTATTGGGCCCGCTCCTTGTTTCTTGTATAGTTGAGGTCCGTGGCCCATATTTGTATATCATATATATGTGCCTATCCACGAAGAACAATACATCGTGCAATCATATAGTCTGCATTCACTGTTCGGCCTTAAAGCACCTCTCGGTCTGTCTAGCTGTGAACACTTAAATCGGAAGTTTCCAGCGAGTAAGACTCGCGAGATGCAGCTCAGCGCACGTGGTGTGGGTAGGGGCGGAGCTAGGCTAATTCAAGGGTATGCAATGCATACCCAATGATTTTTGCAAAAATATTTCAGTATATAAGCTTCTCTTTGCATGTATATAGTGGATGGCAGCCTAGTTATGCGTACAGGATGGAGATACGAAGAAGAGAACTATTCGGCGTCACTTGGGCCTTAATTGGGGTGCTACTGGGCCTTGTCCTTCAGGCTTGACGCTGGCTTTCTTGATCCAAGTCCAGAAATCATCCCGCCCAGCCAACGTGCGACTGCGATTCCGCGGATTGAACGGCCGCATCGTAAAACTAGGGCTCGCGCGTGGCCGCATCTGCCATCGGAAGCAACCGCCGTGTCGTCCCACCGTGGATCGCCGCCTGCAGCCTGCCGCCGATCGACTGTGTGCACACGTCCTCTGCAGTACGCGCTCGGCAACGACACATTGCGCACGGCGCATTCACCATGCCCATCAAGCAGGCAAGTTGCTAACGGCTGCGTGCTTAATTTCATCCATCGTCTCATTATGATTTGTCATATTTTTTAATCTTTTCTCCAAATTATTTAATCGATAATAGATGTTCCTTAATTTTGTTTTGATTATATTATTGGACACCAATACTAATATGATTGCTCCCTCAGTTTTCTTTGGCGTAAATTGTTCATGCAAATAAAGAAATATGTCATCATTTCTCGCTTCCAAAAATGCGGTCGTACAGACATATTTTAATTCTCCTTATACTTGAACGTAGCTAAATTGTTAGAGACATTGTCGCTGCAAAGAATAATTTATAGATTCGTTTTAAACTTTTTATGTCTTATTATATCATTGTGTACGAAAAAAACTTCGCATACCCATATCGAAAATCCAGGCTCCGCCACTGGGTGTGGGTGCACTTGAAGTTGCACATGGTCTTTTCGTTTAACTCATAATCTAGCTCTATTTATTAGTCTCTTCTAATCTACACACCAATGCTTTGATTCGAAATAAAGTCTATATGAAAAAGAAGAATATTAATGTTGTGATTCTATCCAGACTACTTGTTTGCAATTTCATTCATTGTAATATTCAATTCCATGTTCATGTTTGAAGCTATTTTGGATGACTTCTGTCAAATTCATCGCGCACAGTCATCGTTTGAAATTCCCTTTGGCCAGTAGCTTTATCTCATAGTTCCACACGACTTTCGTGTTGCGCGTTTTTTTTCGACGATCATAGGCGAGTAGATCTACATCTTTCCGTTGACCGTACATATGCATATGTGTTGTCTGATTTAAGACACTCCTTAATCGTTTTTGTAGACCTATGTCCCGCGTTTTTGTAGGCCTATGTCTCGCGTCTTGTTACACTGATGCCATCATCAGGGCAGTTCCTCTCGATCTTTTCCCATATCTTGGTGGAGTGGCGTCATCGTCGTCATTGTTCATTTCAGACTCCTCTTCTGAATCCTACTGCATTGACGCTGCCCTGACGCGCACACTGTATTTCTTCTCCTATGTCCTCTGCCTCACGTCCCTTCCATTTGTCCCTTCGCATGGACTTTTTCTGCGGCGACGATGTTAACAACTAGTTCGTTGTGTCGCCGATGGGATCGCTCGCCCACGACCTCGTGCTCGTCGTCGGACGGGATCGCTCGCCCACGACCTTGTGCTCGTCATGCTGGACACGGTGCCGCTGCCTCTCTGCCTTCTCTCATGCGTACTACTACACTGGCACCACCGCTGACGTTGTTCCTATCGGCCTCCTCTCACGCGCCTTGTTGCACTGTGACCATCGCCGATGTCGTTTCTCTAGACCTCCTTGCTCGCGTATTAGTCCTACTACACTAACGTTGTCATGGCGCACAGACTACATTTCTCCTCTATCCTCTGTCTCAACGCCCTACTATTTGTCCCTCTACGTAGACTTTCTCTGCGACGGCGATGCGAGCAACTAGTTCGCCATGCCCCCGATGGGGTCGCTCGCCCATGACTCTGTGCTCGTTGTGTCAGACCCGGCAACGTGGCCACCGTCTGGCCACCGTCCACCGAAGTCGCCATGGTTTGACAGGCACTGCATCCCCCTCCTCCTCTGCCCCAGCACTCCTCCACACAACTTTCTCTGCGACGACGATGCTAGCAACTAGTTTGCCAAGGTGCCGGCTGGAACGCTCGCCCGTGACTCCGTGCTCCGTCTTGTCGTACACGGCCACCTCAATCGCCATGGTGTCCCTCCGTATTGCATTTC
>LR738711.1:518689661-518701557 GCA_902687465.1 Secale cereale
CCCCCCCCCCCCCATCATCTGCCTCGGCGCTCCTCCACATGGGCTTTTGTCTACGACAACGACACTAGCAACTACTTTGCCCACGGTGCCAGCAGGAACGCTCACCCATGCATATGTGCTCGTCGTGTCGAACACGGCACCGCGACCCACTATAGTATAACTATGTTTGTTAAGTAAAGTGTTAGCTCTTAATCATATCCCGTGTATGCAACCAAATACCGTGTAGTTGCATGAGCCAAGCCAATGCAAGACACCAAACGAGAAGCCAAAATCGCTCCCCTAATGCAAGAGGCCTAGATGCGAACAACCAAACAATACACAGATGTTAGTTTTTTGCCTATTTCCTCAGACAGGCTCAACTGGGCCAAAATGAAGGCATATGCATAGATGACAACCAAACACGCTCTTTGATGTTTTTGGCCTCACCGCATTGCATCAACTTTAATAAAGACTAGAGGCTTACGCGCGCTTTGTCGCGCCGCTGGCATAAACGCGATATGATTGCACATGTTGTTATAGTAAGATGTTTCATGTAACAAATTACATTACGGTCTGAACAATATGGATATAGATGCAATGTCTACATCTCCCTGACCCATTATTTATAGAGAAAACACAATATTTCATCTTAGATGATAACCATCTTTTTTAGGTAAAAGGATCCTTGGTGTAAGTAAGACAAAAATAGTGAATTTATGCTTACATTAACAAAACCATACGACCCCTGATACGTCTCCAACGTATCTATAATTTTTTATTGTTCCATGCTATTATATTATCCTTCTAGAATGTTTTATGGGCTTTTATATACACTTTTATATGATTTTTGGGACTAACCTATTAACCCAGAGCCCAGTGCCAGTTTCTGTTTTTCTCCAGTTTTAGAGTATCGCAGAAAAGGAATATCAAACGGAGTCCAATTGACCTGAAACTCAACGGAGGTTATTTTTGGACCAAAAGAAGCCCAGGAAGTGCCGGAGGGGGACCAGAAGGTCCACGGGCTGCCCACGAGGGTGGGGGGCGCGTGCCCCCTGGGCGCGCCCCCCTGCCTCGTGGACAGCCCGGAGACCCCCTTTACTTGTCGCCGACTCCAACACCTCCTATATATACTGAAACCTCCGAAAAGTAACCTAGATCGGGAGTCCCGCCGCCGAAAGCCTCTGTTGCCACCAAAAACCAATCTAGACCGTTCCGGCACCCTGCCGGAGGGGGAATCCCTCTCTGGTGGTCATCTTCATCATCCCGTCGCTCTCCATGACGGGGGGGGGGGGTAGTTCACCCTCGAGGCTGAGGGTATGTACCAGTAGCTATGTGTTTGATCTCTCTCTCTCTCTCTCGTGTTCTTGAGATGGCACGATCTTGATGTACCGCGAGCTTTGCTATTATAGTTGGATCTTATGATGCTTCTCCCCCTCTACTCTCTTGTAATGGATTGAGTTTTCCCTTTGAAGTTATCTTATCGGATTGAGTCTTTAAGGATTTGAGAACACTTGATGTATGTCTTGCATGTGCTTATCTGTGGTGACAATGGGATGTCGCGTGATCTACTTGATGTATGTTTTGGTGATAAACTTGCGGGTTCCGTGACCTTGGGAATCTATGCATAGGGCTTGACACACGTTTTCATCTTGACTCTCCGGTAGAAACTTTGGGGCACTCTTTGAAGTACTTTGTGTTGGTTGAATAGATGAATCTGAGATTGTGTGATGCATATCGTATAATCATGCCCACGGATACTTGAGGTGACAATGGAGTATCTATGTGACATTAGGGTTTTGGTTAATTTGTATCTTAAGGTGTTATTCTAGTACGAACTCTATGATAGATCGAACGGAAAGAATAGCTTCGTGTTATTTTACTACGGACTCTTGAAAAGATCGATCAGAAAGGATAACTTTGAGGTGGTTTCGTACCCTACCATAATCTCTTCGTTTGTTCTCTGCTATTAATTACTTTGGAGTGACTCTCCGTTGCATGTTGAGGGATACTTATATGATCCAGTTATGTTATTATTATTGAGAGAACTTGCACTAGTGAAAGTATGAACCCTAGGCCTTGTTTCCTATCATTGCAACACCGTTTATGCTCACTTTTATCTTTAGTTACCTTGCTGTTTTTATATTTTCATATTGCAAAAACCTATATCTACCATCCATATTGCACTTGTATCACCATCTCTTCGCCGAACTAGTGCACATATACAATTTACCATTGTATTGGGTGTGTTGGGGACACAAGAGACTCTTTGTTATTTGGTTGCAAGGTTGCTTGAGAGTGACCATCTTCATCCTACGCCTCCCACGGATTGATAAACCTTAGGTCATCCACTTGAGGAAAATTTGCTATTATCCTACAAACCTCTGCACTCGGAGGCCCAATAACGTCTATATCTGAAATCAGTAAAGTGCACCTTGATGGTTTAAAAAAACAGATGGGCAGTACAAAATAACACATAAATATAACAAAATTGGCATGCATGTTCTAAATCAGCAGCAAAACAACATTCAAATGCAAGAGGAGCAAAAGCCAAACAGTAAACAACATAGTAAAGCCCTCCCCTCCCCTCCCATTTCCCTCCCGAGTTGCCCCCATGTGGCGGCCGGGAGACCCCTAGATCCTGTCGGCCCACCTCCCCCTCTCCTCCTCCACCTCCTCCCTCGCCGGCGGCGGTGGAGACTCGATGCCCTCCCGCTGGTGAGGGGCTGGCGTGGGCCGATGCCCCGGGGCTAGAGCGTGGCGTGCGTTCGGGCGTCACAGTGGGTGGCGACGGCACTCCGGCGATCCCGTACCTCCGCGGCATGCGGCTTCAAGGTCAGCAGCATCATGGTTGCAAGGGGCGGCGCCGGCGTGACCGGATCGGCGGCGGCGAGGCCGAATCTGGGCCCAGACGTGGGCTTAGTCACCGGGTCGCAGTTGACGCGATGGCGGGTGCGACACATCGACAGCTGGGCAGATCTGCGGGATTCCGCCTTTTTTTGGTCCTTGACAGTGCGGGCAACTTCGGGGAAAACCCTAGATCTCCTTGGGATCGAGCGATGGTGGTGCTTTTGCGTCGTAGTCCCTCTTTAGGGCATCGTTTTAGAGTTTTCTCTAGCTGAAGGGACCAGCGACGCCGGCAGCGCACACCCGGTGGTGCAACTATCGACGAAAATCGTGTCGACTACGGTCATGGCGGACGATGGCGTCGTCTTTGATGTCGTTTCCTTGTGGAGGCATCATTGTTGCAGTTTGCGTCACCAGGCTCGGGATGCTCCTGGGGAAACCCTAGATTTGGGTCTCCCGGATCGGACGATGATGGCGTTCTCAGTACCGATTTCCCTCCCGGGGGCATCGTTTTGGAGCAAGTGATGGTTGGAGGTGACAAGAGGAGGAACGGTGTTACATCCACCGCAAGGCCGACGGCGGAGCACGGCAACATGGCGTTGTGGAGTTTTGGCGATGGTCGCGTGTGGATGGACACGCGCAGGATGGTGGGGTTGTCTGACGCCATGGTGGCATCGACGGCAGGCGTGGCAAGGTTGGTGCATCAGTATCTGCTTTGGAGATGGATCAGTGGTTGACGGTGACGGCGGCCTCTACGAGTGCGCCAGACCGGTGTGTGACCCAATCTCGGCATTGTGGCTTGGTTGGAGCATTCGGTTTTCGATGTTAGGATTTGGTGCGATGTCTGTTTGGTTTAGTCTCGGACATTTGGCACCCCTTCATCAAGGGGAAAGGAGTAGCGACGGATGTGTTGCCAAGATGGTGGCTTCAGTCATACTAATGTATTATTTTGTAAGATTATTGTGAATAATTAATAAAAATGAGTGCATGCATCGTCCAGATACGGCCGGGGTATATCCTCCTTTTAAAAAAACATAGTAACATTGTTTGCAGAAACTCAAATAGAGCGACTTCTTTTCCCAAGCCAGCGTATTTACAACGGAAAATAAATAGATAGTTGCTATCTCCAAAATAAATAGGTAGTCGCTATCTCCTTGTACCAGTCTATGATTCAAAGGACACCAACCATATTGGCAATACTTCCAATGCCACACCCTAGTATTAAGCATCCTCTTGAAGAGCCGCCATCTATAGGATGGTCTTAGATTTACACTTTGTTGAAAGCATTCCCTGCTATATCAATTTGTGGAAACTGATCAGCGGATACCTCAAATAACAACAACTATCCAGAAGGCAAGAATCACCTGGAGCCAGAAACGGTGACATAATACTACGGTCTGCTTTGGTGATATCGATGGGCGAGTTTGGTTGCGTGCATCAAGTCCACGCAGTGCAACATCTTTTTGGATTCCGGTTGTTTGGTTGCTTGCATACAATGTTTAGCCTGTATAGCACGATTCTTAAAGCACCCATGGGCCTGGCCATTGGGAACGGCCGAATCGGCAGTTTCCCGAGAGCCAGGCTCGAGCGATGCTTCGAGGCGCACGTGGGTGGCTCTCTTGAGACGCGTGTCTGGAGTTAATCCCTCTCTCTCTTCCTAATCCTCAATCCCCTCTCTCTCTCCCTCTGCTCCAGTCAATCCCGTCGGTCGCGGCGCCGCCCTCGTTCGCGGAGTCGCCGGCGCTGTCGATCAAGAAGCGCCGGTGTGCCCATCGACCGCTGGTGAGTGCCTCAGCTGCGTGCCTCAGTCCTGCGGCGCCCGACGTGGAGGCGGGTGGCGGCAGCCCGGGCGGCGATGGCGTCAACTATGTAGCGCGGGCGCAGTGGCTCCGCGCGACCGTCCTGGGCGCCGACGACGGCCTCGTCACCGTGGCCTCCCTCATGATCGGCGTCGGCGCCGTCAACGAGTCCAAGCGCGCGATGCTCGTGTCGGGCGTCGCAAGGCTCGTGTCCGGCGCCTGAAGCATGGCCATCGGCGAGTTCGTGTCCGTGTACGCGCACAATACGACATCGAGGTGGCCCAGATCAAGCGCACCCGCGACATCGACGGGGGCAGCGGCGACAGGAGCAACCTGCCGAGCCCGACACTGGATACGGGCGTGTCGGCCCTGCCGTTCGCGGTGGGCGCCGCTGCCACTTCTGAGCAGTGGGTTTGTGCGGACATGGGCGGGCAGGGTGGCAGCCGTGTGCCCGTCGACCGCCGGTGACTGCCTCAGCCGCGTGCCTCAGCACCGCCCGACGGCAAACACCGGCTTCCCGGTGGCCTTCTCGTAGTGGTCGATGTCGGCGAACGAGTTGACAACCCAGCCGGGCGTGGCGTGCTCGATGTCGAACATGCGGTTCAAGAACTCCCGCGAGTCCGCGCGCGGTGACTGCCTCAGCACCGCCCGACGGCGAACACCGGCTTCCCGATGGCCTTCTCGTAGTGCTCGATGTCGGCGAACGAGTTGACGACCCAGCCGGCCGTGGCGCGCTCGATGTCGAACATGCGGTTCAAGAACTCCCGCGAGGCCGCGCCGGGGAGCGTCGCCTCAGCAAGCCTCGACCTAGTGAACTGCACCGCGGCCGGGAGGCCCGGCACGAGGAACGGCTCCGTGGGCGACGCGGCTCTCTCCTGCGGGGTGTGGAGGAGTAGGGACCGCTGCACCGAGAGCGCGAAGCAGCCCTTGCCGATGAACGCGTACCGCGGGATGCCGAGCTCGGCAGCGACGGTGGCGGCCCACGGGAGGACACCGTCGAACACGACAGCGTCAGCGGGGTGGCAACGCAGGAGGTCGGCGAAGAGCAGCGCGAGGAGGTCGACGACGGTGGCGAACGAGCTCTGTGGGCGACGCGAGGAGCAGAGGAAGCTCCGGTGCACTCAGCGTGTTCAACGAAATGAGAAGCCAAACCTGGTGGCTGTTAAGTTTTGTTGTTAACTTCTAATCATATGCATATATGCAACCAATCGCCAGGTGAAAATTGCATCTCGATGACAAGACTCCTAATGCAGGCAACCAATCAACCGGTCATCTACGTTTTTTAGCCCTGTTTTTGCTTTTGCTTATCCAGGCCCTTCTCAGCCTGGCTCGTTTTTTTCCTCTGAGCCAGGCCCGGCAGAGAAAGCAACCAAACACACCCGGCAACCAGTACATTGGCCCGACGCGCCTTCGTCCGTGCTCACATCGGCTACTACCTCTCAGCCCGTCCCTCCATCGCCGGCGGCCGTGTGCACGCCGGCCACCAGCGCACCGTACTGCCACACTATCGTCAGTGCCACATGCGCCGTCGTCGATGGCATCGCGACGCCGCCGTCGACCAAGCTTTCACCGGTGGTCAAGCCTGTCCCGACCGACGCATCTCGTCAATTTCTTCCCCACTGGGGATCCTCTCTCGCTCGCTTTGTATCCACACAAAAAAAGGGAAGAGAAACAAACCAGGCATGGTCGCAGCCAGAGAGCTTCTGGTCGTGGCAGTTGGCGTCAGTGCGCTGACGGGGGGACGAATCTCAGCGTCTCCGCTGCATAGTAGAATGGGGGGAACCGGAACAGAGAACTGCTAGAAGGCTATCTATTTTTTGCTTTTCTCGCGTAAAATATCAGTCAGTTTGAGACAGCTAGACTTGCCTCTACTTTCCCCGTCCTGTATTAAGACGGTAACAACACACCAACTGACAGGCGGGGACAACGACGCTTTCACTGGCCAGAGCGCTGAGAGCTTCCTATTTCAAGGGAGCTTAGTAACTAGAGTGATGGTTGTTTGCATCTCAATGATGAGAGGCCAGGGTTTTCAACCTCTTTTTCAATGGAAAAAAAAGAGAGAAAATTGTCCTCCTGACCTGGAAAAATGAACTTCGTCGGTGGCAATCCAACAAAGATCAATCTCTCGGTCCTTGTGGTAGTGGAACTGTGGAAGTATAACAATGTGAAGAGAGAGTATCACAAACGTGAGATTACTATTCAAGCTTTAAATCATACAGGAATCCTTTCCATGCAGCAGGGAAAATACTACTAGTAGTTGTGATCCTATCACTAGTAGTAGTTGTGATCCTATCACTAACCTCTTCTCAGTCTGAGACTGATCTATCCAGACACCTGTACTGACTTTTGAAATGTAAATCATGGCTAAATTTTCTTTGACAAAGGTGGTTTTTAGAGAAGGGTATTCACGTGGAACCGGTTTATGTTCTGCCTCTACTTACAGCGGGTGATCATCACAGGAAGAGACGGCGGGCGAAGCCGCTCCCGAGTGGCTACCAGCAGCGACGACGGCGGCTTCGTTGCATCGGCTGATGCCTTCAAACGCCTGCACGCAGACTCTTGAGAACCCTGTCAGGGCATGGAACACGTTTGGAAGGCTCGTCTGAAGATGGTTCAGCGTCATGGCTCGACTGGTCCTCAAGGAGTTCATGTACCTGGCCTTCTCTTCCTCGACCCTCTTTCTGAACACGTCCAGCTTCGGGTCGTCCTTCGATACTGAGTAGCTCCTGGCGTGCGAACCCTGGCTTGCGCTATGCATTGCGTTTTCGCTGTGTTTCTCCAACTGGACGTGGAACTTGCTCTCGATGTTGTCCGATTTCTTCTTCAGCTGACGCTCCTCAGCCTGCTGTATAACGATAGAGTGTATGACTGACAGAAAAGCTTTTATTGCTTCTGCTGCTACCTGTTTATACATAAAAAAGAAGGGAGCATTAATTAAAGAAAGGCCAAATGACAAAAGCCAGTATGTGAAAAAAGAGTATAATGGTCACCGCGATTCATATATGGGGTAAGAGCATCTCTAGCAGATCTCGCAAACCGGGCCATCCGGCAAAATAACCGCCGGTTTGCGGGACGGCCCGTAAACCCGGCCCGAATAGATCCCCCAAAATCGGTCGTCCCAGATTTTTTTTTTGTGGGATCCCCAATCCGCGAGCCCATTTCCTCCATATCTACGGGATTTCACCCGATTTTGCCAGCTCCCCTTTCCTTTGGGGCGAACGCATTTCCGCCGGATGTAGGTCCCACCTCCAGCGCCGCCGCCGCCTCCAATCCCGCCTCCGACCTCGCGGCGCCAAAATTCGGCACAATGGAGTACCGCCGCCCTTGGGTGCCCCATACTTCGCGCCGCCGGCGCCTCAACCACCGCCGCTCCGTCCGGCCGCGCCTCCCGCCCCTCCCACGACCCAACTCCTTCAGCCGCCGCCATCAAGAAGAAGAGGCAGGGGAATCACCTCGTCCAAGGAGGCGCAGCCAGCGCGGCACCACCGACCCTGCCTCCCGCGCCGCCGCCGCCTCCAATCCCGCCTCCGACCTCGCGGCGCCAAAATTCGGCACAATGGAGTACCCGCCGCGCTTGGGTGCCCCATACATTGCGCCGCCGCCGCCTCAACCACCGCCGCTCCGTGCGGTCGCGCCTCCCGCCCCTCCCACGACCCAACTCCTTCAGCCACCGCCATCAAGAGGAAGAGGCAGGGAAATCACCTCGTCCAAGGAGGCGCGGCCAGCGCGGCACCACCGAACTTCGGCCCCGCTCCGATTCCACCCACCAAGGCCACGAGCGGGAAGAAGACTCCCTCCATCTGCCCAGCCGGTGCGCAGGCGAAGGCACCGAGGAAGAAGGCGATCGCGACAAGGGGTCGGGCTCCTCTTCCGCCTTCGGCCGACCACGGCATCCACGTTCACGGCGAAGCCGCCGGCCACGCCAGCAACGTGTTCGATGAAACGGCCGAAAGGTACTTTTTTTTTCTTTTGCTTGGTTTGCTCCGGTGTCTATGCTTCAGCCTTTCGGAACACTTGTTTGATCTTCGGCCATTAGCCAAAATGTGCCCTCCACATATGCCGAGATGTTGGCCGAGAGCACAGTGGACTTTGAGTGCCCCACTTGGCGATTTTGATGCATATTACGTTGAGGTCGAGGCGGAGGTGAATGAAAAGAATGAAGGTGATGGTGGCGTGCAAGAGAACGACGTGCAAGAGAACGACGAGGACGACTATGATGCTAGGGTGGGGAGGACGGGCAACTACACGAAGACGGAGGATGTTAGAGTACGTAATGGGCCTAATGGGCCTGGGCTGGTGGTATAGTCCGTTAGTCTAGGGTTAATTAGAGATAAGGGTCGCTTGCTTAGGGATCAGGTAAGCCTTGCTTGGGAGTCAAGTAAACCTCTCTATATAAAGAGAGGAGATGTATCAATCTAATCAAGCAAGAATTAAGAAGGAAATCCCTTCCCTTTTGCCCAGCCATGGGCAAAAAGGCCCCCGGTCGGCCCTCTCGCGCCCTCCTTCCAGCAGCGTCATAACAATTTAGTATCAGCTAGCTTCGGTTCGATCATGTCTTCACCGCCGCCCAACCCGTCTCTTTCGCTGCCGGTCACCTCGTCGCCTCCGGCGAGGCGGCCACCACGACCGTCGCCCCGCTCCTGCCCGCGCCGGGATCCTCCGTCGCGCCCGCCCCCGCCGTCCTCACACCGGAGGAGGTGTCCGGGGTGCTGCCGGACCTAACCCAGACGGTCCAGGAGATCAGCCTGTTCTTGGCCGGGTCCTACGGGCCGCCGTGGCAGCCGCCGCACCAGGCGGCCTCCGCCGCTCTCGTCGGGCCGCTGCTGCAGCTGCCATCCACCGCCCCGCCCTGGCTGCAGTGGCAGCAGCCGCTCCTGTCGGCCCCCGCCGCGCCCGGCGCTCCGCCGCAGCAGCCGCTACCGCTGCCCGGCACGGCACCACTGCAGCTGCCGTCCACCGCCCCGCGCTGGCTGCAGTGGCAGCCGCCGCTCCTGGCGGCCTCCGCTGCGGCCTCCGCCGCGCCCGATGCTCCGCCGCAGCAGCCGCTGCCCGGCGCGGCACCGCAGCAGCCACCGTCGGTCAGCTCCAGCCCCGCATCGACCGCACCGGCGGTAGTCCCGATCCACCAGATAAGTTCCCGTCGTCACCATCACCGCTTCCCCGGGGCGTCCCCATCCAGCAGATCAAGTTCCCGCCGTCGCCGTCACCGCTTACGGCTTGGATCACTACCCGCCACGTGTAGGCGGCGGTGAGGCTGCAGGCTGCTGCGCGCGGCCGCCTAGCGCGTCGGCGTGTGCGGGAGATGTGTGGACTGCAGCTGCTGCTCCTCCCAATTGCGCTTCGCTACCAAAGGACCTCGATCTCGTCCGCTGCGTCGGGGATCTTGGGCATGCTGTTTTCCCCACGGACAGTGACCTCAAAGTCTGCGACATCGGCGGTTGGGGGGGGGCGCACCCCTCCTCGCCATTCTCCATCGACAGCCCTCCACTCTTCTCTGTGCGGTGCAGACCAACAGTCGTCCAGCAGGGAGAAGGCATGGTGTCACCGACAGGAGCGCACCGCGTAGCACCACTGCATTCCGCCACTGGCCGCCGCGAGGGCGCCTCTGCTGGTCGCTCTTGCGACCACTTCCAGATGGCCATACACATGCACTTCTTTTGTCCAGATGGTGTCCATGGGATCCAGGTGGCTGTACACGTGTACGTCCGACGTGCGGATGGTGTCCACTTTATGTTCAGGGGTCCAAAATAAAGTGTCCCGGTCTTTTTTCAGGTTGAGAGTAATAAAACGGGCTGAGATGTAAAAGGCTTGTTTTTAGGTGTTAGGTTTGTGTTGCGTCGAGTCATGGTTATAAGTTGGTTAGGCTGCAGCTCGAGGACAAGCTGCATGTCCAGGTGGGGTGTAGTGTTAGAGTACGTAATGGGCCTAATGGGCCTGGGCTGGCGGTATAGCCCGTTAGTTTAGGGTTAATTAGAGATAAGGGTCGCTTGCTTAGGGGTCAAGTAAGCCTTGCTTGGGAGTCAAGTAAACCTCTCTATATAAAGAGAGGAGATGTATCAATCTAATAAAGCAAGAATTAAGAAGGAAATCCCTTCCCTCTTGCCCGGCCGTGGGCAAAAAGGCCCCCGATCGGCCCCCTCGTGCCCTCCTTCCAGCAGCGCCATAACAGAGAATGTGTGCTTAGTTAAAGCATGGGAAAGTATCTCTCTTGACGCCGTGGTCGGGAAGGATCAAAGCTATGGGAACTATTGGCAAAGGATCGAGAACAAATATCACCAAATGATGCCATTCCCTTCCGGCCGGAGCTTGAAGTCACTTCAAGACCGTTGGGACACCAACAAAAAAGGGACACCATCAAAAAGCTTGCTGCCGTTGGACTGGGTGGTTAGAAGCCGTGCAGAATGCACCTTCAAGTGGCGTCACTATTGATGATTATGTGAGTATTTCTTCATCCTGGTGTCTTTGGCCGTGTTGATATGAAGCACATGACCTCATAGTTGTCTCAATGCTTGTGTGTAGGATCGCATCGCCAATGAGTACTGCAAGCAAACCTCGGGCAACAATGGTCGTTCATTCAATCTTCACCAATGTTGGAAGTGGCTCCGGGATGATGGGAAGTGAAGGGTGAGGGACAAAGAATGCCCCCCAAAGAAAAGGCGTCAAATTGGAAGATGGGAATGATGATGATAGCGATGATGCACCAAGAGGAGCGCGAAACAAGGACAACCCGGATGGAAACAAGAAGGAGAAAGCAAGACTAAAGAGGACGGCTGAGGCAATCACTTCGAGAGATCAAATTGGTGAGATGACCAAGATGAAAGAGACCATGTTAGCAAAGCATTGAGATGCTAAAGTTGCCATGGCCGAGAAGAAAGAGAAGCACAAGGAGAAGAAGTGGGAGAAGAGGTGCAACTTTGAGGAGCGCAAGATCAACCTAGAGGAGCAAAACAGGAAGGACGAGAGGATCGCCAAGGAGGACCGGCTCATGATGATGAATCTGGAGGGCATGGACGCAATGGCAAGAGAATTTTGGGACATGAAAAGAATGGAGATCATGCTCCGAAGGAAGATGGAGCTTCAAAATCTTATGGCCGGTGGTGGTGTTGGGTTTGGACTTTGGAGGGGGGGGTCTTTCGGCAATGTTGGTGGAGGGTTCGGCATGGGTGGTGGTGGTGGTGGCTTCGGCATGGGTGGTGGTGGCTTCGGCATGGGTGGTGGTGGTGGCTTCGGCATGGGTGGTGGTGGCTTCGGCATGGGTGATGGTGCTTCGGCAA
>LR738711.1:518701724-518779826 GCA_902687465.1 Secale cereale
TATATATATATATGATGATGATGATGAACTAAATATGAACTAGTGATGATGAACTTGTCAATATTTGTCCCATGATTTTATTTGCGGTACCGCGAACCCTCCGGCGCGAAACAGACCTCATAAACGCATCCCGCAAAACAATTGCGTGGCGGGTTTCCGAGATCTATTCCGTCGGAGCGGTCGTGGTACCATAAAAAAGTTTTCCGGGCACCCTTAAACGAGTTTTGTGGGCCAGTCGTTTGCGGGATCTGCTGGCGATGCTCTAAGAATGGAAGGTTCATCGTCCAAATATGTATGATGGATGTTCAACCAAAACCACCCACAAGCTTGATTTCGCAGTAACAAACAAAACTCTGAAAGAATATACCATGTTGGTTTTACTCTACCTTGTCAGGTAACTTCTCAAGAGTGTGCTCGAGTTCCCCACACAGGCTACGGATTCCAGATGAACTTCTCATGAAGCCGTCATTATCAGGCAGGCAATCAGTGAGCCCAATCCATTGGTTAAGGATGGTTACGTACTCACGCTGCAAGGTGATCAGATTGCAGAAAGAATTGTGCCATGCAGACACTTGGCCTTCCAACTGAGATGTTGCATAACAATGGGAGTCAGTTGTCGGCTCACTCCCAGGTTGGTTGCCAAGGAGACTGGCTTGCTGGGCAATATGGTTCTGAACCTGATGGCACTCGTACATGTTTCTCCACATATGCACAAGCCTGAGCCACAAGCAAGGAAAATAAGCGTGTCAGAAGAGAAAACCAACATCAAAATAAGCATTGCTATATATCAGGAATCGAAAACAGAGACCGCGCCCACATAAACAGAAGCAAGGAAAAAAAAGTGTGTCGGAAGAGAAAACCGACATGGAAATAGCACCGTCACAAGGGAGAACTGCAGAATTAACAGGACAGTATTGTAGCTATGGCAACTGAGTTGCGATTGCATCTGTCATTGGTGGAAAAAATACAAGCAGCACACGCCACAACAACAGTATGGCACAACATGGCAGAGGTAAATACTAATTAGTATAACTCCCTACAGGCCGGCCATATCCTGAATGAAAATAGAGCTCCAGTATGGCTAAACATAAGTGCTGTAAGAGCTATACTTGTGTGCCCCTTATAATGAAATTATTATCAGCTATATCTTAACAAGTAACAAAGAAATGTGAGCTTTCTAAAAAGCATTGCTATATATCAGGAACCAAATACAGAGACCACACCCACATAAATAGCATGATACTAGTAAAATATTAGCTTTTGAACTATATTGGATATGCTAGTTCACGGATTTTCAGAGCTCACCCTGCAGCTAATTCAATAACCTGAGGATATAACTCCTCATCCCTGAGCTTTGATATGGTCAAACATGTCAAGCTTACGGCTTCCTCTAAGGACATTATCCGAGTTTGCAGTTCTTCGATATTTTCCCGAACTTTCTCTGCATGCAACCTATCATGCTCCCCTGATTCTAGCTTCTTTAGCAATGAACTGTACTTTCTGTATTCAAGCCTTGCAAATTCTTCATCCTGCAATATAGGGTAGTCAACAATGTGTCGACTTCTGGCAGCATAAGGTAACAAGTCAACATTTATTCATGATGCATCAATTTCCCCTATTGATAGAGGTAACAAAAAATTCCTCAACAATAAACGATTCATCAAAATCTAAGATACAAGCTATAAGCTCTTATCTCAATCCTTGAGTGTATTGTGCAATGCATTTCGGTGAACATAGACCAAATCAAAACAATGCTTAAGACTCCCATAGTGTACCTTAACTAACTGATAGAGTTTTTGCTCCTCGTCATAAAGCTTATCTAGTGTTTTGCCATGATAACCGTATCCACAAGCATCACTTGAGGATTCTCTGTTAGCATGCAGAGACTTGAATGACCAGCTCCAGGAGCGTGTAGAGAAAACCTTGGCAGACTTCGAATTTTTTCCTGCACATAGAACAACAAACGGTATTCCTCAGGAAGTGATGGTTTGTTAAGAAGTAATAGAAAGACATATGGAATATTGGAATGTCGTTGATCACGAAATATAGTACTCCTAGTGCCATTACCTATTGCTTTGAAATGTGCTGGTGTATTACTTGATACATAACACTTGGATTACCAAACAATACATAGACAAGAAGGTTGACATACTTCATAGTACATATGCATCATACGAGGCTAGAGTATTATTTTATTTTATTTTCTATTTTTTTGCAAATAGGCTAGAGCGTAACTTACCAAATGGCATCTAAACAAAATATCAAGGATGACATATGGATGAGAAAAGCTAAATATATTACCTTTCTTTACTTGCACCTCTGAGGGATCCAGCCGGCCGGTAGCAGAATCCAAAAGTATAACAACATCAGTCCCACTTGCGGCTGCTTTCAAGAAGTACTCATCAATCTCCTTCGCTATTTCTACCAGTGACTTGTCACTAACCCAGGCCATCACCGAAGAGTTCGAGTCCTTTGTTACCCAGCTGCTCACCATTGATGAGTTTTCATCACCCATAACCCTACTCTTTGCTGGATGCAATTCCACACGCCTAAGTACGCCATCAGCATTGCCAGAGACGCTTTCATCCTGTCCATCAAATTCTATGTTTGTTTCCACCCAATCGTCATCCATGGTAACCTGTGATTCAACTTCTTTATCGTCCCGATCAGCCAACGAAGATGGAAGAAAATCCAAGGGACGCATAGTGATTGGGTCCGTGTACTCCCACTCCATACCGGGCGGCGGCGGCGGGGGCAGAGGCGTTGAGCAGCTGTCAGTGTCGTCGTCTTCATCCGTGGAGTCATCCCCGTCGAGTTCACCATCTCTCTTCCCCCTCGTTCTTATCCTTATCGGACTAAACGGTATGAGTGGTGGGGGGAGTGGTGATGGCGGCATTGAGGATGTGACCGAGTATGGTGGCATGGAAGAAGTCACAGAGTATACCGGAGGCGGTGGTGGTGGTGGCGGCGGCGGCGGAGGAGGAGGAGGTGGTGGTGGTGAGGCAGCAACTGGAAGGGACTGGTGTGACGATGCAGTCTCCACCTCGGCGAATTGCCGGAGAGTGGCTCCTGTGTTGCGGAGAGCCTGCAGGTAGGTAATGTGTGCGGCTGCAAGGTCGACACGGCGGCGCACGAGTTGCTTCATGAGGTTCCTCCTGTCCCTGCATCTCCTCACCGCCTCCTCGTCCTCCACTTTGGAGTGCCTGCAACCCATCTGCCGCCAACAACCTTGAAGAATGCAGATTGCAGCACCGGCTGAAAGAAATCCCAAATCGGGGGCCCGGCTGTTGATTTCTAGCAACTCCACCAAAACAAGAAAAGAAATCGCCCCTTCTCCCCGAACAACAACAACTCTCACATCCTCGCAGATAGCCCTCCCTCCTATATCAGCATCTGGCAAACAAAAGGGATGATCCAAACATCAAGATTCAGCTAACACAAACTGAGGCGAAATAATAATACTCCTAAAGAATAGCCCCGATTAACTCTAGCCTGCTCGGCTGACTTACTGGAAAGGAAGAAACGCCCGCCGGTCCGGAATCTTGGAGTCGCCGGCCAGCTTGAAAGTTAAGCAGCCCCGGATTGAAGAAAGAAGGACCTAGATGACCTCAGGAGGCCTCCCTCTCTCTGTTCAAGCAGGCGAGCTAGTAGGTGGTGAAGGAAAGGCGAGGAGAGAGGGCGAGACAATTGGGAGACGACGGGGAGAGGGGAAAAGGGGAAAGCAAAGGTGTGAGATTTGGTTAGCTTTCTTTCCGGGCTGCGGTAAAGTAGCGGTGCGAGGACGAAGAAATTGTGCAGGAAGGATGGTGGTCAGAGGGGATGAGCTCCTCCGCCACTTTCCCCTGTCACGGAAACTCCTCCACTCGTCCTCCCATTTTCTTTTGAGTAAAATACATCATAGGTCATAAAACTATTGAACGTGTGTCAATTTAGTCCTATAACTTTGAAACAGCAGTTTTTGGTCCTAAATCTATTGCAGGTGTGTCAGTTTAGTCATATAACTTCAAAGTGCAGTTTTGGTTCACACAACTATTGGAGTTATGTCAATTTAGTTCTATAACTTCGAAACTACAATTTTGGATCCCAAAACTAAGTAAGTTTGTTAAGCTTGTATGGCCAGCATCTATGGTGCATTTTTTTTTCAAATGATTCCTTTATATGTGTTTACTTTCCAAAACTGATCCATACACTTCCATGGTGTTGTGTGTGTTGCAACCTGCACACACACAGACTACCTGCATGGTCATGAGCTATAGGGAAATCTTGCTGAGAGGTTTGGTGCGGCCAACGGGAAGACCGTGATCCAGTCTACATGGAGGACGACATCCCTCTCCCTCGACGCGACCGCCGGGAGATCCCGATCCAATCGGTATGGAAGATGCCATCCCACCACCCCCCTCTCTTTGTCTCGCATGGCATCATCGTTGCCCTACAATCTTCCCGTAGAGCTCGTCGTGCAAGTTGTTGTTTAGGCACAAACATGACCACAAGTGGGAATTGTCGCTGTTGTCGAACGATGCAGAGGAGTGTGCGGAAACTGCGAAGGTGATGCAAAGGTGGGCGAGAGTGACGCAGCCCCAGCAACAACCATAGGTGGATAGCAATTGGACGTTGTGCGGCATGTCATTCTGCTACTTTGGGTTGAGGCTAAGATGACCGGTCAACTTTCCTCACTGGAGCTCAAGCCATCATGCCATTGATGGATGCAGTTTCGGAGTTATAGGACTAAACTGACACACCTGCAATTGATTTAGGACCTAAAACTGCAGTTTTGAAGTTATATGACTAAACTGACACACTTCCAATAGTTTTAGGACCAAAAAGTGCAGTTTCAAAGTTATAGGACTAAACTGACACACCTCTAAAAGTTATATTGGTTTAGTCCTATAACTTTGCAGCGGCGAAGCACGAGTCGATGCAGTCGCAAGGAGAACCACGGGGCAGCGGCACTGCGGCCCGACGGGGCGACGCAGCGGCAGCCCGATGCTCGATCGACGGAGGGGCGCGCTGAACTCGGGACAATCTTCACGGGACCTGCGGAGGCGCGCGCAACCGACGGGCCAGGTCGGTCGCACGGCGTAGATGTGGCGGATCGCGGCGACGGGCGGGTGATCAATCGACCGCACGCGAGGTCGGAGACGCTGCTCGGTGAAGACGGGGTGGCGGCGGAGTCCGAGATGAAGCCGACGAGGACGGACGGCGTGGGACGTCGTGCGACCGGCACCCGGGCTGCCAAGCAGCGCCGGCGCCCGGGCGGCGAGGCCCGAGCGACCAACGTAGTAGCGGCGCCCGAGCTGAGACAGTCGACGAGCCTGACGCCGCCAGAGACGAGGCTGGCGAGGTAGACCGCATGGCCGCCGTGCAGACACGACGGAGGCGGGTGGTGTGGATAGATGGGCGGATCGGCGCGCGAACGACGGCTATGATTGGTCGCCGCATGGCGCGAGGCCGTCGGGTGGGTGATGCAAGTGTCCCGGTCGGAGCAGGACGGTGACGGCCGGCGCAGGGCGACGGGCGGGCCGGCGCGCGGACGACGGCCTTGACGGGCTGCCTGTCGCGCGAGGCCACCTGGGTCGGAGGAGAGGCCGGCTGGTCGCGCTGAGGTCGGAGTAGAGGCGCACGGGGGTCGACGACGGCGGTGGGCAACGCAAACCGATCAAGATTAGATCGGAAAACCAAAAAGAAAAACTTCGATCAAAACGACCGGCGAGAGAACGAAAAAATCCGAAGCAAGGGCCCGGGAAAAAGACTCTTTAGGGCAGCCGGCCAACACGGCCGGCGGACGAACCCTAGGAACAGGCGGCGCGGCCTCCGGCGGCGGTCATGGAGGCCGACCGCCTAGGGGGTGACGCGCGGGTGCGGAAGCGGTGGCGGCTAGGGTTTAAAATCGACATGCGATAGATACCATGTTAAAAGGAAGAGAGGGGGATGGTGGAATAGTTGTTGTTATTGCTTAATCCTCGTGGGCATATATACAGTAGTACGAAGATCAACTTGGAGTACAAGACAATGCAGGACCAAATCCTAGTCTATCCTATACTTCCTAATAATCCTTATACTCAACAACGTTGCAACGGGAGAAAAAAATCACCTCACTCTCCTATCCTAGTAAGAAAGTGATGATTAAAGCTAAACACGGCCTAAAATATAAGCGATGATTTGATTTATGATACACATCAATTATTCTCGGATGAATAAAAATTGGGTGCTTTCACCATCTTTGCAAAAGGCTACTCTGCATGACTATTCAACAAACAATACTATAGAAAAGCTAACCTTGATTGATCAATGTGAGATTACACGGGTAGTTGTTCAGTTACTCCTTTGCATATACCAAGATATGCAAATTAGCATAAAAAAAAGTGGAAGTCTATCGTGAAATAGTTGCCTTTGTGAACAGCCGTTTCAAGAGAGGACGTCCATTGTAGCACAGATAATGCTATCATGTGCCCTACAAACCAACTTGTGGTTGGATGGTTAGAGGGACTGTGGTATCTCCAAACCATCAGGGTTCAAGTCCTGGTGCTCACATTTATTCCTGGATTACTTCAGGATTTTCGACGATGCGCATTCGGTGGGAGGAGACGTTTCCGTCAACGACGAGGTGCGTCTTTCGGAGATGCTCATAGGGGTAGGATGTGTGTGTGCGCGTTTATAGGGGTGAGTGTATACGCTTGTATATTAGCGCTTGCGTGTTTAGAAAAAAATGCTATCATAGGGGTTTGCTATTCCTTGTATACATATGTTTGTACTTTTCCTTTTACGTTTAGAGTCCGGATGTGGTTAGTACATCTTTTTTTTCCTAATATATGTATACGTGACCATGGCTATAGGTGTTTTAGAGTCCGGACGTAGGGACGTGTCTAGTATTTTTTTCTAGTACGTCATCTTGGCTATACGTGTCATGTGTACCTAATAATGTTGTGCGTAACTTTAAAAAAAACTCAAAATGGATCAAACAAAGTGAAACCAAACCAAGAATACCTATTCCCTTTAATAGTAGGTATAGATATATGGAGTTAATTACATTCACAGTACATAAACTTGAATGGTGGTAA
Source organism: Secale cereale (assembly GCA_902687465.1). Classification (NCBI taxonomy): domain Eukaryota; kingdom Viridiplantae; phylum Streptophyta; class Magnoliopsida; order Poales; family Poaceae; genus Secale; species Secale cereale. The sequence goes on from LR738711.1 coordinate 518,708,783, forward strand.
CAAAATCGTACAGAAACTAAAAAAACCACAAAAATAATACGATAACTTACTTAACGGCACATTTATATACAATTTCTGTTAACTCTAACTGTGCACCGTCAAACTATCGTTAATTGCACGTATATAAGTGTCGGTCCTAGTTGCCAGTTAATATAATAAGAAAGAAGGGGTCGTGGGTCTGATGTGTAGTTCGGGGCATTGAACGGGAGATGATGCAGACCACCACAACCGGACACACTTGCTCTTCTTACACGAGATAATGTAATATATTGTTTCGGCTCAGACTAGTGTATTGTTTCGCTCCACAGAGTTGCAAACCGGTCGTCGCTCCACGTTCGTGCGCCAAAGCTTCCCTGTACACATTCGTAGTCAGCTCTAGCTCTCCGACACGCGGCAGCAGCAGGAGCCCCCATGGCCATCCTCTTGCAAACCACCACGGCTGAAGCCACCATTGGCGCCATGATCGACGACCACGCCCCGGGCTCTCTGTAAGAGATGGCACATCAGAAGCACTGAAGAGTACAAGCTGAAGCAAGTCCTTGGGCAGGGTGATTTCGACGTCGTCACCAAGGCGCGCCAATGTGCCATCGGAGACGAGTCAGACAACGTCACCCACGTAGGATAAATAAATGTTTCATGTATAGTATGAATATAAGGCGCCGGATTGAGATTCGCGAATGCAAAGTGGCAAGTATGAGACGTGTCCGATCAGTACCCGCGGACGCGTCCGGGCACTTCCGCCGGCATTTGAGGGGCCGTATTTGGCCATCACGGCTATAGATGCACTTACTTATATCGAGCTACATGTAAAATGGCACCAACACACGAGTCACCATCGTGCCATCGCACGTCGAGCATGTGGTGGCCTGTGTGTTCGGTGGCCCAGCGCATGACCTGAACCAGTACACACACGTGTGAATTCAGCCATGCATCATGCCCAAGACAGTCACTCCGCAAGTCTTGAGTTCGAAACTCTCCTGCGCATTAGAAAGTTCTAATTTTTGATTGATTTCTCCTTCCAACTGCACGTGGGGCCCACACTTAGTTCTCTAGCAACTGGGACCAACACCGACGTACACACAATTAACGATAGTTTGACGAAGCACAGTTAGAGTTAACAGAAATTGTATATAAATGTGCCGTTAAGAAAGTTATTGTACTATTTTTATGGGTTTTTTTAGTTTCTGTACTATTTTGTTACCACCGTGCAACTTTATGTACTGCAAATGTTATTAACTATAATATATGTAATACTACTGGATTATATTACTATCTTCATAGTGGCTCGTAACATAAGTGTGGTGTCATGTAAAATTTTATTTATTAGGTTATAGACTCATATTGCATTGCGACATGTGATGTTATAGTAACTAGGTAAGTTACTCAAACTACCTATTGCCTCATTAACTCATTGTCACATAAGCAAATTTGCTGAGTTGGACTCGATGTTACTGTTGAAGTTACTCCCACTGTGGTTAGTCTTAAGATAACATTGTTTGAAAAACAATTTTATATTACAAAACTGAGGGAGTACGTCAATTTCTTGTAGAGCTCTATTCAATCACTAACCTCACCGGCAATGGCGCCAGAAAAGAGCTTGATGTCTACTATACAACCTTCTTCTTGTAGACGTTGTTGGGCCTCCAAGTGTAGAGGTTTGTAGGACAGTAGCAAATTTCCCTCAAGTGGATGACATAAGGTTTATCAATCTGTGGGAGGCGTAGGATGAAGATGGTCTCTCTCAGACAACCCTGCAACCAAATAACAAAGAGTCTCTTGTGTCCGCACCACACCCAATACAATGGTAAATTGTATAGGTGCACTAGTTCGGTGAAGAGATGGTGATACAAGTGCAATATGGATGGTAGATATAGGTTTTTGTAATCTGAAATTAAAAAAAAGCAAGGTAACAAGTAATAAAAGTGAGAGAAAACGGTATTGCAATGCTTCGAAACAAGGCCTAGGGTTCATACTTCCACTAGTGCAAGTTCTCTCAACAATAATAGCATAATTAGATCATATAATAATCCCTCAACATGCAACAAAGAGTCACTCCAACGTCACTAATAGCGGAGAACAAACGAAGAGATTATTGTAGGGTACGAAACCACCTCAAAGTTATTCTTTCAGATCAATCCATTGGGCTATTCCTATAAGTGTCACAAATAGCCCTAGAGTTCATAGTAAAATAACACCTTACAACACAAATCAACCAAAACCCTGATGTCACCTAGATACTCCAATGTCACCACAAGTATCCGCGTGTATGATTATACGATATGCATCACACAATCTCGGATTCATCTATTCAAACCAACACAAAGAACTTCAAAGAGTGCCCCAAAGTTTCTACCGGAGAGTCAAGGCGAAAACGTGTGCCAACCCCTGTGCATAGATTCCGAAGGTCACGGAACCCGCAAGTTGATCACCAAAACATACAACAAGTGAATCAATAGAATACACCATTGTCACCATAGGTATCCCACACAAGACATACATCAAGTGTTCTCAACTCCTTAAAGACTCAATCTGATAAGATAATTTCAAAGGGAAAACTCAATCCGTTACAAGAAGGTAGAGGGGGAGAAACATCATAAGATCCAACTATAATAGCAAAGTAATATTCAAGGAAAACCTATAGCCTAAGCTTGGGGATGCCCTGGAAGGCATCCCCTCTTTCGTCTTCGTTCATCGGTAACTTTACTTGGAGTTGTATTTTTATTCACCACATGATATGTGTTTTGCTTGGAGCGTTAATTTATTTTATTTTATTTTGCTTGCTGTTTGAATAATATCCCAAGATCTTAAATTCTTAAATATTAGATTCTTCACATATTTACATAATTATTCAACTACTCATTGATCTTCACTTATATCTTTTGGAGTAGTTTGTCATTTGCTCTAGTGCTTCACTTATATCTTTTAGAGCACGACGGTGGTTTTATTTTGAAGAAATTGATGAACTCTCATGCTTCACTTATATTTTTTGAGAGTCTTAAACAACATGGTAATTGCTTTGGTTATAAATTTAGTCCTAATATGATGGGCATCCAAGAGGGATATAATAAAAACTTTCATATAAAGTGCATTGAATACTAAGAGAAGTTTGATACCTTATGATTGTTTTGAGATATGAATATGGTGTTGGGGAACATAGTATTTCAAAAATTCTCCTACGATCATGCAAGATCTATCTACTAGATGCATATCAATGAGAGGGGAGAGTGTGTCTACGTACCCTCGTAGACCGAAAGCGGAAGCGTTTATCAACGCGGTTGATGTAGTCGTACACCTTCATCCGTCCCGATCTAGTACCGAACGTATGGCACCTCTGTGTTCAGCACACGTTCAACTCGATGACGTCCTCGCCTTCCTGATCCAGCAAGACGGGCGAAGTAGTAGATGAGTTTCGGCAGCACGACGACGTGGTGACGGCTGTTGATGAAGAACAATCTTTGCAGGGCTTCGCCAAGCACTACAGAAACTAGACGGAGGATAAACTAGAGGGTTGGGGTTGCCGGCACACGGCTTGGTGTATCTTGATGTGTCTTGGGTGCTAGCCCTACCCCTCTATTTATATGTTGAGCCTTGGGGTCGAAACATGGAGTAAAAGCCTCCACAAAGTCGGTTTCACCCGAAAGGCAAGAGTCCTTCTCGGACTCCAGGGCCAGACGCCAGGGTTCCTAGCGTCTGGCCCCTGGACTCCGCAAAACTTCCTTTTGCGCTTTCCAAAAACCATGTGGGCTTGCCCGTTTGGCCCAAATAAAGTGTTCTAGTACCCAAACATTTCGGGAAACATCCGGAACCCCTTCCGGAGGTTAAACACTATTATCCCACATATCAATCTTTATCTCCGGACCATTCCGGAGTTCCTCGTCATGTCCGCGATCACATCCAGGACTCCGAATAACCTTCGGTCACCAACATACATAACTCACTAAATACTATATCGTCAGCGAACGTTTAAGCGTGCGGACCCTACGGGTTCGAGAACTATGTAGACATGACCGAGACATCTCTCTGGTCAATAACCAATAGCGGAACCTGGATGCCCATATTGGCTCCTACATATTCTACGAAGATCTTTATCGGTCGAACCACATAACAACATACGTTGTTCCCTTTGTCATCGGTATGTTACTTGCCCGAGATTCGATTGTCGGTATCTCAATACCTAGTTCAATCTCGTTACCGGCAAGTCTCGTTACTCGTTCCGTAATACATCATCTCGTGACTAACTCATTAGTCGTTTGCTTGCAAGGCTTATTATGATGTGTATTACCGAGAGGGCCCAGAGATACCTCTCCGACACTCGGAGTGACAAATCCTATTCTTGATCTATGCCAACACCACGAACACCTTCGGAGACACCTGTAGAGCATCTTTATAATCGCCCAGTTACGTTGTGACGTTTGATAGCACACAAGGTGTTCCTCCGGTATTCGGGAGTTGCATAATCTCATAGTCATAGGAACATGTATAAGTCATGAAGAAAGCAATAACAGTAAAACTAAACGATCATAGTGCTAAGCTAACGGATGGGTCTTGTCCATCACATCATTCTCCTAATGATGTGATCTTGTTGATCAAATGACAACTCATGTTTATGACTAGGAAACATAACCATCTTTGATCAATGAGCTAGTCTAGTAGAGGCATATTAGGGACATTCTATTTTCTCTATGTATTCACACATGTACTAAGTTTCCGGTTAATACAATTCTAGCATGAATAAAAGACATTTATCATGATATAAGGAAATACAAATAACAACTTTATTATTGCCTCTAGGGCATATTTCCTTCAGTCTCCAACTTGCACTAGAGTCAATAATCTAGTTCACATCGCCATGTGATTTAATACTGATAGTACACATCGTTATGTGAATAACACCCATAGTTCACATCGCCATGTGACCAACTCCCAAAGGGTTTAGTAGAGTCAAGAATCTAGTTCACATCGCCATGTGATTAACACCCAAAGAGTACTAAGGTGTGATCTTGTTTTGCTTCGTGAGAGAAGTTTAGTCAACGGGTCTGTCATATTTAGATCCGTATGTATTTCGCAAATTTCTATGTCTACAATGCTCTGCATGGAGCTACTATAGCTAATTGCTCTCACTTTTAATATGCGTCCAGATTTATACTTAGAGTCATCTGGATTAGTGTCAAAGCTTGCATCGGCGTAACTCTTTACGACGAACTCTTTATCACCTCCATAATCGAGAAATATTTCCTTACTACTCCTGTTACTAAGGATAATTTTGCCGACTATCCGGTGATCTACTCCTGGATCACTATTGCACCTCCTTGTCAAATTCATGGCAAGGTACACAACAGGTTTGGTACACAGCATGGCATACTTTATAGAACCTATGGCTGAGGCATAGGGAATGACTTTCATTCTCTCTATATTTTTCTGCCGTGGTCGGGCTTTGAGTCTTACTCAACTTCACACCTTGCAACACAAGCAAGAACTCTTTCTTTGACTGTTCCATTTTGAACTACTTCAAAAACTTGTCAAGGTATGTACTCATTGAAAAGACTTATCAAGCGTCTTAATCTATCTCTATAGATCTTGATGCTCAATATGTAAGCAGCTTTACCGAGGTCTTTCTTTGAAAAAACTCCTTTCAAACACTCCTTTATGCTTTTTAGAAAATTCTACATAATTTCCGATCGACAATATGTCATTCACATATACTTATCAGAAAGGCTGTAGTGCTCCCACTCACTTTCTTGTAAATACAGGCTTCACCGCAAGTCTGTATAAAACTATATGCTTTGATCAACTTATAAATGCGTATATTCCAACTCCGAGATGCTTGCACCAGTCCATACATGGATCGCTGGAACTTGCACACTTTGTTAGTACCTTTAGGATCGACAAAACCTTCTGGTTGCATCATATACAACTCTTCTTTAATAAATCCTTTAAAGAATGCAGTTTTGTTATCCATTTGCCAGATTTCATAAAATGCGGCAATTGCTAACATGATTCAGACAGACTTAAGCATCGCTACGGGTGAGAAAGTCTCATTGTAGTCAACTCCTTGAACTTGTCGAAAACCTTTCGCAACAAGTCGAGCTTTGTAGACAGTAATATTACCATCGGCGTCGGTCTTCCTCTTGAAGATCCATTTATTTTCAATGGCTTGCCGATCATCGGGCAAGTCAACCAAAGTCCACACTTTGTTCTCATACATGGATCCCATCTCAGATTTTATGGTCTCAAACCATTTTGCGGAATCTGGGCTCATCATCGCTTCCTCATAGTTCGTAGGTTCATCATGGTTTAGTAACATGACTTCCAGAACCGGGTTGCCGTACCACTCTGGTGCGGAACGTACTCTGGTTGATCTACGAAGTTTAGCAGTAACTTGATCCGAAGTTTCATGATCAACATCATGAGCTTCCTCACTAATTGGTGTAGGAATCACTGGAACTAGTTTTTGTGATGTACTACTATCCAATTTGGGAGAAGGTACAATTACCTCATCAAGTTCCACTTTCCTTCCACTCACTTCTTTCGAGAGAAACTCCTTCTCTAGAAAGAATCCATTCTTAGCAGCGAATATCTTGCCTTCGGATCTGTGATAGAATGTGTACCCAACAGTCTCCTTTGGGTATCTTATGAAGATACATTTCTCTGACTTGGGTTCGAGCTTATCAGGTTGAAGCTTTTTCACATAAGCATCGCAGCCCCAAACTTTAAGAAATGACAACCTTGGTTTCTTGCCAAACCACAGTTCATAAGGCGTCGTCTCAATGGATTTAGATGTTGCCCTATTTGACGTGAATGCAGCTGTCTCTGATGCATAACCCAAAACGGTAGTGGTAAATCGGTAAGAGACATCATAGACCGCACCATATCTAATAAAGTACGGTTATGACGTTCGGACACACCATTACGTTGTGGTTTTTCGGGTGGCGTGAGCTGTGAAACTATTCCACATTGTTTTAAATGAAGGCCAAACTCGTAACTTTAAATATTCGCATCCGCGATCAGATCGTGGAAACTTTTATTTTCTTGTTACGATGATTCTCTACTTCACTCTGAAATTTCTTTGAACTTTTCAAATGTTTCAGACTTGTGTTTCATCAGGTAGATATACCCATATCTGCTTAAATCATCTGTGAAGGTCAGAAAATAATGATACCCGCCGCGAGCCTCAACACTCGTTGGTCTGCATACATCAGTATGTGTGATTTCCAACAAGTCAATTTCTCGCTCCATTGTTCCGGAGAACAGAGTTTCAGTCATCTTGCCCATGAGGCATGGTTTGCAAGCACCAAGTGATTCATAATCAAGTGATTCCAAAAGCCCATCAGCATGGAGTTTCTTCATGCGCTTTACACCAAAATGACCTAAACGGCAGTGCCACAAATAAGTTGCACTATCATTATCAACTTTGCATCTTTTGGTTTCAATATTATGAATATGTGTATTACTACGATCGAGATCCAACAAACTATTTTTATTGGGTGTATGACCATCGAAGGCTTTATTCATGTAAACAGAATAACAATTATTCTATGACTTTAAATGAAAAACCGTATTGCAACAAATATGATCAAATCATATTCACGCTCAACGCAAATGCCAAATAACATTTATTTAGGTTCTACACTAATCCCAAAAGTATAGGGAGTGTGCGATGATGATCATATCAATCTTGGAACCACTTCCAACACACATCGTCACTTCACCTTTAACTAGTCTCTGTCATTCTGTAATTCTCGTTTCGAGTTACTAATTTTAGCAACTGAACCAGTATCAAATACCCAGGGGTCTCTATAAACACTAGTAAAGTACACATCAATAATCTATATCAAATATACTTTTGTTCACTTTGCCATCGTTCTTATCCGCCAAGTATCTAGGGCAGTTCCACTTCCAGTGAGCATTTCCTTTGCAGTAGATGCTAGGCTTCTCGCCCCTAGTTGGTTACCCCAAGTGGAAGGTGTGAGATGTAGTGTTGCGGAAGTTTTTCCCTTGGCAAATATACCAAGGATCGAATCCCTAGAGACTCCTAGGTTCAACAAGAAGGTGTCAACTGCTAACGGCGCCAAATATTAGCAATCAACGTGGACCTGCACACAGATACAAATAACTTTGCTCCCAACGAGTACAGAGAGGTTGTCAATCCCTCCGGCCTTGTAGTTCACAAAGGATTAAACGCAAGTGATAGTAGTGATAGATAATGTTTGCAATAGTAAATAATAGCGAAAAGTAAATAGCGGATGTGATCAATGATGGTAATATGGACCGGAGTCTCATGATGTTCACTAGTGATGTCTCTCTCCCAAAATACGATAAAACAGCTATGTGAGGTAAACGAATTACAGCTGGGCAATTGACAGGACCACGAACGCAAACCAATGCTGACTACATTGCAAGAAAGGTTGAGGTTCAAAGCATGGGCGGTACGCCAAAGTAAGTAGACCGAAATCCATCAATATCTACTACTAATCATCCACCTTGAAATATCTATCCAGAACATCTCGCTGGTATTAAGTTGCGAGCCCCACCCATAGTGTAAACTCAAAGCAACAGACAACTGCATTAAAAGAACTTTGCGTAAAGTAAACAATCCTTGCACCCGCGGGCACAAGCACCGTTGTTTTCCCCCTTGTGGCAACAACACATCCCCTAGACTCATGTTTCTGTCACTCAAACTAGTCATCGAGGGGCATGAACCCACAATCGAGCATAACGTTCCCTCTTGGAGTCACTACCTATTGCTTGGCCAAAGCAATAAATAACAACGGAGAACATGCAAGAATTACTTATGAACATAAATATAAAAGAGGTAGATCAAATATATTACTCAAGCACAATCTGAACATAATCTCATAATCCATCGGATCCCAGCAAACTCATCATAGCAACAGCATAAGGATTACATATGTGCCTCGATCATGTAGGGCAGCTCACGAGGACTAATTAGTGAAGCACAAGAACGGGAGGAGAACATCACATAGCTACTGGTCATGGACTCATGGTCCAAGGGAGACTACTCACAACTCATCTGGGAGGCGTCCATGGTGGTGGAGAGGCTCCCGGTGGTGATCCTCCCCTCCGGCAGGGTGCCGGGAAGGGTTCTCCTGGTGCTCCCGATCTTGGAAGCGGCGGCGGCGGCGGAACAGAGATGAGATCGCGAAAAAGAGTTCCTGTTTCGAGGGTTTCTCGAGACGCTTTAAATATATGCCAAAGGGGGGCATCGGAGGAGCCTCGGGGGGCCCAGGCGCCCCCCGGCGCGGCCCAGGGGGGGGGGCGCCGCCAGGGCGCCTGGAGCCCTGGTGGCTGATGGGCCTCGAACCCCTCGTTGGTTACCCCAAGTGGAAGGTGTAATATGCAGTAAGTAGAAGTGTTTTCCCTTAGCAAAGATGCCAAGGATCGAATCCCCAGAGACTCCTAGGTTCAACAGGTAGGTGTCAACTGCTAATGGCGCAATTAGCAATCAACGTGGACCTGCACACAGATACAAATAACTTTGCTCCCAACGAGTACAGAGAGGTTGTCAATCTCTCCGGCCTTGTAGTTCACAAAGGGTTAAAAGCAATGATAGTAGTGATAGATAGTGTTTTGCAATAGTAAATAAAATAGCGGAAAAGTAAATAGTGTATGTGATCAATGATGGTAATATGGACCGGAGTCTCATGATGTTCACTAGTGATGTCTCTCTCCCAAAAGACGATAAAACAGCTATGTGAGGTAACAAATTACAGTTGGGCAAACCAATGCTGACTACATTGCAAGAAAGGTTGAGGTTCAAAGCATGGGCGGTACGCCAAAGTAAGTAGACCGAAATCCCTGCATCTACTACTAATCATCCACCTTGAGATATCTATCCAGAACATCTCGCTGGTATTAAGTTGCGAGTCCCACCCATAGTGTAAACTCAATGCAACAGACAACTGCATTAAAAGAACTTTGCGTAAAGTAAACAATCCTTGCACCCGCGGGCACAAGCACCGTTGTTTTCCCCCTTGTGGCAACAGCACATCCCCTAGACTCATGTTTCTGTCACTCAAGCTAGTCATCGAGGGGCATGAACCCACAATCGAGCATAACGTTCCCTCTTGGAGTCACTACCTATTACTCGGCCAAAGCAATAAATAACAACGGAGAACATGCAAGAATTACTTATGAACTAAAATATAAAAGAGGTGAATCAAATATATTACTCAAGATCAATCTGAACATAATCTCATAATCCATCGGATCCCAGCAAACTCAACATAGCAACAGTATAAGGATTACATAGGTGCCTCGATCATGTAGGGCAGCTCACGAGGACTAATTAGTGAAGCACAAGAATGGGAGGAGAACATCACATAGCTACTGGTCATGGACTCATGGTCCAAGGGAGACTACTCACGCGTCATCCGGGAGGCGTCCATGATGGTGGAGAAGCTCCCGGTGGTGATCCTCCCCTCCGGCAGGGTGCCGGGAAGAGTTCTCCTGGTGCTCCCGATCTTGGAAGCGGCGGCGGCGGCGGAACAGAGATGGGATCGCGAAAACAAGTCCTGTTTCGAGGGTTACGGGGAACCCTTTAAATATATGCCAAAGTAGGGCACCGGGGGAGCCTCGGGGGGCCCAGGCGCCCCCCCGGCGCGGCCCGGGGGGGGGGGGGGGCGCCCACAGGGCGCCTGGAGCCCCTGTGCCCCCCAGGCTGCCCTTCGGAGGCAGTGTCGTTCCCGGATCGCTGATTTTTTATATAATTTTTCTGGGAGTTCTCGAAACGTGAAAACCTGAAATACAAAAACAGCCGAAAACAGAAACTGGCACTGGGTTGCACTGGATTAGTAAGTTAGTCCAAATATGATCAAAAGTGTATGGAAGTGTATGAATATCATAGCAATATCACCCAAAAGTGGCATGGAGCAAGCAGAAATTATAGATACGTTTTGGACGTATCAACATCCCAAGCTTAATTCCTGCTCGTCCTCGAGTAGGTAAATGATAACAAGAATAATTTCTGTGGTGACATGCTATTAACCATATAGGACTTTCTCATAGTCATATGACAAATTCTTACTGAGACAATGATTCTATAGTAATGAAGTTGTCTCAAGAGAAAATCACAAATGACTGAAAGTTTTACAACATGAAACTGAAACATCAAAAAGATTTGCAATGAACATGATGTGCAAATATGATCAAGTGATATCTAGCTTCCCCCTTTAGTGATGCAAAACATAAATGCAAGGGCACCTTCAAGGTTTAAGTGATGACTAGATACAATCATTTCAGAATAAACGATATCACAATCATGCAAAAGACAATGCTACTTTGGAACAATGCACATTACACTCAGAATGACAATCATGCTCTCAATAGTTGGTGCTTGAAGTGCTAGAGCTTTTTATTTTGAAACATGGAAGCAATTGTGTCAACGGTAGTAGTACTTCATATCTGTCATGTATAAAACATCCTATAAGTTGCAAGCCTCATGCATCGAATACTAATAGTGCTCGCACCTTGTCCTAATTAGCTCGGATCCCCATGGGTTATCATTGCATTGCATATGTTTTAACCAAGTGTCACAAAGGGGTACCTCTATGCCACCTGTACAAAGGTCCAAGGAGATAGATCGCATTTGATTTCTCGTTTTTGATAAATCTCAACTTGAGGACATCCATACCGGGACACCATAGAAAATAGATGATGGACTCCTCTTTAATGCATAAGCATATTCTCATGAGAGATTGAGGATTAAGGTCCAAGCTAAAACTTCCACCATGATGCATGGCTTTGGTTGGCGGCCCAATGTTCTTCTCTAACAATATGCATATTAATTCAACCCACGGTAAATCACCCTTACTTCAGACAAGACGGACATGCATAGCAACTCACATGATATTCGACAAAAGTGTGACAGTTGATGGCGTCCCCAGAAACATGGTTACCGCTCAGCAAGCAACTCATAAGAAATAAGATACATAGGCAACATATTCTTTACCACAATAGTTTTTAGGCTACTTTCCCATGAGCTATGTATTGCATGGTTAATTTGCTTAGTGCAGGTGTAGGTTAGCAAAAGACTAGGAGCGACCAACTAAGAGAGCAATGACGGTCATAATCATGCAGAGCGACAAAGCAATATTGAATCAGGCATGGTAGTTATATCGCTACTCAGAAACAAAAGATCATCAAGGCTTGACATACTTTCTTTACAGTCTTGAATATGCGTGAGCATACACCAAGTCAATCAAAATAAATTCTCGAAGGAAGATATTACTAAACCATACCACATCATAGGCAAACAAACCAAGTTGGTACTCCAATGACACATTGGGAACCCCCTAGCTATTTGAGATTAACCATAAGAAAATCTGAACTACTAAGCACCATCATGAAAGTAGCATCTTTATCATAGACACATTAACCCATGCAACGGAAGCAAACTCTCTTAATAAGGTGAGCATGGTAATTAAAGAGAGTTCAAGCAACCAACTAAATAAAAGCTCTTTGAAAAGATAGGCATGAATACTAAGAGCAAAGCACGATAGTAGCTATTTAAAAGACAAAGAACACACACAGCATAGATAGACATGAAAATTCTATGTAATGTTCTAGGTAGAGGTGGAGCGTGTTTCTCTCCCACATAAAGGAATGCTGGGTTCCGACTCGTTATGAAAAACTAAAAGGAAAACTAAAAGCAAGACGCTCCAAGCATAGCACATAACACATGAAGTGATAAAAATATAGTGGAACGAAAGACGAACTGATAATGTTGATGGAGAAGGAGATGCACGGGGGCATCCCCAAGCTTAGACGCTTGAGTCTCCTTGAATATTTCTAGGGGGTACACGGGGGCATCCCCAAGCTTGAGCGCTTGACACTCCTGAATCTTTTTATCATCTTCCCTCGCACACTTGAAAACTCCCTTCATACATAACTCATCATAATCTGATTAGCGAGGTTAGTACCCTTAATAAAATAATTATACCTTGCTGGAAATAAGGATATTCTTGAAGTTCTACTGTTTCTCAAGATTTCCAAAAGGTTTTTGCAAAGAAAAAACAAGTTCTCAATTTGCAAAGTGAAGGTAAGGCAAAACAGGACAGAATCTGTGAAAAACAAAACAACAGACAGTAATTGACCTGTTCGGGATACTTCTGCAACTCAAATCAAAAAACTCAGAACTGACGCACGAAAGACAATTATATAGAGAACTCTGTCGAAAAAATTCAGACCAAAAAGATGATCTCGTGATTTTATACGAATTTTTCTATCCAAGGACAGAATCTGTTTCCTGGACAGCACCTCACAACTTTTGAACTTTCTAGCAATCAGAGGCTATACTTGGCACAAATATGAAAAGTAAAGATACAATGATGATGCTACAGCAGTAAACAACATCAAGACACAACAAAAGCAAAAAATTTATTCATGTGGGCTGCCTCCCAAAAGCGCTTTCTTTTATGCCTTTAAGCTAGGCATAATGCATACATCAAGTTGTATCAATTGAACCATCATCAAGATCATCAAAAAGCTCTTCAATAATACAACTAGTCTTAAGAGGTCTCTCAAATAAAAGCCTCATAGAGATACTTCTAGGTAGAAGACCAAAAGGATAAAAGTCAAGGGAAGATTCATTTATAAATTCATCAACGATATGTGTTTCTTCCAAAGTCTTTACAGTTTCAACCCCTTTGGCAATAGGTGGATTACTTTTAGAACGGGGAGCCTTTGGAACGCGAACGAACTTAGGCTCCCTCCTTGCCGGAGTTTCTACCTTTTCGGTTTTGATCGAGGAGAAAGTAGTTCCTAAGGTATCAAATATTTCCTCAATCTTGTCCATCCTAGAAGAGTCAGAATCATGGAATTTGACGGTCTCCAAAATTTTGAAAATTTTATGCATGGAGCTATCAAGTCTGTTCAAATTCCCTTGAATCTTTCGATCCAACTCATTCATCTTATTAGTTCTTGGCATCTCTAGCTCTATTTTTTCAAGTTTTTTCATAATGTGAGCTAGGGTGATGTCCTCTCGAATGCTAACAACAGGGGGACTCCCAACAAGATTTACAATAATACTAAGAGATTCCCAAACTGGGGCCTCTAGGAAATTCCCATTGATAGCAGTATCTAGAATAAACCTATTCCAAGAAGTAATTCCAACATAAAAATTTCTAAGCAAGATAGTAGTGGGCTGCTTCTTGGTGGCTCTCTTTTGTGAATCATTAATTCTATACCAAGCATCTTTCAAACTTTCCCCACCTCTTTGTTTAAAGGTGAGAACTTCTGCCTCATCAAAGACAAAAGGACCCGACATAATGATAACTAAAGAACAAGATAACTATTTTAGTGATTTTCGATAAAAGATACTAAAGCAAATATGAAAGGTAAACTAACAAGACTAAAAAGCAAAGGTAAAAGATAGCATGCAACTCCCCTATCCTGAAGAGTGGAGTCCACGGCAACGACGCCAGAAAATACTCCTTGATGGGCCTCGAACCCCTCGTTGGTTACCCCAAGTGGAAGGTGTAAGATGCAGTAAGTAGAAGTGTTTTCCCTTAGCAAAGATGCCAAGGATCGAATCCCCAGAGACTCCTAGGTTCAACAGGTAGGTGTCAACTGCTAACGGCGCAATTGGCAATCAACGTGGACCTGCACACAGATACAAATAACTTTGCTCCCAACAAGTACAGAGAGGTTGTCAATCTCTCCGGCCTTGTAGTTCACAAAGGGTTAAAAGCAATGATAGTAGTGATAGATAGTGTTTTGCAATAGTAAATAAAATAGCGGAAAAGTAAATAGTGTATGTGATCAACGATGGTAATATGGACCGGAGTCTCATGATGTTCACTAGTGATGTCTCTCTCCCAAAAGACGATAAAACAGCTATGTGAGGTAACAAATTACAGCTGGGCAATTGACAGGACCACGAACGCAAACCAATGCTGACTACATTGCAAGAAAGGTTGAGGTTCAAAGCATGGGCGGTACGCCAAAGTAAGTAGACCGAAATCCATCTGCATCTACTACTAATCATCCACCTTGAGATATCTATCCAGAACATCTCGCTGGTATTAAGTTGCGAGTCCCACCCATAGTGTAAACTCAATGCAACAGACAACTGCATTAAAAGAACTTTGCGTAAAGTAAACAATCCTTGCACCCGCGGGCACAAGCACCGTTGTTTTCCCCCTTGTGGCAACAGCACATCCCCTAGACTCATGTTTCTGTCACTCCAGCTAGTCATCGAGGGGCATGAACCCACAATCGAGCATAACGTTCCCTCTTGGAGTCACTACCTATTACTCGGCCAAAGCAATAAATAACAACGGAGAACCTGCAAGAATTACTTATGAAATAAAATATAAAAGAGGTGAAGCAAATATATTACTCAAGATCAATCTGAACATAATCTCATAATCCATCGGATCCCAGCAAACTCAACATAGCAACATCATAAGGATTACATAGGTGCCTCGATCATGTAGGGCAGCTCATGAGGACTAATTAGTGAAGCACAAGAACGGGAGGAGAACATCACATAGCTACTGGTCATGGACTCATGGTCCAAGGGAGACTACTCACGCGTCATCCGGGAGGCGTCCATGGTGGTGGAGAAGCTCCCGGTGGTGATCCTCCCCTCCGACAGGGTGCCGGGAAGAGTTCTCCTGATGCTCCCGATCTTGGAAGCGGCGGCGGTGGCGGAACAGAGATGGGATCGCGAAAAGAAGTCCTGTTTCGAGGGTTACGGGGAACCCTTTAAATATATGCCAAAGTAGGGCACCGGGGGACCTCGGGGGGCCCAGGCGCCCCCCCGGCGCGGCCCAGGGGGGGGGGCGCCCACAGGGCGCCTGGAGCCCCTGTGCCCCCCCTAGGCTGCCCTTCGGAGGCAGTGTCGTTCCCGGATCGCTGATTTTTTATATAATTTTTCTGGATTTTTCTGGGCAGTTCTCGAAACGTGAAACCTGAAATACAAAAACAGCCGAAAACAGAAACTGGCACTGGGGTTCACTGGATTAGTAAGTTAGTCCAAATATGATCAAAAGTGTATGGAAGTGTATGAATATCATAGCAATATCACCCAAAAGTGGCATGGAGCAAGCAGAAGTTATAGATACGTTTTGGACGTATCAGTGGCCCCCCCGGCTGTCCTTCGGATGCACGGTAGTTTCTGGAACGCTTATTTTTTATATAATTTTTCTGGATTTTTCCTGGCAGTTCTCGTAATGTGAAAACCTGAAATACAAAAACAGCCGAAAACAGAAACTGGCACTGGGGTGCACTGAGTTAATAGGTTAGTCCAAATATGATCAAAAGTGTATGGAAGTGTATAAATATCATAGCAATATCACCCAAAAGAGGCATGGAGCAAGCAGAAATTATAGATACGTTTTGGACGTATCAACATCCCCAAGCTTAATTCCTGCTCGTCCTCGAGTTGGTAAATGATAACAAGAATAATTTCTGTGGTGACATGCTATTAACCATATAGGACTTTTTCATAGTCATATGACAAAAGCTTACTGAGATAATGAATCTGTAGTAATTAAGTTGCCTCATGAGAAAATCACAAAGAACTGAAAGTTTTACAATATGATACTGAAACATCAAATAGATTTGCAATGAATATGATGTGCAAATATGATAAAGTGATATCTAGCTTGCCCCCTTTAGTGATGCAAAACATAAGTGCAGGGGCACCTCCAAGGTTTAAGTGATGACTAGATACAATGATTTCAAAATAAGCGATATCACAATCATGCAAAAGACAATGCTACTTTGGGACAATGCACATTACACTCAGAATGACAATCATGCTCTCAGTAGTTGGTGCTTTGAAGAAGGTAGGTGGAGACTCAACATAAAAGTAAAAGAATGGCCCTTCGCAGAGGGAAGCAGGGATTTCTCATGTGCTAGAGCTTTTTATTTTGAAAACATAGAAACAATTTTGTCAACGGTAGTAGTACTTCATATGTGTTATGCATAAGACATCCTATAAGTTGCAAGCCTCATGCATCGAATACCAATAGTGCTCGCACCTTGTCCTAATTAGCTCGGATTTCCATGGAATATCATTGCATTACATATGTTTCAACCAAGTGTCATAAAGGGGTACCTCTATGTCACCTGTACAAAGGTCCAAGGAGATAGATCACATTTGATTTCTCGTTTTTGATAGATCTCAACTTGAGGACATCCATACCGGGACAACATAGAAAATAGATAATGGACTCCTCTTTAATGCTTAAGCATATTCTCATAAGAGATTTAGGATTAATGTCCAAGCTAAAACTTTCACCATGATACATGGCTTTGGTCGGCGGCCCAATGTTCTTCTCTAACAATATGCATACTCAAACCATTAAACCCATGGCAAATCACTCTTACTTCAGACAAGATTAACATGCATAGCAACTCACATGATTTTCAACAAAAGTGTAACAGTTGATGGCGTCCCCAGAAACATGGTTACCGCTCAGCAAGCAACTTATAAGAAATAAGATACATAGGCAACATATTCTTTACCACAATAGTTTTTAAGCTACTTTCCCATGAGCTATGTATTGCCAAAACTGAAGGTTTTAAAGGTAGCACATGTAAATTTACTTGGAGTGGCGGTGAAATACCACATATAGGTAGGTATGGTGGACTCATATGGCATAACTGGTTTAAAAGGATGTGGATGCACAAGCAGTTAGTCCGCTTAGTACAGGTGGAGGTTAGCAAAAGACTGGGAGCGACCAACTAAGAGAGCAATGACGGTCATAATCATGCAGAGCGACAAAGCAACATTGAATCAGGCATGGAAGTTATATCGCTACTCAGAAATAAAAGATCATCAAGGCTTGAGCGCTTGACACTCCTGAATCTTTTTATCATCTTCCCTCGCACACTTGAAACTCCCTTCATACATAACTCATCATAATCTGATTAGCGAGGTTAGTACCCATAAAATAATAATTGTACCTTGCTGGAAATAAAGATATTCTTGAATTCTATTGTTTCTCAAGATTGCCAAAAGGTTTTTGCAAAGAAAAAGCAAGCTCTTGGTTTGCAAAATGAAAGAAAGGCAAAACAGGACAGAATCTGTGAAAAACAGAACAACAGGTAGTAATTGATTTGTTCGGGGCACTTATGCAACTCAAATCAAAAAACTCAGAACAGACACACGAAAGACAATTATAGAGAACGCTGTCGAAACAATTCAGACCAAAAAGATGATCTGGTGATTTTATACGAATTTTTCTATCTAAGGACAGAATCTGTTTCCTGGACAGCACCTCACAACTTTTGAACATTCTAGCAATCAGAGGCTATACTTGGCACAAAATTGAAAAGCAAAGATACAATGATGATGCTACTGTAGTAAACAACATCAAGACATAACAAAAGCAAAATAAAATTTTTATTCATGTGGGCTGCCTCCCAAAAGCGCTTTCTTTTAGCCATAAAGATAGGCTTAAGATTTTAATGATGCTCTCGTACGAATAAGAGTTGAAGAACAAAAGAGAGCATCAAGAAGCAAATACCAAACACATTTAAGCCTAACATGCTTCCTATGCATAGGAATATTGCAAGAAAATAAATTATTGAAGCATAAAGCAACTAGCATAGGAAGGCAAAACAAGCATAACTTCAAAACCTTCAACATAAAGAGAGGGAACTTAATATTACTGAAATATCTATAAGCATATGTTCCCTTCTCATAATAATTTTCAGTGGGATCACGAATAAACTCAACAATATAAGCATCACATAAAGCATTGTTACCATGATCCACATGCAAAAAGGTACTCTTACTCTCCACATAAGCATCATGAAGAGGATAAAACTTAGTATAAAAGAGAGACATAAGCTCTTGCCAATCAAGCAAGTGCGAGTTATCGAGAAGCTTATACCAATCTGAAGCTTTATCTATAAGTGATACGGCGAACAATGTCCTCATGACAAACTCCCTTGATACACCCGCAAGCTTAAATAATGAACATAATTGTGACAGATATAGCAAGTGTTCACCGGGATGTCTGTCTCCTGCATAACGATTAGCCAAAACATAATCGATAATACCAGCTGGTATTTTATAGGGCACAATTTCAGTAGGGGGAGGAGCAACCACCACAGGTGTGGGGCGTCTTCCCACAAGCAACGATCCAATAGCAAGGTTGTCCATAAGCATAACTAGTGAAAAGACATAAAGAAAACTGAAAGGTAAACTAACAAGACTAAAAAGCAAAGGTAAAAGATAGCGTGCAACTCCCCTATCCTGAAGAGTGGAGTCCCCGGCAACGGCGCCAGAAAAATTCTTGCTAGGCTTCTCGCCCCTCGTTGGTTACCCCAAGTGGAAGGTGTGAGATGTAGTGTTGCGGAAGTTTTTCCCTTGGCAAAGATACCAAGGATCGAATCCCCAGAGACTCCTAGGTTCAACAAGAAGGTGTCAACTGCTAACGGCGCCAGATATTAGCAATCAACGTGGACCTGCACACAGATACAAATAACTTTGCTCCCAACGAGTACAGAGAGGTTGTCAATCCCTCCGGCCTTGTAGTTCACAAAGGATTAAACGCAAGTGATAGTAGTGATAGATAATGTTTGCAATAGCAAATAATAGCGAAAAGTAAATAGCGGATGTGATCAATGATGGTAATATGGACCGGAGTCTCATGATGTTCACTAGTGATGTCTCTCTCCCAAAAGACGATAAAACAGCTATGTAAGGTAAACGAATTACAGCTGGGCAATTGACAGGACCACGAACGCAAACCAATGCTGACTACATTGCAAGAAAGGTTGAGGTTCAAAGCATGGGCGGTATGCCAAAGTAAGTAGACCGAAATCCATCAATATCTACTACTAATCATCCACCTTGAGATATCTATCCAGAACATCTCGCTGGTATTAAGTTGCGAGCCCCACCCATAGTGTAAACTCAAAGCAACAGACAACTGCATTAAAAGAACTTTGCGTAAAGTAAAAAATCCTTGCACCCGCGGGCACAAGCACCGTTGTTTTCCCCCTTGTGGCAACAACACATCCCCTAGACTCATGTTTCTGTCACTCAAACTAGTCATCGAGGGGCATGAACCCACAATCGAGCATAACGTTCCCTCTTGGAGTCACTACCTATTACTTGGCCAAAGCAATAAATAACAACGGAGAACATGCAAGAATTACTTATGAACATAAATATAAAATAGGTAGATCAAATATATTACTCAAGCACAATCTGAACATAATCTCATAATCCATCGGATCCCAGCAAACTCATCATAGCAACAGCATAAGGATTACATATGTGCCTCGATCATGTAGGGCAGCTCACGAGGACTAATTAGTGAAGCACAAGAACGGGAGGAGAACATCACATAGCTACTGGTCATGGACTCATGGTCCAAGGGAGACTACTCACAACTCATCCGGGAGGCGTCCATGGTGGTGGAGAGGCTCCCGGTGGTGATCCTCCCCTCCGGCAGGGTGCCGGGAAGGGTTCTCCTGGTGCTCCCGATCTTGGAAGCAGCGGCGGCGGCGGAACAGAGATGAGATCACGAAAAAGAGTTCCTGTTTCGAGGGTTTCTCGAGACGCTTTAAATATATGCCAAAGGGGGGCATCGGAGGAGCCTTGGGGGGCCCAGGAGCCCCCCCGGCGCGGCCCAGGGGGGGGGGGGGGCGCCGCCAGGGCGCGTGGAGCCCTGGTGGCCCCCCTGGCTGTCCTTCGGACGCATGGTAGTTTTTGGAACGCTGATTTTTTATATAATTTTTCTGGATTTTTCCTGGCAGTTCTCGTAATGTGAAAACCTGAAATACAAAAACAGCCGAAAACAGAAACTGGCACTGGGGTGCACTGAGTTAATAGGTTAGTCCAAATATGATCAAAAGTGTATGGAAGTGTATAAATATCATAGCAATATCACCCAAAAGAGGCATGGAGCAAGCAGAAATTATAGATACGTTTTGGACGTATCAGTAGAAGCACTTAATTTTAGGCTTGAGTTTAGCTTTGGGTTTCTTCATGGGAGTGACAACTTGCTTGTCATTCTTCTTGAAGTTCCGCTTCTATCCCTTTGCCCTTTACTTGAAACAAGTGGTCTTGTTAACCATCAACACTTGATGCTATTTCTTGATTTCTACCTTCGCCGATTTCAGCATCGCGAAGAGCTCGGGAATTACTTTTGTCATCCCTTGCATATTATAGTTCATCACGAAGTTCTACTAACTTGGTGATAGTGACTAGAGAACTTTGTTAATTACTATCTTATCTGGAAGATTGACTCCCACTTGATTCAAGCAATTGTAGTACCCAGACAATCTAAGCACATGCTCACTAGTTGAGTTATTCTCCTCCATCTTGTTGGCATAGTACTATCAGAGGTCTCATACCTCTTGACACGGGCATGAGTATGAAATACTAATTTCAACTCTTGGAACATCTTATATGCTCCGTGGCGTTCAAAACATTTTTGAAGTCCCGGTTCTAAGCCGTAAAACATGGTGCACTAAACTATCAAGTAGTCATCATACCGAGGTTTTGTCAAAACGTTCATAACCTCTGCATCTGCTCCTGCAATAGGTCTCTCACCTAGCGATGCATCAAGGACATAATTCTTTTGTGCAGCAATGAGGATAATCCTCAGATCACGGACCTAGTCCGCATCATTGCTACTAACATCTTTCAACTTAGTTTTCGCTTGGAACATATAGACAATAAACGGGGAGCAACATCGCGAGCTATTGATGTACAACATAGATATGCTAATACTACCAGGACTAAGTTCATGATAAATTAAA
Source organism: Secale cereale (assembly GCA_902687465.1). Lineage (NCBI taxonomy): Eukaryota > Viridiplantae > Streptophyta > Magnoliopsida > Poales > Poaceae > Secale > Secale cereale. Next base: position 518,730,533 of record LR738711.1, read on the forward strand.
GTTCAATTAATCAAATTACTAAAGAACTCCCACTTAGATAGACATCCCTCTAGTCATCTAAAAGATCACATGATCCAAATCAACTAAACCATGTCCGATCATCACGTGAGATGGAGTAGTTTTCAATGGTGAACATCTTATGTTGATCATATCTACTATATGATTCACGCTCGACCTTTCGGTCTCCAGTGTTCCGAGGCCATGTCTGTACATGCTAGGCTCGTCAAGTTTAACCCGAGTATTCCGCATGTGCAAAACTGTTTTGCACCCGTTCTATGTGAACGTAGAGCCTATCACACCCGATCATCACATGGTGTCTCGGCACGAAGAACTTTCACAACGGTGCATACTCAGGGAGAACACTTGTACCTTGATATTTTGTAAGGGGTCATCTTATAATTCTACCGTCGTACTAAGAAAAATAAGAAGCATAATAAAATAAACATCACATGCAATCAAAATATGTGACATGATATGGCAATCATCATCTTGTGCTTTTGATATCCATCTCCAAGGCACCGTTATGATCACCACCGTCACCGGCGCGACACCTTGATCTCCATCGTAGCATCGTTGTCGTCTCGACAACTATTGCTTCTACGACTATCGCTACCGATTAGTGATAACGTAAAGCAATTACATGGCGACTGTATTTCATACAATAAAGCGACAACTATATGGCTCCTGCCAGTTGCCAATAACTTTACAAAACATGGTCATCTCATACAATAACGTATAACTCATCATGTCTTGATCATATTACATCACAGCATGCCCTGCAAAAACAAGTTAGACGTCCTCTACTTTGTTGTTGCAAGTTTTACTTGGCTGCTACGGGCTTAGCAAGAACTGTTCTTACCTACGCATACAAAACCACAACGATTTTTTGTCAAGTATGTGATGTTTTAACCTTCACAAGGACCGGGCGTAGCCACACTTGATTCAACTAAAGTTGGAGAAACTGACACCCGCCAACCACCTGTGTGCGAAGCACGTCGGTAGAACCAGTCTCGTGTAAGCGTACGCGTAATATCGGTCCAGGCCGCTTCATCAAACAATACCGCCGAATCAAAGTATGACATGCTAGTAAGCAGTATGACTAGTATCATCCACAACTCACTTGTGTTCTACTCGTGCATATCATCTACGCATAGACCTGGCTCATGATGCCACTGTTGGGGAATGTAGTATTTCAAAAATTCTCCTACGATCACGCAAGATCTATCTACTAGATGCATAGCAACGAGAGGGGAGAGTGTGTCTACTGTGGGGACCCCGACTTATGAGTCGAGATCACCGAATGTACGTGTATAGTGACCCCAGAGATCAATACTCACTGAGCACACAGAAGCTGAATAACAAGAGTCTTACATCCATACATACCGTCTTACACAAATTATGACCATTATGGCCAAGTATTACATAGATAAAGCCTCACGGGCTGAATAGCAAATAAACTCGAATAGTGGAAGTCTTCGTAGATAAGTAGAACCCATGCCATCTGCATTAACCCTACAGGCATTCTGACTGGGAAAGCGTCCTAGTTCGCATGTTCGTCTCCATAGAATTCTTCTTCAAATTCCTGCTCATCCATGCCTGGCTAATTAAATAACCAGTGGCAAACCAATGAGTACTATTAATGTACTCGCAAGCAACCCATGATTTGGTTCAAGGTAACAATGCAAGTTGCACAACAAATGAGCAACCTAGCTACAAGCTAGATAAGATATTCTACCATTTTGTGAGACATGCATCAATGTACTTGGGTAACCTCGAGGACAGGTTACATATATCAACATAAATAGAGTTCAAATCATTACTGGCTCTTTCAACGCGTCAAGTCACCACCTTGACTCAATACACACACACACACACACACACATATATTCACCAAGATTGTAAAATTCTGGACAAAGTTTAAATAGCACCTCCCAACAGTCCATGACCGTGGGCACGACTATTCGAATAGTTTTACACTCTGCAGAGGTTGCGCACTTTACCCACAAGATCCGGGAAGTTTTCATGTCATCCACGATCCCGCAGTACCTCAAGTACTCGGGGAAGCACCCAATCATTACCTTTCCCTAGACAACCCTAACATAGGGTCCACTCGTTGGTGCACAACCCTCGTGTACAAATAAAAGATCGTGGAACTTTGCCATTTTTACATTGTCACGCATACATGAAGGGACCAATGGTGTGTCCGGTGCCCTATAAAAAACAGTCATGGCCGCCTATCCAAGCATGACCCCGTCCCGAGAGTGACCTCAAGTCTCCCCCGTCACTAGTAATGTGGGCACCATGCTAGTATCAGCCAAAGTAATCAATAATGCCCCGTCCCATAAAGGGGTAGAGTGGTTGCACATGTTTGGTTGGGACGGTAATCACACATAAATCTAATCCATCATTTTACCCATACACGAAAAGCTCTCTTTGGTACACCACTTCTTCCTCAAGTGGTGTCCTTAATTCAACATCACCCTCGGGCATTAGGGGCACCCGATGGGGTTTTCGAAAGAATGCAACCATGAAGAGTTCATGATTCACATGCAACATTATGCATCAATAACTAATCTTTTGGCATTGCATCTATGCACAAGTTAGAGTTATGAGTAGGGATATGCACCATGTGGTGGTTCCCAACAAGTTCACCACCGTCATATTTTCATCATCATGCAATCGGAAAAGGGTACCGATGAACAAGAGGGGTGTCATGGTCAAAGGACTGCTTTCCTGGATTGGCTTGGTCTTCAAAGTCTTCAAATCCTTCTCCTTTTCCTTCTTCAGCAACTTCGTCAAATACGATATCTAATCATCGCAATAAAATATGGAGAAATAAGACAATAATAAAAACAGAAAAATCAAAGTGCTCAGAAAAATGTCAACTTGTTTTTATAAAATACTAGAAGGAAAACTAAGAGGGCAAAAATTCTTAGTTTTGGATTTGGAGTGACATAATAGGGTGAATGGATTTTTGAACAGGGGTTTTATTATTCAAATTTGAATTTTAATTTGAACAGTACAGAAAAGGTTCATGAATATGTGTGAAAGTTATATCATTAAATATGTTGGAATATTACAAGTTTTTAGAAGTTGAAATAAATTAATTTGGATAATTATTTTATCCTGTAGATTTATTTGAAAAATCTACAGAAAAGAAAAAGAAAAAGGACACTGTGCAACTAGGCCAGAACGACCTCAGTGCACAGGCCTAGAGGGTTTTCGGCCCGGGCGAGCGGAGCGGCGCACGCGCGCCAGGTTTAAACCTGACGGGCGGGGCCCAACGGCCAGTGGGAGAGAGGGGAGGCGAGAGGGATGGGAGGCTGACAGGCGGGGCCCACCTGTCATCCCTAACCCCCGTCCAGATGGCTGGCGAGCTCACCGACGGCGATGCAGGGCACGGCAGGGCGAGCTGAGGGCAGGGATGGAGTCAGCGCGGAGTCGCCGTTCGGGTGGTGGTGGAGGCGGTCGCCGGAGCGGTCAGGTTCGCCGGCGACGAGGTTGTACGGCGGAGGGGCGTCGGGTGGTGGTTGCTTCGGTCGTTTCCGACTACAACAGAGAGGGGAAAGAGAGAGAGGAAAGGGTCAGTGAGGCTTGGCGGTTCCAGATCGACGCTCGGGAATGGCGGGGACGGCTCGTACCGAGCAGACGAGGGCGAGCCGCCACAGCGGAGCTCAAGCTCTATCTCGAGCTCGAGAGCTTCTGGGAGAGAGCTGGGAGTGTAGGGGGCGCTTGAGTGAGTCCGGAGGCGAGTGGTGGAGAGGAGATGGCTCGGGGACGCCTTTTTATAGGCGGGCGGCGGTCCACCGAGGAGGTGTGCACGGGCGAGCTTTTTGCGGTCGCTACGGGCCACGAGGGCTCGTCGGGGCGTGTCTGGGGTGCTCGTGGGCGTGGTTCACGTCTAGAGAAGGGAAGGGAAGGAGCGGGGGAAGGCTCCACAGGCTCGCGTGTGTGAGGCCAAAGATTGGAGCTCGCGGGCGGCCGGTGCGCGTGCGAGGGAAGCCATAGGAGGGAGAAGGAGGAGGGGGACAGGGCCGTGGCATGTCGCGGACGTCGAGGCGCCTCGGCTGGCGCGAGGAGGAGGCCCGAGGTGGTCGGAGGCGCCGGGTGAGGAGCGGCTACAGTGCCAGAGCGCACTGTAGCGTGCTCCAGAGCGCGCATATGGCCGGCATGGCATTCTTTTTGCCCTGTGGCCATGGCCTCCAGTGTCTAGAGGATAAGGGAGACAATAAACAACATGGAATTGGCATTGGATGCTCTGGAGGGCTTCTAGAAGGAGAGAGGATTGAGAAAGAAGGGTGAAAGGGGCTGTCCAGAGATGTAAAATGGGGTTTTACCCCCCCTCAATCATTGAGCTGCGGTACAGCCTTTGCTACTGGAGGTAGAAGAGGTCTTGGGGGTGCTGTGGCAAGAACTTGAGGCAAGGGGAAATAGTGGAAGGGGTCAAAACAAGGGTTTTGGTAAAATAGCAGAAGGTGTTTGATGATGTTTTGGGCAAGCAAATGGGTTTCATTTGGCATGATACTCCACAGGATGAAATGGCACATATAATTAGGCCCTTTCACCAAATTAGAGCTCATTTGGGCAAAGTTGCCAATGCAACTTTTGTAAACCCTAGAAATCAACAGAAATGGATTTTCCAAGATTTAGTCAAGCAAATCATCCCTTCTTGATGCACCACTTGGTGTAGTGTCATCATTTGGGGTTGTGTGCTTGTCCCCCAAATTTGGGGTCACAAGTAAAAAGTTGGTAATGTAAAGTTGTTCAAATTTGAATCTGAACAAAAATGATTTTGGGGCACTTTGATCAAGTTACCCTTTTCCAAAACTTGTGCTATTTGGTATAGATGCATAATTAGACCATTTTAGCATGTGTACCAAGTTTGAGAGTATTTGGACAAGTTTGGCAATGTAAAGTTGCTCAAACTTCAAAATGGACAGAAATGGTGTTGAGGGGATTTGATGATGTTTTCTTTCTCCCCAAGTCATGAGGCTTGGCAGGATCATCAAATATGCCATACTTGACATGATAGAATTTCCTTGGAATTTTTAGGGAATATTTCCTTTGTAAATATTTCAAAAGCTTGAAATATCAAGAAAGGGTTTCTGAGGGATTTGCCCAATATTTTGAACATGACCATGTGTTGAAACTCTTATACGTGGACAATATATGTCCTAAGAGTCTCTCCGAATTTTGACAAATATTTTTGAAATAGCTAAATAATTTTTACATATTAAAGACTATTTCTGGCCTAAAGAAAAAGCCTTTAAGTAAAATAGGAAAATAACTTTTAAAATTATAATTTTGTGGTTTCTGGGAGTCCTATACCTAATAGGATTCAAACATACCTTTTCAAAGATTTTTATCACCTTAAATCAAGTACTTCCAATGCAAATCTTAATTCAGGGGTTTTTGGAAAACTAATTTTACAAAATACTATTTGGCCAAAATATTTTTGTAAGGATGTACTATACTGTCCTATACACATTGTATGATCATTGGGCAGAAGTTTGGGGCAAGGAGATGAAGTATAGAAGGTGAGGCTATGTTGACTTTTAAAGAGCACTTGAAATCAGAGAGAGAGAAAATTCAATTCCAAATAAAAGCCAAATGATGCAAAAAGTTTTTGTTGATCCAAATTTTCATGCTTTATTAATGCAATAACCATGTTACAAAATGCAGGGTGTGACAGACCTACCCCCCTTACAAGAATCTCGTCCCCGAGATTCCTAAACTAGGCTTTCAAAGAGATCGGGATACTCGGATCTAAGATAGTCTTCACGTTCCCAGGTTGCTTCTGCTTCCGTGTGGTTGCTCCATTGGACCTTGAAGTACTTGATGGTGCGGCTTCACGTTCGTCGTTCTGCTTCATCTAGAATGCAAATGGGCCTCTCACGGTAGGTCAAATCAGGCTGAAGGTCAATGGCTTGGTGATCGACATCCTTGTAGAGATCAGGCTTGTCCGGAACTTGGAGACACTTTCGGAGTTGTGACACATGGAAAACATTGTGCACATCGGATAGTTCAGGTGGTAGTTCCAACTGGTAAGCCACTTCTCCTCATCATGCAGTGATCTCAAAGGGGCCAATAAACCTTGGTGCGAGCTTCCCCTTAACGTGGAAACGCTTGGTTCCCTTAAGTGGAGTTACCCGCAGGTACACATGGTCTCCGACTTGGAAGTTCACTTGTCGGCATCGAGTGTCAGCATAACTCTTCTGTCTAGACTTGGTTGTCTTCAAATGCTCTCTGACTAGCTGCACTTGTTCTTCTGCTTCGTGGAGAATATCTGGTCCAAAGACTAGTCCTTCTCCGGTCTCTGACCAATTGAGGGGTGTGCGGCACTTGCGTCCGTACAACATCTCAAATGGTGGCATCTGAAGGCTAGACTGATAACTGTTGTTGTAGGAGAACTAGGCAAAAGGGAGGCAATATTCCCACTTGGCTCCATATGCCAAGACACAGGCTCGGAGCATGTCTTTGAGTATTTGTTTCACTCGCTCTGTTTGACCTCCGGTCTGCGGGTGGAAAGCCGTGCTGAAAGACAACTTGGTTCCCAGGGCCTCTTGGAACTTCTTCCAGAATCTTGAGGTAAACTGGGTCCCTCGATCTGACACAATCTCCTTAGGAACACCATGAAGGCTTACGATTCTGTCGATGTAGATAGTTGCCAGCTGGTTGCCATCGTAGGTAGTCTTGACAGGAATGAAATGGGCTACTTTGGTCAAATGGTCAACTATGACCCAGATGGAGTCATGTCCTTTATTCGACCTTGGTAATCCAGTGATGAAATCCATTCCGACTTTATCCCACTTCCACTCAGGAACCTTGTGTAATGCCCCAGATGTAACACTTTCCCAATATGGCAATATATAAACTTTGGCTTCATCAATTCCTTTCCGGGGTCTTCTTTCTTTTCGGGTTCTTCGTTTTGTCGTGTGCGTGTGTGCATTTCAGCCATGTCATGTTGTCATGTGCATTGCATTGCATTTGTGTTGTCACTTGCATCCGGTCCCACTCGTCTCGTCCCGTTGTCCGTTTCGAGTTCGGACGCTCTCAAACGTGCCCGTGGCATCCCCGAGTCCTTCTTTCGTGTGTGCCCATGTAACGTTCCCGGAATGACGCAAGACTTGTCGTGCGATGTTGTTTTGGTACGTGTAGGCCGCTTGTCAAGTTTCGTCGCGTTTGGAGTTCGTTTGGTACTCCAACGGTTGAGGCCCAAGACCCCCTCCACAACAGCCCACTAACCCAGCACAACCCTTCCCATCATCTCGGTCGTCGAATTGTGATCGCGTGGCCGAAAACCGCTCCCCATTTGGACTCTCCTAGCTCCTTGTGCCTATAAAAACGTCCCCCCATGTCCATTTTTCGGGCAAAACCCTAGCCTACTCCTAGCTCCAGCCCCGCCTCGGAATCCGTGCCGGGCGGACGTGTCCGACCCGGGCCGGACAAATTTCTCCACCGCAACTCCCACCGCGCGGGCCCGCCGGGCCCGAGGCCGGCCCCCGCGGCCCGCATCGCCAACCGCGCCCGCGCCCCGTCCTTCCTCAGCGCCGGCCGCCGCCGCCGCCGCGCTCGGCGCCGGAGGTCCCCGTCGCTCCGCCGCCGGCGCCGGCCACGCCGCCGCTCGACGCTGGCCGCATCACCGCCTGCCACCAGTCACCGTCGCCCCGAGTCTCTAGCGCCGCCCCGGCCGCCCTCCGCTGCGCGCCGCTCCGCCGGCGAGGCCCAAGCCGCCGGAGCAGGCCGCCACGCTCCCTCGCCGGAGACGCCGAGCCGCCGGCCTCCCTCTCTCGAAGCAGCCGCCGGCCCCGATCCAGATCGACCGGATCCAGCCGAACCCAAACAGGTCCCGCGCCCGTAACCCGCTCCGCGCCCGCGCCCGATCCGCTGGGTCAACCCGATCCGCGAGGTAGCCCTCCTTTTTTTCACTAAGTCCTTTTTGATCTTGTTGTCTGATGGCATTTTGTGATGGCGATATCTTTTAGTGCGCTAGTCCGATTTGTGAATATGATATGTCAAAATGACCATGGTGATGTGTACTACGTTTTGTTCCATTGTGTCATGCATGTTTGAGTTCATCTAGATATCTTAATCTTCGTGACAAGAGTGCTACATGATATAAACTGCCGCTACTTGTTATTTTCATGCCATGTTTGAGATGTGATAACTTGGTGCATGTTTATCCAAATGAAGCAAATGAGATGTCAAAATATTCATCATGAGATGCTCTACATGTTGGTTGCTGTAGCATGCATGGTAGAGTTCATATTGCCATGTTTATCCCTTTTGCAAAAGTGCAAGTGGCTGTTAGGTTTTGTAATTTGTTACGAGATGCCTAGTTGAGGAGCTCGTTGCTATTGATGTGTTTGCCCCCATGTCGCATGCTCATATGTTTTAGATTCCCCATCATGTGTTATTTGCTGTGGTGCAAACCTTTTGCCATGTTATGATTTAAGATGACTTAAACATGCTCGCAAACATGCCATGCTAATGTTACTGTTTTAACACTTAATGAAATTTCATTAAGTCTGGAATCTGTAATATCCTGATGCTATTTTTGCTTGATGCCCTAGGAAAATCCATGTTAGTTTTGGGGTGGCCATTGATCATTCCTTGTTGTATATGTTGTTGTCTATCCATCCATGCCCTCACTTGCTCATTTGGGTTGCTGTAGCTTATTTAATTCTTGCTCCCAAGTTGCTATAAAATATTACTGTCAGGTTTTTAGTGTCATGATCAAAATGTTGTAGCTTGTTGCTATCGATCCATGCCTCCTATGGAGTTGCTCCAATGGAGTTGTTTGCTGTAGGATATGTCTACTTCATGTCCATGCTTCTTGTCACCATGTTTGAGTGCTGTAGAGTATATATTTCTTGCTCCAAAGTTGCTATGTGGCTGTTAGTTTCAGCTTTGCATTGTTTCTTGTTTCGAGTGTATGTGTTGAACCGTTGCTCCGTTTTGAGCAAGTCTTATATGAAACTTGTGTGATTTTGCATGTATATTAATAATATCATCTTGTTTACATGCTTGGAGTATGTTTGCTTGATGTTGGGTGCATCTTGCACCGTTGCCATGCTTATCTTGTTTTGATCATATCTTCTAGACCGTAGCTCCGTTCTAAACAAACTTTATATGAAACTTGACTAGAATTTCGTGTAGATTATCATGGTGCATGTTAACTTAATGTTTAACAACTTTAACTTAAGGTTTGTCCAGATCTGAACTAATTTCAAACTATGTATATGAGGACTTACCAGATATGTCTTAAGTAGTTTCCGGCCTCATTTAAACTTGTTGTTCTTATGTTGTTTCTCTGTGCTTCCTACCTTGCCATGTTTTGCATCCTAAATAGACTTGTCTTGCATCCTACTTGCTTGAGCATATTGTCTTGTTCTTGTGTTGTTCTGGTGTGCTTCCTACTTTGACATGTTATGCATCCTAAGTGCATATGCAGTGCATCCTAAGTGCATCATATGTGCATCCTATAGATTGTGCATTGCACCTTGTTTGATTTTATGCCTCGTGTGTTCTTGTGTCGAGTAGAGCCGGAAGCCGAGACCGAGTACGAGAACGAGGTTACTACCGAGGTTGAGCACGAGGAGCCGTCTTACGATCCCATCGGCGACTCGACATGCAAGATGACCTGACCCAGATATCATTACTATCTTTGCCTATTGCTAGAAGTCTCGCTCTTTAGCTTATTGCCTCAATGCCCATGTTTGTTTGTCATCCTCCTATTGTAACCATGAATCTGTCTAACCACCCAACCTAGCAAACCTTTGCTTGGCTAAGTAAGCTTCGCTCAGCCCCTCTTATAGCATTGCTAGTTGCAGGAGAAGATTTGAAGATTCTTGCTTCATGTTGAAGCTTGTTGGGATATCACACTATATAAGCTCTTAAACTAAATCATCTATATATTGGTAATGGGTGGAAGGCTAAGCCTCTTGCTTGGTGATTTGTTCCACTCATGCCGCCCTAGGAACCGTATAAACCGGTGTTATGTTCCTTGATTATGCGTTCCTAACACGGTTGGGGTTATGGGACCCCCTCGATAACCCGCTTAGCGCTAAACCTTTTCCAGCAAGGCCCAACATTGGTACTCCATTTGCCTAAACAACTAAAAACTTGCATAGGGCTTTGCAAACCGGAGTTCTTAATCAACAACCCGGGCCAGTGCTCCACATGAGTGTTGGTCCAAACTAGGGGTTATGCGGGGCCACCATGAGGAAACTCGAGGATTGATTTTACCTGTAGGATCGCCCATTCGGTCGTGGCCTAAGACTAGATACGCGCGGCTACTGTCAGGGTTTCGGCACGCTGGGAGGTCCTGCTGGATTAGTTTTACCTATGTCGGTATATCTTGAGCACGGGATTCCGAGAATACTCGGGCCTTCCCACCTTGGAGTTGCGACTCCGCAGATCGTGAGCTTGTCATGGGCTAAGTTGGGACACCCTGCAGGGTTTTGAACTTTCGAAAGCCGTGCCCGCGGTTATGTGGCAGATGGGAATTTGTTAATATCCGGTTGTAGAAAACTTGACACCATGTTCAGATCACACTACCAGCGTGAGTAACCGTGACGGTCATTTTCCGAAAGGGGTTCGGGAAGTGAACACGGTGGGGTTATGATTGACGTGCTTAGATAGGATCACTTCGTGATCACTTTGACGCTCGTGGCACTTCTCTTCTCGCTCTAAACACGTAAGCTAGTGCTAGTGCAGCTGCAACCTTTTATTTTTCTTCAGCCTTGTTCCACACCCAAGGCTTAGATAGTTTTGCTACCCAGGAATGGGATTGCTGAGTCCTCCGTGGCTCACAGTTTCTACACCACACCAGATGCAGGTACCAAGGTGAACTACTCAGGTGACGGCACAGAGCTGTACTGGGAGTACGATGAAGAACGTAGTCGATACTATGTGCACTATCCCGATGATCAGTAGTGGTTTCTACTAGGGGCGATTCGGACCAATGGCTTAATGTATTTGGTATCTTTCATTTGGATCTTCACCCGTAGTCGGGTTGTGGTATTATTTGGATGATGATTTGCTTATGTAATGTACTGTGTGACGTGGCTAGTGTAAGCCAACTATCCTTTTGCATTTCATCCCTATTTTTACATGAGTCGTGCAAAGATACCGAACTTGAGATCATTCCAGAATGGGCTTATACCTTTAAGTCGTGCCTCGACACATAGGAGGTATAGTCCCATCCTGGGCATTACACCTTGAGTGGTTGGAGCAATCCAGCGGGTGGCTGATATTCAGCCTTGACCCTTTGGTACACATCACACTTTGCAACATAGGTGGCAATCTCTCTTTTCATCCCGTGTCCACCAAAATCTTTCCTTTAAGTCTTGATACATCTTGGTTCCTCCGGGGTGAATGGAATACGGAGTGTCGTGGGCTTCTTGCAAGATCAAGTTCTTCAGCTCCATCTTGTTTGGTACGTAGATGCGGCCTTTGTAAGAAATAATCCCGTGCTCGTCCTCGGAGAACCCTGGGGCCTTGCCTAGCTTCATCTTCTTCTTGATGCCTTCAATGCTTGCGTGCCCATTTTGTGCTTCCTTGACTTCGTCCATCAGGGTTGGTTTGACTCCTAGATGGTCTAGAAATCCATGGGTAACCAATTCCAAGCTGAATTGTTCCAGCTCTTCAAACAGGGTTGGCTGCCTTCCTTTGATTATGGCATTCAGGGAACAAGTCTTTCTGCTTAAGGCATCGGCTACCACGTTAGCCTTCCCGGGGTGATATTGGACACTGAGGTCATAATCCTTGATCAGTTCCAACCATCTTCGTTGCCTCATGTTCAATTCCTTTTGGGTGAAAATATACTTCAGACTTTTGTGGTCTGTGTATATCTCACACCGCTTCCCTAGGAGGTAATGCCGCCATGTCTCCAAAGCGTGAACTACTGCTGCTAACTCAAGATCGTGAGTAGCGTAGTTCTCTTCACGAGGTCGTAGCTGCCTTGAGAGGTAAGCTATGACTCGTCCTTCTTGCATCATAATGCTTCCCAATCCGGTTCGAGAGGCATCACAATATATCACGAACTCCTTGTGAATGTCAGGTGTTGCCAGAACTAGGGCGGTGGTCAATCTCTTCTTGAGTTCTCAGAAGCTTTCTTCGCATTTTGGCGTCCATTCAAACTTCTTGTCCTTCTTCAGGAGCTGAGTCATTGGCCGAGCGATGCTGGAGAATCCTTCCACGAATTTGCGGTAATAGCCCGCAAGTCCGAGGAAGCTTCTGACTTCCTTGACAGTCGTTGGGGACTGCCATTGGGTCATAGCTTCGATCTTCGCGGGATCAACCGACAATCTTTCCTCGGTCAATACACGACCTAAGAATCCAACTTTATTCAGCCAAAACTCACATTTGCTGAATTTGGCGTATAGTTGGTGCTCTCGAAGCTTGTCTAGGACCATCCTCAAATGATGCTCGTGCTCTTCCTCCGTCTTCGAGAAGACAAGAATGTCATCAATGAAGACAATGACAAACTTGTCCAAATATTCCATGAAGACCTTGTTCATGAGATACATGAATTAAGCTGGGGCATTGGTTAATCCAAAGGACATGACCGTGCAGTCATACATGCCATATCTTGTCACAAATTCCGTCTCTGGAATATCTTGGGGTCTGATCTTCAGCTGGTAGTACCAAGATCGAAGGTCGATCTTGGAGAACACCCTGGCTCCGCTGAGTTGATCAAACAGATCTTCAATCTTGGGAAGTGGATACTTGTTCTTGATTGTAACTTCATTGAGGGAGCGGTAGTCAATGCATAAGCGGATGGTACCGTCCCTTTTTGCCACAAACAGAACAGGTGATCCCCAAGGGGAGGAACTAGGGCGAATAAATCCCTTCCTCAACTGCTCTTCCAGTTGCTTCTTCAACTCGGCTAATTCTTCCGTCCCCATTCTATAAGGCTTCTTATAGATGGGTCTTGCCCCGGGCATGAGCTCGATGACGAACTCAATGTCACGGTCAGGGGGCATTCCCGGTAGCTCATCTAGAAGGACATCGGGATACTCGCATACTACTGGCACTTGCTCCAGTCCAACTTCAAACGGACAGTTGACTTGAGCGGTTTGAGCAGAAGAGGAGTTGGAGGCAAACTTAACTTCGACTCCTTGGTCATTGGTCATAGTGATAGTTTGATTGGCACAGTCTAATAATCATTGGTGCTTGCTGAGCCAATTCATGCCTAGGATCACATCCAAGCCTTGTGATCTCAGGATGATAAGGTCTGCTAGGAAATCTACCCCGTTAATGACGATACTGACTCCCTTACAACCTATCTTGGCTCTCATCTCTGCTCCGGGGGTTTGTACCACCATGGGGTTATTCAGGGGTGTAGGGGTCGTGCCACTTTTTAATGCAAATCTTTGAGTGACAAATGAATGCGTGGCTCCAGAATCAAACAAGACAGTTGCAGGTGCTGAGTTGCCAAGGAACGTACCCAGCACGACGTCCGGGTCTTCCTGGGCTTCTTCTGCAGTGACGTGATTCACATGCCCCTTTCCATTGTTGGGCGGGTTGTGAGGAGCTTGGTTCCTTGGCAGCATCCCGCGGCCTTGTCCTAGGTTTTGCGCATTGGGGCGCGGGGCATCGGGATTCTTGTTGGGGCACACCCTTGAGATGTGTTCTGACTGACCACATCCAAAGCAAGTGACTTGGTTTGGGTTATTGATCTTGTTGCCACCACTGTTATTGCGGTTGAATGCTGGCCTTGGGTTGGCATACTGCAGAGCCTGATAGTTGGTGCGAGGTGCAGGAGCTCTTGGCTGCTGGTAGGTTGGCCTGACCGGGGCTGGCTGCCACGGGCGAGGCTTCTGGTTGCTGGAACTTCCCTTGCTGATCATCTTGCGCTTGCGAGTGTCTTCCAGAGCACGCCGTTTGTCTTCAAGCATGAGTGCTTTGTTCACCAGGTCAGGAAAGGTCGGGCAGTCACAAACGACAAGCGAGTACTGCAGAGTCTGATTGAGGCCTTCCATGAAGCGCTCCCTTTTTGCAGCATCCGTGCTGACATCTTCAGGGGCATACCTTGACAGAACACTGAACTTCTGCATGTACTCCTTGACAGTGCCACTTCCTTGCTTCAGGGCTCGAAACTCACGCTTCTTGATAGCCATGATTCCGGAAGGAATATGGGCCTTGCGGAATTCTGCCTTGAAGTTATTCCAAGTGATGTCTTGCCCATCATGCATGACCTTGAATCCATCCCACCAAGATCTAGCAGTCCCCCCGAGGCAGTGGGCAGCATAAGCCACTTTCTCACGGTCTTCGGTGCAGCCGACTAGTTCCAGCAAGTCCTCAATGGTGCGGACCCAGTCGTCCGCATCCAGGGGTTCAGCAGTCTCGATGAAGGTTGGTGGTGCGTGCTTCTTGAACTCTGCCAATGTGGAACGTCCATTGCCATTCCCCGCCGGCTGGCGGTTGTTGGTGACAGCTTGAGCAATCATCTGGAGGGCTGCGGTGTTGGCTTGGCGTTCCTCTCGGAAGGCTTGGAGAAGCTGAGCCATGTCCATGGTCGGGGGAGGTGGTGGTGGAGCTTGGTCGTGGGTTTGGTCTTGGCTGGCTTCTGCTTGGGCGGATGCTCCGGCGTTGGGCTGCTGGGTAGTGGTACCAATACGAGTTACAACAGGCATCCTGTTGGAGCGGTCAAGGTCTTATGATTTGGAATGAAGAGGGAAAGCAATAAAGATGGGTGCCTAATAAGGGGGTGGGTGTGACACTAATTATTTTCATGCAAGGGCCAAAAGGGCCAAACACATTCATTAAAATTCCAAATAGGTGATGTAGTCGTTTACACATTCCCGAAGGGAAGATACAGCGTACATCCAAGCACAACAAAAGCAAACACTAGATGGCTTCATATGAAGCATACAAGGACTCGACTTCGCATAGGGGTTACACGACCTATCCTACCGTAGAGGTCACGAGCTGGCATATCCGAGTTGCAAATAATGCCTAAGTGGAGGAATGCTCGGTCGCATGTTCTGGCTCTTCTGGGTCCTCCTCCTTGTCTTCATCTGTCTGGGCCCCCTATCACTTGATGGTGTGGGGGAGTGGAGGAGTTGGACACGGCGTTGTTTTGCCGGTGGTGCAGGAAAGAGCTTGCGAAACTCCCTCTTCGTCATATGATGTCGCTGGGGTGGTTCTTCATCCTTAGAAGATACATCTCCTGAGGGCCTTCCGCCTCGATACACAACAATGGGTTGCCCGGGAGGCGCACCTTCCTTCTTGATCCTATCCGTCTTCTCTTGTGCTCGCCGAAGAAGTGCCTTGGTCTTGTGGAGTTCTTCTCGGAGCTTCATCGATTCCGAGGCCAACTCTTGTGCCAAGCTGTCAGCACAAAGGCTAAAGTAGGTCTGGAATCGAAGTGGAAGTCCTTCCTCCAGTGGAGGGGCTCCTGCGCTGCTCTCATCTTCACCTTCCTTCCGGTAAGGCAAGAAGCTTGTTGTCATCTTGGCTGCCATCTCTGGAAGAAGTTCTCGGAGGCGAGTTATTGCCTTGAGTGCAGCTGCCTCGACAGCGACGAGTAGTGTTGCCATCTGGGGTCCCTCGAAGAACCAACTTGTGGGAGGATCGTTTGCCTTCATGATTACTTCCACATGGTATTCCACTTCGGTGTCGCTAACCCAATGCTCATGGTAGGTGAGGATGGGTGCTCGGTGGAACTAGCACTCCTGGAGACTATCCTCGAGAAGCAAGGGGAACCCAGTGGTCAGGAGCTCTTCAGGTACAGCGGCCATCTACAAAGATTGAAAGGGAGAGGTTAATAAGCTGATGATATCTCGGGTTTGGCAAGGTTTAGAAAAGAAGAGAGGTTCAG
This sequence comes from Secale cereale, assembly GCA_902687465.1. NCBI lineage: Eukaryota > Viridiplantae > Streptophyta > Magnoliopsida > Poales > Poaceae > Secale > Secale cereale. Next base: position 518,746,362 of record LR738711.1, read on the forward strand.
AAGTTTGTGAAAAGGGTCTCTTCCTAACTAACGCCCATGCTAACTAAGGCTTCCTACAGTCAGGATGGCTCTGATACCAGCTCTGTGGGGACCCCGACTTATGAGTCGAGATCACCGAATGCACGTGTACAGTGATCCTAGAGATCAATGCTCACTAAACACACAGAAGCTGAATTACAAGAGTCTTACATCCATACATACCATCTTACACAAATTATGACCATTATGGCCAAGTCTTACATAGATAAAGCCTCACGGGCTGAATAGCAAATAAACTCGAATAGCGGAAGTCTTCGTAGATAATTAGAACCCATACCATCTGCCTTAACCCTACAGGCATTCTGACTGGGAAATCGTCCTAGTTCGCATGTTTGTCTCCATAGAATTCTTCTTCAAATTCCTGCTCCTCCATGCCTAGCCAATTAAATAACCAGTGGCAAACTAATGAGTACTTTGAATGTACTCGCAAGCAACCCATGATTTGGTTCAAGATAACAATGCGAGTTGCACAACAAATGAGCAACCTTGCTACAAGCTAGATAAGATATTCTACCATTTTGTGAGACATGCATCAATGTACTTGGGTAACCTCGAGGACAGGTTACAGATATCAACATAAATAGAGTTCAAATCATTACTGGCTCTTTCAACGCGTCAAGTCACCACCTTGACTCAATACACACACACATATATTCACCAAGATTGTAAATTTCTGGACATAGTTTAAGTAGCACCTCCCAACTGTCCATGACCGTGGACACGACTATTCGAATAGTTTTACACTCTGCAGAGGTTGCTACTTTACCCACAAGATCCGGGAATCTTTCGTGTCATCCACAATCTCGCAGTACCTCAAGTACTTGGGGGAAGCACCCGATCATTACCTTTCCCTAGACGACACTAACATAGGGTCCACTAGTTGATGCACAACCCTCGTGTACAAATAAGAGATCGTGGGACTTTGCCCTTTTTACATTGTCACGCATACATGAAGGGACCAACGGTGTGTCCGGTGCCCTGTAAAAAATAGTCATGGCCGCCTATCCAAGCACGACCCCGTCCCGGGAGTGACAAGTCTCCCCCGTCACTAGTAATGTGGGCACCATGCTAGTATCAGCCTAAGTAATCAATAATGCCCCGTCCCATAAAGGGGTAGAGTGGTTGCACATGTTTGGTTGGGACGGTAATCACACATAAATCTAATCCATCATTTTACCCATACACGAAAAGCTCGCTTTGGTACACCACTTCTTTCTCAAGTGGTGGCCTTAATTCAACATCACCCTCGGGCATTACGGGCTCCCGATGGGGTTTTCGAAAGAATGCAACCATGAAGAGTTCATGGTTCACATGCAATATTATGCATCAATAACTAATCTTTTGGCATTGCATCTATGCACAAGGTAGAGTTATGAGTAGGGGTATGCACCATGTGGTGGTTCCCAACAAGTTCACCACCGTCATATTTTCATCATCATGCAATCGGAAAAGGGTACCGATGAACAAGAGGGGTGTCATGGTCAAAGGGCTACTTGCCTGGATTGGCTTGGTCTTCAAAGTCTTCAAATCCTTCTCCTTCTCCTTCTTCAGCAACTTTGTTAAATACGATATCTAATCGTCGCAAGAAAATATGGAGAAATAAGACAATAATAAAAACAGAAAAATCAAAGTGCTCATAAAAATGTCAACTTATTTTTATAAAATACTAGAAGGAAAACTAAGAGGGCAAAAATTCTTAGTTTTGGATTTGGACTGACAGAATAGGGTGAATGGATTTTTGAACAGAGGTTTTATTGTTCAAATTTGAATTTTAATTTGAACAGTACATAAAAGGTTCATGAATATGTGTGAAAGTTATATCATTAAATAGGTTGGAATATTACAAGTTTTCAGGAGTTGGAATATATTAATTTGGATAATTATTTTATCCTGTAGATTTATTTGAAAAATCTACAGAAAAGAAAAAGAAAAAGGACACTGTGCAACTGGGCCAGAACGGCCTCAGTGCACAGGCCCAGAGGGTTTTCGGCCTGGGCGAGCCGAGCGGTGCGCGCGCGCCAGGTTTAAACCTGACGGGCGGGGCCCAACGGCCAGTGGGAGAGAGGGGAGGCTGACAGGCGGGGCCCGCTTGTCATCCCTAACCCCCGTTCAGATGGCCGGCGAGCTCACGACGGTGATGCAGGGCACGGCAGGGCGAGCTGAGGGCAGGGATGGAGACAGCACGGAGTCGTCGTTCGGGTGGTGGTGGAGGCGGTCGCCGGAGCGGTCGGGTTCACCGGCGACGAGGTTGCACGATGGAGGGGCATCGGGTGGTGGTTGCTTCGGTCGTTTCCGACTGCAACAGAGAGGGGAAAGGGTCAGTGAGGCTTGGCGGTTCCAGATCGAGGCTGAGGAACGGCGGGGACGGCTCGTACCGAGCGGACGACGGCGAGCCACCGCGGCGGAGCTCGAGCTCGATCTCGAGCTCGAGAGCTTCTGGGAGAGAGCTAGGGGTGTAGGGGGGGGGCGCTTGAGTGAGTCCAGAGGCGATTGGTGGAGAGGAGATGGCTCGGGGACGCCTTTTATTAGGCGGGCAGCGGTCCACCGAGGAGGTGTGCGCCGACGAGCTTGTTGCGGTCGCTACGGGCCACGGGGGCTTGTCTGGGCGTGTCTGGGGTGCTCGTGGGCATGGTTCACGTCTAGAAAAGGGAAGGGAAGGAGCGAGGGAAGGCTCCAGAGGCTCGCGCGTGTGAGGCCGAAGATTGGAGCTCGCGGGCGGCAGGCGCGCATGCGAGGGAAGCCATAGGAGGGAGAAGGAGGAGGGGGACAGGGCCGTGGCGTGTCGCGGACGTCGAGGCGCCTCGGCTGGCGCGAGCGGGAGACCCGAGGTGGTCGGAGGCGCCGGGTCAGGAGCGACTACAGTGCCAGAGTGCACTGTAGCGTGCTCGAGAGCGTGCATATGGCCGACATGGCATTCTTTATGCCCTGTGGTCGTGGCCTCCAGTGTATAGAGGATAAGGGAGACAATAAACAACATAGAATTGGCATTGGATGCTCTGGAGGGCTTCTAGAAGGAGAGAGGATTGAGAAAGAAGGGTGAAAGGGGTTGTCCAGAGATGTAAAATGGGGTTTCACCCCCCCCTCAATCATTGAGCTGCGGTGCAGCCTTTGCTACTGGAGGTAGAAGAGGTCTTGGGGGGGGGGGGGTGCTGTGGTAAGAACTTGAGGCAAGGGGAAATAGTGGAAGGGGTCAAAACAGGGGTTTTGGTAAAATAGCAGAAGGTGTTTGATGATGTTTTGGGCAAGCAAATGGGTTTCATTTGGCATGATACTCCATAGGATGAAATGGCATATATAATTAGGCCCTTTCACCAAATTAGAGCTCATTTGGGCAAAGTTGCCAATGCAACTTTTGTAAACCCTAGAAATCAACAGAAATGGATTTTCCAAGATTTAGTCAAGCAAATCATCCTTTCTTGATGCACCACTTGGTGTAGTGTCATCATTTGGGGTTGTGGGCTTGTCCACCAAATTTGGGGTCACAAGTAAAAAGTTGGTAATGTAAAGTTGTTCAAATTTGAATATGAACAAAAATGATTTTGGGGCACTTTGATCAAGTTACCCTTTTCCAAAACTTGTGCTATTTGGTCTAGATGCATAATTAGACCATTTTAGCATGTGTACCATGTTTGAGAGCATTTGGACAAGTTTGGAAATGTAAAGTTGCTCAAACTTCAAAATGGACAGAAATGGTTTTGAGGGGATTTGATGATGTTTTCTTTCTCCCCAAGGCATGAGGCTTGACAAGATCATCAAATATGCCATACTAGACATGATAGAATTTCCCTGGAATTTTGAGGGAATATTTCCTTTGTAAATATGTCAAAAGCTTGAAATATCCAGAATGGGTTTCTGAGGGATTTGCCCAATATTTTGAACATGACCATGTGTTGAAACTCTTATATATGGACAATATATGTCCTAAGGGTCTCTCTGAATTTTGACAAATATTTTTGAAACAGTTAAATAATTTTTACCTATTAAAGACCATTTGTGGCCTAAAGAAAAAGCCTTTAAATAAAATAGGAAAATAACTTTTAAAATTATACTTTTGTGGTTTTTGGGAGTCCTATACCTAATAGGATTCAAACATACCTTTTCAAAGATTTTTATCACCCTAAATCAAGGACTTGCAGTGCAAATCTTAATTCAGGGGTTTTTGGAAAACTAATTTTACAAAATACTATTTGGCCAAAATATTTTTGTAAGAATATACTATACTGTCCTATACACATGGTATGATCATCGGGCAGAAGTTTGGGGCAAGGAGATGAAGTATAGAAGGTGAGGCTATGTTGACTTTTAAAGAGCACTTTAAATCAGAGAGAGAAAAAAAATTCAATTCCAAATAAAAGCCAAATGATGCAAAAAGTTTTTGTTGATCCAAATTTTCATGCTCTATTAATGCAATAACCATGTTACAAAATGCAGGGTGTGACAGTCTACGTACCCCCGTAGACCGAAAGAGGAAGCGTTTATCAACGCGGTTGATGTAGTCGTACACCTTCACGATCCGTCCCGATCTAGTACCGAACGTACGGCACTTCCACGTTCAACACACGTTCAGCTCAATGACGTCCTCGCCTTCTTGATCCAACAAGACAGGCAAAGTAGTAGATGAGTTCCGGCAGCACGACGGCGTGGTGACGGTTGTTGATGAAGAACAATCTCTGCAGGGCTTCGCAAAGCACTACAGAAACTAGACGGAGGATAAACGAGAGGGTCAGGGTTGCCGGCACACAGCTTGGTGTATCTTGATGTGTCTTGGGTGCTAGCCCTACCCCTCTATTTATATGTTGAGCCTTGGGGTCGAAACTTGGAGTAAAAGCCTCCACAAAGTCGGTTTCACCTGAAAGGCAAGAGTCCTTCTCGGACTCCAAGGCCAGATGCCAGGGTTCCTGGCGGCTGGACCCAGACGCCATGGACCCTGGCGTCTGGCCCCTGGACTCCGCAAAACTTCCTTTTGCGCTTTCCAAAAACCTTGTGGGCTTTCCCCTTTGGCCCAAATAAAGTGTTCTCGTACCCAAACATTTCGGGAAACATCCGGAACCCCTTCCGGTGAATTCCGGAGCCCTTCCGGAGGCTAAACACTATTATCTCATATATCAATCTTTATCTCCGGACCATTCCGGAGTTCCTCGTCATGTCTGTGATGACATCCAGGACTCCGAATAACATTCGGTCACCAACATACATAACTCACTAAATACTATATCGTCAATGAACGTTTAAGCGTGCGGACCCTACAGGTTCGAGAACTATGTAGACATGACCGGGACATCTCTCCGGTCAATAACCAATAGTAGAACCTGGATGCCCATATTGGCTCCTACATATTCTACGAATATCTTTATCGGTCGAACCGCATAACAACATAAGTTGTTCCCTTTGTCATCGGTATGTTACTTGCCCAAGATTCGATCCTCGGTATCTCAATACCTATTTCAATCTCGTTATCGGCAAGTCTCTTTACTCGTTCCATAATACATCATCTTGTGACTAACTCATTAGTCATTTTCTAGCAAGGCTTATTATGATGTGTATTACCGAGAGGGCTCAGAGATACCTCTCCGACACTCGGAGTGACAAATCCTATTCTTGATCTATGCCAACACCATGAACACCTTCGGAGACACCTGTAGAGCATCTTTATAATCACCCAGTTACATTGTGACATTTGATAGCACACAAGATGTTCCTCCGGTATTCGGGAGTTGCATAATCTCATAGTCATAGGAACATGTATAAGTCATGAAGAAAGCAATAGCAGTAAAACTAAATGATCATAGTGCTAAGCTAACGGATGGGTCTTGTCCATCACATCATTCTCCTAATGATGTGATCTCATTGATCAAATGACAACTCATGTCTATGGCTAGGAAACATAACCATCTTTGATCAATGAGCTAGTCTAGTAGAGGCATACTAGGGACATTCTGTTTTGTCTATGTATTCACACATGTACTAAGTTTCCGATTAATACAATTCTAGCATGAATAAAACACATTTATCATGATATAAGGAAATACAAATAACAACTTTATTATTGCCTCTAGGGCATATTTCCTTCAGATGGTGATATTAGAGTCATGCTAGTGAGTAGTTGTGAATTTGAAAGATACTTGTGTTAAAGTTTGTGATTCCCGTAGCATGCACGTATGGTGAACCGTTATGTGATGAAGTCGGAGCATGATTTATTTAGTGATTGTCTTCCTTATGAGTGGAGGTCGAGATCGCGCGATGGTTAACTGCTACCAACCCTTCCCCTAGGAGCATGCGCTTAGTAGTTTGTTTCGATGAATAATAGATTTTTGCAATAAGTATGTGAGTTCTTTATGACTAATGTTGAGTCCATGGATTATACACACTCTCACCCTTCCACCATTGCTAGCATCTCTTGTGCCGCACAAATTTCATCGGTACCATACACCCACCATATACCTTCCTCAAAATAGCCACCATACCTACCTATTATGATATTTCCGTAGCCATTCCGAGATATATTGCCATGCAACTTTCCACCGTTTCGTTTATTATGACACGCTCCATTATTGTCATATTGCTTTGCATGATCATGTAGTTGACATCGTATTTGTGGCAAAGCCACCGTTCATAATTCTTTCATACATGTCACTCTTGATTCATTGCACATCCCAATACACCGCCCGAGGCATTCATATAGAGTCATATCTTGTTCTAAGTATCGAGTTGTAATTCTTGAGTTGTAAGTAAATAAAAGTGCGATGATCATCATTATTAGAGCATTGTCCCAGTGAGGAAAGGATGATGGAGACTATGATTCCCCCACAAGTCGGGATGAGACTCCGGACGAAAAATAGTAATAATAAAAATGAAAAAAGAGGCAAAAAAAGAGGGCCCCAAAAAAACAAAACAAAAACAAAAAAAATGAGAGAAAAAGAGAGAAGGGACAATGCTACTATCCTTTTACCACACTCGTGCTTCAAAGTAGCACCATGATCTTCATGATAGAGAGTCTCCTATGTTGTCACTTTCATATACTAGTGGGAATTTTTCATTATAGAACTTGGCTTGTATATTCCAATGATGGGCTTCCTCAAATGCCCTATGTCTTCATGAGCAAGCAAGTTGGATGCACACCCACTTAGTTTCTTTTTGAGCTTTCATAAACTTATAGCTCTAGTGCATCCGTTGCATGGAAATCCCTACTCACTCACATTGATATCTATTGATGGGCATCTCCATAGCCCGTTGATACGCCTAGTTGATGTGAGATTATCTTCTCCCTTTTTGTCTTCTCCACAACCACCATTCCATTCCACTATAGTGCTATGTCCATGGCTCACGCTCATGTATTGCGTGAAAGTTGAGAAAGTTTGAGAATACTAAAGTATGCAACAATTGCTTGGCTAAAACCGGGGTTGTGCATGATTTAAATATTTTGTGTGATGAAGATAGAGCATAGCCAGACTATATGATTTTGTAGGGATAGCTTTCTTTGGCCATGTTATTTTGAGAAAACATAATTGGTTTGTAAGTATTCTTGAAGTATTATTATTTTATGTCAATATTAAACTTTTGTTTTGAATCTTATGGATCTGAATATTCTTGCCACAATAAAGAGAGATTACATAGATAAACATATTAGGTAGCATTCCACATCAAAAATTCTGTTTTTATCATTTACCTACTCGAGGACGAGCAAGAATTAAGCTTGGGGATGCTGATACGTCTCCAACGTATCTAGAATTTTTGATGTATTCATGCCATGCTTATAATATTTCTACATGATTTTGTTATGATTTGGTTAGAAATAACTCGGACTGACGATGTTTTTAGCAGAACTACCGGGGTGTTGTTTTTGTGCAGAAATAAAAGTTCTTGGAATGCGCTGAAAATCAACTGAGATTTTTTTCTGAAAATGTAAAAAATACTTGAACGAAGAGTTACTAGAGGGGAGGATCGTGGGCCCCACAAGGGTGGAGGGCACGCCCATCCCCCTATGGCGCGCCCCTGCGCCTCGTGGACTCTCCGTGGCGCCCCCTGACTTGTTCTCGACGCAAACCTCTCCTATAAATCCCCCAACCTCCAGAAAATAACCTAGATCGGGAGGTCCGCCGCCGCAAGCCTCTGTAGCCACCAAAAACCAACCGAGACCCTATTCTGGCACCCTACCGGAGGGGGGATCCATCACCGGTGGCCATCTTCATCATCCCTACGCTCTCCATGACGAGGAGGGAGTAGTTCACCCTCGGGGCTGAGGGTATGTACCAGTAGCTATGTGTTTGATCTCTCTCTCTCTCTCTCTCTCTCTCTCTCTCTCTCTCTCTCTCTCTCTCTCGTGTTCTTGATTTGGCACGATCTTGATGTACCGCGAGCTTTGCTATTATAGTTGGATCTTATGATGTTTCCCCCCCTCTACCTTCTTGTAATGGATTGAGTTTTCCCTTTGAAGTTATCTTTTCGGATTGAGTCTTTAAGGATTTGAGAACACTTGATGTATCTCTTGCGTGGGATACCTGTGGTGACAATGGGGTATTCTATTGATTCACTTGATGTATGTTTTGGTGATCAACTTGCGGGTTCCGTGACCTTGAGAATCTATGCATAGGGGTTGGCACACGTTTTCGTCTTGACTCTTTGGTAGAAACTTTGGGGCACTCTTTGAAGTTCTTTGTGTTGGTTTGAATAGATGAATCTGAGATTGTGTGATGTATACCGTATAATCATACCCGCGGATACTTGTGGTGACATTGGAGTATCTAGGTGACATTAGGGTTGTAAGTGCATCTGGTGCCCCTTAGTGATTTTGGTGTATTGAAGACTTATAGGTTAAGGGACTAATGTGTTTATGAGTGTACACATGTCTATAAGTCTATGAGGAGTTTGATAATTACAGGGAAAGTCGACCCCTAAAAACGAAGTTCTTCGACTGAAGACTTTGGATTTCTGAAGACTTTGAAAGTGAAGAAATTGGTGTAACCCTGAAGACTTGGTATTCTTTTGAGGAACATGAAGCGTGAAGACTTTTGTTTTTATAGTTTCATTTTCTCTTTCTTGAGTCATAGGAAACACCGTACTGTTAAAGGGGGTCGAGGAAATACTAAGGAAAAATTTCCATGTGATGCTCATCTCAAAATCCTACACCTACCAATCCCTTCGAGTGAAGCCATTGGAAATCTCATACAGTTCAGTCATATTCTTCAGTGACAGAGACGAAGTTCTTCTGGTCTCTGAGGAATTTGTTCTGACTGAGGAGTTAGGAATTTGCCAGTGCGGATTGCCTACACAGTGAGGAACATGATAGCCCTGAGGAATTTGATACTCAAATTTCCGACCGTTGATGTGCTAAGCGCCAGCTGTCCCAAAATATCTACCTACCTAACGGTCATATCATTAAAGGGCATTTATGTCTTATCATGTCGGGCTGCTCCCTAGGCTATAAATAGCCGCCCCCTACAACCACTAGTTGGTTGGCTGCTCCGTGACAAACTGACACTTGTCATAAGAGCAACCCATCCTCCGAGGACTTTGAGCGAAAATCGTCAAGTGAGGAAAAATCCAAAACCCAAAACCAAACCCAAAACCTTCAAACCCAAAAGTGATTGAGCATCACTGAAGAGATTGATCCTGCATGGATCCGACGCTTGTTACCTTTAAAGGCTGTGCTTCTTCCAGACGGTTAGGCATCATGGTCTAGAGCATCCAAGATGAATTGTGGATCGCCGAGTGACCAAGTCTGTGAAGGTTCAGAAGTCACCTGAAGACTTACCACGAGTGATTGGGCGAGGTCTGTATGACCTTAGCTCAAGGAGAATACCGTGAGGACTTGGTTTCTTGGACTGTGTGTCCTTGACTGGGTGTCCGGGACTGTGTGTCCTCAGGTTTAAATACCTAGCCGCTCCAACCAGATGTACAACTGAGACAACAGTTGGAACTGGTCTACCAAATCATTGTCTTCACCAAGCTTACTGGTTCTATTTCCTCAACTCTTTCATTTCATCATATCTGTGTTGTGTGCTTGTTCATATCTGTTGGAAGACGTTGACTAAAGACTTTCTCAATTTCCTCTGTTCAATTTCTTTAGTCTGTTTGTCTTCATCCTGTGCTATCCTGTGTTTATGCTTTCTGTACTCTGTGTTTGTCTTCATATCTTCATGATGACCATGCTTGTATTCTGTCATGTTAACTTTTGAGTACTTATTTCGCTGCAAGTAGTTCTTCGCTAAGGAATTTCCTCAACAACAAATTCCTCAGTGAAGAATTCATAAAAATCGCCTATTGACCCCCCCCTCTAGTCGATATAACGCACTTTCAATTGGTATTAGAGCAAGGTACTCCCTTGTTCTGTGTGATTTTTGTTTAACCGCCTGGAGTTTTAGTTATGTCGACCGCAGGTATGATCAAGGTCTCAGCTGGGTGTCCTACCTTCGATGGGACAGACTAACCCTACTGGAAGAACAAGATGCGAATGCATCTTGAGGCAATTGATAACGATCTCTGGTATGTTGTGGAAAATGGTGTTCCCTCGGTATCACCTTCTCTGAATGCTGCCGATGTGAAGAGATTCAAGCAACTCGAATCTCAAGCGAAGAATATCATTTGTGGCCATCTGAGCAAAGGACAGTATGGAAGAGTGAGCGCTTTGGAAACTGTGAAGCTTATCTGGGATAGGCTGTCCAAAGTCAACGAAGGAGTCTCAACACAGCGTGACTCTCGAGTTGATGTTCTTCGCAATCTCTTCAACCGTATCAAAAGACTTGATAATGAAAATGTATAGCAATCCTTCGATCGTCTCACTGACATCTCAAATGAACTTCAAGCACTTGGTGCCACTGACATCACCGATCATGAAGTGGTGAAGAAATTGCTGAGATCGCTTGATTCCTCGTTTGATACTCTGGCTTTGATGATTCAAGAGCGTGGTGATTACAAGTCACTTGATCCCACTGATATCCTAGAAAGGCTAAACACTCATGAGTTCCAACTTGCTGAAAAGAGAGATCTCTATGGTCCAAGCTATGGCAGGTAACGTGCCCTGAGGGCCAAGGCCGTCTCTGAATCTGAAGGTGAAGATTCTGGTGGTAGCATTGGTGATCCTGAAGAACTGAGCCAGGAGCTAGCATTGCTTGTGAAGAAATTCCAAAGGTTCTGAAGACGTGGTCGCTTTGGAATGTACACTATGAGAAATGATTCCTCATCCAGTGACTACAACAAACGGCTATGTCACAAATGCAAGAAGCCTGGTCACTACATTCAAGATTGTCCTCAGTGGGAAAAGGAATCCAAAAAGAAGAAATACGAGGATTACAGTTCTGATGATGCAAAGAAGAAGAAGAAATCGTCTAAATCTTCATCATCAAAATCATCAAAGTCTTCATATCACAAGAAGAACAACTCCAAAAAGGCTCGGGCATTCATTGTCAAGGAAATGGACCCTGAAGCTGAATTTGAGGATCATGAGGAAGAGGAGGAATCCGAGGAATCCGAATCTGGTGTGGCAAGTCTAGCTCTCGCTACTGCATTCGTCAGGAAGTCTATCTTCAACACTGAAGAAAATGATCTCACCAACAAGGCTGATGAAGACAATGATGACTATGCCCCTACCTATTGCTTCATGGCAAAGGGTGCCAAGGTACTCAAATATCCCTCCTCTGAATCTAGTGAGGATGAATCTGATGAAAACCTTAAGCCCAACTACTCTAAACTTGCTAAAATTGCTGTGCAACAACAAAAGGCTCTTGATAAGGTTCAAAACATGCTAGATAAAAGTGATGATATGTTGGGTGAAGAAATGGATCGAACTAAAATCTGGACTGAAAATCTTCAGAGACTTCAGTCCTAGTGCGATAACCTACAAAGTCATCATAACACTCTCTTGTCTGATCATGAGAAGCTTTCTTATGAATTTCTTCAAAGAAAGCAAGATCTTGAAAAGCTAAGAGTGAGTTATGAAGATCTTCAGAAGGAGCGCGATTCATTACTTGCTCAACAAATCAGCGCTTCTCAAGAAGAATTCATTCCTCCTTGCTTGAAATGCATTGAACGTGAAACTGCTAATTCTTCACCTGAATGTTCAAATGCTTCTAATGCTACAAATTCATCAACTGTATCTGCTATCACTAATTCCTCATCTGAGGACATTGCTAGTATCACTGACAATGCAGGGCTGAAGGAATTGTAAATGACAGGCATGTACAAAAGCCTCAAAGGGCATCAGACTCTTTGCGATGTGCTTAAAAAGCAGATCCTCAACAGGAACCCTAGGAAAGAGGGAATTGCCTTTGAGAGGAAACTTAATGATGATGGTTCATATTGGAAGCCTGATCAGTATCCCAAAACCTCATGGGTTGCTGCAAAGGGACCTCCAGTTGATCCATCCAATTTATCTGGCTTTACATGTGAATCTCCTCATTCTTCTGATGAGTCATTTGACTCCAACTATAAACTGTTCAAAAATCAGAATGGTGAAGTTTTTGCTAGATATGTTGGAACTAACTGCAGGAATGGCCCCCCTATGAAAAAAGTCTGGGTCCCTAAGAGGCACCTTGAAAATCTTCAAATGAATGTCCTCATGACACCTCATGTGAGGAATAGGAACCCCAGATCTAATTATTCATATGGATCAAAATCTTCAGATGGAGTAAAATCCTCATACGGACCAAATTCCTCATATGGATCAAATTCCTCAAAAGGATCAAAGTCCTCATATGAATATCATCGTGCTAACAACTCTGTTTCGCAGGGAAGAGCTAAGGGCTATGAATATGAGCATTATTCTTCTATCCATTATGTTCATAAGTCCTCGAAGAATTACTCTGCTTATTCATATGCTTATCCTAACTCCTCTTATGTGAAACGAAACGGGCTGGCGTCTATGCCACCTTTCTCGTATGGAGCTCGCAGAGTGATGAACTCTTTGCCACCCCTTCAGATGTGGGTGGTGAAGAAAAAGAACTAATCTCTTCTGCAGGGTCAGGTCACCAGACGTGCTCAAACATCTGAAGAATTTGCTGGAGACCTGAAATATGCCTGAAAGGACGCATGCTAATCACGAAGAAATGCACTCTCATTTCTCACGTCCTCATACTGCTTTATCTGTTGCATTGCTTGATGAAATTGATCTGATGATTTGATGTCATATTCTTCACTGATGAAGTATATGAGTGTAAGCTACACTAATTATTCTGCAGGATGATCAACCCAAAGCCACTGAGTGGGTCCTCGATAGTGGATGTACAAATCACATGACTGGTGACAAGAATCTCTTGATGGATGCTCCCTTATCACCATCTCATCTGAAGCACATCATCTTCGCTGACAAAGGCAAAAGTCAGGTATTGGGTCTAGGTAAGGTTGCGATCACTAGGGATCGACACATGGACAAAGTCATGCTTGTCGAGTCCTTAGGATACAACCTCATGTCTGTCTCAATGCTCTGCGATCTGGATATGGTTGTTGCTTTTGGCAAATATCGTTGTGCTGTGATCATGGAATCTGACAACTCCATAGTCTTCGAAGGCTTTAGGAGAGGAGACTTGTATATTGTTGATTTCTCTACAGGACCTCAACCAGCTGTGTGTCTACTTGCAAAAGCTTCAGAAGGCTGGCTATGGCATCGACGACTTGGTCATGCAAGCATGAGGAATTTGCATGCGCTTGCGAAGAAGAAGCATGTCATTGGCATTGAGAATGTCAAATTCCTCAAGGATCACTTGTGCGGTGCCTGTGAAGCTCGAAAGATGACCAAGGCCAAGCATCCAACGAAGACTATCATGACTACTACTTGGCCATTTGAATTGCTTCACATGGATCTCTTCGGTCCTAATCATTATTCTGCAGTTTCAAATGATGCTTCTCAATACGGCTTTGTTATTGTTGATGATTACTCTTGATATACATGGGTACACATTGTTACTTACAAAAATGAAGTGCAGGAAGTCTTCAAACGTTTTTCCTCGAGGGCTTCAACCAACTTTGGTGTGAAGATCAAGCACATCAGAAGTGACAATGGAACTGAGTTCAAGAACTCTGGTCCCGATGACTATCTTGATGAACTTGGTATTACTCATGAGCTATCTGCTCCTTATACTCCTCAGCAAAATGGCGTCGTGGAGCGCAAGAACATGACTCTTGCTGAGATGGCTTGCACTATGCTTGATGAATACAAAACGCCTCACCGTTTCTGGATTGATGCTATTGATACTGCATGCCACATCATCAACAGAGTATATCTTCACAAATTCTTCAAGAAGACTGCCTATGAACTCCTCACTGATAAGAAACCCAATGTGAGTTATTTCAAAGTCTTCGGTGCTAAATGTTGGATTAGAGATCCTCATCACAGCTCAAAATTTGCACCAAAAGCACATGAAGGGTTTATGCTTGGTTATGGAAAGGACTCGCACATCTACAGAGTCTTCAACAACGTTCTTCACTAGGTTGTTGAAACTGTAGATGTGCGGTTCGATGAAACTAACGGCTCGCAAAGAGAGCACCTGCCTACTGTGATAGATGAACCAACTGCTGAGGAAACTATCAAATTCAAGGCTACTGGGGATGTCATTCCTACCAAACAATCAGCTGAATAATTCATTCCAGAACTTGAAGAACGTCGAGCTGATGCACCTGAGGAAAATGCTGAAGAAAATGGTGCTGAAGAAAATGCTGATCAAATTCCTCGACGACAACCAGCTCATCCTCGCGTTGCTAAAGAAGTGTAGATTGAGAAAATCATCAGCGACATCAATATACCAGGTCCACTCACACGCTCAAAAGCTTCACATTTATCTAACTTTTGTGGGCACTTTGCTTTTGTCTCTATCACAGAGCCCACTAAGGTAGATGAAGCATTTCTGGAGCCTGAATGGATTCAAGCTATGCAAGAAGAATTACATTAGTTCGAGCTCAAAAACGTCTGGGAACTGGTCAAACGTCCAGATCCTCTCAAGCATAATATCATTGGGACAAAGTGGATCTACCGCAACAAGCAAGATGAAAATGGCTTTGTGGTAAGGAATAAGGCTCGGTTTGTAGCTCAACGCTACACACAGGTTGAAGGAATTGATTTCGATGAAACTTTTGCACCTGTTGCTAGACTTGAAGCAATTCACATATTACTTGCTTATGCTAACCATCATGATATCATTCTCTATCAAATGGATGTGAAAAGTGCATTCCTCAATGGTAAGCTTGAGGAAGAAGTATATGTTGCTCAACCCCCAGGTTTTGAAGATCCAAAGAATCCTGACAAAGTCTTCAAACTCAATAAGGATCTCTATGGCCTCAAGCAGGCCCCTCGGGCTTGGTATGATACTTTGAAGGAATTCCTCATGAAGAAAGGCTTCAAACCCGGTTCACTTGATCCTACTCTTTTCACTAAATCTTATGATGGTGAATTATTTGTGTGACAAATATATGCTGATGATATTATCTTTGGCTGTACTGACCAACGCTATAGTGATGAATTTGCCTATATGATGAGTGAAGAATATCAAATGTCTATGATGGGAGAATTGAAATTCTTCTTAGGTCTTCAAATTCATCAACAACGCAATGGCATATTCATATCTTAGGAGAAATACCTCAAAGATGTACTAAGGAAATTCGGTATGCACGATTGCAAAGGCGTCAAAATCCATATGCCCACAAATGGCCATCTGTGCACTGATGAAACTGGCATTGACTTCGATCATAAGGTATACCGCTCCATGATTGGTTCTCTATTGTACTTATGTGCATCTAGGCCAGATATAATGCTTAGTGTTTGCATGTGTGCCCGATTTCAAGCTGCACCGAAGGAATCACACCATAAGGCTGTGAAACATATTCTTGGATATCTAGCTCACACACCAACACTTGGATTATGGTACCCCAAGGACTCGGCTTTTGATCTCATTGGATATTCAGACTCTGACTATGCTGGTGATCGTGTGGACCGCAAATCAATGTCTGGTACATGTCATTTCCTTGGAAGATCTTTGGTCGGTTGGTCCTCGAAGAAACAAAACTGTGTATCGCTATCTACCGCTGAAGCTGAGTATATTGCTGCTGGCTCTTGCTGTGCTCAATTGTTATGGATGAAGCAAACTCGCAAGGACTATGGTGTCAACGTGAAGAATGTGCCTCTCTTTTGTGACAATGAGAGTGCCATCGAGATTTCTCACAACCCAGTTCAGCACTCGAAGACAAAGCACATTTAGATTCGTCATCATTTTCTTCGTGATGATGTGTTGAAGGGCGACATTCCTATTGAACATGTGAAGACTGAGGAACAGCTAGCCGATATCTTCACAAAGCCCTTGGATGAGAAGAGATTTAGCAAGTTGCGGTGTGAGCTAAATATCTTAGAATCTTCGAATGTTCTTTGAATTGGACACTCATCCTAACACTTATGCACAATTGATGACTTAGATGTGCAACACATGAAGAATTTGTTTTTCTTCAATCAATGAAGAATAACGCTCTAAGTGTGAAGAAATTAATGAAGACTTTGATTCTCAGAACCCTACGACAATTGTACGCGGTGTCTGAAATCATCATTCTTATACGATGGGTCACGCCACCACAAAAGTTGAAAATCTTCAATTTGAGTTTTTGAAATTCCTTAGTTGCTCATATTCTTCAACTTTGCATTGTCTTCACTGTTTCTGACTCTTTTCTTCATTGGCTATATATATATATATATATATATATATGAGTTTATGTCCTCTACAACATTCACTTATTGCTATTTCTTCAAGTTGCTTTTTCTGCTAACTGAATGTGATCGGACCCTTCCCCCTCTATGCTAAACTCAACCCATTCCATTCACAAATTCTTCATATGCGTCCTATTTGAAGAATTGAACTTAATGGTGAAGAATTTCAACAAATTCTACAAGAATAGAAGCAAAGAGAGAAACTCCAAATCAAGGTCCTACAATGACAAAAGATCTTCTAGTCATGATCAGAATTGCTACAATTGTGGGAGACCCGGACACTACTGAAATGAGTGTACGGCTCAACACAAGAGAAGAGAAGACTCACCCAAAAGGAGAAATAGAATAGAAGATTCGCCACCAAGAGAGAAAAGGAGTAGAGATGATCGTTATGAACGAAGACCCTCTCGTAGAAGCAAGGATTCGAAAAGGAAGAACAAATCATCAAGGACCTATACAAGACGAAGACATCAAGCTCATGTTGGTGAATGGGTATCCGGTTCCGATTCCAATGACCACTCCGAGAGAAGCTATTACTACGACTCCGAAGATACTCAAGATGAAGGTGTTTCCGGAATTTCTCTTGTGTCATCCAACTCCTACGACATATTTGACTCACCAAATGAAGGAATTGGAAGATGCTTCCTGGCTAAAGGACCTAAGGTAACACACCCGGAATATCTTGATTTCAATAGTGATGAAGATGATTTTCTAGGAGATTATTATTTACTTGTTGGTAGCGATAGTGATGAAAACTATGATGAAAATTATGAGGAAATTGCCATTAATCATGCTAATCAAGATAAAATGAATGACAATGATAGGAAGGAGATTGAGCGTCTAACTAAAGAATTAAACACTCTTAAGTTAGCTCATGAAACTATGTTAGAGGATCACCGAGAACTTTTGAGGACTCATGTGAAGCTACGCTTTGAAAAGATAAATCTAGAGCAAGAGCATGAGTTCTTAAAAGCAATAAATGATGATCTTCATAAGAAAAGTTGTTCTTACATTGCCAAGCATTTACTCTTGTATACCTATATGCCACAAGTAAAATCTAGCAATAAGAACAAGAAAGATTCTTCCTCTAGTAGTAACAGTAATCATGATAAATCCATTGTTGTTGCTTCTAGTAGTTATCTTGATTCCACTAATGATTCTCTTAGCCAAGTTACACTTGAGCAAGAAAATAGTTTATTGAAGGGAATTATGAAGAAAGGTGTGTATAAGAGCCTTGCTGGGAGTAAGCAATTCGAGGAAATTGTACGCAAGCAAGGAAGGCACCGAAAGAATCAAGATGTTGGTTTTGAACGAAAGTTCAATGCCAATGGAGTTGAGTGGGAAGAAGATCAATACCCCAAGACAAAGTTTGTTCATCAACAAGAGAAGTATGATCCTACTTCCTTTAAGGGGACACAAGCCGAGGATGATCTTACACCACAAGACTACAAGCTAAAGGGCAAGGACAAGGTTCAAGAAGAGATTAATGCATTTGAAGAAGATCCTAAGGCCTTGGTCAACTGGGTTCCCAAGACTACATCAAGTTCTACTTCATCAAGTACATCTACAACTCCAAGGATTCCCATCAAGATGATGTGGATCCCGAAGAAGAAGAAGAACTAGAGTGTTCTTGAGGGTAATTCCGCCAACATACTTCACTCTTATTCATATTGGCAAGGACACGTGCAATCAACTTTCACATCTTGCACTAGTTCAAGGAGTCACAAACCCTCTTGTTGGTAAGACAAGGGACAACGTAACCTAATGTTTTCATGGACATCATCTTGTGTGCAATTCACTCTATGTCCATGGATAACTTTGTATGTTCCTTGTGGGACTAACCCATGTAGGTATTGAAAGTGCAACTCACTCTAATGGATTGCTCCAAAATGATCTACATCAACATTGAGCATCTACATCTTCAACACCTACATGAATTCATCGTCGACAAAACCCAAGGTTAGTTCATCCCTCTTAGGGGGGATATCACATCTAGGGGGACTGAGGGAGTCCTGTATTCAGTGGTCCTCAGGCATCCGGGTCGATGAAGCTGGGCAGTGTTGATGGGACACGAAAGTAGAAGCAGAAGCTCTCCCCCGTATTCGGTCAGGACTCCTATGTACGTAGAAAGGAAAGTGTAGTGTCCGGATGTATCTATTACTTCCTCCCCAAGTCACCCTTGTAACCCTAGGCCCTCTCTGGCGTGTATATAAGCTGGGGGTTTAGTCCGTAGAGGCTAACATCAGAATCATAACATCCTCATAGGCTAGGCTTTAGGGTTTAGCCATTACGATCTCGAGGTAGATCAACTCTTGTAATCATATTCATCAAGATCAGTATAGCAGGAAGTAGGGTATTACCTCGATCGAGAGGGCCTGAACCTGGGTAAACATCATGTCCCCAGTCTCATGTTGCCATCGATACTCAAACACATAGCTTGGGCCCCCCTACCCGAGATTTGTCGGTTTTGATACCAACAATGGTGCTTTCATTGAGAGCTCTGCTGTGCGCTCGCGATGAGCGATCGATGGCTCGTCTCGTCATCAGTGATGAGATCACCCTCGGAAACTACTTGGCCATTGGCCAGGTTCTCCAGCTTGGCGGGTTCACTATATGCACCCGCGTGGCCTCAGGGCCGGCCGCACTCCCTGCGGTCATCGAGCACCACCCTTATGTTGACTCTGGCCACTCCGATGATGCGACCTCGGCAGATATCTCGCCTTTAAACGAGCTGCTGGATTGCATCGCCACCATGGGGCTTGTATCGCCAGGAGATCAGATCGGACCTAAATAAGGTCATGATGAGATCGATCCCATCCCGATCACTCATCTAGTGGCAGCATTCGACGACGGAGCCGAAGAGACTCCCCCTCTTGAGACAGAGACCGTCATAGTGCGGATCTCCGACCCCATCAAGCGGAAAACGCCCCTGTCGGGTAGCACTTTGTGTCTTCCGAGCTCTTGGGTTGGCGCTAGGCTCACGGAATGTTTAGATCCCGCTGAGCTAGGATCGTCCACATCGGAGGTTGTCAAAACCCCGAATACCACTTTGCGTCGGGACTCAAAATTACCAACACCCACCCACCCTGGGAAAAACTCTCCAAGTAAATCCGGATTCCCAGACATAAATGATCTCGCAAACATACAACAGCAACCCGAGGAAATGGCCAACCACTTCTGAGCCAGATTCCTGCTTGTCAAAACAAGATTAAGCACTTCTGCGATGATGATGAGGTCTCCCTATTTTACCGCAATAGTACGGACGAGGGAGTCTTGAACGCCCTCAACCGACGTCGTGTTCTGAGTTTCACAGAACTGTCACATTTAGTACGAAAGTACTGCGCAATGGAAAACACTTGGAAAGCCTAGAATACATCTATCGAACAGTCCATATTCGGACAACACACTGTTAAGGCTAAACGGACATACCCTAGCAGGTCATCCGATAATATGCCTATTGGCAAGAAGAACAAACCTTTTTTAGGGCGCAGGTCCGTGCTGGACGAACTGCTCGATAAACCTTGCTAAATACACGCAGCCCCGGACAATATCCGAAACCACTACCTTAGGGCATGTTGGGTACTCCGGCAAGTAGCAAAGAGCGGTGCAACAATCATTGCCACCATAGTATCAGGGGAGAAAGACGTCGGTGTTTTCACTGTCTTTGAGACGTTCTCCTCAAATAACCGCCGCAAGAGAGCAAATCATGGACTTGCCGAGGTCTACCAAATTAGCTCTGCAAGCCCATGGAGCGACACGGCAATTAGTTTTTCTACCGAAGACACACCTCGAGTGGCCGATCCGAGCAACAGCAGCTCTTGTACTAGACCCAATAGTAGACGGCTTTCGCCTCACTAATGTACTTATGTACGGAGGAAGTGGACTGAACCTCATATATGAGGAAACGCTTGCAAAAATGCAGGTTGACAAATCCCGCATTGAGCACACTAACACAACCTTCAGAGGAATTATTATTAGCCGAGAAGCCCGGTGGTCGGGAAGCATTAACTTCAATGTAGTATTCGACACATCCGATAACTACAGGTCGGAGGAACTGCTCTTCCACATTGTTCCCTTCAATAGCGGATACCTCGCCCTTTTAGGACGGGACGCTTTTTCACGCTTCCAAGCCATACCCCATTATGGGTACATGAAGCTTAAAATACTAGGGCCCAACGGAGTAATCACATTAACAAGTGATCCGGATAGAGCACTCCGCGCCGAGAACAAAACATCATCTTTAGCCTTAGAGGCATTATCCGAAGCCCTCGTGGCCGAAGAATTAACTACCTTATGATCAATGGTGGACAAGGACGATGCAATCCTCGCCAAAAGATCGAAATCTACCTCTTTCAAGCTAGGAGATGAAATCATAAAATTCCAAGTGCACCCAACAGACCCTAATAAGACATCGTCTATCGGGGCACAGCTTCATCTGGCGATAGACAGCGCGTTACGCGTCTTCCTTTGGGAAAATTGGGATATATTTGCCTGCACCCTTCAGATATGCCGGGAATCCCATGCAGGCTGGCCGAACACAGCCTCAATATTATCAAAGGTTTCAAACCAATCAAGCAGTCACTGTGACGATTTTCCGAACCCAAAAGACAAGCAATGGGAGAAGATCTAGCCAAGCTATTGGAAGCCGGATTCATGAGAGAAATTAAACATCCGGATTGGCTAGCCAACCTAGTCATGGTGCCGAAGAAGGATAAATCCTGGCGCCTCTGCGTCGACTTTACAGACCTAAATAAGGCCTGCCCGAAGGATCCCTTTCCTTTGCCCCGCATTGATCAAATTATCGATGCAACGGCGGGACATGACTCGTTGTGCTTGCTTAATGCTTACTCCATATACCATCAAATAAAGATGAAGGAATCCGATCAGGCCGCAACGACATTTATCATCTCGTACGGTCCTTTTTGCTTCAACACTATGCCATTTGGACTCAAAAACGCCGGCGCCACATATCAATGCATGATTCAAACATGCTTGCAAAAACAAATTAGCAAGACAGTGGAGGCATATGTTGACGACGTAGTCGTTAAGACCAAACACGTCAAGACTTTGGTGTAGGATCTCCGTCTTACGTTTGATAACTTTCGAGAATATGACATAAGGCTCAATCCAGAAAAATGTGTTTTTGGCGTTCCAGCCGGAAAGCTATTAGGGTTCATTGTATCCCATAGAGGAATCGAAGCTAACCCAGCTAAAATTCGGGCCTTGTCAGAGCTCAAAACGTCAACTGATCTCAAACAAGTGCAAAAACTAGCAGGCCGCGTGGCGGCCTTGAGGAGCTTCATCTCCAGGTTAGGAGAAAAAACATTGCTTCTTTATAGATTGCTACGACACACTGACAACTTCGAATGGACGGACGCGTCCATAGCTGGATTGGAAGAAATAAAAACTCTACTAGCGAGCAACCCAATCCTAGCCGCCCCCGGTGTTGGCAGACCAATGTTGCTGTATATATCAACCACTCACCAGGTAGTGAGTGCCGTGCTCGTCATTGAACGAGCCGAAGAGGGACATAAGTTCCCCGTTCAAAAACCCGTATACTACGTATCCGAGGTCCTAACACCGTGCAAATCACGGTACCCCCACTATCATAAAATTGCCTATGCGGTTTTCATGTCATCTCGGAAACTTAGACACTACTTTCAAGAGTGTTCGATCACAGTGGCATCTAAAGTACCACTTAAGGATATTATTAACAATAAAGAAGCCACTGGACGTATAGCTAAATGGGCCATCGAGCTCTTACCATTCGAAATATCTTATAAGCCATGCCGGACTTTTTAATCCCAGGTGTTGGCTGACTTTGTCGCAGAATGGACCGAAGCCAAACTCCCTAAAGAGTACGGCTCATATTCCCATTGGACAATGTACTTCGACGGTTCCAAAATGCTAGCCAGAATGGGGGCCGGCGTAATATTGATATCTCCAACTGGGGATACAGTCCGGTACGTTCTACAAATTATGTACACTGTCGGATTACGGGCTCCGCAAACCCAAAGAAGTTCGAACACAGGGGCGTGAATGAAGATCTCTCCCGCTCACGTCTTCCTAGCGCCACGCCCTCGCCCGGTGGTGAGATTTGAGCAAGCAACAACTAAAAGCACACACGAGTTTACCCAGGTTCAGGCCACCTTGCGGTGTGAAACCCTACGTCCTGCTTGAGTGGATTAGCCTCAGGGGGGCTTGAGTATAAACAAGTACAGCGGTTCTTGAGCTCAGGAGGAGAGCTCAAGAGGGTGAGGAGGCAAGTGTTCTTGCTCCTTGAAGTGAAGGTGGGGTGTTTGAGATGAGGTCAATCCAGATTAGATCACCCCCCCACAGTGGAAACCCTAGGTACTTATATAGGCGGCCATGGTCCTCTTCCCCCGAAATGTTTAGGCGGGAAGGGATCCCACAACGTCCATTTAGAGCGGGAACACAAGGCATTCCAATCCTGACAAAAGCGGTCTTCGCATGTAAAGAGATCAGGCGGTGATGCGGTGGTGGGCTCGGTGGTGACATCCTCCCTGTCGTCCTTGCGGTCTTCGGTCTTGTTTCACCGAAGGGGAAACCTTTGTCTCGCCCCTCGGGAACCTGCGCATCCGTTGTCTCCTTTGCACCAAAATAGCAACTGCGCCGCTGGCACGCGTTGGCACCCGCTGGCGTGGTGTGTCACTCCTTGCGTCACTGCCTCCTCCTAAGGTAGGCTTGGCCTTGAGTTCTCCGCCCCTCCAGAGCAGCCTAGCCGAGGCCGCTCCTGAGAGGGTCTTGGTGACGTTCTCCTCGTGAGGCTTAGCCCCCTCGCGAGGATCTTGAGCAGCTGGTCGATCGACTGGGCCGTATCAGGCCGTAGTAGGAGCGCGTCACGGGCTGCAGGCATGCAAGTCTGGGTACCCTGGTTCCCAGGACGCCGAGAGTAGCCCCCGGTCCCAAGGCGCGCGCGGAGTTGGCTTCGGGGCGAAGTCTTAGTCGAGGATGAAGCGTCGCAGGCCCCCAAAAGACTGCTGGCCAGGGTGGCGTGCGACGGTTGGATGGGACGTGGGCGACTCCGCTCCCCACGCAGTCTTGGTGACCGTGCGACTTGACGTCTCCCTGGCACGGACGACAGGGTCATCATGGCCATGACGCCAGTGACTGGCGGTTGGGCCCCTCCGCCCTATAAATGGGACTAGGGGGAGGGGAGCCCCCAAGCCATCTTCAAGCCAGCGTCATCCGCTTTCTTGTTCGCTCTCTGTTCTTCTTCTCTCTGTGAGGTCTCCATGGCGCCACTGATGAAGTTGTCCGCCGCGGAGAAAGGGAAGGCCTCGAAGGAGCTGGCCTCACCGCCACCGAAGAGGGGCCGTGGCCGCCCCCGCAAGTATGCCGCTACGCCTGCGGCAGCTCCTCGAGGAAGCAGGCGCGGCCTTCCAGGGTCTGACGCGGTTGCCGGCGGGAGGCGCGGTGCCTTTTCTCGCGGCGGAGGTGGTCGTGGCCGCGGTGGGCGAGGGGGCGCGGGACACCATCCGGCAGTTGTGCGTCCTCCGCACCCACAGCTCCACTCCTTCGATGCGTCGTCGGAGTTCGTGGTGTGGGCGGAGAAGCCTGGCGGCTTGTGTCTCCGGCTCCCCCGCTCGTTCGGTTACGTGCTGCCAGCCGGAGGCCCTGGCGGCCTCTGGCTGCAGACCGATTGCTGCTACAGTGGAGCTTCCTGGGTGGAGGTCGACGTTGCCCCCTCAGGCGAAGTGTTCCTGGAGCGTGGCTGGCAGTCGTTTCCGCGCGCGCGTTGACTGCAGGGGAGGTGCATGCTCCACTTCAGGTATGATGGTGTCTCAACGCTGTTCGTCAGGGTCTTCTCGGGGGAAGGGAGGCGCCTTGGGTGCTGTCCCGAGGCCGACGACAACGAGGAGGGTGGAGACGACGTCAGGAGGAGCATCTCTTCCTCTGGAGACGAGCTTGGTCTTGGTGGGCGCTGCGGGTCCGCCCTGTGTGGCAGCAATATCTCCTCCAGCAGCGGTGGCTACACTGAGCCACCGCGCTGCCGAGCTTGGGTCGGCGACGGGGAGAGTCGTCGCGCCGCCGCGCCCCGGTGAAACAGGAGGAGCTGGAAGACTCCGACTGAGTGGGGGCAACGGTGCCGAGCTGCGGCTCAGCGGGTCAACCTCTGGTTCTTTTTTTTTCTTCATTTCCTTCCTGTATCGAAATTTTAGGTTGCCTCGAGAAGGCGTGTAATGGACTACGGCATATGTATGAAACGAGAACTTGCTATTATTTTTTGGTATGGATGAGATTACTTAGATTATGTGTTGCGACATCTTGAGGTGAAGTACTCCTGACTCATGGGCGTCATGAGCCCCCGACGGTTCATGGGGGTGGCTGAGTTCGAGGGGTCCTGACCTGCGGAGCCCCCGAGTATGAGTGAGCCACATGGTTAAGTAAGGGTTCGCATGCTATCAGTAAAATATGTTGATGAAAAATAAGCACATTGCAGATTCATCAGATTAATTCAAGCCACATGGAAAACCCATTTATCCAAACCAATCATATTAAGAACTAGGAAATATAGAAATGGTATATGTTTCTCATGTATTAAGTGCAGCCAACTTCGATTTATTTCTCACATGCACAACAATACAAAATTCTACCCACGAAAATTGGACATCGCAGTGTAGAATTGAACCAAGCAGTTAGCCAAACACCACAACAAATGAACCAAACATTAAATGAGCACCACATTGCATAATACTATAACATACTACTAATAGAAGATTAGACAGTTAACCAAACCAAGCAAGCTTAACAACTTGGAATATAGCAATTGTATTTGTTTCTCATGTATTTAGTACAGCCAAATTCGATTTATTTCTCACATGGTATACAATAACAGAATGCAGCCACAACAATTGAACATTGCATTGCAGAATTGAACCAAGCAGTTAATTAAACACCACAACAAATGAACCAAACGTTAACTGAGCACCATGCTGCACAATATAACATACTCGTAATAGAAGATCAGGCAGTTAACCAAACCAAGCATGCTTAACAACTTGGAAATATTCCACCCTGAAGAATTGAACATTAGATTTGCAGAATTGAACCAAGTAGTTAACTGAACACCACATTGCACGACATATAGAACATATACACTATAGCATAAGATTGCATGGTAAAAGTAGATAGCATAATTCACTAGAATTTGTTAAGGAAAGGCAGTAGCTAGCAAACGATGGTCTCGAGAAAATGCCACGAACTGTCGTTTAGAGCAGCCAACCGCGCTGCGGCGTCGGCGAGCGAGGCATCCACGGTGGCCTCAACGGCGAGGTGCTCCTCCAAGATCTAGGGGTCGACACGAATGGCAGCCATCGCGACCTCATCCACGCGTGCGGCCGCGATTTGCTTCTCTGCTGCCAAATGCTCCTTGAGATCCTGGCTATACTGTGTGCACCATGGCTTAGGGCGGCGCTTATTTGTTGGACTGGTCGGTGATTTGGGTGGAAGGTGTCGCGCTCGCGTCGGTGATCAAGGGATGTGGGATGTGGAAGGAGGAGGAGGATGTGGGTCGGGTGTGGATTACCTGCCTGGATAGGCGAGGCCGAGCAGCGTGAAGGAGGGTCGCCGGCGAGGAGGCAGCGACACTTCAAGCCAGGAGTGAATGTTTCAACTTGGAAAGGAAGGCGGAAAGAGGGGAAATGTGGATTTTGGTAAGGGGGAGGGGCGGGGAGGTAGATATTTCCGTGGAAGCCAAAAATTAGGAATCGCTTCTGCCAAAAAACCGGCGCGCAAAGTGTCATCAGACACGGTCCCTTCTTCAGAACTGTGTATGATATGTGAACATCACAAATGATTCACATAGCTTAACCCGTTTGTGTTGAGTTTGAACGTCAAAAATTTTGGTTCGAATTTCCTTGGTTATAGTGGTCATCCATGTCATTGCATAATTTGGGTACACAAAGGAGACTAACTTCTTAATCGAGCAAGTTCAACAATTAAATAGAGCTACCTGACCTAAACATTACTCTATCAAATTAAAGACCAACGCTCTTAATTAAACAAAACAAAGAGTACTACTACGGCTGGTGCTCGTTGATCTCCACCGCCGCCTCCATGTCCAGCTCACGCCCGACGATCTCCTGGGGAAGGGGCTGCATGGCATCAATTGCACCATACTCGGCAAGCATCTCACCATCTGCGTCCGCCATATCTTTGGCATAGGCCGCCACGAGCTGGGCGTGGGCGGCTGCGATCTGGGCTCTGGCAAGCTCCATCGTGGCAAGGTAAGCCACGCAGGAACGGACGACTGCTCGAACTCTATTGGCGATTGCCAGCTCTTCGGCTGGGGGTTGCCAACCCTTGTCGGAGAAGCTTCGCTCGATTTGTGCGGTGACCGCCATGAGCTGGGCTTTGATGGCCTAGACATGGTTGTGGGCGGCCTCCATCAGGGCTAAGGCCGCCACTGTGGAATGGATAGCTGTTGTGCCGCTCTCGCCAGTGGCTATCCCCGAGGCAGATGCTGATGTCGTCGCTTGTGAAGCAACATCGGTCGTTTGGGCTGCCTTGGCCGCCCAGACGCAGACTGCGGTCACCCTCACGAAGCTTGTTAGCACACGCCTGGCTGCTGCGACCGCGCTCACGCCGGAGTGGGCCGCCGAAGTTGCCCTCAAGATGTGGTTCCACGTCCCCATCTTTCTCTGGTGACGAATGAATAGTGAAATGATATTTGGGGAGTGAGCTAGTGTGATTGACACGCCGGCTGTGGACTGTAGCCGACACACCTTCTCGCGTTAGCCATAGGCATACTATACACCGACGATGCTCCAAGATATTTTGTGATGCATCTTAGACGGTTGGTGATAATAAACTGTGTGCGATCTACTTGATTTACCATCTTGATTTGAATTACGTAATGTGGTCACAGCTACAAAGGATGGTGTTTGAATTATTAGAACTTTTATCTGCAATGAACATGCAACTATAGGTGTGTCGTAAAAAAATTGGAATTATTCAGGGTTTGTTTGGACGTTTTTATACATTAACTAGGTTTTAAGGCATTTTATGCACAT
This sequence comes from Secale cereale, assembly GCA_902687465.1. NCBI lineage: Eukaryota > Viridiplantae > Streptophyta > Magnoliopsida > Poales > Poaceae > Secale > Secale cereale. The sequence continues at coordinate 518,774,115 of LR738711.1, forward strand.
AATTCAAATTTGAACTGCATGCACATTCTCGAGTGCATATAAACTGGTTGAAAAATCAAATATGTGTCCTTGGTTGCATGCTTAGGTCCCATGCAAGAAATGGGAATGAATTTCAAACACCATGCCACCGTCACTCGGCCGCAAACATTGAGATACCTGGTTTTTCAAATTCTAGTAAATACAAAACTCGTCGGAAATTCATGAAACTTGGCATGCTATCATGGAGCAGCATCAACATGCCGTGGTAAATTTTTTGTCCCATTTGGGGCAGGTTTGGGTATAAGCTTATCACAAACCAGAGCTTCTCACAACAAGCGTGATGGTTTCTGTAGGGAACGTGCCACCTTTGGGGACGAAACGTTGTCCGTTGCCTCTTATTGCTTTCAAAATCTTTCGAGTGTCAACATAGAACAACAGGAGTGTTGTGTTCAATTTTGGAATTTTCCTGGGTTCGTTTGGACATTTCTATACATTAACTGGGTTTTCCAGGAATTTTATTTGCATAATTCAAATTTGAACTACATGCACATTCTCATCATGTCGTGGTAAAATTTTTGTCCCATTTGGGGCAGGTTTGGGTATAAGCTTCCTCACAAACCTAAGCTTCTCACAACAAGCGTGATGGTTTCGGTAGGGAATGTGCCACCTTTGGGGATGAAACGATATCCGTTGCCTCTTATTGCTTTCAAAATCTTTCGATTGTCAACATAGAACAACAGGAGTATTGTGTTCAATTTTGGAATTTTCGGGGTTCGTTTGGACATTTTTATACATTAACTAGGTTTTCTAGGCATTTTATTTGCATAATTCAAATTTGAACTACATGCACATTCTCTAGTGCATATAAACCACTTGAAAAATCAAATCTATGTACGTTGTTGCATGCTTAGGTCCCATGCAAGAAATGGGAATGAATTTCAAACACCCTGCCGCCGCCACTCGGTCGCAAAAATTGAGATACATGGCTTTTAAATTCTAGTAAATCCAAAACTCGTCTGAATTTCATGAAACTTGGCATGCTATCATGGAGCAGCATCAACATGCCGTGGTAAAAAACCTGTCCCATTTGGGGCAGGTTTGGGTATAAGCTTCTCACAAACCTTAGCTTCTCACAACAAGCGTGATGGTTTCGGTAGGGAACGTGCCACCATTGGGGACGAAACTATATCCGTTGCCTCTTATTACTTTCAAAAAAATTCGAGTGTCAACATAGAACAACATGAGTGTTGTGTTCACTTTTGGAATTTTCGGGGTTCGTTTGGACATTTTTATACATTAACTAGGTTTTCTAGGCATTTCATGTGCATAATTCAAATTTGAACTACATGCACAAGCTCCAATGCATATAAATTGGTTGAAAAATCAAATTTGTGTCCTTTGGGGCATGCTTAGGTCCCATGCAAGAAATGGGAATAAATTTCAAACGCCAGGGCACCGTTGATTGTCGGCAAAACGTTGAGATACTTTGTTTCTAAATTCTAGTAAATCCAAAACTCGTCTAAAATTCATGAAACTTGGCATGCTATAATGGAATGGCACCCGACATGCTGTGGTATTTTTCATGTCCATTTTGAGAGAAGGCGCACTCGAATAACAGCCAACAAAGGTATTCTGAAACAAATAGCTGCCACTGTAACATCTCAAACGTTTTGTATAATTTAAATTGTGTGCGTTTTGTTAACCATTCACGTGACGCCACGCCTCACTCTTTTAATGGCTAGGAGGTGCCATGTGGACAGGTGCTTGAGTGCTTGACTAGATAGAAGGCGTGCGAGCTGTACTAAAATGCGGAGGCTCAACCGGAAGCGTGCGAGCTGTACGCCTCATAGGCTCACCGGGAAGCGAACCCTTTGACTTCCATGGCCGTCTGCCTTGCTCGCAAACATTTTAGTTAGAACACCCGTATGCAAACCGATAACTTCCCTAGGAAGCCAAGGGAAAATGTGCCGAGCAGGATTTGTGCAGCTCTTGATAGCAAACGTTTTAGATAGAACACTGATAACCCACAAGTGTAGGGGATCGCAACAGTTTTCGAGGGTAAAGTATCCAACCCAAATTTGTTGATTCGACACAAGGGGAGCCAAAGAATACTCTTAAGTAATAGCAGCTGAGTTGTCAATTCAACCACACGTGGAAACTTAGTATCCGCGGCATGATATTTTAACAGCAAAGTAATATGCTAGTGGCGGTAGCGGCAATAAAAGTAAAGATAATGTTTTTTTAGTTTTTATGATAGTAGTAACAGAAAGTAAATAAGCAACAAACAATATAGGAAAAGCCTGTAGGCATTAGATCGGTGATGGGAAATTATGTCGGATGCAATTCATCATGTAGAAGTTATAACCTAGGGTGACACAGAACTAGCTCCAGTTCATCAATGCAATGTAGGCATGTATTCCAAATATAGTCATACGTCCTTATGGAAAAGAACTTGCATGACATCTTTTGTCCTACCCTCCCGTGGCAGCGGGGTCCTATTAGAAACTAAGGGATATTAAGGCCTCCTTTTAATAGAGTACCGGACCAAAGCATTAACACATAGTGAATACATGAACTCCTCAAACTATGGTCATCACCGGGAGTGGTCCCGATTATTGTCACTTCGGGGTTGCCAGATCATAACACATAGTAGGTGACTATAGACTTGCAAGATAGGATCAAGAACACACATATATTCATGAAAACATAATAGGTTCAGATCTGAAATCATGGCACTCGGGCCCTAGTGACAAGCATTAAGCATAGCAAAGTCATAGCAACATCAATCTCAGAACATAGTGGATACTAGGGATCAAACCCTAACAAACCTAACTCGATTACATGATAGCTCCCATCCAACCTATCACCGTCCAGCAAGCCTACGATGGAATTACTCATGCACGACGGTGAGCATCATGGAATTGGTGATGGAGGAAGGTTGATGATGACGATGGCGACGATCTCCACTCTCCGGAGCTCCGAACGGACTCTAGATCAGCCCTCCTGTGAGAGATTAGGGCTAGGCGGCGGCTCCGTCTCGTAAAACGTGATAATTCTTTCTCCCTGGTCCCCCCCCGAAAGTGAAGATATAGGATCTAGGGGTACGTCGGTGGTGCACCAGGGGGCCCACGAGGCAGGGGGCGCGCCCTGGGCAAGGGGTGCGCCCCCACCCTCGTGGACAGGCCTTGGGCCCCCTGGTGTGGATCTTCTTGCAGATATTTTTTATATTTTCCAAAATAATTCTCCTTTGATTTTCAGGCAATTCCGAGAACTTTTTATTCTGCACGAAAACAACATCATGGCAGTTCTGCTGAAAATAGCGTCAGTCCAGGTTAGTTCCATTCAAATCATGCAAGTTAGAATCCAAAACAGGGGCAAAAGGGTTTGGAAAAGTATATACGTTGGAGACGTATCAACTCCCCCAAGCTTAAACCTTTGCTTGTCCTCAAGCAATTCAGTTGGTAAACAGAAAGTGATAAAGAAAAACTTTGACAAACTCTGTTTGCTCTTGTTGTTGTAAATATGTAAGCTAGCATCCAGGTTTTCAACAAGATCATGAACTAACCACATTCACAATAACTTTCAGGTCTCAAGACTACTCACATCAATGGCATAATCAACTAGCGAGCAATAATAATAAACCTCGGATGACAACACTTTATCAAAACAATCATGATATGATATAATGAGATGGTATCTCGCTAGCCCTTTCTGAGACAGCAAAACATAAATGCAGAGCACCTTTACGGATCAAGGACTGACTAGACATTGTAATTCATGGTAAAAGACATCCAGTCATGGTCATACTCAATGCAAACTAATAGTAATACATGCAACGACAGAGGTGCTCTCATACTGGTGCTCTTTGATAAGAGGATGATGACTCTGCGCAAAAGTAAATAGATATGCCCTTCGTAAAGGGAAGCAGGGATTTGTAGAGGTGCCAGAACTCGATTTTTAAATAGAGATGAATAACATTTTGAGCGGTATACTTTCATTGTCAACATAACAACCAAGAATCTCGATATCTCCCATGCTACGCACATTATAGCCGGTTCCCAAACAGAATGGTAAAGTATATACTCCCCCAACCACCAACAAGCACACTCCACGGCTAGCCCGAAACAACGGGTACCGTCCAAACTAGCAACAGCCCTGGGGGAGTTTTGTTTAATTATTATGATTTTGAGCATGGGACTGGGCATCCCGATTACCAGCCATTTTCTAATGAATGATGAGCGGAGTCCACTCATCATGAGAATAACCCACCTAGCATGGAAGATATAGACATCCCTAGATGATACATGAGCTGTTCGAGCATACAAAACAAAATTTCATTTGAAGGTTTAGAGTTTGGCACATACAAATTTACTTGGAAAGGTAGGTAAATACCACATATAGGAAGGTATGGTGGACTCATATGGAATAACTTTGGGGTTTATGGAAGTCGATGCACAAGCAGTATTCCCGCTTAGTACAGGTGAAGGCTAGAAAGAGACTGGGAAGCGACCAGCTAGAGAGCAACAACGGTCATGAACATGCATTAAAATTAATCAACAATGAATGCAAGCATGAGTAGGATATAAATCACCATGAACATAAATATCGTGGAGGCTAAGTTGATTTGTTTCAACTACATGCGTGAACATGTGCCAAGTCAGATCACTTAAATCGTTCAAAGGAGGATACCACCCATCATACCACATCACAACCATTTTAATATCATGTTGGCACGCAACATAGACCATTATAAACTCTCAGCTAATTAAGCATGGCATAAGAAGCTATGATCTCTAATTGACATTGCAAGCACGTTTCATTCATGACAAGCTGAATCAGGAACGATGAGCTATCATATTTACAAAAACAAGAGTGGCCGAGTTCATACCATCTTTTCTCATCTCAATTAGTTCATCATATATCATCCTTATTGCGTTTCACTCGCACGACCGAACGGTGTGGATAATAATAATAGTGCACGTGCATTGGACTAAGTTGGAATCTACAGACATTTAATACAAGAGAGAAGACAAGGTAATATGGCTCAAGGATAAATCGACAACAAAGCATATGAGAGCCACTAAGCATTTCTATCATGGTCTTCTACTCTTAACCCCTAAAGAAAAGAAAAGAAACTATTTACACGGGAAAGCTCCCAACAAGCAAAAGAAGAACGGGAAATCTTTTTGGGTTTTCATTTTTTAACTACTACTACAAGCGAAGAAAGTAAACTATCTAGAGGCTACAACTAATATTTTTTTTGTTTTTTTGGGTTTTTCTAGCACACAAGAAAAAGACTAAGAAAAAGAAATTGAAACTAAGCATGGATATAAAATGATAATATCAGGGGCACTGATATTCCCACTGTTCCCGCGACCAATTAAACATCTACTAGCAAATAAGGCAAAGTAGCGCAGAACAGGGAAGTGTATACTAGTGATTCTTGCCCCTGAAACTTGTCTCGTTTCCCCTATGGCTATCATGTCAATGAACCCTTCTACGTCTTCACGACGTGGTTCATCAAGTCTACCTCCAAAGGGTACTTTGCATATTTCACAAAAGTCTAAGGCCCAGTTCTTTTGCTAGAATCCGGGGATTCTCCCAGAATCCGACCCCTACCCAGCTTCTCCGAGAATCTATGAGTCCCATTTGTTTTACAATCCTATCTAATTAGACCCTAACTAGATAGGATTGTAAAACAAATGGGGCTCAAAGATTCTGGGAGAAGCTGGG
>LR738711.1:518779893-518828931 GCA_902687465.1 Secale cereale
GGATTCTGGCAAAAGAACTGGGCCTAAGAGTGATATCTCCTTAATCACATCATATAAACGAAACTCCACCGTAGGTGGTGTTTTCCTAGAATGAAAATGAAAGCTTTGCGTGAAAATATTGGTGAGTAAGAGATACTGTTCTTTCTGGTCGTGGAGGAAGTCGGTGAGGCCTGCATTATTTGCCAACCAATAAAAGTCTTCGTAAATCCAGGTGGACATCATGAAATCATTACAAGGCCTTTCGCACGGTCGAACTTCCGCCATGTGAGGAAGATTATATTTGGGATTTTTATTTCTTCTTTCTTCTTCTCTTCTGAGCTCTTGCTGGAGGAGCCCCTCAACAATCTCTTTAACATTTTCCTTTTCTGAAAATTTCTGAAATTTTTAGTAACTTCAAAATAAAAGTTAACCAAACTCAATAAGATTGATAGCAACAACTCCTACTAGTGCCTAGAGACTATATCATGCATTAGAACTACTTGGGACCAAGAAATTTTGACATGCAAGCTCAAGAACAAGGTCACCACAGCAGCATAAATTTGCAATAAATAGAGCACTAGAACAAAAACTAATTGGACCAATGGAGGAGTCACATACCAAGGAACAATCTCCCCAAACAGTTTGTGAATGGTGCTTTGAGCAAGGAGATCGAAAATGGCAGCAAGATGAGCTAGAACTCGGGTTTGAGCTGGTTGGTGATTTTTTTGGGAGGAAGAAGAAGAGCATGGGTGCAGGAATAAGTGGAGGGAGGCCACGTGGTGCCCAGGGAGCAGGGGGCGCGCCCTGTGTAGGGGGACGTGCCCTGGACCCTCGTGGCCATGTGTTGGCTCCCCTCGATGTGTGTTCAGTGCCATATTTCCTCAAATAATCTAGAAAAAAATCATATTTCATTTTCATGGCATTTGGAGAAGTTTTATTTTCGGGATATTTTTTTATTGCACGGATAAATCTGGAAATAGACAGAAAATACTATTTTTGCTTTATTTATCTTAATTAGCAGAAAGTAAAAAGAGGGTACAGAAGGTTGTGCTATCTAGATTCACCTATCCCATGCTCATCAGAATGAATCCATTAACAAGGTTGATCAGGTCTTGTTGATAAACTCTTTCCGAGTAACATGAAACCGGAGAATTTTCAAATAACACTAGGTTACCTCAATGGGGATATGTATGTCCCCAACAATAAGGATGTCATATGTCTTCTTGATAATAGGAAGAGGAAATTCAAAACCTCCAATAGTAATAGTTGAAGTTTTTCCAATATAATTGATACTGTGGACCTGAGGTTGTTTCCTCGGAAAGTGTACCGTATGCTTATTACCATTGACATGAAAATTGACATTGCCTTTGTTGCAGTCAATAACAGCCCCTGCAGTATTCAAAAAGGGTCTTCCAAGAATAATAGACATACTATCATCCTCGGGAATATCAAGGATAACAAAGTCCGTTAGAATAGTAACATTTGCAACTACAACAGGCACATCCTCACAAATACCGACAGGTACAGCAGTTGATTTATCAGCCATTTGCAAAGATATTTCAGTAGGTGTCAATTACTCAAGTCAAGTCTACGATATAAAGAGAGAGGCATAACACTAACACCGGCTTCAAGATCACACAAAGCAGTTTTAACATAGTTTCTCTTAATGGAGCAAGGTATAGTAGGTACTCCTGGATCTCCTAATTTCTTAGGCATTCCACCCTCAAAAGTGTAATTAGCAAGCATAGTGGAAATTTCTACTTCAGGTATCTTTCTTTTATTGGTAATAATATCTTTCATATACTTAGCATAAGGATTTGTTTTAAGCACATTAGTCAAACACATACGCAAAAAGATAGGTCTAATCATTTCAGCAAAGCGCTCAAAATCCTCATCATCGTTTTTCTTGGATGGTTTCGGAGGAAAAAGGCATGGGTTTTTGAACCCATGGTTCTCTTTCCCTACCGTGCTTCCTAGCAACAAAGTCTCTCTTATCATAACGTTGATTCTTCGATTGTGGGTTATCAAGATCAACAGCATGTTCAATCTCTACATCATTATCATTGCTAGGTTGAGCATCATCATGAACATCATCATTAATATTATCACTAGGTTCATGTACATTACCAGATTGTGTCTCAACATCAGAAACAGATATATCACTAGGATTCTCAGGTGTGTCAGCTACAGTTTCACTAGGGGCATGCAAAGTCCTATTATTTTTCTTTTTCTTCTTCTTAGAAGAACTAGGTGCATCTAAATTAGCTCTCTGAGAATCTTGCTCAATTCTCTTAGGGTGGCCCTCAGGATACAGAGGTTCCTGAGTCATTTTACCACCTCTAGTTGCAACTGTAACAACATAGTCATTATTCTTACTATTTAATTCATTAAGCAAATCATTCTGAGCCTTAAGTACTTGTTCTACTTGAGTGGTAACCATAGAAGCATGTATACTAATGAGTTTCAGTTCACCTTTAGCTCTAGACAGATAATCACTCAAGTGTTCAATCATATAAGCATTGTGTTGTAATTATCTGCCAACATAAGCATTGAAGTTTTCTTGTTTCACAATGAAATTGTCAAACTCATCTAAACATTGGCTAGCAGACTTATAACGAGGAATATCACCTTCATCAAATCTATAAAGAGAATTTACCTTTACTACCTGTCGGGTCATCAAGACCATGTATTTCTTCAATAGGTGGTAAATTCTTAACATCTTCAGCTTTAATACCTTTTTCTTTCATAGATTTCGTTGCCTCTTGCATATCTTCATGACTGAGAAATAGAACACCTCTTTTCTTTGGAGTTGGCTTAGGGGCTGGTTCAGGAAGTGTCCAATTATTTTCATTGGCCAACATATTATTCAATAATAATTCAGCTTGTTCAACTGTTCTTTCCATGAAAACACAACCAGCACAACTATCCAGGTGGTCTCTGGAAGCATCAGTTAGTCCATTATAAAAGACATTAAGTATATCATGCATCTCAAGAGGATGATCAGGCAAAGCATTAAGTAATTGGAGTAGCCTCCCCAAGCTTGTGGGAGACTCTCTTCTTCAATTTGCACAAAGTTATATATTTCCCGTAAGGCAACTTGTTTCTTATGAGCGGGAAAATATTTAGCAGAGAAGTAATACATCATATCCTGGGGACTACGCACACAACCAGGATCAAGAGAATTAAACCAAGTATTAGCATCACCCTTTAACGAGAAAGGAAATAGCTTAAGAACATAGTAATAGCAAATCTTTTCATCATTGGTAAACAGTGTGGCTATATCATTCAACTTAGTAAGATGTGCCACAACAGTTTCAGACTCATAGCCATGGAAAGGATCAGACTCAACCAAAGTAAGTAACTCATGATCAACAGAGAATTCATAATCCTTATCAGTAACACAGATAGGTGAAGTGGCAAAAGCAGGGTCATGTTTCATTCTAGCATTCAAGGACTTTTTCTTTTAACTTAGCTAATAACTTCTTAAGATCATACCTATCATTGCAAGAAAGAAAGTCTCTATCAGTTTCTTCATCCATAACGTAACCCTCAGGCATAATAGGCAATTCATATCTATTGGGAGTAGTTTCATCATCACTTTCATAAATATCATCAGTTTCAACATTTGCACTCTCCCTAACCTTAGCAATTTGTTCATCTAAAATTCACCTAGTGGCACAGTATCAGGCATAGAAGTAGTTTCATCATACATAGCAGAAGTGGCATCATCAAGAACATACGACATATCAGATTCAATAGCAGGAGTAGGTGTCGCAAGTTTACTCATAACAGAAGGAGAATCAAGTGCAAAGCTAGATGTCAGTTCCTTACCTCCCCTTGTAGTTGAGGGTAAGATCTTGGTTTTTGAGTCCTTCAAATTCTTCATAGTGATCAACATATACAAATCCCAAGTGACTTAAAGAATAGAGCTATGCTCCCCGGCAACGGCGCCAGAAAATAGTCTTGATAACCCACAAGTGTAGGGGATCGCAACAGTTTTCGAGGGTAAAGTTTTCAAACCAAATTTGTTGATTCGACACAAGGGGAGCCAAAGAATACTCTTAAGTATTAGCAGCTGAGTTGTCAATTCAGCCACACCTGGAAACTAGGTATCTGCAGTAAGATAGTTTAGTAGCAAAGTAATACGAAAGTGGCTGTAGCGGCAATAAAAGTAACGATAGTGTTTTTGTAGTTTTTATGATAGTAGCAACGGAAAAGTAAATAAGCAACAAGCAATATAGGAAAAGCTTGTAGGCATTGGATCGGTGATGGGAAATTATGTCGGATGCAATTCATCATGTAGAAGTTATAACCTAGGGTGACACAGAACTAGCTCTAGTTCATCAATGCAATGTAGGCATGTATTCCAAATATAGTCATACATGCTTATGGAAAAGAATTTGCATGACATCTTTTATCCTACCCTCCCATGGCAGCGGGGTCCTATTGGAAACTAAGGGATATTAAGGCCTCCTTTTAATAGAGTACCGGACCAAAGCACTAACACATAGTGAATACTTGAACTCCTCAAACTATGGTCATCACCGGGAGTGCTCCCGATTATTGTCACTTCGGGGTTGCCAGATCATAACACATAGTAGGTGACTATAGACTTGCAAGATAGGATCAAGAACACACATATATTCATGAAAACATAATAGGTTCAGATCTGAAATCATGGCACTCGGGCCCTAGTGACAAGAATTAAGCATAGCAAAGTCATAGCATCATCAATCTCAGAACATAGTGGATACTAGGGATCAAACCCTAACGAACCTAACTCGATTACATGATAGCTCCCATCCAACCTATCACCGTCCAGCAAGACTACGATGGAATTACTCACGCACGGCGGTGAGCATCATGGAATTGGTAATGGAGGAAGCCTGATGATGACGATGGCGACGATCTCCACTCTCCGGAGCCCCGAACGGACTCCAGATCAGCCCTCCCGAGAGAGATTAGGGCTTGGCGGCGGCTCCGTCTCGTAAAATGCGGTAATTCTTTCTCCTTGATTTTTTTCTCCCCGAAAGTGAAGATATAGGATCTGGGGGTACGTCGGTGGAGCACCAGGGGGCCCACGAGGCAGGGGGTGCGCCCCCACCCTCGTGGACAGGCCTTGGCCCCCCTGGTGTGGATCTTCTTGCAGATATTTTTTATATTTTCCAAAATCATTCTCCGTTGATTTTCAGGCACTTTTGATAACTTTTTGTTCTCCACAAAAACAACACCATGGCAGTGCTGCTGAAAACAACGTCAGTCCGGGTTAGTTCCATTCAAATCATGCAAGTTAGAGTCCAAAACAAGGGCAATAGGGTTTGGAAATGTAGATACGTTGGAGACGTATCAAACACCCGTATGCAAAGTGAGAGCAGTGCAGGATTTGTGCATCCCTTCAACGCAAACGGTTGTTTTGGATGACCCTTGTGCAACCACGTACAAACAATTTGTCAATCCTTGTAACACTACGATTTGTCAAAATATGCGGCTAGAAATCACTAGCATTATCAATTTTTTGCAACTAAAATTCAGTAATTAAGCATAGATTTCATTCATAGATTAAGTAGTCGTTCTTAATTTATACAAACAGTTCAACTCGACAGTTGAACCGACCAAACTTTTCCCCAATTGTTCCCAACCACATACTAAAATAGCTAGTTCAAGTATATATACTAGCTAATTTGAAGTACGTTGTACAGTTCGACCACACATCTATAGTCAGATGAACTGAACAAAATAGCCCCTAAATACTACTACTACTACCATGGAGGGGCTTTGTGCTACTTCCGTGTAGCGACCAGACCTCAAACAGTCTGATCTCCATCCATCAGTGTCATCCCTGGATCAGTAATGCTGACACGCATGGTACTCGAAGGATTTATAACAGAGTAGCAATCACACACTAATTACATCGATAGTCCAACGATGAATTTATTACAAATAATATGGCTGAAGGCCATCTAACATGATAACAACGGAAGGCTTGGAAGATAAGTGAGTCCATCAACTCCAGTGGCATCACTGAGTATAGAACCACGACCTAAAAGGGCATCTTACTCGTCGTCTGAAAAGTCTGCAACATGAAACGTTGCAGCCCGAAAAACGGGTTAGCACATGGAATATGCTGGCAAGGTAACACAAGAGATGCAATGAAATTAAAGCTATACTATATGCAATATGGCTGGTGGAAAGCTCTATGGTTAAGTTTTTTTTTGCGTAAAGCCAATTTTTCCCTACTTCAAAGGAATGTATTTTAATTAACTATCATGGTAGTTGAAACATCGTTGAGAAGATAGACATCCTCTCAATCCCAATTAAAAGTAATAATTAAACCCAACAAAATTAAATTAGAGTAACATGTTGAGATGCACATGATAATCCAAGTACCAGATACTCAAGATGTCCATAACCGGGGACACGGCTAATCATGATCAGTTTGTACACTCTGCAGAGGTTTGTGCACTTTCCCCACAAGACTTGATCGCCTCCGTTTGGTTTCTCGCACTGCATGGTGTTTGAGAAACGGATGACCGAGACATAGTCTTTCAGAAGCGCTAGCACCTTACGATCGGGCGGACCGTACCAACCTACATCCCCTACATCTGCTAGTCCACCACTGTAAGAGGTCGCACAACTTACTCATACTATGCTAGAGCCCATAATAGCATTGTGGTTGCACACGGAAGTTTCTAGTATGAATAATCTCATGATCCCTTTGAGCCTGGGTGGTGGTCCAAAAGAAAAACAGGCAATCCTGGAATACCCAGATGCCTCAATCCACCCAGATGTGTATTAAAGTTGCCACCTTATGTTGTACCATTAATTAACAACTCACATCTGTCATGGATTTCACTCAAACCCAAACCACGTCTACGAGCATAGCATGTCCTAACAGCAAACGTAGAAGTAACTCCCAAGGGTTTGAATGTAATGCAGGTAATAGGTGCTACCTCAGTCTACTTCCCAATCCCACAAGTTAATTGATCCTAATCATGCAATGTGTGAGGGGTTTGACTAATGCAATGAAAACTGGGTAATTGGAAAGCATGATCAAAGTGTTACTTGCCTTGCTGATGATCCGCAAAGCCTAGAGACTCAAAGTAGCAAGCGGCGCACTCCGGGTACTCTATCGCAATCAAACAACAAGCATACAATAAGTACTTAACTAATGCACGGGTAAAACTCAAATAAGAGATCTAACCAGAAAGTTCAACTAAAGAACTCCGGTTTGCAAAAAGAATCAACTCGAAAGAAGCAACGAAACTCAAACTGCAAAAGAAACGAGCTCCGAATTACTAGTTGGCGTAAAGTCAAATTTTACAGTAGCCAAAACTTTGTTCAAGTTGATATAACGTAAAGAGGGCTTCGAGACGAAGATCTGGGATTTTGAATCACCTGATTCCGACTCTCGAGCGAAAAGATAAACGAAAAACAAGATCAGGGCAGAAATCACGATCGGAAAAATCGCGGATAAAATAGCCCGAAAAAGAAAAACGACGAACAGGCTAACGAACGAGCGTTCGCTGTCTGCGGTTTACTAACGAAAACCGTTCATTAAAACGAACGTACGGATGAACGTCCGCTTTATAACTAAACCGTCGAAAAACCGATCTAAACCGAAGAAACAGATCTAGGGTTTTTTTTTTAAAAAAAAAACCGATCGGATCTTTTCTAAAGAAAAAAAAATCAATCGCGGCGTCTACCTCGACTCTGGCGGGACGGCGGCTCCGGCGAGGTCGGCGGCGTCCGGCGGCGGGGGCGGCGGCGTCCGGCGGCGCGGCGCGGCGGCGGCACGCGACTAGGGTTAGGGTTCGGCGCGGGGGCTGCGGGCTGTGGCGACTTGGGCCGGCCTGGGCGGCTTATAAAGCCCAGGAGTCCTGGGCGAAGACGACTCCTAGTCGGTTCCTTTTTTTTAAATAGAGTCCCGGCGCAGTAAAACTAATGAAAGAAATATCAAACGGACTCCAAAATTCCCGAAATAAATTTTCACCGTCCTCTTATAGTATTTAGGACAAAGTGAACTTTTTTCCCGGACCTAAATGCAATTTTGAAAACGCGTATTTTTCCTATGCAAATAAATCCGAAAATAAATCCAGAAAAATTCCAAAAGTGATTTTTAATATTTTTCCTCCAATATTTCTGTTATTTTGGAGAAGTCATATTGTCTCCGCTCATTTATTTTATTTAGAAATATTTTTAGGAGAGAAAAATAATTAGAATCACACTGTCCTCGTACCGGTATTCGAGCGAACTCAAATACGAAAACGGGAAAATTCCCAACTCTCTCCGTAGGTCCTTGAGTTGCTTAGAATTTCGAGGAACTCCACGAACAAAATGCAAAAACATGCAAATGCAATTATGATCTATGTATAACATTCGAAATTGAAAATTTGGGATGTTACAAACCTACCCCCCTTAGAATGAATCTCGCCCTCGAGATTCGGCTTGGCTAGAGAACAGGTGTGGGTGGTCCTTGCGTAGATCATCTTCTCGTTCCCAGGTGGCTTCTTCCTCGGTGTGGTGACTCCACTGAACTTTGCAAAACTTGATAACCTTGCTGCGAGTAACTCTACTCGAAAATTCGAGAATCTTAACGGGCTTCTCCTCGTAGGTCAGGTCACTGTCCAACTGAATTGCTTCCAGGGGTACTGTGTCTCTAAGCGGTATATCGGCAATCTCCGCGTGGCACTTCTTCAGTTGCGAAACGTTAAACACGTCGTGCACTCCTGACAATCCTTCGGGCAATTCCAACTTATAGGCAACCTCTCCCATGCGTTCCATAACACGGTAAGGTCCCACAAATCTCGGGGCTAACTTCCCTTTAACTCCGAAACGTTTAACTCCTCGCAGAGGCGATTCCCTCAAGTACGCTCTGTCTCCGATCTCATAGGCTATCTCCTTGCGCTTCGTGTCGGCGTAACTCTTCTGCCTGGACTGAGCTACCTTCAGTCTATCTCGGATCAACTTCACCTTCTCCTCAGACTCTTTGATTAAGTCTGGTCCAAACAACTGTCGGTCTCCAACTTCGTCCCACGACAACGGTGTTCGGCATCTCCTTCCATACAATGCCTCAAACGGCGCCATCTTCAAACTGGCCTGGTAACTATTGTTGTATGAGAACTCCGCGTAAGGCAAGTTGTCATCCCAACTAGATCCATAATCTAATGCACAGGCTCTCAACATATCCTCCAGAATCTGATTGACTCTCTCCGTCTGTCCATCTGTCTGCGGATGAAACGCTGTGCTAAACTCTAGCCTGGTACCCAAAGTTTCATGTAACTGATTCCAGAACTTTGAAGTAAACTGAATTCCTCTATCAGATACAATACTCCTCGGAACTCCATGCAGACATACAATTCTAGTCATGTATATCTTAGCTAACTTCGCACTAGTATATGTTGTTTTCATCGGGATAAAGTGGGCTACCTTCGTCACTCGGTCTACTACTACCCAGATTGAATCATACCCTGCTTTGGTCCTGGGCAATCCGGTGATAAAATCCATACCAAGCTTCTCCCACTTCCATTCAGAAATTGGCATAGGTTGTAACAATCCTGCTGGCTTCTGATGTTCTGCCTTTACTCTTTGACATACATCACAAACTGCTACATACTCCGCAATATCCTTCTTCATACCGGTCCACCAGAAAATATCCTTCAAATCCAAATACATCTTAGTATTTCCTGGGTGAATCGAGTATGGTGAATCATGGGCCTCCTGTAAAATCAACTTCCTAATCTCCGGGTCATTGGGCACATAGATTCGATCCTCAAACAATAAGGTGTCGTGCTCATCCTCACGAAAACCTTTAGCTTTTCCTTCGCTCATCCTCTCCTTTATAGCGACAATCTCCTTGTCAGCTTTCTGAGCTTCTCTAATTTTATCCATCAAGGTAGACTGGATTTCTAGTGTTGCTACATAGCCTATCGGAACTATCTCCAAATGTAGTTCTCGTAGGTCCTCGACTAACTCCTTTGGAAACTCCTCCATCATTAGGGTATTGACATGGCTTTTACGGCTTAGCGCATCAGCTACTACGTTAGCCTTTCCGAGATGATAATGCAATCTCATGTCATAATCCTTAATGAGTTCCAGCCATCTCCTTTGCCTAAGATTCAGCTCCTTCTGAGTGAATATATACTTCAGACTCTTATGATCCGTATATACTTCACAATGGTTTCCTATGAGAAAATGTCTCCACGTCTTCAACGCATGCACTACGGGTGCTAATTCCAAATCGTGGGTGGCATAGTTCATCTCATGAGGTTTTAGTTGTCGTGAAGCATACGAAACAACTCTTCCTTCCTGCATAAGAACTGCTCCAAGTCCTCGACGTGAAGCGTCGCAGTATACCTCATAATCCTTATGTTGATCTGGCAGAATCAACACAGGGGATGATACCAACCTTTTCTTCAACTCCTGGAAACTAGTCTCACATTCTTCGGTCCAACTGAACTTGGTTTCCTTCTTCAACAACTCCATCATTGGCTTGGCAATCTTCGAGAAATTCTCGATAAATCTCCGGTAGTATCCTGCGAGTCCAAGAAAACTCCGGATCTCTCCAACGGTCGTCGGTGCTTCCCAATTGGTCACAGTCTCCACCTTGGCGGGATCTACTGCTATTCCTTCTCCGGATATAACAAGTCCGAGGAATCCGACTTCCTTCAACCAAAACTCACATTTGCTAAACTTGGCATACAACTGGTGCTCTCCAAGCTTCTCTAATACCAAACGCAAATGTTCTTCATGCTCCTCTTCATCCTTCGAGAAGATCAAAATATCATCTATGAACACTACGACGAACTTATCCAAATACTCCATAAACACTTTGTTCATCAGGTTCATAAAGTAGGCCGGTGCGTTTGTCAGACCAAACGACATAACGGTATACTCATACAACCCATACCTAGTGGTAAAGGTCGTCTTAGGGATATCTTGCTCTCGAATCTTCAATTGATGGTACCCTGATCGCAGATCGGTCCTAGAAAAGACCTTAGCTCCTTGCAATCTATCGAACAGATCGTTGATCATTGGCAGTGGGTACTTGTTCTTGATCGTTACTTCATTCAATCCTCGGTAATCTACAACCATTCTTAACGATCCATCCTTCTTCTCCACTAAAAGTACTGGCAAACCCCAAGGCGAAGAACTTGGGCGTATAAATCCTTTATCCAGTAACTCCTTAATCTGCTTCTTAATTTCCTCCAAATCCCTTGCGGGCATCCTATATGGTCTTTTAGAAATTGGCCCGGTGCCTGGCAAAAGTTCAATCAAAAACTCTATATCTCTATCCGGTGGCATGCCAGGTAACTCCTCTGGAAACACATCCGGATAATCCTTCACTACTGGCACTTCCTCCTGTACAACTCCTGACAGGGAATTTAACCTACTCCTCTTTGACTCATGCCGGGATACATACTTGATCCTTCTTCCTTCCGGCGTAGTAAGCAAAATGGTCTTACTGGCACATTCTATATTCCCTTCATACTTAGATAACCAATCCATGCCTAATATCACATCCAGTCCTTGAGATTCCAATACTATTAGGTCCGAAGGGAATATGTAATTACCAATCCTTAAGGGCAACTGATCACACCATGACTTAGCCATATACTCCGCTCCTGGTGAGGTTACTAACATGGGCGATCTAAGGGCTTGGGTTGGCAGTTTATACTTATCCACGAATCCTCTTGAAATGTATGAATGCGATGCACCAGTATCGAAAAGAACGAGTGCAGTAAAGGACTTAACTAGGAACTTACCTATGACTACATTTGGTTGCTCCTCTACTTCCTCCACAGTCACATGGTTCACTTTTCCTTTGTTGAACGGGTTGGGCTTCTTCCTGGCGCTTCCATTGCCATTCCCATTCTTAACTTCTGGGCATTCATTAGCATAATGTCCAGTCTTCCCACACTTGTAACAAGTGACATGGCTAAAATCCCTCTTGGTGGGTGTGGACGGTGCAGGGCGGTTCTGGTTTCCATTGGCTCCATTCCCATTCCCATTACCATTGACATTCTTGGTGCCATTGTGGTTGTGTGAGCTACTTCCTCCATGGGTATGCTGAAACTGTCCTACTGCTTTAGGGGTAAAGTGAGGCTTCTGCTGAGCTCCAGAATTATACTTCCCTTGCCCATACTTCCTCTTGCGACTCTCAATCTGTTGATGCTTCCTTTCAATCATCAGGGCTCGGTCAACCAACTACTGATAGTTATTGAAAGTTGCCACCATCAGCTGTACACTCATCTCATCATTCAGCCCTTCCATAAACCTCTCCTGCTTCTTGGCATCTGTGGCCACATCATCTGGGCCATAACGAGATAGGGTACTAAACTCATCCACGTACTGAGCCACAGTACGGTTTCTTTGGCGCAAGTTGCGAAACTCCTCCTTCTTCATACTCATTGCTCCAGTCGAGACATGGGCAGTACGAAAAGCTTGCTGAAACTGATCCCAAGTCACATTGGCTACAGGGTAAGTGGCTGTGTAATTCTCCCACCATGCTGCGGCTGGTCCAGACAACCGGTGTGCGGCAAATCGCACCTTCTCAGCATCCGAGCAATTGGCGGTGGTTAAATCCCTTCCAATCTTGCGTAGCCAGTCATCAGCCACAATTGGTTCGATGCTGCTAGCAAACACAGGTGGTTGCAACCTTAAGAAACGTGTCAGGTTGTCCACAGGTGGTGGTGGTGGAGGGTTGTTGTTGTTGTTGTTGTTTTGGTTGTTCTGGGTGTTCTGGACAAGAAGTTGCATCAGGGTGTTCTGCTGCTGGATCAACTGAGTGAGCTCAGGGGGAAACTCGAATTCACGTCTTGGAGGCATCTGATGGGTGTAGAGGGAAGAGATTAGAATAGAAAAGAGGTCTAAGGGAGAATCACTACCCATATGCACATGAGACAAACACACAATCATATCACACCAATCAATTTCAAACAAGGTCTTACAAATCTAACGATCGTTACAAAAGTGCTCTAAATCTAGTACTTGGTGGTAAACTACTAGTCATAGGGTGGTCATCTAAAAATATTGGTCGGCAGAGGATTCCATAATATCTGCCCCAGCTTCATCATCATAGTCTTCATCCTTGCTATCTCCAGCTTCAGAATCCGGGTCATCTATGATGATATAGTCCTCCGGTGGAATCTCCTTGGGTTCTTCTTCCTCGTCTTCTTCTCCCATGAGTATCCCTAACTTTCGGGTCAAATCATCATTCTTGTCCACAAGTATCTTCATCTCCTCCTCATATCCGTCGCGTGTAGACTTGAGTTCTTCCTCTAACTCCAAATTCCTATTTAGGGCCTTCTTCAAATCTATCATCCCAGCACACATCTGGTGCTCTTGGCGACGAGTGTGGTGGTTCAACTCCTGGATGAATGCTGCTATGGATATACCCTTCCTAGTGCTGATCATCTCCCAATTCTCATCTCGGCATCCACAAATCTGGTAGATGGTGTCCTTTAGCTCCTGCTTGTAGACTTCTCCAATCCTTCCCATAGCAATGTGGGCTGCCATACTCCTTCCTAGGCTCCATGTGGGTGCATTAAAGGAAAATGCTATGAGTGAGGTAACGGGTGCGAACGTCCTTCCTGGAACTTGAGCTTGAATCAACCAACGCTCCTCCTCAGGTAGAGTGGCATTGAAGGTTCCAGTGAAACTTGGTAATCCAATGTGTAGATATCTGGTGACCTCCTTCAGGTGTCGTCCAAAAGGTGTATCATCATCCGGTTGCATAAACTTGTGCTTTGCTTCCACCATCCTAAAGAATAGAAAAGATGAGAAGTCATAAGAGAGAACAATGAATTGTGTTCTAGGGCTTGTCTTAGTGGTCGTGTCCTATAGTCAGCGTGTGCTCTGATACCATCTTTGTAGCGACCAGACCTCAAACAGTCTGATCTCCATGCATCAATGTCATCCCTGGATCAGTAATGCTGACACACATGGTACTCGAAGGATTTATAATAGAGTAGCAATCACACACTTATTACATCAATAGTACAACGATGAATTTATTACAAATAATATGGCTGAAGGCCATCTAACACGATAACAGCGGAAGGCTTGGAAGATAAGTGAGTCCATCAACTCCAGCGGCATCACTGAGTATAGAACCACGACCTAAAAGGGCATCTTACTCGTCGTCTGAAAAGTCTGCAACATGAAACGTTGCAGCCCGAAAAACGGGTCAGCACATGGAATATGCTGGCAAGGTAACACAAGAGATGCAATGAAAGTAAAGCTATACTATATGCAATATGGCTGGTGGAAAGCTCTATGGTTAAGTTTTTTTGCGTAAAGCCAATTTTTCCCTACTTCAAAGGAATGTATTTTAATTAACTATCATGGTAGTTGAAACATCGTTGAGAAGATAGACATCCTCTCAACCCCAATTAAAAGTAATTATTAAACCCAACAAAATTAAATTAGAGTAACATGTTGAGATGCACATGATAATCCAAGTACCAGATACTCAAGATGTCCATAACCGGGGACACGGCTAATCATGATCAGTTTGTACACTATGCAGAGGTTTGTGCACTTTCCCCACAAGACTCGATCGCCTCCGTTTGGTTTCTCGCACTGCATGGTGTTTGAGAAACGGATGACCGAGACATAGTCTTTCAGAAGCGCTAGCACCTTACGATCGGGCGGACCGTACCAACCTACATCCCCTACATCTGCTAGTCCACCACTGTAAGAGGTCGCACAACTTACTCATACTATGCTAGAGCCCATAATAGCATTGTGCTTGCACATGGAAGTTTCTAGTATGAATAATCTCATGATCCCTTTGAGCCTGGGTGGCGGTCCAAAAGAAAAACAGGCAATCCTGGAATACCCAGATGCCTCAATCCACCCAGATGTGTATTAAAGTTGCCACCTTATGTTGTACCATTAATTAACAACTCACATCTGTCATGGATTTCACTCAAACCCAAACCACGTCTACGAGCATAGCATGTCCTAACAGCAAACGTAGAAGTAACTCCCAAGGGTTTGAATGTAATGCAGGTAATAGGTACTACCTCAGTCTACTTCCCAATCCCACAAGTTAATTGATCCTAATCAGGCAATGTGTGAGGGGTTTGACTAATTCAATGAAAACTGGGTAATTGGAAAGCATGATCAAAGTGTTACTTGCCTTGCTGATGATCCGCAAAACCTAGAGACTCAAAGTAGCAAGCGGCGCACTCCGGGTACTCTATCGCAATCAAACAACAAGCATACAATAAGTACTTAACTAATGCACGGGTAAAACTCAAATAAGAGATCTAACCATAAAATTCAACTAAAGAACTCCGGTTTGCAAAAAGAATCAACTCGAAAGAAGCAACGAAACTCAAACTTCAAAAGAAACGAGCTCCGAATTACTAGTTGGCCTAAAGTAAAATTTTACAGTAGCCAAAACTTTGTTCAAGTTGACCTAACGTAAAGAGGGCTTCGAGATGAAGATCTGGGATTTTGAATCACCTGATTCCGACTCTCGAGCGAAAAGATAAACGAAAAACAAGATCAGGGTAGAAACCGCGATCGAAAAAATCGCGGATAAAATACCCCAAAAAAGAAAAACGACGAACAGGCTAACGAACAAGCGTTCGCTGTTTGCGGTTTACTAACGAAAACCGTTCGTTAAAACGAATGTACGGACGAACGTTCGCTTTATAACTAAACCGTCGAAAAACCAATCTAAACCGAAAAAAACAGATCTAGGGTTTTTTTTTAAAACCGATCGGATCTTTTCTAAAGAAAAAAAAATCGATCGCGGCGTCTACCTCGACTCCGGCGGGGCGGCGGCTCTGGCGAGGTCGGCGGCAGGGCGGCGGCGTCCGGCGGCGGGGCGGCGGCGGGGGCGGCGCGGGCGGCGGCGCGACACGGCAGCGGCGGCGGCGGCGGCGGGGCGCGGCTAGGGTTAGGGTTCTGCGCGGGGGCTGCAGGCTGTGGCGACTTGGGCCGGCCTGGGCGGCTTATAAAGCCCAGGAGTCCTGGGCGAAGACGACTCCTAGTCGGTTCCTTTTTTTTTATTTAAATAGAGTCCCGGCGCAGTAAAACTAACGAAAGAAATATCAAACGGACTCCAAAATTCCCGAAATAAATTTTCGCCGTCCTCTAGTAATATTTAGGGCAAAGTGAACATTTTTCCCGGATCTAAATGCAATTTTGAAAACGCATATTTTTCCTATGCAAATAAATCCAGAAAAATTCCAAAAGTGATTTTTAATATTTTTCCTCCAATATTTCTGTTATTTTGGAGAAGTCATATTATCTCCGCTCATTTATTTTATTTAGAAATATTTTTAGGAGAGAAAAATAATTAGAATCACACTGTCCTCGTACCGGTATTCGAGCGAACTCAAATACGAAGACGGTAAAATTCCCAACTCTCTCCGTAGGTCCTTGAGTTGCTTAGAATTTCGAGGAACTCCACGAACAAAATGCTAAAACATGCAAATGCAATTATGATCTATGTATAACATTCCAAATTGAAAATTTGGGATGTTACATTCCGGCAGCCTCTCCTCTACCGAGCGCGCTCAGTAAGAGGCAGAGGAGGAGTTGGAGCCTACCGACGAGCTGGAGAAATGCAATACGGTGCCTGCCGCTGCTGCACGTTCAACGACACTCGCCAGCTCGAACGCCCACTGCCGCTCCAGACGATCCCTCTCAATGTGGCTAGACTGCTCGTAGGTCTCCTGATTCCTTGCCTCTGCGTCGGCCTGTGCTGCTGCCACAACTGCGGTAAGGCTCTTTGCATGCTCGACGAGGCGCTCCTCCTCCTCCCGCGGGAACTCGATGTAGCGCGCAAGGTCGCTGACGCACGTGCGGCCCTCCACCTCTGCCTTCCATCTTCAGGCGGTGGTGGTGGAGCTGGTGAGGATCCCGACGGTTGATGCTGGGCTGGCGGACACGACAACCGATGATGGGGTGGAGGCCACGACCACCACCTCCTGCCTTCGGGCCACGGTGGCGGAGCGGGTGATGGCTACGGTGGCCGGCAGTGGGGTGGCGGCCACGACGGCCACCTCCCTCCTTCGGGCCGCAGTAGTGGAGCGGGAGATGGACCTGGCTTTCGACGGTGGTGTGACGGCAACGGCGGCCGGCAACAGCTACCGACGGGTAGCTGCGGCGGATCGTGTGGTGGGTGTTCCGCGCACACCCAATAGGGACGCCACACGCACTACACTATGCCGGGGACTACGCCGCCGCCACGGTGTAGCCTCCCAGCTGGAGCTGTTCTCTGATGATGGCGGAGTGGCTGAGCAATGATGAAGGACTGGTGCCATTGACAATTGTGGGAGAAGAAGAAGAGATAAGCTACATGGAGGGAGGGGAAAATGCGATGCATGACTCACCTGCCGTGAGGGTTTTTATAGCAGGCCGGTAAGCATTGGGATTTTGGGGGATTTCACCGAGTCGGGCGGGAAGCTTGCGTGGGAACCTGCAAGGTTGCGTGGGAACGGGATCACCAACGATTCATTAGCGCCATAGTTTGGCCAAAAGAACGCCCCCGCGCGCTGCGCAAGCTTGCGCTGTAATCCGTCTGCGGCAGCGGGGTGACAAGACGTGCAAGAGGAGGACAAAAGAACACGTACACATATGCCATGGTTGTAGTAGCCACCTATGTAAGTGGATGTTTAACTTGGTTATGCAAGCATGTCCTTATAAGTGTGTGTGTGTGTGTGTGTGTGTGTGTGTGTCCTTATATGTTGTTCTTCTGTATGCAATCCCATCGCACAACACACACGTCTTATTAGCCGCAACCATCCGTGTTATTATCTGTCTTCACAAACATTTATGATTACAGACCCGTTTGCCATGTATCACACACATCTTGTTAAGTTGAACCGTTTCTGTTCTCATGTCTCAACGCAAATAGTTCATCTGAGTGAACCGCATGCCGTATATCGCACACACCTTCATTTGGCTGCCCGTTCCTTTTGTGTTGCCTAATCACAAATAGTTCATCCGAGTGAACCGTATGTTGTGTATCGCACACGTCTTCATCTGGCTGCCCATTTCTTTTGTTACCCCTCATTGCAAACAGTTAATTGAACTGAACCGTATGCCCTTCATCGCACATGCAACTAAAACCTAAACCGTGTTTGATGCATTCGTCTTCGCAAACGTTTACACATTTTTGATGGCTTTCATACACCACCGTTTGCGATGATTGCATCGCACACTGTTTCTCGAAGGGTCTCTGATCATAGAGTCGCGTTAGCAGGAACCTGTAGTAGTGAAGGCCACTATATAAGTAGGATAGCCACCACCCAACAAGGGGGCAGATGATTCAGACGCTCTCTTCCACCACCAAGCAAGAACCCCTTACCTGCGGAGGTGGTTCACACATTGTACTAGTTCATCCACATCCTGTCTCGAGGCTAATCCACCATACTGCTGGAGTAGGGCCACTCACCGCTAGGTGGCCTGAACCAGGATAAACTGCCTCGTGTCTCTTTTACATTCTTTTTCATCGTGCTAGTTCATGAGACGGCTAGTAGATAGATAGGCGAGGTTGAGATCTTCGCACGCACCCTAGAGTTCGAACCTAGAGGGTTTTGCGGAGCCCTGAATCCAACATTTGGCGCACCAGGTAGGGGTGCGT
Organism: Secale cereale; assembly: GCA_902687465.1. Lineage (NCBI taxonomy): Eukaryota > Viridiplantae > Streptophyta > Magnoliopsida > Poales > Poaceae > Secale > Secale cereale. The sequence continues at coordinate 518,798,477 of LR738711.1, forward strand.
GTTAAGGATCTACTCCCCTCATCGCCGTGCTCCTGCCACGCCATACAGCTCCACGCATGGCGGGCGTCCTTCCGCCCGTCGAACCGCGCACGACATTCGAGGACAGAGTGGGCATTCGAGCCCTCTCCCCTACTTTGCGACAAGTGCAGTGGCCGCCAAGGTTCTGACCGGCGCTGCCGCCGTGATACAATGGTGCAACAGACCCCATGGTGTTCCTCCAAGCCTATACAGAAGCCGTTCGAGATGCCGGCGGCGACAATGAGGTGATGGAAAACTAGCTCCCCATGGCCCTCGTACGGGAGCCACGCGCATGATTCCTGAACTTGCCGGAGGCCTCAGTGGCTTCCTGGGAAGAGTTATGCGGCCTACTCATCGCGTGCTACGCGGTGTATGGGCCTAACATGGTCGCGGCACTTCTCGGAGGTTCGCGGGCGCCGGCCTCGGACCAGCACATCAAGCAGTTCATACGACAAGCGGGGGTCACGTGCTCGCCCCCAGGTTGGGTGGCACCCAGGTCCGACCTCACCTTTGACTCCAGCGACCCTCCTGAGACCACGATGGGGGAAGGCGTGCTCGCGATGCTCTATACACCCACCATCTGCAACATGGCCGTTACCAAGACCCTCATCAATGGTGGAGCCGGCCTGAACGTCCTCTCTGTAGAGAGGTTCAACCTCCTCCATGTACCTTGTGAACGACTCCTCCCCACCAAGCCTTTCTCCGGGGTCGTCAACGGTTCCATCAACCCCATTGGGTAGATCCGCCTCCTAGTCACCTTCGGCACGCGCCACAACTACCGCACCGAGCTCATCGACTTCGACATCGCCCGCATCAACTTGCCGTACAATGCCATCCTCGGCTACCCAGCGCTTGCCAGGTTCATGGTGGCAACCCATGCCGCATACAACCTTATGAAGATGCCAGGAAACAGCAAAAAAGAAGCAGCTGTTCTCTCGAGATCGGGCGGAAACGAAGCAGGTGCCGATGGATGAAAGCGGGAAGCCGGGCCCCACCTTCACCATAGAGGCCGGCCTCCCCACGGACCAAGAAGAGGCTTTGGTTCGTTTCCTGCACGCAAACAAGGAGTTGTTCGCGTGGGAGGCGGCAGACTTGGTCGGGGTCCCGCACGATATGATCGAGCACCACCTAACGGTGTGCCCAAACGCGCACCCCATGAAGCAGAAGGCGCGGCGACAAGCTCAGGAGAAGCAGGCATTCATCACTTAAGAGGTCCGCAAGCTACTCGAAGCAGGTGTCATCCGAGAAGTGCGCCATCCGGAATGGCTCACGAACCCGGTTATCATCCCCAAGAAAGGCGGGAAGGAGTGTATGTGCATCGACTTCACCAACCTCAACAAGGCTTGACCTCACGAACCTTTCCCTCTCCCGCACATTGATCAGATCATCGATTCTACCGCCAAGTAAAACCTACTGTGCTTCCTGGATGCCTTCTCGGGCTATCATCAAATCAAGATGGTGGTGCAAGATGTCGAGAAGACGACCTTCCTGACCCCCTGCGGGGTGTACTGCTACACCTGCATGCCATTCGGGTTGCGCAACACAGGAGCAACTTTCCAGTGACTGATGCACATCACCCTGGGAGGGCAGCTCGGGAGGAACGCAGAAGCATACGTCAATGACATAGTGGTGAAGTCTCAGGAGGCCAAAACCCTCATTGGCGACTTGGAAGAAACCTCCGCCAGCCTGCGCAAGGTGGACTTGCGGCTTAACACCGAAAAATATGTGTTTGGCGTCCCGTCGGGTAAGCTCCTGGGTTTCTTGGTGTCACACACAGGGATAGAGGCCACCCCCGAGAAGGTCAAGGCTACAGAAAAGATGAGCCCACCGAAGACCCTCAAGGAGATGCAGAAGCTGGTAGGCTGCCTGACATCTCTTGGCTGATTCATATCAAAGCTGGGGAAGCGCACTCTCCCTTTCTTCAAGATGATGAAGAGGAAAGGCCCGTTCGAATGGACTCCTGAGGCTGACATAGCTTTCGAGGAGCTCAAGAGGTATCTCACCACCCCCCTGTGATGGTGGCGCCGCGCCTCTGTGAGCCCTTGGTGCTCTATCTAGCCGCCACGCCATATTCAGCCAGCGCCGCGCTAGTGGCGATCCGGGAGGGGCGCCAAGTTGATAACCCGAAGAAACGGAGCGGCTCGGGTTCAGTTAGGGCAGTGCGAGTTCATGAAGGAGCCAAGGAGACCATGGAGGTCCTTCAAGATGGTAAGGCTCCTGAGGACGGTACACTTGGGGCCCTGGAAGCCACGATGGGCGGTGAGGGTCCCGGAGACCCTCTGGCTCGGGAGCCTCGGGATGCTGCAGCCACATCCACCCTAACCGAGCACCCAGTGTACTTCAACAGCATAGTACTGCGTGAAGCTCCTGCTAGTGCTCCTTTTGGCCTCACGGAAGCCGCATCACTACTTCCACGGTAACCCCATCAAGGCCGTCTCAGCTTACCCGCTGGAAAGGGTATTCCGGAGCCCCAATGCAACAGGAAGAGTCGCCGAGTGGAACATTGAACTGTAGGCGTTTGAGATGGAATTCAGCATGACCCAGATTATCAAAGGAGCGGCCCTCGCTGATTACGTGGTGGAATGGGCTGACACATAGGTTAGGAGGTGAGCGAGGACTGCTCCTTCACCCCTGGAGACGAACCCCAGATGGATGGGTCATGTACATTGATAGGGCCTTCACGCAGCAGTGCGCGGGGGCTGGAGCTGTGCTCATCTCACCTACCAAGGACAAGCTCTACTACGCCGTGCAACTATGCTTCCTGAATGGCGAGAATGTCTCCAACAACATCGGAGAGTATGAGGGCCTGATCGCTAGCCTCAAGGCTGCTGCAGTGCTGGGGGTAAAGTGCCTCACCATCAAAGGCGACTCCCCGCTCCTGGTCATCTTCTCCAACAAGGCATACACACCAAAGGATGAGCACATGGAGGCATACCTTGTGAAAGCACATTTGCTCTCCGGGTGGTTTTGGTAATTAATGACAACATACTCTGTGGTTGGACTAATGCTTTTATCAAGTATGTTTCAGGAAACCCAATCACATTGGTATGGCAAGTTGACTGAAGAAGTGGACCCCTCAAATGCTAAGGCAAGCATTGGCAAAAGCTCAAGACTCCATTTTTGGTTTAGTGATCCAAGATCACATTGAGTCCATAGGAAAGCCAATACTATTAAAAGGGGATGAGGTTGTGTTGATGATCTGGTTGCTCAAGTGCTTAGTGATTTAGCTCCTTCAACTATCAGCACCTTTCACTACCAAACACACTCATAAGTAATCTCGGACAAACCGATTCTTCCAACTCAGTCCCACCGAGATGAACCACTTCTGCCATATTCCAAACCCTAGAAAAATCGGTCTTACCGAGTTTGAGATCGGTCTCACCGAAACTGAACTGCCAACCTTCTGTAACCATTTCACATCATTTCGGAATAACCGATTTTGCATTATCGGTCTTACCGAGATTGACAAGCTTCTGTCTTGGCTCAAATCGGTCTCACCGATAATTCATTTTCGGTCCCACCGATTCTGGCAGGTTCCTGACTTTTCTCAAATCGGTCCTACCGAGTTTTCTTTCTCGGTCCCACCGAAAACTCCAACGTTCATATCAGATACACTTTCGGTCCCACCGAGATGGTATTTTCGGTCCCACCGAAAATCCCAACGTTCACTATATTTGAACTTTCGGTCTGACCGAGTTTTCACTTCGGTCTCACCGAGATTGGTCAAATGTGTGTGTAACGGTTGGATTTTGTGTGGAGGCTATATATACCCCTCCACCCCCTCTTCATTCGTGAGGAGAGCCATCAGAAAGTACCACCACTTCTACCACACACTTTCTGAGAAGTGAACCACCTACCCTTGTGTTGAGATCAAGCCATTCCATTCCTACCATATGAAACTTGATTTCTAGCCTTCCCAAGTTGCTTTCCACTCAAATCTTTCTTCCACCACAGCCATATCAGTGAGGAGAGTTGAGTGTTGGGGAGATTATCATTGAAGCACAAGAGCAAGGAGTTCATCACCATCAACACCGTCTATTACCTTTTGGGGGGTGGTGCCTCCTAGATTGGTTAGGTGTCGCTTGGGAGCCTCCGTCTTTGAGATGTGGAGTTGAACCAAGAAGTTTGTAAGGGCAAGGAGATCGCCTACTTCGTGAAGATCTACCCCGAGTAAGGCTAGTCCTCCGTGGGCGTAGGCCGTGATGGAATAGACAAGGTTGCTTCTTCGTGGACCCTTCGTGGGTGGAGCCCTCCGTGGACTCGCGCAGCCGTTACCCTCCGTGGGTTGAAGTCTCCATCAACGTGGATGTACGATAGCACCACCTATCGGAACCACGACAAAAATCTCCGTGTCACCAAACTGCGTTTGATATTCTCCACCTCTCTTTACTATATATGCAATTTACTTTCCGCTGCCCATACTCTAGAATTGCATGTGTAGTATGTTACTTGACTTGATCTTAATTGCAAAACTGCCTAAAACTTTGCACAACCAAAAGGCAGATTTTTATCTTGTCAAGTAGTCTAATCACCCCCCCTCTAGACCTACTTCTTCGATCCTACAATTGGTATCAGAGCTTTGGTCTCCATTGCTTTGGTTTACACACCATTGGAGGAAGATGGACGTGTCTACGGATGGGAGTGTTAGCCATAGAGTGCCTGTTCTTAATGGAAGGTTTTATAACTCTTGGAGGTCTGAAATGCTTAGTATCTTTAAAATGTACAATTTGTGCAAATATATTGAGACCCCATATGTACCTCCATTTGATCCCTTGCACCCTACCATGGATGAAGAGCTTGATTTGCTTCGTAACCTTAGAACTGTAAATCTTATCATTAGAGGGTTACCTGATGACTTGCTTAATCTTGTTACAAACTTTGAGTGTGCCTATGCTATGTGGAAATTCTTGGAAGAACTTTATCCGGACTACTCTTTGAGAAGTCTTGATGAAATTCTACACAAGACTATTGAATTTGATAAGTTGCACCCCAATGATCCTAACTTTGATAAATGCTTCTTTGAGCTTCGTGATCTTATGAAAAAGAAGGGTGATCCCGGTCTTATCAATATTAGAATTAGAAATGCTCTTGCATTGCATTCCGAAGATTATTGTTCCATTAACCAAACTAATGCAAATACTTATCAAATTGACCTAGGTGTCGATGATGAACAATCTATGGGTCAATATGATGATGAGCATGAGCATGATGATGATTACTCTGATTCGGACACCGAGCTAGACAAGGTCATGAAGAGTCTCAATCTCATGGCAAATATGAGAGACTACATGTCCGGCGGAAAAGAGTGGATTCTTGACAGTGGATGCACCGATCACATGACCGGAGATAAAGACATGTTTCGAGAGCTTGCAAAAAACGATGGCCCACGCAAGTATGTGACTTTTGGAGACAACTCCAAGGGTAAGGTACTTGGCCTTGGTAAGGTGGCCATATCTCATGATAGCTCTATTCAAAATGTCATGCTTGTAGAATCTCTTGGATACAATTTACTTTCCGTGTCTAGATTAGCTGACTTTGGATTCAATGTGCTATTTACCAAAGTAGATTGCCAAGTCTTTCGTCGTGATAATCAAAACATGGCTTTTACTGGTATTCGTAGAGGTGATCTATATATTGTTGATTTCACTAAGAAAGCCCAACCTAGAGCTTGTTTCATTGCTAAATCCTCTAAAGGTTGGTTATGGCATAGAAGGCTAGGACATGTTGGTATGCGTAATCTAGACAAGCTAATCAAAGGAGATCATATTCTTGGTGTTAAAGATGTTTTCTTTGACAAAGATAGACTTTGTAGTGCTTGTCAAGCAGGAAAACAAGTTGGTGGAAGTCATCCCGTGAAAAACATCATGACCACTAGGAGACCGCTTGAGCTTCTTCATATGGATCTCTTCGGTCCCAATGCTTACAAAAGCCTTGGTGGTAACTCCTTTGGTCTAGTTATAGTTGATGATTATTCCAGATTTACGTGGGTATTTTTCCTTGATGATAAATCGCAGGTTCAGAGGATCTTCAAGACCTTTGCCAAAAAGGCCCAAAATCAATTTGAGGTGAAGATCAAGAAAGTTCGGAGTGACAACGGAACGGAGTTCAAGAACGCCAATGTAGACTCTTTTCTCGATGAGGAAGGAATTCTACATGAGTTCTCGGCTACGTACACTCCTCAACAAAATGGAGTTGTTGAGAGGAAGAACCGAACGCTCATTGAGATGGCAAGAACGATGCTTGATGAATACAAGACACCGAAGCATTTTTGGGGAGAAGCCGTCGAGACAGCTTGTCATGCCATCAATAGGCTTTATCTTCATAAGCTCCTTGGCAAGACATCATACGAGCTTCTCACCGGTAACAAACCCCAAGTGGGATACTTTCGTGTCTTTGGTTCAAAATGCTATACCCTTGATAAGCATCGTCGTTCTAAATTTGCTCCTAAATCTCATGAAGGCTTTCTTCTTGGTTATGGATCAAACTCCCACACCTACCGTGTCTACAATAATTTCACCCGAAAGGTTGAAGAGACGGTAGATGTGAAGTTTGATGAATCTAATGGCTCGCAAGTAGAGCAAATGCCTATTGATGTAGGAGACAAGGACCCATCGGAAGCAATCCAAGATTTATCTATCGGGAAGATCCGTCCCATGGAGGTGAAGGAGAGTACCTCATCTACATATGTGGAGCCACCTACCTCACAGAGAGATGAACCTCAAGGCAACATGGAGGCCTCCACAAGTGGAACTCACCAAGATGAGGAAATGCAACAAGAAGATTCACCACAACCTCCTTCTCCACCACCTCAAGACAACACCAACAACAACGAAGAAGAAGAAGAGGAAGATGAAGACGATGAGGAAGCTGAGCCACAACATCAACAAAGGCTATCCCGAGTTCGAGCAAGAGTCAAGAAGAATCATCCCGTGGAACAAATGATGAACGACATCAACTCCGGGAGAATTGCTCGCTCTAAAACTCGCTTAGCTAACTTTTGTGAGCATTACTCATTTATCTCTAGCATTGAACCTATGAAGGTAGAAGAAGCACTTAAAGACCCGGATTGGGTGAACGCTATGCACGAAGAACTACACAACTTCGAGAGGAACAAAGTATGGACTTTGGTAGAGAAGCCCAACGATGATCAAAACATCATTGGAACCAAATGGGTGTTTCGGAACAAGCAAGATGAAGATGGACAAGTCATCCGCAACAAGGCTCGTCTCGTAGCTCAAGGTTACACACAAGTCGAAGGTATGGACTATGGTGAGACCTATGCCCCCGTTGCTAGACTTGAGTCCATTCGCATTCTTCTTGCTTATGCCAATCACCATGATATTACTCTCTATCAAATGGACATCAAAAGTGCTTTCCTAAATGGTGAAATTGAGGAGGAAGTATTTGTAAAACAACCTCCCGGTTTTGTGAATCCCAAAAAGCCTAATCATGTTTACAAGTTGCATAAAGCTCTTTATGGTCTTAAACAAGCCCCTAGAGCTTGGTACAAATGCTTAACTAGCTTTCTTCTTGAAAAAGGCTTTGAGATTGGAAAGATTGACTCAACGCTGTTCACAAAAAGGGTTAATGGTGAACTATTTGTGTGCCAAATATATGTTGATGATATTATCTTTGGTTCAACTAACCCCCATTTTAGCAAGAAGTTTGGACAGCTCATGTCGGAGAAGTATGAAATGTCCATGATGTGTGAACTCAAATTCTTCCTTGGGTTGCAAATCAAGCAATCTAAGGAGGGTACTTTTGTCTCAGAAACAAAGTACACCAAGGATCTCTTCAAGAAGTTCAACATGCAAGAAAGCAAAGGTATGAGTACCCCCATGCCTACTAGTAGACATAATGACTTGACAAAAGATGGAGAACCCGTTGATCAAAGGGTTTACCGTTCTATGATTGGTTCTCTACTATATCTTTGTGCTTCTCGTCCTGACATAATGTTGAGTGTTTGCATGTGTGCGCGATATCAAGCAGCCCCTAAAGAATGTCATCTTAAAGCTGTTAAAAGGATAGTGGGATACTTGATACACACACCAAACTTTGGCATTTGGTATCCTAAGAGAGCCTCTTTCGATCTTGTTGGCTATTCCGACTCGGACTATGCCGGTGACAAGGTTGATAGAAAGTCAACTTCGGGTACATGTCAATTCCTTGGTCGATCCCTTGTATCTTGGTCCTCCAAGAAACAAAATTCGGTATCATTATCCACTGCCGAAGCAGAATATATTGCTGCTGGTTCGTGTTGTGCTCAATTGCTATGGATGACACAAACGCTTAAAGATTATGGGATACATGTGAGACGTGTTCCCTTACTTTGTGACAATGAGAGTGCAATCAAGATTGGACACAATCCTGTGCAACACTCTCGAACAAAGCATATTGAAGTTCGTCACCATTTTATTCGTGATCATATTGCCAAGGGTGACATTAATCTTAAGCATGTTCGTACTGACAAACAACTTGCTGATATCTTTACAAAACCTCTTGATGAGAAAGTGTTTTGTCGCTTAAGGAGTGAGTTGAACATCATTGATGCTTCAAACTTGGAGTGATAACTCCATTGATGCATGCAAGGCATGAGCCTCTTGACTAATCCTTGATATTTCTCTTATGATGATGATTATATGTCTTGGACACATTTGCCTCCTTGTATTGCATCTAACTCTTTGCAGGTACTTGGATGATCTACATTCCACAAGATTACCACACACTCAAATCATGAGTAATCTTGTCATTAACCAAGTATCTAGCCCTTTGGGATGTTGAGTTCAAGGAACAAATTCCATATATCCTTTTTGACATCTTATACATCTAGTATTTCACTCTTGTCATCTTGGATATTCTTGAGTATTTCCTTGCTTGCCTAACCCATGTAGGAAGATGAATTACACAAGTAGAAATGGCGCTCCAACTTCACATTCAAAGAGCACCTACATCAAGCTTACCTACATGAGTAAAGCAACAACAAATCCAAGGTATGTTCTTCACATCTTTGAGGAGCTTTGCTCAAAGTCATGAGTACAAGCAACTTCATAAGATGTGATCACATCAAATGCTTAATCGAAAAATGGCAATCCCATTTTGAGCTTAAACGATGAGTATGACCTATGATCAAATGTCCTCATTTGACTCCTAAGTCAATATACTCAAACATAGGTGACTTTGTCGCCGACCTTTATCTAGATGAAGTACATATGCTTTTGGAGTTTTTCTGTTTTCTCTTATGTTCTCTCATTGAGCTTTCTTTTAACAAAAAAAAAACTTCATCTAGAGTTTTTTTTTTTTTTTTTCTTATGTTTCTTTGTGAATATCCTTTTGGAAATCCTTTTATGGCTCTGATCAATTCCTTGAAAATCTTTTACAAATTCATTGCAAATCTTTTGAAATACTCCTCGCAAAGTGAGCTGAATTCCTTCTGTATTTTAAAGAGGGAGAGGACTCAAATTCAGACTCAAATTTTAAATTTTAAGGAGGAGAGGACTCAAATATAAACTCAAATTGTTTCTCTATGAATGTTCTTATTTGCCTTGTTGTGATTCTTAAGGATCCCACTTCTTTCTTTATTTCTTTCTTTCCATCTTTCCTGTCCTACCTAGTTTGCTGTCCTTTTCGGCACTTGATGTCAAAGGGGGAGAGAACTTAGGGGGAATAGGGGGAGTAGGGGAGAAGAGAAGACTTAAGGGAAGAAGAAAAGCAATCTTATCTTAAGGGGGAGAGAATCACATCAAAGCTTTGTCGTGTTTCACATTGGACATTACAATTGGCATCTTTCTTTTGATTTTGCTTTTTCCATCAGACCCCTCGTTATCACAATTGGTATCTTACTCACAATTGGTATCTCATGGAATCTTTTAGCTTAAGGGGAGAAGACTTAGAGGAATCTTCACAATTGATATCCTATGAAAAGCAAAATCTCTCAGAGTTCATTGAAAATCTTTTAGCTTCGGAGACATGTTTGCTGATTCAAGCCTGTGCTCAATATGAGACACTCTTTATACATGTCCTCCCTGGCTTGGTACTCTTGATGTTCTTGCAGTTGGTTGAAGGAATACTCTTGTGTTATCTAACCTTGTTTTCCCAAGTTTATTCTTTCAGGTACAATGCCAAGGAACCTCAAGGTAAGTATATGCATCTTGCAGAATGTGCATGATGGTGACTTGCTTGTAAATACTTGTTTGCAAGAAATCACCATGCACATATGCATTATCACTCAATTCCTTTTCTTCTGCTCTGATGCATATAGCCAAGCTGCATGTAGCACATCTTGCGTATCTCTCTTGTGTGCTTGTGGTAGTCCAAAACCATAATTTATGAAAATCTTGCACACTTGTAGGGGGAGCCTGTGTACTACATGCTTGTCAAAGCTTTCATGATAATTCTGTCTTTCTTTCAATAAGCTTTGATGTTTTGTTTAAGTATAATTTTAGTGTGTTGCCATCAATTACCAAAAAGGGGGAGATTGAAAGCACATTTGCTCTCCGGGTGGTTTTGGTAATTAATGACAACATACTCTGTGGTTGGACTAATGCTTTTATCAAGTATGTTTCAGGAAACCCAATCACATTGGTATGGCAAGTTGACTGAAGAAGTGGACCCCTCAAATGCTAAGGCAAGCATTGGCAAAAGCTCAAGACTCCATTTTTGGTTTAGTGATCCAAGATCACATTGAGTCCATAGGAAAGCCAATACTATTAAAAGGGGATGAGGTTGTGTTGATGATCTGGTTGCTCAAGTGCTTAGTGATTTAGCTCCTTCAACTATCAGCACCTTTCACTACGAAACACACTCATAAGTAATCTCGGACAAACCGATTCTTCCAACTCAGTCCCACCGAGATGAACCACTTCTGCCATATTCCAAACCCTAGAAAAATCGGTCTTACCGAGTTTGAGATCGGTCTCACCGAAACTGAACTGCCAACCTTCTGTAACCATTTCACATCATTTCGGAATAACCGATTTTGCATTATCGGTCTTACCGAGATTGACAAGCTTCTGTCTTGGCTCAAATCGGTCTCACCGATAATTCATTTTCGGTCCCACCGATTCTGGCAGGTTCCTGACTTTTCTCAAATCGGTCCTACCGAGTTTTCTTTCTCGGTCCCACCGAAAACTCCAACGTTCATATCAGATACACTTTCGGTCCCACCGAGATGGTATTTTCGGTCCCACCGAAAATCCCAACGTTCACTATATTTGAACTTTCGGTCTGACCGAGTTTTCACTTCGGTCTCACCGAGATTGGTCAAATGTGTGTGTAACGGTTGGATTTTGTGTGGAGGCTATATATACCCCTCCACCCCCTCTTCATTCGTGAGGAGAGCCATCAGAAAGTACCACCACTTCTACCACACACTTTCTGAGAAGTGAACCACCTACCCTTGTGTTGAGATCAAGCCATTCCATTCCTACCATATGAAACTTGATTTCTAGCCTTCCCAAGTTGCTTTCCACTCAAATCTTTCTTCCACCACAGCCATATCAGTGAGGAGAGTTGAGTGTTGGGGAGATTATCATTTGAAGCACAAGAGCAAGGAGTTCATCACCATCAACACCGTCTATTACCTTTTGGGGGGTGGTGCCTCCTAGATTGGTTAGGTGTCGCTTGGGAGCCTCCGTCTTTGAGATGTGGAGTTGAACCAAGAAGTTTGTAAGGGCAAGGAGATCGCCTACTTCATGAAGATCTACCCCGAGTAAGGCTAGTCCTCCGTGGGCGTAGGCCGTGATGGAATAGACAAGGTTGCTTCTTCGTGGACCCTTCGTGGGTGGAGCCCTCCGTGGACTCGCGCAGCCGTTACCCTCCGTGGGTTGAAGTCTCCATCAACGTGGATGTACGATAGCACCACCTATCGGAACCACGACAAAAATCTCCGTGTCACCAAACTGCGTTTGATCTTCTCCACCTCTCTTTACTATATATGCAATTTACTTTCCGCTGCCCATACTCTAGAATTGCATGTGTAGTATGTTACTTGACTTGATCTTAATTGCAAAACTGCCTAAAACTTTGCACAACCAAAAGGCAGATTTTTATCTTGTCAAGTAGTCTAATCACCCCCCCCCTCTAGACATACTTCTTCGATCCTACACCTTGAGGAAGTGCAAACGATTGAGAAGCGGTTCCTAGGGTTGGAATTGCAACACGTACCACGCGGCACGAACAAGGAGGCGGACGACATTGCCAAAAGGGCATCCTGGCGCTTGCCACAAGACCCCGGTGTATTTGAAGAGCGACTCTTCAGGGCATCAGGAGCTCCTCCCACGATCAAGCCGCCAACGCCTCAGGAGCAGCTCCCGCAAGCACCCACCTCAGGTGCACCAGCTTGTGGGCCAACCTCGGGAGCCCGCTTGCTCCTTGCGCTGGAGCCTCATGAGTGGTGTTGGGCCGAGGAATTCAAGGCATACCTGCTCCAAGGAACCCTTCCGGAGAAAGAAGAAGAAGCGGAGTGCATGGTGCGGCAAGCCACCGCATACTGCATACAAGACGGAGAGCTCTACCGAAGGTGGCCCAACGATGTGTCCCTACGATGCATATCCAAGGAACAGGGACGTGTGCTACTGGAAGACATACACGGCGAGATTGCGGGCACCACTCCTCGTTACGAAACCTCGTGGGCAAGGCATTCCGTAGCGGATTCTATTGGCCCACAACGATCAACGATGCCACAGAACTGGTAAGGTCCTGCCAAGCCTGTTAATTTCATGCAAAATAGATCCACCAGCCTGCATAGGGCCTCTAAACCATCCCGCTGTCCTGGCCATTCGTGGTCTAGGGGTTGGACATCCTGGGCCCGTTCCCCAGAGCGCCTAGGGGCTACCATTACCTCTATGCCGCCATCGACAAGTTCACCAAGTGGGCGGAGGTGGAAGCCGTCCGCACCATCCCGGCCGGCTCGGCAGTCAAGTTCATCAGGGGCCTCGTGAGCCGCTTTGGGGTCCCAAATCGCATCATCACCGACAACGGCTCATGGTTCACTAGCAACCTTTTTAAAACATACTGTGCTAACCTTGGAATGCAGATATGCTATGCCTCAGTGGCACACCCCAGGAGCAATGGCCAGGCCCAGCGCGCAAATGCAGAGGTCCTGAGGGGCCTCAAGGCAAGAACCTTCAAGAAGAAGCTTGAGGCCTACGACAGGGGCTGACTAGACGAGCTCCAGTCCGTGATGTGGTCCATCCGCACCACCGCAACCAAGCCAACCGGAGAAACTCCTTTCTTCCTCGTCTATGGATCCGAAGGGGTTCTCCCACACGAGGTCAAGCATTGCTCTGCATGGTTCCTGGCATTTGACGAAGCACACTAGGATTCCACGCGGGGGGTTGACCTCGTGTTGGGGGAGGAACGCCGCCGTCAAGCCTCCCTCCGGGCGGAAAAGTTCCAACAGGCGCTGTGGCGGTATTACTGCCACAACATCCACTCCAGGACGCTTGAGGTAGGCGACCTCGTCCTGAGGTGGCTGCTCTCTAGGGAAGGGCTGCATAAGCTCACACCCATGTCGGAGGGCCCGTTCAGAATCCCTTGCGTCTCTAGGCCTGGCGCCGTGCGCCTGGAGACGCAAGATGGAGTCCCCATCTAGAATGAGTGGGGCTGTACATGCCCAGGAGTCTCCGGAGTGCCGCCCTCGAGCCTCGGGTGCTCCCTCCCACGTCCTAGTGGCAGCACTTAGCTCCGCGCTGGTGAGAAGACTAGACTAGGTGCGGGAGGCGACTGTTCATATGCTTGCTTTCTGTAGTTGATTTGCAACATCTTAATGGAATTTGGAGTTTTGGCATTTCTCGATTGCCTAGTTGGGTTTCCTCCTATTTATTCGCTTGCCTTTTTGTCTTGGGTCAGGGAGAATGATAGTTGCCCGTCGCTCTCCCTCGTGCGCCTCGCGCGGGGGCTACATAGGCAGGCGTGTGCGTGCACTGGGCTCGCCCGCGTCGCAAACACACTTGCCAAAGCCATGTCACCCCAGGGCCTCGGCTACCTCTGATCTCGCGAGGAGCCCTCGAGCGAGCTCGTGACTTATGCAACCTTTTTAAAGTTCGTACTCCCGGGGTACCGCGACGTGGTGCACTAAGACACGGCTAGCCCATGCCTAAGGACTCGCGCAAGGAAGGACAAGATACCCGATGATTCTCCCAACAATCCTGCAGCTTTATGATGCCTCCCGAGGCTAGCAGCTACCGAGTTGACATCAAAGGGGGCTTCACTGAATGACGAAGGGCTCACCCTCACGAGGCGGGAAGCTCCCGTGAATTTACCGAGCTAAGTTACCCTACCGCACCTATTCGGGGCATGAACGACACAACATGACACAGAAATAGTAAACGTAGCATAGTAGCATAAGTGCCATGGTTGATTACACGTCCTAGCGGGACCCTCCACCTTTTCTCAAAATGTAGGAGAAAGGAAAGGTTAAACAAAAACGGCCCGCGCGACCACAACAGCCCCCAAGGCCCGGCTCCGGAGACCCTCCAGGCACAGTCTGAGCTCTCCTCCCGCTTCACCATGCCACCGCGGCAAGTCCCCTCATCGCCACCCCCGAACCTGGCCTGGCGGCGTGGCGGCTAACCGGAACAGCTGCTGCTGGCGCTCTCCTCGAAGGAGGAGCCATCATCGCTAGAGGAGCTGTGGGCATCACCAGGGCATGCTTATCATCGTCGCTGTTGCCCTCGGAGCAGCACCCCGCGCACCGGCTGTCCTCTCCGAACACCCTCACGTAGAGGGTCACGAAGCCGTCTTACTTGAAGTGGAGGGTGCACCTCTCGTTCAAGCCCCACGCGCGGGTGAACGTCTCCCAACCGCTGGTCAAGGATGCGCCACCCTCAACAGCAACCTCGACCCCCACCCACGAGGCCTTGCTGCAACACCCATCGGCTTGCGCCATAGACCGTCGAGTCTTCTCAGCAGTGATCTCGTGTATAAGTATGGGAGCGAAAGCCAGGTGCCGATGGGCCTCTCCGACCACACGACGAGCTTCGAGGAGGCGTCTGCCGAGCAGAATCGCGGTCGTGAAGGCCGAACGACCATGGCGTGCTCCCCCTCGCCGCAGATACCACCCCGCCCGCTATGGCCCGCGCCACGTGAAGAAGCGCCGCTGTGACTCCCGGAGGCGATAGCCGAGCGCAGAGAAGCACGCCCGCGCCCCCGAGAGACCACGGCTAGGGACGCAACATACTTACGGGGGCGCCAGTGGCCCCTTTTGATCGGAGGAGCATCCGGGCCCTCGTTGGGGGCCCTGGCTTTCTCCGCGGCAGAGAGCTTCCTTGGCAACGTCATGGGTGCCTGAAGTGAGAAGGAGCGAGCGGCGAGGAGATGGAGATGAGCGGAGGGGATCATGTCCCTCCTCATCTATTGCAAGGGGGGGGGGCAAACCGTCAGCCCCCCAGGATCACAGGTAATGATGACCGTTTTCAGCATATAGCAGGCTCCAGTCAAGTCGAACGGTTGCCGAGGCGACATGGGGAAGTGGAGACGCCAACGTCCAATCCAAGCGCCACGTGTCCCGCAGGTGATTGGGGCCCGCGGCACTTCGCCCTTGCCCTTTGGCTTCGCCTCGAAGCCAAGTCCGAGCGCGCCTTGGGCCCGGGGGCTACTGTCGGCATTCTAGGAACCAGGATACCCAGACTTGCCTGCCTGCGGCCCATGACATGGCTCCTTTTAAGGCTTGGTACAACCCATCTTTAGCATTGACACTCAAGACTCTCACGAGGGACATCCCTCGCGGGGCGGACGACGCCAAAACCTCTGGTAGGGGCAGCCTCGTCTGGCTGGCTCCCGAGGAGCGGAGAACTCTATGCAACCCCCACCTCGCGAGGTTTGCATAACACAAGCCATGACGACCAAGGCCAGACGGGCGCCACCGGGCGTAGTACAACATTTTCCTATTTGGTGCTAATGAAGCAGGCTTGGACGCAGAGTCCTGAGGAATCTGCCAAAGGTTTCCATTCCAGTGCAACAAGACCAGGACCGCCAGGACGGCAGGGCGGAGGTCATCACCAAGCCCACCATGGCGTCAGGATCAGAGGCTTTGCAGGCGAAGACCACCCTTAGTCGGGATAATATGTACTTGTTGTCCCCCTTCAAAATTGGCCATTGTGGGATCCCTTCCCGCCAAACATTTCGGGGAAGAGGACCAATGCCACTATATATGTAGGATAGCCACCACCCAACAAGGGGACGGATGATTCAGACCCTCTCTTCCACCACCAAGCAAGAACACCTCACCTCCAGAGGTGGTTCACTCATTGTACTAGTTCATCCAGAGCCCGTCTCGAAGCTAATCCACCATAATGGTGGAGTAGGGCCACTCACTGCTAGGTGGCGTGAACCAGCATAAACTTCCTCGTGTCTCTTTAACATTCTTGTTCATCGTGCTAGTTCGTGAGATGGCGAGTAGATAGATAGGCGAGGTTGAGATCTTCGCACACACCGCAGAGTTCGAACCTAGAGGGTTTTGCGGAGCCCTGAATCCGACACAACTAGCAATAGTACAATATTTAAATCCTTACACCACCCTATTATACTTCCTCTAAATGTGGAGACGATTTGGTGGAGTTCTTCCTTCTTTTGCCAACACGTGGGACATCCAGCATCCAGGTCGTGTTATGCAAGAAAATACAGTGCTAGTTGAAGGAACGTGCTGTGCATATTGGGTCAAAATGTAAATAGGATCTTACTCTTGAGTAATTCCAAAAGCGGCCCGAAGATCTTGATTGGATTTGTTTTTCATCACTAGCACGTCGACGTGAAATATGTGCAGGTTCAGTGTGTGTGGATAACTCCAGAAAAATCCTCTCGACCTCATTTTGGCGCGAGACCACGGGGAGCGAATCCCACAAAATATAGCCATTGGATCAGTTGAGGTTTGGTATGATATATAAGTGGTAGCTTCTCTTCTCTATCCTCTTATCTCTCCTCCAACTAGGCACAAATATAATATGTATTCAAATCCTTATAGCCTGCTTACATCACATTATTGTACTTCCTCAACTTCCCGCATGTCGCAGACAATTACAACACGCTTATCGCGTACTTGTCGCACCCCACACGGTCATTCAGGCATGCCACTCACTAAACGAATATGCATCATCTTGCATTTTCACTGACATGTGGGACCGAATATGAACAAACAGACGATAGGCACACTCCGCGCATTTGCTGGCTGGCTGAGAAGAGAGAGAGGAGGGCTGAGCACGAACTCCAGCAAATTTCGCGACAATGTAAGTAGTACTAGTGGTACCGTACTCCTGGAGAGATCATTGTTGAGGAAATCATTAACTGGTACCTGCCCGGTTGGCTGGCGAGTAGGGGATTAATCAGCTAATCGGCAAGTTAATCGGCCATTTAATCAATTAATCGGATGATTTATCAGTTTATCGGTACTCTGTGACCCTATGAGTAGGGATTAATTGGAAATTTAACTGGTTAATCGGGTGAATTCTTGAACAGGGGGAGGATAATGTGGTTGCTCTACGTAACCAGCACCTCTATATAGGGTGGTGGCGTGGGCCATAACTAGGATTCACGTCTAGCAGTACAACACACACCACCCGCACGAGGCCCATCTAACACCAATTTTCTTGGAGTCCGTGCTACATCTATTTCTTCTCCCTCCTCTTTTATCTAACTCAGCCATCGCGCGGTGGGTGGGGTGGGGGTTGCCGATAGTCGCTTTGCTCAAGTACGGCCCCACTTGTAAGTGAAAATGCAACACAACACTCATTCCCCCTTGAGCGGCATGCCAGACCTACCGTGTGGGGGTGCGACGTGAACACGACAAGCTTTTCCTTTTGAACTTGTAATACTAGTACTGGTAAGTTGAAACATTTGGTTTTTCTCCTGATGCGACCGATATATAGAAATAACAATTTTCCCTCAAAAATATAGAAATAACAATTAGAAATGCTAGTGCTGGCAATTTCCCACGTGATAAAAGGGGGAGTTTTGCCAATTTCGACCATCATCGCTTTCCTTACATGCAGTCCCACATGTAAGTGATATGCCTAGCCACTGTGCGTTGAGGGACGAGCCCGAATGCCCGTTTGGGGTGATCCTGCACAGCGGTCTGCTCCCACGCCTCTGGTCTACTCAAAGACTCTGTCCTGATTTGTTGGTCCTTTCATATTTTGTATCAAATTTTGACCACATATTTAATTGACAAATTTTTAATGCATGTTATAAACATTTCTATGGTTGGATTCGTATTTGAACATAGTTTTTGTTTATGTGGCATGCTTAGCATCTGTCCACGGTGGAGCACTGGGAAGGGGGAACAATAAACCAGGACGGAGGTAGTACCACCCGCACAATGCCTCCTAGTAGCCAATTAATAGAGGGACGTGTGGCAGCACTTAAATGGTTAGTAGAATGCCCACAGTTTAAATACTGGAGTACTTATGTTCTGACTGCAACGTGGTAGCTCTTTGTTCCAAAATGACTTGTTTTGGTTGTTTATGTGCGCGCCTTCGCAAATTGAACTACCACTCCCATAAGTTTGAAATCTATTCCCATTTCTTGCATAGGACCTAAACATTCCCATTACACGTCAATATTAATATATAAGAAGTTGGGTTGTGGCGTGGTTCATGCATGGTATGTCACGTAAGTTATGAAGTTGATGCAAAAGGTAAGAAAATTACAATATACATGGAATTGACACAAAAGTAAAGATGCATATGGATCCATCAACGACATCCTCTCGCTCTAGTGCGCCGGGTCACCTGCTGACGAGTAAAGAGTAGCGGCGTTGGCGGCGGGATCAACGTGCTTCTGAACAATGCCGTCCATGGTTGCCATGCATTCCAAGAAGGCCAGCATCCTATCGTCCTCTTCTGGCACATAGTAGTTCTTATGGACGATTTGCTCATAGACATGGGTGATTATGTTGATGGTGTCTTGCTGAGCCAGGCGATGTGTGGCAAGTGCGACCTCAAGGTGGACATTCTCCGGCTCAATGGCGGGCAATCGCAAGGCCACCTGTGTGTCGAAGAGGTAGTCACCATAGAGGCCATTGAGGGTGTCTGTCATCGTAGAGCCTGGGCGCGTCGGCTGGAGGCGTACGTCAAGGTTGTCCGCGAGCTTCTTCACGATGGTGAAGTTATCGAGGAAGCCGATGAGGGCCTCGTCGAACAAGGAAACGAAGGTGTCGTCCAAGAGGCCTCTCGCTGTGGCGGACTCAAGCACGACCTGGAGAAGTTCCTCGATTCCGGGCCGCAGGCCGACATCATGGACCATCTGGCACAGCCGTCCAATGCTCATGCTCATCGCCTCCATGGGTCTAGCTTCTGGTCAACTGATCTTGCAATTGGAGAGATCACTCTTGCAGGGCGCGTAGGTGCGTAGGATTACATAGATGGATTGGACTGGTGGGGAGCCTGTATATGAGAAGTATATTTACAGAGGGAGTACTATATTTTTTGTGACAAGCATTAGTAGATATTGCTAGTCAAATACTCCCTCCATCTAGGTGTATTACTAGATATTGATACTCATCTTAGGTTGTGCACCGTGACCAAGGTGAAGGAAAACACGAGAGAATATAATGTCCGTTTGCTAATTAATAGCATTGCATGCAATGAAATGACCACTGCATGTCATATTTGGTAGTCTTAAGTCATTAAAATCATACAAGCCCCACGTCTCATATTGGTTGATTCCTTTATTTATGTCAAGAAACAAGAAACATGGTGGGAGTTAATGCACCGCGCCTAAGTGTTTTGGGATTAATTGGTTTTTGTAAGATGTCTATACACCTAGACGGAGGTGGTAGTACTGCTAAATCCAAACGGTGGTGCTAGTAGTAGTAGTAGTAGTAGTAGTAGTAGTAGTAGTAGTAGTACTGCCAATGTAGTTTTAGTACTACCCGTTGGTCAAATTATTACGTGTTGCTCCTCATAGTGAAGTGACAAGACCCTATGGCGGAGATGACACCTGAGTGTAGGCGGCATGTTCGGCATACCAAAGTCAACCTCACCATGAGCAGTCACTATCATCATGGATGTAGAGCTAGCCTGCTTACAACTAGTCGTGTTCGGTATAATTTCCCGTGTGTTGCCATGAGTAATAATACATATTGTACAAGAGTAATGGGTATGTCGTTGCCGCACTTATGCACGCGAACATTTATCGTAACATAGTACCTCGTGCTGAATAGTCGAAGTATTACAAGTTTCAAACTGATATTACAAATGCTAGGAGTAATGCTACACCTACGAAGGGGGAATTATCAGAAAGTTTACATAAAATCTTTTGTTACTTTAGGTGGATGCAGCATTATCGTACAAACTAAAATCCACCGCCCTGAAAAGTCACTAATGGGAAATAATTTTTTGAGTCTCTTGCGACTTGATGTTTCAAAAACAAATTCAGCTTATGCGGAGCCTTTGTCATTTAGGCTTAGACTCTTGTGGTGAGTAGCACGCCATTCATTATTGCGCCAGAGAAGGCCAAACCTCATTACCTTGAGCACACCTGGCTCCCGAACAAAGAACCTAGCCAATTTATTCTCAGTTGTGCTACCTGATCAAATCAATATCTGTAAGACGAAGATCATAATCTGGTCTTTGTTTGATTTCAGCAACAAGAGGATCGAAGGATTCCTCAAGAGCACTCAGAAGCTTGTTGACCACATCTCTGTTAGTGATATCAGTTATTCCTCGTTGATGTAGTTTTTCGACTATGTTTGTTAATCGATCAGTGAGTTTCATATCACTTTCTTTACGAAGACTTATGAATCCAGTGAACATTGCACGTAGCATTTGAGTGTGAGGATCTGGTCTGGCAACAAATTCTTCATGAGCATTGTTGATAGCATCCCAAATTTGCTTTGAAGTATAGAGCCTTTGGAACTGAAAGAAAATGTCTTTTCATAGAATGCTACAGATGATATCTTTTGCCTGAGCATCTAATTGCAGATTTGCTTTGTCATCATCATTGAGATTGTTCGGTTGCTGAACAGTGTGGCCATCTTCCACAATCAGCCACAGATCATAGTTGATAGCTTGAATTCTGATTCTAATTCGTTCCTTCCAGTACAGATAGTAATTTCCAACAAACATAGGAATTCTTTAAGAGTGTGAGGATCTACCTGCTTATGACATACTCAAAACTCCAAGGACGTTAGACCTTTAATAAAGAGAGACAGGGAGAACCTAATCTGATGCCAATTGTTAGGACCTAGAGTATATCGACTAGAGGGGGTTTATGGGAGATTCAAAATTTCTTTCGAAAGTTTTAAACTGGTCCCAAACATTGAAGCGAAGAAAAGGTTCGGTATATAAGAAGTCAAATAAGCAGGCTACTGAGGAACAAATTCTTCAAGATAAGTCGCAATAGAGGCTAACAGAACTAAAATCATGAAGAAGAACTTCAGTAAAGCTATGAAGGGAAATTACAAAGAACTACAATAGAGGCTACAAGAAACAATTAACTTGGAGAGAGGTAAAGTGAAAGATTTATGACAGAGGGTAACAGATCAGATATCTATCATCGAAGAGCTCACATGTGGATAGTCGAACGAGATGCAACAAAGAAAATAGAACCAGTGGTGCTCAATGGCGAGAAAGAGATTTGGTAGACCAGTTCACCCTTCTGCCAAAGGGCTACGTCTGGTTGGAGGGGTTGTGACTTAACACGGAAGATAAACTCTCATCACCCTATTCTCCTTCAACGCAGAGCTGGTCAGACTCAGGTTGATTTCGCTCGTGGTAGATGCTTGTTGGCGATCTCGAAACCTTCCATCGAGTTTCGTGAACCATAATCACTCTTGGTTGCTGAAGATCTGGTTCAGTGAAGACAACGACTCTCCAACACTCGAACCTAAACCTATCCGTCTAGAGAGTGCGCAGCTCTCAAGAGTAATAGGTAACAGAACTCTCGCTCAGAACTACTGTGATGCTAAACCACTATTTAAGTTTGGGCTCTTGATTTTTCTCTCGATGGATCTTAAACTCAAATCACTCAGAGAGGGGTTTCTCAAATCAATCTTCTCAGGAATCTTAAGCAGAGTAGCTCATGGACAATGTTGGAGCGGGGTGGCTATTTATAGTCGCAGCCTTCCCAGATGGGAAAAGACCAAATTAGACATTGGGATTAGCTAATGGCCAAACGACACGAGTCCAACGGTAGGGTTTGAGCACAACGGTAACATTACTTGCGGGGCAAGTAATGCTAACTCCTCGGTCCGAGGCAAATCTCTCGCATGGAAGAAGATCACAGTCCCTTGCTGATGAGTATTTGCTTAGAGCACAAAGATATTTCTCTCGCAACTTTCATAGGTTTTAGCTAAGCATCACAGTGGCTCTAAGCATCCAGAACCTATACCCCTCTTCATAGTACGGAGGTCCTATGACTCAAAAGAATGAAAAAAGAAAAACGAAATGAATACTGCGTCTTCACTTTGTCTTCGACTTCCAGTGGTACAGTCATTTCTTCGGATGAATATACCGAGTGAAATGCTTCGCTTCAGTAGTAAACTTTCAAGGGGTCGATTTCTTCAGATCAATCTTCTCGACTATATGTCTTCGACAAATATAGCTAATTCTTCTATGCAATGCAAATATGCTTCGGTGAAGTTCCTCGAACTTGATATCGGAGACATCATTCTCTTTGGTTGTGTATGGACTTGTTCTCTTTGTATGCACTAGCAAACAAATCAGTCGATACCTATTTCTGTCAACAATCTCCAAAACACAAGGAAGGCAGATGTTGCACCAACACTTTCAAAATATCAACGCTAAAGAAAGTTATCCATAGCCCATTATGCTCAGTCATTGATCCGTTCATGCAACACATCCAAATATTAGCTACATCTAATGCTCAAGTAACAATAGCATTCCGTAGTTGGTGCTTTATAAGAGAAGATGAGACTCAAATAAAATAAACATTGTATAAAGTAAATAGATAGGCCCTTCGCAGAGGGAAGTAGGGACTTGTAGAGGTGCCAGAGCTCAAAGCTTAAATTGAGAGATGAAAGTAATTTGGGTGGCATGCTTTTCTCGTCAATGAGAATGACTAAGAGTTTCCAATATCTTCCATGCTAAGTAAATCATAGGCGGTTCCCAAACATAAAATAAAGTTTATTTACTTTCCACCATTATTTCACAATCCATGGCTAGCTGAATTCATGGGTGCCTTCCGTACCAACACATACCGAGGAATTTATTTGTAGTATTTTTTTCATTTTGGGACTGGGCATCCCTATTACCGCCACACTCTCGTGCAATGACAAGTGAATAAACACTCATCTTGAGAATAACCTGCTCAGCATGGAAAATATTAGCCGCCCCTCACCGCTTCCTGAACGGTACGGTTAGACAAAAGAGAAGTTTATTTTGTAAATTAGAGTTGGCACATACAAATTTTCTTAGGAAGGCAAGGAAATACCGCATATAGGTAGGTATGGTGGAATCATTTGGCACAACTTGGTTTTTAGTATTTGTATGCAGAAGTAGTATTTCTACTTAGTACAAGTGAAGGCGAGCAAATAGAATTAGAGGCGATCAACCAAGGAACAAAAACCATCAGAAAAGAACATTAAGCATAACTAACACCGGATAATGCAACACAAGTAGGATGTAATTTCATTACATAACTATTGACTTTTGGGCTTTCATAGGGAATCACAAACATTAACAACAATATTCTTACTAGGGCATAATTACTCACTAACATGACTCATATATTACTATCATCATATCTCAAAACTATTACAAGGAATCAAGTTTATTTTGTCCAATGATCTTCATGAAAGTTTTTATTATATCCCTCTTGAATATCTATCACTTTGGGACTAATTTCATATATTGCAACTTCTTTTGACAAGCTCGAACAAATTTAAGTGAAGAACATGAGCATAAAAAAATTCATCTCTCAAAATTAGTATATGGGAAGCAAGAGAGAATTTCTTCAAAAATATTACTAACTCTCAAATAAATCTAAGTGAAGCATGAGAGTATTTCATCAAAATATTAAAGCACACCATGCTCAAAAAGATATAAGTGAAGCACTAGAGCAATTCCATAGCTCAAAAGATTTAAGTGAAGCATAAGAGCAATTCTATCAAATCATAGCATTATTTTTGCTCTCTCAAATAGGTGTGTCCAGCAAGGATACTTGTGACAAAATAAAAAGCAGAACAAGCATGGAATCATATAATATAAGACACTCCAAGCAAAACTCAGGATATGTGATGAATAAAAATATAGCTCCAAGTAAAATATCGATGGTTGTTAGAAGAAAGATGGGATGCCTTCCAGGGCATCCCCAGGCTTAGTTGCTTGATACATGCACTACAAAAAAAACCACTTATGTGATAATACGTGTTTGTCAGAGTAGGTCACGTTTTCTGTCATGCATGTACATCCATGACGATTTTATGATATAATCAAGATATTCATACATGTGTTGTCGTAGAAGTGTTCCATGACAATACCAAAATTATCATCACGGAAGTGTCCACTTCCATGATGATAAATCACGCATCATGGAAGAGTTTTCATCAAGGGTAACTAACACGTGGCATCCACCATAACGGGTCGCCGTTAAGCTATCGGGTTCCGGTTTGGATCCGATAACCCGTTAACGGCCCCGGCAAATCGAGATTTTCCATGTGTAAAATTCTTATTCGCGAGAGGTTCCATGTGTCTGCTCAGCGTTGGGACAGATGTCGTCCATTCATTGTACGGGAGGCACCTATGATACGGTGGCATGTGGCAAGGCCCAACAGTGGCCCATTTAGGTGAAAGAGGTCGGCCCAGTCAAAATTAGCAGGCCCGCCCATATAGGGCATACTGGTGTCTGATCCATTTAAGCCCACGGCCCATACGAGATGTGCCAATTCGGCCCATCAACGGTTCATTAACTATTTGACACCATTGCAGCCCATCGCCAGTTTGAGTCTATTAACATCCCACTATATATTTGGGCTAAATGTAGGCCCCATGTGGTTTTGGCCTGTTAACGGCCCATTCGAGGGATGGGCCAATTTTCAGGATGTGCGTCTTTCAGTCTTTTAGCGACCCATTTAAGTGTTGGGCCAATTTCCAGCCTGGTGTGTCTTTCAGCCTGTTAATGGCACATACATGAGTTGGGACATTTGCAGTCGGACCTGAGTTTTGGCCTGTTAATGGCCCATAAATGAGTTGGTCCATTTGCAGTCGGACCCGAGTTTTCGCCTCTTAACGGCCCATGCTCTCATGACCAATACCAGCCCGGTTTCACTTTTGGCCTGCTAAAGGCCCACAACACAGTTGGGCCATATACAGTTCGACCTGACTTTCGGCCTCTTAACGGGCCATGCTCTTCATGGTCCAGTACGAGCCCGCTGTCACTTTCGGCCTGCTAAAGGCCCACAATACAGTTGGGCCATATATAGCCCAACCTTAGTATCGTCATGTTAATGGCCCATGAAATCAAATGGGCCCACTTATTGGCTGCTTTGATGTTGGCCTGTTAATGACCCGGGAGGTAACAGGGTCGAGCATTAACTGTTGGCTCGTTTCTAGCGGCCCGGCCTGGTTACGGCCCATTAACATAATGGGCCCAGTAGAGTTCGAGCCTCTCTGTAGGCCCAATTAGATAACGTCAATTCCGGCCCAACTATAATTTGAGCCCATTACGAAGAGCAATTATGGATAGGACAAAAGCTAATCAATCAAAGGGCTATGAAATTTTGGGCCATGCGAGCCCATTAGAGAAGCCCATTAAGGTCAGTGGGCCACTACCTTCAGTTGGGCCCACGACTGTACTGCTAACTAATAATTTCACTGCCTTTTTCCTTCCTAGTGACCAATTAGTTGGAATGCGAGGCGCGCTAGGCAACCGTACGGCATACAAGGAAAACATTGCACATCCAGCATATAATACAGGAAATTACATCCACTATGCAAATAAAGATTGATGCTAGTGCAAATAAATGAACAAAACTTAACAATATACAACCTCACAATTTGATACCTCGGTGTGGATGACGCCCATAAGCAAGTGAAAAAGTTCTTCCTTCTTTGCTACACTATCTCTGAAAACATTGATCAGTTGTTGTTGCACAAGAATGCGCGCCTTTGATTCCTCCATGATTTCCATGATTGCTTCAGCCAGTAATTTGTTCACAAACATACATTTTTCCGTTGGATTCGAGACAGAGGAAACTCAATAGATTCAGATTGGGATTTTGACAGGCTTGTATTATTGATAGTGGAGAGTGTCTTGGCCACTGCATCATAACATAAATTAGGAGGGAAACCGAACAGATTAATCCAGAGTTATTGCCATATTACCTGGCCAAGATTTATTGGAAAGAAACAATGGGGTTGCCTTGTTGTTTTCAGAGTTTTTCTTCTTATCTTCAGCAGCCTACACCAAATTAACACACTAGCATTGCTATCATTAGCTAGGTCAGATAATACAAAAGCATCATTGACACAATGAACGTTTGGACAACGAGACCACACTAGTCCACACCAAATTAACACAATATGGCACAGCTATCATCAGCCAGGTAAGGTAATAGGAAAGCAACATTGACACAATGAATGATTGGGCAACCAGAACAACACTACAATTTAGTAATCTGCATGATATGAGATAGTACACTCATGCAGCTCAGTATGCAAAACTACCATGCAATTTTCCTTACAAAAATCAACATTGTCGCCTTTAATTATACATTTGGCTACAAGTAAATTTAGATCAGATAAAGGTTGGATTCACGTCGATTAACAAAATACATGATGATGTAAAAATTTAGTGATATACAACAGGTACTTACATCAGCATTAGAGCACAGAGAATTCCCGCAAGATACTTCCTCGAACATGATCCCACCTTAGAAAGTCTTCTATCCTTTAAGCTTATTTATTAAAAGAGAGATGGGTAAGAAACATGTAGAAAATATGATCTGAATGCTATAAAATTTCATGATGCGAGGAGACACACATGCTTTTTAGAATGGAGTTGACATATTTTTGCTGGACTGGAGCGGGCTAGTTCTTTGGCCACTTGAATCTGCCTATTATTAGTAGGAATTGGGCTTCTCTGTGCTGGAGAAGTATCTATGAACAGTGGAGTTGGTTTACTATCTCCTGGCGTTTCGATCTTTTGCAAAGACCTTCTTTGTAACCCTTCAAGTTCTAACATAGCCGTCTTCCCCTTGCATGCTTTATATAGAAGAATAGTGCTTTGGTTATAAAACATGCTATGGCAGAGTGATGGAATAAGTATTGAAGAATAGAAAGGCATGACATATTGACATGTATTCCCTCCATCCGGAAATAAAAGGATGTGTCTAGCCGTATTTAAGTTCTAGATACATCCATGTTTATCCATTTCTGCAACATGTAATCCGGACGGAGGGAGTATGATGTAAGATTTAGGGATACGGCAGGACAACAGGGTAAAAAAAACTAGTTGAATGCAAAACTGTGTCATAGCAGAATACATACAGAAAAACTCTTAAGGCAACATATGCTTGTATGATTGGGAAACTAAGATGGCATTGCAAGAGACCACTAGAACACCACTTCAATGTAAAAAAACATGGCATGGTAGACAAATGAAGTACATACTCATGACTAACAATGCATAAGATATTTAGAAGCATGATGTACAAACTAAGCAGATGGCATTGCAACAGAGTAGAATGACAGTACTTGAATTTGAAAACATGTTATCATGAATGGAATAGGTACTGAAAACAGGAAGGCAAGACATATTTAGACTAGCCACAGTGGGAGTAACTTCAGTAGTAACATCGAGTCCAACTCAGCGAATTTGCTTATGTTGTAGTGAGTTCATGAGGAGAGAGGTAGTTTGAGTAACTTAGCTGGTTACCGTAACATCACATGTCCCAATGCAATCTGAGTCTATAACCTAATAAATGAAGCTTTGCATGACACCACACTTATGTTACTATCCACTATGAAGGTAGTAACATAGTCTAGGGATATGTGTATGTTACTAGTGTATGTTACTCTCCATTGTGGCTAGTCTTACATGCATGATCTGTAGGCTAAGCACATGGCATTGCAACGGAGTAGATGCACTCCAGCACATTATATGCATATTGTACCCATATCACGGGCCAAGTTAGAGCAAGGACCTTGTAGGGTGAATAGGATTTGGCATCTTTCTGCAAGTCTTCTGAAGAACTGCCTTTACATGTTCCATCATAGTGGGTATCATTGACGTCAAGTTTTTTGGTCGTTACATTGCTCCATGAGGTTCTTGTGCATATATCAGTGTGTGCAATTATATCTGACATGCATGGAAGACAACTAGTAGTTAGATTAATATAATGAGTACATGTAGGAGACGACATAAATAGTAGCACTGGTCTTAACTTGCAGCAACATGTCTCAAAAACTAATGGGAGAACACAGATGAAAGCTATAGAATATGTATCGTTTGTACTCGAGATTAACTAGATGGTGTGGCTGAAGATGCAGAAAAGGGAAAATGTTAAGAACGACACATGTCTCTGATGTGAAGTACCCTAAGAGATCAACAGTAAGGTGCGAGAGTGGTCACACATTTGTTGACTGAAAACTAAAATGGGGTCACACAATTTTATTTTATTTTGGTACTGTCTGATCTACACCGGACGACTTGATGGCCGTCCTATGCCTCTCGGCTGAGCCAGTGAGCACCGGCAAAGTAGACTGCCTCCACTCTCCCTGGCCGCGAGAGCTCCAACCAAAACCCTGCTCCCCGGCCGACCGCACTGCCGTGGTTGCGCTGCCCCCGGCTAATCCACAAAGACTCGACGTCATCCAGATCCGGCAGCGGTAGTACCTTCAACCCATTCAACTCTAAGATAGCCACCTAAGTGCTGCTTCCACGGGGAACTTCCGCCCCCGCACCCTTACGTTAGACACCAGCCAACCGACAGCCTAGGAGCTCTGCCACCTCGAGGGGTGCTGCTTCCCATTGGGAACCGATTGGCCCAGAAGAAAAATTAAGACAACTGACGCCTAAATAAAGTGATTTGAGATGAGTGTACGACATATCTTGTGGCCGGTGTAGTAGGTAGCTCCAGCTGTCGAGTTAGTGAGGCTGGCGCGGTTGTGGTGGCTATCAGCGGCAGGAAAGCAGAGATGTCGCGACGGTCGACGGCTACGGGGAAGCAGCGCTGGGGCCCTGGACGCATCCGAAGTTGGAGCCGCTCCAGCGCTGTACACAACAGCGGGAGTGAATCGGCTCCTATTCGGCTCACGCAGCCGTCGTCAAGGCAGCTCCGGCAGCATGGAGTAAGAGGCACACAGCCAGGTGCACGATGGCAAATGGACAGCGTCTCTGGCATTGGGTAGGAGGGCGGCGGTGAATTTGGTGCAGTTGGGGCGCCATGGAGGAGAGGCTGAGGTTTCGCGGCTGGGGAGAAGGTAGCTTCTGGGGAGAAGGTGATTTGGTGCCCACTATGTATGAACGGGGAATTGGGAGGGGAACCCATGTCTTACGGATGCATTTGTCTGAAATGTGGGGGGATTTACAGTTCTACCCCTGCCTTTAGGCTTTTGGGCTTAGGTCTGTGTACTGAGGGTCGGGGATAGTAGAGTAACTTTGCTTCTCCCAAATAGTGGGCGCGAGCGATTTCGGGCGAGGAGGACGTGTTTTGAAATAGTGGGCGCGAGCGATTTCAGGCGAGGAGGGCGTGTTTTGAAATAGTGGGCACGACCGATTTGAGGGTGTGTTTTGAAAAAGTCGGCGCGAGCAATTCCGGCCGAGGAGAGGGTGTTTTGTCGCCCATGGTTTATGAATTATTCGGCACCTATCATTTCGGCCGAGGAGAAGCCGCGCTTGATGAAGTTACGAACCTACCCTTGATGTACAACAGGGCAATTGATGTGTGTCCCCACATAGGCCGGTAATTTCGCGTCTCCCGGTTATTTGCTCGGGCGAATTCCACGGAGCAGAGGGTGTTTAGCAGTTCGTTCAAATTTTGGGAGAATGATCATCCACGTCTACCTTACCAAGTCGATTCGAATCAAATTTTGAAATATTAGCTTTCCACTTCTTTTTAGATGGTGAGATGATGCTCAGAACTAATGTGTTTTTACATGCTCATTGCTAACGATTTACTATATGACAAATAGAGGACCCACTCAAAAACGGGAATCAAACCCAAAATGAAATATCTCGATTCAATGAAATAGCTCATTCACCAGGTCAAAATAGTGAACTAAATCCAAAATTGAACACCTCAATTGAGTAGCATGTTGTACAATATTATAATACTCCTTGAACATGTTGAAAGTCAAATTAATGAACTTGTTTGATACGTTATCTCCGTTCATGTGTGGGTTGCATACAACATGTTCTCCAATTCAAATATTTGGTGCATAAACGCGACCTCCCCCTCTCCCGGGCACGTGTTCTCTCTCTCGCCGACAAACTTCAATTCTATCACATGCATCCAAACACAAACCTTGTCGGTCCCTCTCTCT
>LR738711.1:518829014-518900956 GCA_902687465.1 Secale cereale
CTCTCTCTCTCTCTCTCTCTCTCTCTCTCTCTCTCTCTCTCTCTCTCTCTCTCTCTCTCTCTCTCTCTTTCTCTCTCTCTCTCTCCGTGTGTGGGGGGTCTTTCTAATTCGCATGCACACTCCATGTATAGGTCTCTCTGGCACACTATGTATGGTTCTCTAGTCCAAGCTAAATATCTTGGACACTCATCGTACGCACACAAATTCCCTGGCTCGTTGCCCGTAACTCTCTGACGCACCACGTTGCCGTCTCGGAGCTCTTCTCTCTCTCTCTCAAACTCTCCATCTCCATGGGTCACACATACACATGCATAGACTGGCATGGGGGAGAACCTCTCCCACGCCCTCTTGGGTCGCCTCTGAGTCCGTCATCCCCTCCCCCATGCCGGACTCGCTGGAAGACAACACCACCAAGGACCGGTGGATGCAGGTGGCAAGAGCCCGTGCTCACTGAAGGTGGGCATAGCGGCAACAATTTGGGCCCTGTACGGGCGGCAGTACAGAGGAAGATGGTAGTCAGGAGGGTACCCTTGGTCCTCCGACACCAGAAGAAGGAGGATCTGGCCCAGCTCCCCATCGGGCAAGGCATCTGGGCGGAAGCGGGGGTCGTCGCCTTCTTCCATCAGCCTCCACAGGGGGCGCGAGTGCACTTGGAGCGGAGCCAGGCGTCGCATCGGGAACTCCTTGATAATCATGGCCCCCATCAGCTTCTCCGCCTTCGGGTCGTCAGGCTTCAGGTCAGCCATCATCCTTGCCAATAGCTTCTCAGCTCGGGGGTCGCTGAGCTTCACGCTGTTCCACCCGTCGTGGGACTCTGGCACCTTTGTCAGCGGCGCCAGGAGCGGTTGGGAGGTATTCGCGTCCATGATGATCGACTCTCTCCTGAAGCCCTCCACCTTCTTCCCGGCTCTCGATATTGCATTGGCCCCATTGGCCGCAACAAGGTTGGCGCACCCCAAGCACTGGCCCTCCTTGATCCGGAGGTAGATGAAGTGGCGAAGCACCACCACAGACGGCATCACTCCCACGAAGGCCTCGCAGTAGAAGGCAAAGATGGATAGAAGAAGGACGGAGTTGGGGTGAAGATGAAGAGCGTGGAGATTATAATGACAGAGAACGGTGAAAAAGAAGTCGGAAAAAGGGGGAACTAGCCCCGCGAGGACGCTGTGCATGAAGAAATGGTAAAAAGTGCTGCCTGGGGGCTCCGTCACGGCGGAGCCCGCCTGGAGCTCACGCTCCTTCCCCTCATTGCCGCCACCCGCGGCCATCAAGCGCATGGTGGCGAACTTGTTCTCCGAGACCGTCGGCATGCTCAAGGCAGGCTCGAACCAGGAGGACAAGCGAGCGGCTTTCACCTTGACCAGCGCCATCGATTATGGGCTCAAGAGAGAAATCAGGCGGATCTGTACACTCCGGGGCAGGAAGAAGAAGGGGATCTGGAGCGAGGCGAAGGAAGGTAAGGGAAAACCTAACAACACTCGCTAGCCTTTTGTCAGATTGGGCAGTTGCCGAGGCAGCGTGGGGAAGCGAAGACGCCCACGTCCCATCTAGTCTCCACGCATCAACCAAGGCCGCATGCATTTGGGCCCGCGGCGCTTCGCCCTTGCCCCTTTGGCTTTGCCTCGAAGCCAAGTCCTTGCGCGCCTTGGGCCTGGGGGCTACTGTCGGCATCCTAGGAATGGGGGTACCCATACTTGCCTCCCTGCGGCCCGTGACGTGGCTCCATCAGCGGCCTGTTGTCGCCCAACTTCATCAACTGCTACTCAAGACCCTTGCGAGGGGCCAAGCCTCGTGAGGCAGGTGACATCAAGACCACCCTGGTCACCCTGGTTCCAGAGGAGCGGAGATATCTATGCAAGGAGTACCTCGCAAGGTTCACGTGACGTGAGCCATGACGACCAAGGCCACGTGGGCGACAGCGGGCGCAGAATGCTAGTTTCCTCTTTGATGCTAAGAGGGCAAGCGCAGGCGCGGAGTCCCGAGGGATCCGGCTAAGGTTTCCATATCATTGCAACAAGACCAAAGACCGTCAAGGCTGCAGAACGGAGGTCATCGTGGAGCCCGGCGCGGCGTCACCACCAGAGCATTTGGCAGGCGAAGACTACTTTTGTCGGGATAACTTGTACTAGTTGTTCCCCTTCAAATTTGGCCATTGTGGGATCCCTTCTCGCCGATATTTGGGAAGAGGACCAAGGCCATTATAAATAGGACCTATCCACCACCATAGAGGGGCATCTGATCTTGAGCTAGTGGGGATCAGATCCATTCCACCCTACTCACACCACAAGCTCACCCGAGCCCAAGAACACCTCTCCTCCGGAGGCTGTTCATCCCTTGTACTAGTTCATCCTCTGCCGCACTAAGGCAATCCACCACACACACTGGAGTAGGGTATTACACAACAGGGTGGCCCAAACCAGTATAATTCTCTGTGTCCCTTGTTCTATGAGCACGACGAGCTAGGCCATGGAATCGTAGGGTGAGCGCGCTGGGGAGGGAGTGTTCTTCGTGCACACCCTAGAGTTCGAACCTCTCAAGGGTTTGTGGAACTCGAAATCCGACACAAGGGATGAACATGCTCAATATCAGAGGGGCAATATATAGCATAATGGATATGAACATACAATCTTCCACCAAATAAACCATATAGTAATCAACTACAAGATGTAATCAACACTACTAGTCACCCACAAGCAACAATCTATAGTTCCGGTAACAATAATGATCAGAAGAGATGAATTAGGGTTTGAGATGAGATGGTGTTGGTGAAGATGTTGATGAAGATAGCCATCCCCAAGATGGGAGAGTTGTTGGTGATGATGATGACGATGATTCCCCCCCGGGAGGGAAGTTCCCCCGGCGGAATCGCTCCACCGGAGGGCAAATGTGCTCTTGGACATGTTCCGCCTCGAGACGGTAGCGTACCGTCCTGAAAGTCCTCTCCTTTATTTTTGCATGCCAAAATGACTTATATACAAGAAGAGGGGCACCGGAGGTGGGCCGGGGTGAGCACAGCCCACCAGGGCGTGCCTGGGGCCCTGGCGCGCCTAGGTGGGTTGTGCCCACCTGGTGGGCCCCCTCTGGTGGTTATCAGCTCCAGTATTTCTTAAATAATCCATAAAAAATCTCCGTGAAATTTCAGCTTGTTTAGAGTTGTGCAAAATAGGTGGCCTGGCGTAGCTTTTTCAGGTCCAGATTTCCAACTGCTTGAATTCTCCCTCTTGGTGTATACCTTGCAAATTATGAGAGAAAAAGCATTAGAATTAGTCCAAAAAGCATTATGATACATAATGACAACATAAATAACAGCAAGAAAACATGATGCAAAATGGACGTATCAACTCCCCCAAGCTTAGACCTCGCTTGTCCTCAAGCGAAAACCGGAAACGAAAAATATGTCCACATGCTTTGAGAGAGAGGTGTCGATAAAACAAAATACGGACATAGAAGCATCCTGTTGATTTTTATAACAGCAACAAACTTAAACATAAGACTTTTATCATAAAACTTGTATCATAGACTTCTCATGAAAAAGTGACAGTATGTCACACAACTGAAGTATAAAGCATTAACTCTATTAGAAACCAACAAACTATGTTTTCAGTCAACTTTTGCAACTACAATCCATCATCTTTTTAGGAAGGGTCGCGTATCAGAGCCTTTAGGAAAGTCCACATACTCAACCATCAAGTAGTCTTCTATGATTGCTAACACTCACCGCATACACATGAGCAAAACGTTTCAACCGGACACATAGAAAGATAGGGGCTTATAGTTTCGCATCCCAACATACTCACCTCAAGGGTGATGTCAACTATAATAACTCATGTCACCCATATTCAACTGGACATATGTGCCTAGATATTTCCTCACCACATGATCCTCGCCAAAGGATAAAAATAAAAAGGAATAGAGAGAAAACTTTTAATCTTTGCATGAAATTAAAAGATAAGCCCGTCGCAGAGGGAAGCAGATGTTGCCATGTGCTTATTTGTTTGTATGCTCAATCCCTTAATGCAAAAGAATGTCATGTTACATTGCCCCTTGTGATAGCAAACTTTATTATGGAGTCTGTCGCTTTTATTCTCCACCATCACAAGTTCGTGCAACGCTCAATTTTCTCTTACACTAAATGATACATTTTTAGAAGCAATTTTTATTGCCTTATTGCACCGATGACCACTTACTTGAAGGATCTTACTCAATCCATAGGTACGTATGGTGGACTCTCGAAGAAGGTTTGGGTTTAAGGGTTTTTGGATGCACAAGTATTATCTCTACTTGGTGCAGAATTTTTGGCTACAAAAGATATTGGGCAAGCACCGCATGTTAAAGGATCTATGACAATATGACTTTTGTGTGAATATGAACAAGCATAAATCATTAAGTTGTCTTCCTTGTTCAACGTCAACAATTTTGGCATATAATACTTTGATGGGGGCTCACAATCACAAAAGATTTCTAGGATAGTATATTTATATGTGAATCTTCTCTTCCATTCTTAATTATTTCATGAGTTGCATCATTGACCAATGCTATGCTTGTTAGTCTCTAATAAAAATTTCTACTTATACTTTTCCTTATGTGCTGCCATCACCTACCATAAGATTAGCATATGTTCATCTTAATTTATTTCCTTTCTTTTTACTGCAACAAGAAAGAAAAAAAAAGTAAAAACTCAAAACTAAACTTTATTATATATCTCGCATACGATTACATAGATATATCACTAAGCAAACTCAAAGGGAAAGGATCGAACTAACTTTCATTTATTCTAAAGCAAAAGATCGAACTAAGATAAGTAAATGCAAAAGGATAGTAGGGATGATACGATACCGGGGCACCTCCCCCAAGCTTGGCGAAAGCCAAGGGGAGTGCCCATACCCGATACTCAATTTTCTTTTGGTGATGAAGAAGATGGTGGTGGTGAAGTAGATGCGATCTTCTCCTCGGGATTCCATGACAAAGGTCCGCCATCGAAAGAGAAAGAATGAGTCTCACGAGTCCTGCAACTAGCAACCAAACTCATACCTTTGAACCTTGCTTCGTATTCAAAGACTTGGTTCTAAAGATCATTGATCTGGCTTTGGAGGTAGTGGATATGCTCGTTGAGGGTGAAGATGACATCCTTCATGGACTTGCCATCCTCCTTGAGATCACGGCATATATCCGTAATCATGGGGTGATTAGCATTGAGTCCACACTCCACCATCTTCTTGTAACGCCCCGTATGTAACAATTCCCAATGTGGCAATATATTCATCGTTGACTTAATCAATTCCATTCTGGGCACTACCATCATTTTGGGTTTCTGCGTTTTTGCTTTAAGCGTGTGTTGCATATCGTTATGTCATTTCCATCATGTGCGTTGCATTGGCATAGACTCACTTGCATCCATGTGTAGTTGCATCGTCTACGTCCTCTCTGTTGTCCATTTCGGTTTCCGACTCTCTCACACGGCACCCATCGCACCTCTCAAGTCTAGTTTCGTGAGTAGGGTAAAAACATCCTCGGAATGGGCCGAGAGTTGTCGAGTGGTCTTGGTATTTCATCGGTAGACCGCTTGTCAAGTTTCGTCTCGTTTGGATGTCGTTTGATACTCCAATGGTTAACCGCATAACTCGCCGGAAGCCCTATCACTTTTGGCCCAGCACCCCTCCACAACAGCTAACTAGCCCATCCTAACCACCTCCATGCTCTCGGTCGTTGGATCATGATCTTGTGGGCAAAAACCACACTTCATTTGGACTCTCCTAGCTCCCAGAATCTATATAAACAGCCCCATCCCCCGAAATTTTGGGCAAAACCCTGGCCCGAGCTCCTCCGCGCCGCCGGACACGTCCATCCCGGTCGGACGCATCCGCCGACACCCCCTCGGCCAACCGGTGGGCGACACGTTAGCGCTCCGCCGCCGGCCTCTCCTATCCATCCCGCGGGCCCCAGCCCGTGCAGGCCCGAATCACCGCCGTCGCAGCCCGCTTCGCCCGGATCCCTGCGCCCGCCGCCCGTCTGCCCGCTCGCCTCCACTCCGGGCGAGCGCAGCCCCGCCGTTGGCCTGACTACCTTCACCGCCGCCGCCAGCCTCACCACTGCCACCACCTCGCCGGCCGAACCCCGCCTCCGCCAGCCGCCCGCACCAACTCTGGCGCCGCCCGCCGCCCCGTCTCCGCCGCCCGCCGCCAGGCCACCGCCGTCCCGCCGCCGTCTTCTCCATCTCCGGCGTCGTCGGGACCGGACCCGGATCTGATCCAGGCGGGATCAGACACCAGCCCCACAAACCAAACGGTCAGATCCATCCCGCATCGGCCCATCCCGGGACCTCGTCGTCCAATTTCTCGCCGGGTAAAGTTTCCACTAAGTCCCAAAATCCCTATACTTTATTGCCTCCTACATCATGTCGTATCTCCGTGCCCGTAGCTCCGAATCGCGCATATGATATATGGAAATGTTCATCTCGAAGTGCTCTACGTGTTGGCATCAGTTTTGTGCATGTTAGGGTTCATCCAGATGTCTTAATATTCGTTGCCAAACTTCTATGTGATGTTACTGTTTCAGCACTAGTTGTCTGTTAACAATATGTGTGCATGTTCATGAGGTCGTTACTTTGTGCATATTGGTCCAAATGGAGTGTATGATATGTCAGAATGTTCGTCTTGTGATGCTCTTCATGATGGATGCATTTGCGTACATCTTAGGTTTCATTATGCCATGTTTAACCCTGTTGCAAAACTGCTTGTGGCTGTTAAGTTGCTGAACTTGTTATAACTTGATGATTTGTCTTTTTCGTAGCTTTTTGTGTGATTTTCTTTTGAGCTACATGTCAACATGGTTTAGGAGCATAATCATGTTATCTTTGAAGTAGTGTATTTGGTTTTCCATGATATGCTCTGTGGTGACTTAAACAACCTTGTAAACATGCCATGTCAATGTTGTTGTTCTTAAACTTAGTGAAAAACTGCTAAGTCTGAAATCTGTAATAACATGTTGCTATATAAACTTGATGCCACAATCTTTTCCATGCATGTTTTGGAATAACTAGTGAGCATGTATTGATGTCCATGTTATTGTCTATCAATCCATGCCTTTGTTTGCATATATGCCTTGTTGTAGCTTGTTTTTATCTTGCTCTAAAAATGCTTGAAATTAAAACTGTCAGCCTATTAATAGAACATTCAATTTGGCAAAGCTTGTGTTAAGCAACCCTTGCATGGAATGAATTGTTTCTTTGGATGAATTGGTTGTATAATATGTATTCTTCATGCTCATGTAAATTTCATGCTTGTTAGAATTGTTTTGCTTGCTGTTATGTGCCTCTAAAGGTAGCTACAAAATGTTCCTGGTTGCATGCCCAGTAAAATTTCACCAAGTCTGAGAAATCTGTTAACTTATTGAATCTTGACATGCTAGTTTAATTGTGTTCCAGCAAGTTTTTGGGTGTGCTTAAGAATCATGTCTACTTCACATCCATGCCGTTTTCCATCATGTTTGGGTGTTGTAGCATATTTGAACCTTGCTCCAAAGATGGCATGTTGTTGTTAATTTCAGTTGTGCATTGCATCTTGTTTTTATTGCCATTTGCAAACCGTGCATCCGATTCCAATGATCTTTATATCGATTTCGACTGAAATCTTTCAGTCTATCCAGCGGCATGCTTGGTTTTCCAAGATCTTGCCCACATCCATCATGTCTTCTCATGTCCTTCCCGGCTTCATCTCCCTTCATACTCGTAGCTCTGTAGCATCATAATTGCATCTCTCTTGCATAGCATGTGTTCGTTTCTTGTCAAGTGTGTTTATTGGATGCTTGTTATGTTGGGTAGCACCGGGAGACGAGTTCGAGTTCGAGGTCGAGACAGCCGCTGAGTACGAGTACGAAGAGCAAGGTCCCAAGTACACCGACGACTTACCAGGGAAGATGACCATTCCTTGATATCACCTCTATTGTTGCCATGCTAGTTGCCTCGCTCTATTACTTATTGCGATACCTATTCTTTTGCATGTCAGCCCCACTTTGCCATGAAAACTCTAACTACCCACCTAGCAAACCGTTGTTTGGCTAAGTTACGCTTTTGCTCAAGCCCCCTCTTATAGCGTTGCTAGTTGCAGGTGAAGATGAAGTTTGCTCCATGTGGATTCGGTTTTTGGGAATAACACAATATCTATTATTACATTAATGCACCTTATATACTTGGCAATGGGTGGAAGGCTTGGCCTTTTGCTCGGTGTTTTGTTCCACTCATGTCGCCTTAAGAATTGATAAACCGGTGTTATATTCCTTGATTTGCTTTCCTAACGTGGTTGGGTATATGGGGACCCCTTGATAGTTCGCTTTGAATAAAACTCCTCCGGCAAGGCCCAACCTCGGTTTTACCATTTGCCTAATAACAACTAAAATTTGCATAGGGACTAGCTACCCTGAGGCCTTAATTAACAACCCGAGCCAGTGCTCCTCATGAGTGTTGGTCCAAAATGGAAGTAGTCGGGGCCACCAACGGGTGTGCCAGCCGAAAACTTAGCCAATCCGATCGTGGCCTGAGACGAGATACGCGCGACTCCTATCAGGGTGTCGGCACGTCGGGAGGTCTTGTTGGACTTGTTTTACCATTGTCGAAGTATCTTGTACACCGGGATTCCGAGTTTGATCGGGTAGTCCCTAGGATAAGGGTTTTTTACCTCTGTTGATCGCGAGAGCTTGTGATGGGCTAAGTTGGGACACCCCTGCAGGGTTATGATCTTTCAAAAGCCATGCCCGCGGTTATGTGGCGGATTGCAATTTGTTAATATCCGGTTGTAGACAACTGGACACAAAACCTCAAACATAATACACTATCGTGTGAGTAGTCGTGATGGTCTCTTTTCGAGGGAGTTCGGGTAGAGAACACGGCTGGGTTATCGATGACTCATAGGTAGACAGGATCATCTAGTGATCATGGCTTAGTTCACGACCATTGGCTTTCACTTCCCTTCTTGCTCTAATGATACGTAAGCTAGCCACCTCATCTACGCTTAGCGCTTGCAGCAGCCACTTATACACTTTAACCTTACCCAAAAGCTTTGATAGTTTCGATACCTGGGAATGGGATTGTTGAGTCCTCGTGACTCACAGTTTACTACAAACACAGGTGCAGGTACAACCGAGTACGATTCATTTGATGGCCAGGAACTCAAGTGGGAGTTCGATGAGGAACGTGGGCGTATGTACGTGACGTTTCCCGATGATTAGTAGTGGTTCCTACTAGGGCCGATCGGGCATAGTGGGTGGTTATTTTCTTTTCATTTGGATTTGTCCGTAGTCGAACCTTGATTGTACTTGGATGAATGTATGACTTATTTATGCATTGTGTGAAGTGGAGATTGTAAGCCAACTATGTATTTTTTTCCTTTATTCTTGTACATGGGAATGTGTGAAGATAACCTTCTTGCAATCATACCAAAATGCGATTATACCTCTAAGTCGTGCCTCGACACGTAGGAGATATAGTCGCATCTTGGGCGTTACAGGTTGGTAATCAGAGCCTTCCCCGACCTAGGAGCCACTGTTTGATCGAACCGTTGCCAATGTTGAGTCTATAATTTTTTTTTAAAAAATTGAGTCTTAGGATTATATATATCGGAGAGTAGGAATTCTTTTTTCTCCTTATCTCCTTTGTCGCTCTGGTGAGGACTCCTGACGTAGAAGTTTTGTCTTCCTACCCTGTTTTCCACTAAAAGAATTTAGGATCACGCTGGTATTATTTGGATTGTTTCGATATCTTTGTGACGAGAAT
The DNA here is from genome assembly GCA_902687465.1 of Secale cereale. NCBI lineage: Eukaryota > Viridiplantae > Streptophyta > Magnoliopsida > Poales > Poaceae > Secale > Secale cereale. The sequence goes on from LR738711.1 coordinate 518,838,781, forward strand.
TTTGTCTTGGTGCCTCCTGTCTATTTAGGCTGAGTCCCGGGGAGTTGAGCTCTGAGGTATTGTCGTCCCATTGTGTATCGTTACAGTTCTAGAATACCAGAGGCGGCCGACATTGAAAACTCTTCTATGCGTGTCTGGTGGTGAGATAACCCCGACATCACCCAGTACTGGGGGATAGTTAGGGAGTATTGCCATAGCTAGTATATGGGATGCATTTTGAAGGTCCGAGGTAGATGGTTTCTGAAGGTTCCTGGTTATGTGTTGACGGATGGATACAGCTGGATGTAGGTATTGCTAGGTTGTTGAGATATTGTTCTTCCCCTGTATCCCCAACACTAGATTGCATAACCGGAAAGCTTCCGGAATTAATAGGTGGGATTCAAGTAGCTCTTAGGTAATCTTCCAACGGGTGCATGATATGAGGTTGGGGTTCAACATCTAGTGGAGAGGTTATCATGGTCGTTGTTACACTGGGGGTTGCATCTTAAAGAGTCGTTGGCTATGCTGACTCGGGGATTGCAAGGCCCTTTGTAACGTCATGCCACGGGGCCTCAGCACGAACATGTGGGACGAAACCTCTATTATGTATTTGTTCCATCTGTTACCTTGTTGTTTTATTCTATCTTTTTTCTCTCCCAAGTGGCTTCTCGACAAGTTGATGTACCATTAAGCTATGGAATTCATTCGTTCAATTTTGTTCGGATGTTCGTTGTGAAGACTATATGTTGCAGATATCTATCCTTTGATTCAGCATAACTATTATTGCTTCAATGGCTAACGGTTGTCATCATCTTCAGGATAGCACCTAAAAAAGTTCCCAACCAGAACCCGGAGGTTGATGATAAAACTCCACCATTTCCTCCTCCTCCGCCTGAGGCATGGCGGGCTGTGAAGCAAGCCAGCACACAAATACTCAGATGATGCAAGCTTTTCAAACTATTCAGAACAACCAGGACAATCAAGGGAATCAAGGCCAAGCTAACTTCAACAACCAGCCTCATTTTGCTACTCTAAACCAATTCCTGGCAAATCAGCCCAAGTCCTTCAGCTACTGTGTTGATCCGCTCGATGCCGAGGATTGGCTCACTGACATCAACAAGCATTTCGAGTGCAGTAATGTCAGGCCCAAGATGCTATTCTATCCCGATCACGTGACACTTACGTGATTGGGGCACAACCGCATTTCGGGTGCTTAGCAAGATGGATATCATTACATCATACCATTACATACATACATGGGGGATACAACAATACTTACAAGTCACATGAATACAACAACATCAATACAAGACATCCGACTACGGATGCAAACATGAAAAGCACAACGACATCCATCTGCTATCCCAGGCTGCCGACCAGGAACGTAACCCAAGACTGAAGAAGAAGAAGAAGAAGAAGAAGAAGAAGAAGAAGAAGAAGAAGAAGAAGAAGAAGAAGAAGAAGAAGAAGAAGAAGAAGAAGAAGAAGAAGAAGAAAGAACTCCAACACAACGAACAACGCTCTCACGTCAAGTCATCGGAAACCTGCACCTGCAACTGTTGTTGTAGTATCTGTGAGCCACGAGGACTCAGCAATCCCATAACCATGGGTAACAAGACTAGCAAAGCTTAATGGGTAAGGAGAGGTAAGTGGTGAGGTTGCAGCAGCGGCTAAGCAAAAGTATGGTGGCTAACTTACGAGTACAAGAATAAGATGAGCATCTACGCAAATTGTCGCAAACTAGTAGTGATCGCTAAAGATCCTAAACTACCTACGAGTCAAACATAACCCCACCGTGTTCTCTTCTCAAAATGAAAAGAGACAGTCATGGTTACTCACACAGTTGTGTGTTTTACTTCGGATCCTCTGTCAAGTTTTCTACAACCATACATTAACAAATTCCAATCTGCCACATAACCGCGGGCACGGCTTTCGAAAGATCATAACCCTGCAGGGGTGTCCCAACTTAGCCCATCACAAGCTCTCAGGATCAGCAGAAGTAATAATAATATTATCACCCCTTATCTTAGGGACAATCCGATCAGGCTCGGAATCCCGGTGCACGAGACATTTCGACAATGGTAAAACAAGTCCAGCAAGACCTCCCGGCGTGCCGACACCCTGATAGTAGCCGCGCGTATCTCGTCTCGGGCACAACCGGATGAGCACATCGTACATCAACCAAACCCCAAGTTTCCAAGGGGGGCGCCGCAAACGACTCTATTTGGGACCAACACCATCAGCACTGGCCCCCTGCTATGTAGAAGAATCCTCGGGGATGCGACCCCCTATGCAATTTAATTAATTAATTAAGTTGTTATTATGAGGCAAATTAAAACCAATGTTGGGCCTTGCTGGAGGAGTTTTATTCAAAGACGAAGTGTCAAGGGGTCCCCATATACCCAACCGTGTAAGGAACGCAAAATCAAGGAACATAACGCCGGTTTATCGGCTCCTAAGGTGGCATGAGTGGAACAAAACACCGAGCAAAAGACCAAGCCTTCCACCCATTGCCAAATATATAGGTGTGCTAATAATAATAGATATTGTGATATTCCAACAACAAGATCCGACATGGATCAAACTTCATCTTCACCTGCAACTAACAACGCTATAAGAGGGGCTGAGCAAGTGGGTAACATAGCCAAACAACGGTTTTGCTGGGAAGGAGTCAAAAGGTTAGAGGTTTCATGGCAACAAGGAGAGGGGCTGACAATAATGATGGGTAGCGCGACATATAACGATAGCATCAAGACAACTAAGCATGGCAATGATAGTAAAGGTATCCAAGGGGATGGTCATCTTGCCTGAGATCCCGCAAGGAAGAAGAATGAGTCCGTGAAGAAGACGAAGAAGAAGCCTTGAAGACGAACCACGTGAAGACGAACGAATCCTCACGATCACAACGGAAAAACACTAACGAGAAGAAGCAAGCAACATGGTAAACACACCACACAAGAAAAAAACAAGATGCTCAACCAAGTATGATGAGAGACAAGGCAAGGGATGAAGCACACAAGAACAACACCAAACACCAAGTTTAAATGAGGCCGGAATCAACATATAACAAATTCGGTAAGCCCTCATATGCATAATTTGAAATTAGCCCAGATCTGAAAAAACCTTAAGTTAGAGTTGTTAAACAGCAAGTTAACATGCACCATGATGATCTACACGAAATTATAGTCAAGTTTCATATAAAGTTTGTTTAATTCGGAGCTACGGCCTAGAAGATATGAGCAAAACAAGACAAGCAAGGCAACGATGCAAAACGCACCCAAACATCAAGCAAACACACTCCAAACATGTAAACAACATGATAGTGTGCTTCTACATGAAAAATCACACAAGTTTCATATAGGACACACTCAAAACGGAGCAACGGCCTAAGAGATATGAGCAAAACAAGTTACAATGCAAAGCTGAAGTTAACAGCCACATAGCAACTTTGGAGCAAGGTAAATATATGCTACAGCACCCAAACATGATAACAAGAAGCATGGATGTGAAATATACATGTTACTTAACAATCATGAACTTAGAACACGCCCAAAAGCTTGCTGGAACACATTTAAACAAGCATCGCAAGTTGCAATAAATTTATCCAGACTTAGCCAAAATCTGGGAAGGCAAAAACATCATCACGATGCTGCCTTAGGAGGCACAAAAAAACAAGCATATCAACTCTACTAGGTATATAAAGAACATGGACATGTAGTAGACATATCGTACATCAAACAACTCCATTGGAGCAACTCTATAGGAGGCATAGATCACTAGCAACAAGCTACACCAAATTGATCATGCTTATAAAATCCTGACAGGTAAAATTTATAGCAACTTGGGAGCAAGAAATAAATAAGCTACATCAGGTCATATGAGCAAGGAAGGGCATGGATGGATAGACAATAACATGGACAACAATACATGATCATTGGCCACTCCAAAACAAGCATGGATTTGACTAGCGCATCAAGCAAACATAGCATCAGGTTTAACAGATTCCAGACTTAGCAGTTTTTTCACTAAGTATAAAATAGCAACAACGACATGGCATGTTTACAAGTGTAATGCCCAGGATGGGACTATACCTCCTACGTGTCGAGGCACGACTTAAAGGTATAAGCCCATTCTGGAATGATCGCAAGTTCGGTATCTTTGCACATCTCATGTAAAAATGGGGATGAAAGGGAAAAAGATAGTTGGCTTACACTCGTCACGTCACACAATTCATTACATAGCCAAACATCATTCAAATAACATCACAACCCATCCACGGGTGAAGATCCAAATGAAAGATACCAAACATACATAAAGCCACAGGTCTGAATCGCCCCTAGTAGAAACCTCTACTGATCATCGGGATAGTGCACATAGTAACGGCTACGTTCCTCGTCGTACTCCCAGTATAGCTCGGAGCCGTAACCTAAATAGAACACCTGAGTACCTGCATCTGATGTGGTGTAGAATCTGTGAGCCACAGAGGACTCAGCAATCCCATTCCTGGGTAATAGAACTATCTAAGCCTTGGGTGTGGAACAAGGCTGGAGAAAGAATAAGAGGTTGCAGGAGCACTAGCACTAACTTACGTAAAAGAGAGCGAGAAGAGAAGTGCCTCAGACGAAAAGGTGATCATGAGGTGATCCTAAATAATACATGTCAAACATAACCCCACCGTGTTCACTTCCCGAACAGTTTTCGAAAAATGACCGTCACGGTACTCACGCTGGTAGTGTGTTCTGAACATTGTGTCAAGATTTCTACAACCGGATATTAACAAATTCCCATCTGCCACATAACCGCGGTCACGGCTTTCGAAAGTTCAAAACCCTGCAGGGGTGTTCCAACTTGGCCCATGACAAGCCCACGATCCGCGGAGTCGCAACTCCAAGGTGGGAAGGCCCGAGTATCCTCGGAATCCCGTGCTCAAGATACTCCGACTAAGGTAAGACTAATCCAGCAAATCCTCCCGGCGTGCCGACATGCTGACAGTAGCCGCGCGTATCTAGTCTCAGGCCACGATCGGATAGGTCAGCCTACAGGTATATACCAATCCTCGAGTTTCCTCGTGGTGGCCCTGCAGTGTGCCCAGTTTGGACCAACACTCATGTGGAGCACTGGCCCGGGGGTTGTTAATTAAGAACTCGGGTTTGCAAAGCCCTATGCAAGTTTTAGTTATTAGGCAAATAGTACCAATGTTGGGACTTGCTGGAAAAGCCTTAGCGCTAAGCGGTTTATCGAGGGGGTCCCATAACCCCAACCGTGTGAGGAACGCAAAATCAAGAAACATAACACCGGTTTATATGGTTCCTAGGGCGGCATGAGTGGAACAAATCACCAAGCAAAAGGCTTAGCCTTCCACCCATTACCAATATATAGATGATTTCATTAAGGATTTATATAGTGTGATATCCCAACAAGCTTCAACATGTAGCAAGAATCTTCAAATCTTCTCCTGCAACTAGCAATGCTATAAGAGGGGCTGAGCGATGCCTACGTAGCCAATCAATGGTTTGCATAGGTAGGGTGGTTAGACAGATCATGGTTACAATAGGAGGCTGACAGGAAAACATGGACATCGAGGCAATAAGCTAAAGAGCGAGACTTTTAGCAATAGGCAAAGATAGTAATGTTATCTGGGTCAGGTCATCTTGCCTGTTGAGTCGTCGATGGGATCGTAAGAGGGCTCCTCGTTCTCAACCTCGGTAGTAACCTCGTTCTCGTACTCGTTCTCGGCTTCCGGCTCTACTCAACACCAAAAACACACGAGGCACGAAATCAAACAAGATGCAATGCGCAAACCACAGGATGCATGGCTGATGCACTAAGGAAGCACTGCATATGCACTAAGGATGCACAGAAAGACAACATAGGAAACACAGAGATACATCACAAGGAACATGACAATATGCATCAAGCAAGAAACTTCAAAACATGTTAACAAGAGGATATTATGAATCTACATGCAAAATCACACAAGTTTCATATAGGACTTGCTCAAAACGGAGCAACGGGCTAAAAGATACACCCGAAACAATAGACAAAGCAAAGCTGAAATTAACAGCCACATAGAAACTTCGGAGCAAGAAATATATACTCTACAGCACTCAAACATCATGACAAGAAGCATGGACATGAAGTAGACATATCCTACAACAAACAAATCCATTGGAGTATCTCCATAGGAGGCATGGATCAATAGCAACATGCCACAACATTTTGAACACGACAACAAAACCCTGACAGCAGTATTTTATAGCAACTTGGGAGCAAGAATTAAATATGCTACAGCCACCCAAAAGAGCATGTGAGGGAATGAATGGATAGGCAACAACATATACAACAAGGAATCATCAATAGTCACCCCAAAACTATCATGGATTTGCCTAGAACAACAAGCAAACATGGCATCTGGAAATTACAGATTCCGGACTTAGTGAAATTTCACTAAGTGTTGAAATAGCAGTATTATCATGGCATGTTTGTGAGGAAGTTTAAGTCACCTCAATGCATAACATGGCAAGTGGTTTGCACCACATCAAAGTACACATGATGGGGAGTCCAAAACATATAAGCATGCAACAAGGGGACAACCACATCAATAGCAACGAGCTCCTCAACTAGGCATCTCGTAACAAGTTTAACAACATAACAACCACAAGCACTTCTGCAAAGGAGATAAACATGGCAAGATGAATCTATCATGCAAGCTAAAGCAACCAACATGTAGAGCATCTCATGATGAACATGTGGACATATCATTTGCTTCATTTGGATAAACATGCATCAAGTTATCACATTTCAAACATGGCATGAAAACAACTAATAGCAGCAGTTTATAACAAGTAGCACTCTTCCCATGAAGATTAAGACATCTAGATGGACTCAAACATGCATGACACAATGGAACAAAACATAGTACATGTCACCACGATCACTTTGACATATCATATGCACAAAACGGACATGCACAGTAAAAGGTATCCTCATCACAAAAATGCATCAGACACTGAAAAACTACAGACTTAGAGGAAAAACGAGGGTCAACCTGCAGTCAAACGGGCGGAGGGGTCAAACGGGTCCGAAGCGGTTTGGATCGGGTCGCGGTCGGGCGGATCCGCTCGGATCGGACCCGCTAGGGTTGGGCGTCCAGATCGGATCGAGGGCACTGGCTCCCTCGAGCCCGTCCCATCGAGCGGCGGCGGCTGGCTCCCTCGAGCCGCTCGGGGCGGCGGCTGCTTCGATCCCGCCGGCGGTGGCGCGCAGGAGCCTCCGGCGAGGTGGCCGGCAGCGGCCCGGGCGAGAGGGGCGCCGGAGCGGCGAGGGGGGCCAAGGCGGCGGCGAGGAGGAGGCCGGGCGGCGGCGGCGCACGGCTGGCGGCGGGGTCGGCGAGGAGCTCCGGCGGCGGCGCGGATCTCCGGCGGCGGCGAGGAGGCGAGCTTGAAGACGAAGGCGGCGGCTCGGCCCAGATCGCGGCGGGAGCGCGCCGGCGCTGGGCCCTGCGGGCCCACACGGCGGGTTGGAAGCACTACGCGGCGGGTTGGAAGCACTACGCGGCGACGGTGGAAGCACGGACGGCGGTCGGTGGAAACACTGCGCGGCGGAGGTGGAAACACTAGGGTTTTGGACGCTAAATTGGAGGGGGGTGGACTTTTATATAGGCACAAGGAGCTAGGGTAGTCCAAATGAGGAGAGGTTTTCGGCCACGAGATCACAATTGAACGGCCTAGATGATGGGAAGGGTTTGAGCTGGGTTGGTGGGCTGTTGGAAGGGGGTCTGGGGCCTCAAAGAGGAGGTACTTTTAGCCCACGAGGATAATTGTTGGAGCAACAAACGAACTCCAAACGCGACGCAACTTGACAGGCGGGTCACACGTAACAAAACAACAACACACGACAATTCTCACGCCAAACCGGAAACGTTACACGGCCAAACACAAAAGAAGGACTCGGGGAAGCCACGGGCACATGTGAGAGCGTCGGAACTCGAAACGGACAACGGGAAGGAACGAGTGGGACCGGATGCAAACGACAACACAAATGCAATGCAATGCACATGACAACATGACATGGAAGAAAGCACACACGCACACGACAAAACGACGAAAAACCCGAAAAGACGAAGAACCCGGAATGGAACTGATGAAGCCTCTACTACGAAAAGGGAAAGTATTACATCCGGGGCATTACAAACTCTCCTGTACTACGAAAAGATCTCGTCCCGAGATCTAGGACTGGAAGAAGGAAGGGTACTCGGAACGAAGGTGATCTTCTCGTTCCCACGTAGCTTCTCGGTCGGTATGGTGTGACCACTTGACTTTCAAGAACTTGATTGACTTGTTGCGGGTCTTGCGCTCGGTTTCATCGAGAATAGCAATGGGGTGCTCTCGGTAAGACAAGTCTTGTTGAAGATCAATCTCCTCAAACGGAATGGTGCGTTCAGGTGTCTTGAAGCACTTGCGGAGTTGAGACACATGAAAAACATCATGAACATTGGCGAAGTTGGAAGGGAGTTCAAGTTGATAGGCTAGATCGCCTCTTTTGCCAAGGATCTTGAAAGGGCCCACGTATCTAGGAGCAAGCTTTCCTTTGATACCGAATCTTTGGGTGCCTTTCATAGGAGAAACACGGAGATAGACATGATCCCCAATGTTGAAGGCCAACTCACGATGCTTGCCGTCATAGTAGCTCTTCTGACGCGACTGAGCGGCTTTGAGATTCTCACGTATGACTTTGCACATTTCTTCGGCTTCTGAGATCAAGTCATCGCCAAGAAGTTGACGTTCACCAGTCTTGGACCAGTTGAGAGGTGTACGGCACTTTCTGTGTAATGCCCAGGATGGGACTATACCTCCTACGTGTCGAGGCACGACTTAAAGGTATAAGCCCATCCTAGAATGATCTCAAGTTTGGTATCTTTGCACGACTCATGTAAAAGAGGGATTAAATTGCAAAAGGAGATAGTTGGCTTACACTCGCCACTTCACACAATACATTACATAAGCAATCATCATTCAGAACATCACAACCCGACTACGGGTGAAGAACCAAAAGAAAGATACCAAAACAACAAAAGCCACAGGTCAGGATCGAATCCTAGTAGAAACCACTACTGAACATCGAAACGCCACAAGCAAACGGCCACACTCTTCAACGAGCTCCTGGTGAAGCACTGAACCAGCTCCTGCATCAAACTCGGCTGAACCTGCAACTGGTGTGGTGAAGTAACTGTGAGCCACAGAGGACTCAGCAATCCCGTTCCCGGGTAACAAGACTATTTAAGCCTTGGGTGAGGACAAGGCTGAAGAAAGAACGAGAGGTGAAGGAACAAACAAGAGTCTGCAGCAGCAACTAGCACTAACTTACGCAAAAGAGAGCGAGAAGAGAAGAGCATCGGTCGAAAGATGATCACGAAGTGATCCTAACTAAAGCCGGTCAAACATAACCCCACCGTGTTCAACTCCCGAATCCCTATTCGGAAATTGACAGTCACGGAACACACGCTGGTAGTGTATTGAAACATTGTGTCAAGTTATCTACAACCGGAATTAACAAGCTCCCATCTGCCACATAACCGCGGGCACGGCTTTCGAAAGTTCAAACCCTGCAGGGGTGTTCCAACTTGGCCCATCACAAGCCCACGATCCGCGAAGTCGCAACTCCATAGGTGGGAAGACCCGAGTATTCTCGGAATCCCGTGCTCAAGTTAAACCGAACTAAGGTAAGGCTAATCCAGCAAATCCTCCCGGCGTGCCGACACCCTGATAGTAGCCGCGCGTATCTCGTCTCAGGCCACGACCGGATGAGCGCTACGTACAGTACCAAAGACCCCAGATAACTGGGTGGTACCGCAAGTGACTCTAGTTTGGGACCAACACCATCAGCACTGGCCCCCCCTGCTATGTAGAATTAAGAATCCTCGGGGACATGACCCCCTATGCAATTAATTAAATAAATAAGTTGTTATTATGAGGCAAATAGTACCAATGTTGGGACTTGCTGGAAAAGACTTAGCACTTAGCGGTTTATCAAGGGGGTCCCATACACCCCAACCGTGTTAGGAACGCAAAATCAAGGAACATAACACCGGTTTATACGGTTCCTAACGGCATGAGTGGAACAAAACACCAAGCAAAAGGCTTAGCCTTCCACCCTGCCAGTATATAGATGATTTCATTTTAAGCATTTATATAGTGTGATATAACCCAACCAAACTTCAACATGAAGCAAGCATCTTCAATCTTCACCTGCAACTAACAATGCTATAAGAGGGCTGAGCGAAGCGTACTTAGCCAAGCAATGGTTTGCGTAGGAAGGGTGGTTAAACATGGCAATGGTTACAAGTAGGAGGCTGACAAGAAGAACATGGGCATCGAGGCAAAACTAAAGAACGATACTCTAGCAATAGGCAAAGATAGTAATGGTATCCGGGTTCGGTCATCTTGCCTGGGATTCCACAAGGGAGAAGAACGGATCCAAGAAGCAGACGGAGCAACAGACGAGCGGATCCTCACAACTCCGGAACGGAACCGAAGCTAACAAGAGAAGCAACCGGAAAGAAGCAAACAACACGGTAAACACACAATCATGAACATGGCATACGATGCACAAGCAAGCATGATGCATGTCCGGTTTAAATATGCATGGCATGGCAAAGTGCACAAACAACACTACAAGTTAAGTGGAGATCAATATGCAACGAGTTGCATATTGACGAAACACCACATTTAATTATTTAGTTGACTCTCATTATTTACAAGACAAGGTTAAATGTTTTTAACATGGCAAGAGGTGAAACAAAATAAACCTACACTATTAAGACATTTTAAATGAGGCCGGAAATAACAACAACATATTCCGGAAAATCCCCATGAGCATGTTTAATAATTATAAAGCAACAACAATTAAACATTTTAGTGTTGTTAACATGATGCGGATGATATGATCAAGTTTATGCAAGTTTTTATTAAAAGGTTGACAATTAACAAGATATGAAGCATTGTCACCGTGGTGGAAGAAAAGGGTGCCACGGCAACGATCCGAAATGATGCCACGCAACATATCGGTTCCCGTAACTCGTTGAGAGTCCGGTGCAAAAGATAGATGGCGTGAGCGAGTCAAACGAGAAGAAAGAGGTGGAGTGATCCCGTTGCCGGGTTCCCACGAGTCGGTGACGAGGCAACCGAGGAACATGACAAAGGTCGGAACGGCACGGAGCACACACGGGAGACATTTCATACAACCACAACAAGCAAGCATCACACGGGTCACGTCTCGGGGTTATACCTTCGAAGCGTGCGTTTCGGGGCGGTTCGAGATCGTAGAGGGACGTAGTGGAAGTAGACGTTCACGTCATCGTGTCGTGGTACTTGGCGAATTCCTCGTTTCCGGGCGACGGTAGTGGTACACGCGATGGTAGTCGTTCGGGTCGTCGTGGTACTTGTCGGGGCCGTCTTGGCAACGTAGTTGTACACGTGGCCGTCGTGGGAAGTAGTGGAACTTGGTCGTTTTCCGGGCGTCGGTAGTCGTACACGGGGCGTTTCCGTTTCCGAAGAGGTACTTGTCGCGTCCGCCGTATCGACGTGTAGGGGTACTTGGTCGTGTCATGTAGAGGTACTTGCGCGTCGTGTAGTTGTTCACATATCCAAAAGAGTACACGGGTCTCCTGTCCAAACATTACAGCACGGCAACAAAACAAGAACAAAAACAAACTACAGCAGCAGGACAAGGGGCTGCACGAGGCCACGGCAGCAGCACGCGAGGCGACGGCCGCGGGATCCGGTGGCCGGACGCGGGGCTCGCGGCAAGGCAGCAGGAAGGAGGCCCCGAGGCAGAGGCGGGCGCACCGGCGCGGTAGCAGAACGGGGAGGACCGGACTCCTGCTGGTCGCGGACGAGGAGGGTCGCGGCGCTCGGGGCGGCCGACCCTTGCTGGAGGACGGGAAGGCGGAGGGAGGACGATGGCCGGCCTTGGTCAGCGCAGGGCCACGACGGAGGGACGGGCGCGGGCCGCCTCCTGGCGCTGGAGGACGGGGTCGGCGCAGGCTGCAAGGGCACCGGGGCTCCTGGCCGGATGGCGAGGCGAGGCGTCGCGGCCACCTGTCGAAGCGGGCGCGGAGGGGCTCGCGGGCGAGGCCCTGGCGCAGGAGTCGGAGCGAGATGGGAGGCCACGGAGGGAGGCCACGCGCGGCAGGCTCGCTCGGGGCCGGGCGATGCAGAGGGGCGCCGAGAGGAGGAGCTGCGGCGAGGGGCTCGAGAGGAACGGGAGAGCAGAGGCGCTCGAGGGGAACGGGGTCGCGAGATCCAGAGGGGGGTCGGGCAGCGGGCGAAAGAAGAGCGAGAGGGACGAGAGGGAAACGGGACTTGCTCCCTGGCGGCGCGACGGGAAGGAGCGAGGGGCTGCGGGAGGAGAGTGTGATGCGTGCTAGGGTTCGGTGGAGATGGGCTGCTGCGGCCTAGAAGCCTGGAGTGGTTGGGCCAGGAGAGAGGAGGCCCAAGAGGGAGGAGAAGTGGCCGGCTGGACCTGGAGGGAGTTGGCTGTCTTCTCTCCTTCTGCTGATTTTTCCCAAAATAAAACAGAAAAACAAAAGAGGAATAGAAAGAAAAGAGGAGTTAGGAAAAAGGCTTAGGGCAAGGGGTAAAATCCCTGGACTCACAAAAATGTCAGGGTTTAAATAAAATTGAAGGAGGGTTTTTGGAAGGACCTCGACACACTGAAAAGAATTATTGGCAAGGGTTTTTGAAAGAGAAACTCGAAGTAGGAAAGCATGGGGAATATTGCAAGTGTGTTACGGTGATTCCGAAGCCATGGAATATTTTTTAAATATAGCTCCATAAATATTAGGAGGCTTTTATATGTTTTAAAGAGAAGACAATCTTCCCTCGATTTAAATGGACCGAAGGTCCACACGAATTATTTAGGTTGAGATGCAAAAATAAAATGTGACATGATGGCATGATGACATGATGCAATGCAAAAATAAAAACACAAGCACAAAAAAAAACACGGGCAACCCGGAACATCTGGAAGCTTCGAGAATCTTCTGGAATCTTCTGGGACGTCGGTCTTCGGGCGTCACAACTCTCCCACACTAACAGAGGATCTCGACCCGAGATCCTAGAGATATCACCGGGTAAAAACGGAAGAGGAAAAGGTAAAACAAAGTTGCTTCTTTGACAGACGAGTGAAACCAAAGAACCTTGAGAGGTTAAACAAGTTGAAAGAAGAATAGAATGGAGATGAACGAAGTTAAGAGCACTCCGGTAAAAAGGAGGAACAAGGAGCATTATGAGAACCTTGTTGGATAAAAGCCATGAATAAAGAGCTCACGGACCAAAAGAATATGAAACCAGAACGGTATAGCCAAGGAATAAGAATGACAGAATTCGGACAGCACTCCGTCTGAAAATGGAAGGAAAAGAACATGAACTTGAGGAGATGAGATGATACTTGATGAAATCAACAACACACAGCCTCCGGAACAATTAAAAGAATGGCACAAGAGGTAAGAAAGATTCAGACAGCACTCCGGTTGAAAAGACAGGCAAAACTTGATAAGATGAGAGAACTAGAATGAAATGCAACACTCCGGTTAAATGATAAGCAAGGGAAAGAACATGATCTTGATAAAAACGAGATGATGGTTAAAGAGAGTAATATCAGAAAACCTTCGGAATGAAAGAATAGAATATAGATCAAAGAAAGAAATGAACGGTGAAAATATGACACTTCTCTCAAAATAAATTTGAAAGAGCATCCTTACGAAGAAGGGTTGAATTGAGTTGATTGAAAAATCAACAACGAAACAAATAAGCTTGATGTGGGCTTATGGAAAACATCTCAAAATTAAGAGGTGACAACCAGCCACTAACGGAAATGAATTGCTTGGGTTGAGATCAACAAGGAGATGAAAGCTTATTTCACCGGAATGAAAAAAAATGAAGAACTTGGGTCATTTATAAGCACCACAATACAACAATCCTTAGGGAAAGCTTTTAGGTGAAATACAACCCAAGGTTACTCCAACAAATAATTGAAGGGGTAGAAAGATCTCCTGAACAAGGAAAATGATGGTTTTAAATATATCATTCCTGACAACTCATGAATCATAAAACATGAAGGAATTGTCAAGAATGACATAACACCATCAGAAAAGATAAGGTAGAAAGGATTGCAATTGGAATGCATGATGAAGAATGCTTGAGCTCCAACAAGAAAACTTGATGAAGACTTCGAGGATGAATTAAATGATGATGAACCACCATGAAGAAACTCCGGTAATGAAAGCATGAGAAGTGAAAGATGAAAAGAATAAGATTCAAGGCCAGCGATGAATTAGATGGAGCTTGAAATGATATAAATGAAACAACATGGATCTCCGGAAAACAAAATGAACAACTTGGAACTGAGAATATGATATGATGAACAAGCTCCAGACAAAAGAATTAAATCACCTTGAAGGAATAAGAATAAGAATTATGTCATGCATCTCCTTCACCAATTTAAATTGATGACAACCAAGGATTTGGCATACTACTTATTCTCATTGCAAAGAATTAAAGAGAGATCTCGCACAAGCTCGGATAATTATTCAACGAACCACCGGTAGGATAAATGAAAAGAACAAATGAATTAAAACGATAACAACGGAAGGGTAAACTTGAAAGAACCACCGTAAGAATATGGAGACGAACGAAGAGACATCAAAGAAGAATATTTGGAGGACGAAGTTGAAAACTGAGAATGAAGAAATATTCTGAAATGATGGCCTTCGGAGGAACACAAAGAAAGAATTCATGAAATTCTTCGGATGGTTAAAAAGAATTCCTCACAATCAAAACGATAATGAGGATGGCATGAAGCTAGAACCACGAATCTTCAAGAGAAGGGCCAAGATTTAAGAGAAACACTTCTCCGGTCGCCAATGTTGAGAGTGAAGACGAGAAATGCCATGAAGAATTGTTGAGCACTCCGGAATGAAGAATTAAAAAGGTTGAACCAATGATGAAAAAGAATTCGAAAGTAAACTTGGAGAAGGCATGTGACTGATGGAAATCATTCTTACGTCACAGTTTGAAAAGAATTTGAGTAACTCCAGAAAATAGAAGAGTCAGGTAAGATCCTGAAAAAGACCTGTGGGTTAGGGCCCACTAAAGAAATCACCGTTGAAAAGATAGCTTAAGAGATATTGCACCGGTTGAATTAAATGACTTGAGTAAGATAACAATGCTCAAAATAATTTGAACGGATTAAGAGTGGAATTATGAATCTTCAGCACTCCGGATATGAATAGCAAGAGGAGAATGATTAATTGGTGCACCGGAATAAGAAAGCATTGTGAAATGAGGAAAAGGATAAGATCAACACCGAAATTTAGAATTACATCCACCGGCAGAATTAGAGAACAAAAGAATGATGAACTTGAAGCTCTTGAGCATCTTCACGATAAAACACCGGATAAGAACATTGAAGGAAAAGAATGAAGAAATATCACATGAACAAAATGGATACTTCATTTGAGAATTTCTGGCTCAATGCAGAAAAGGGTGGGAGGGTGGGGAAACAAAAACAACTTGAGATGAACAAAAGGACACCGGTTGAAAAGAATTTAACATGAAGATCTTGATGGTCAAGAAGGACTAGCACTCCCATAAAAATATGAGAACACTGATTACGAAAGGTATGGAATCAACATTTGACATCGAAGCAACTCAAATACCAGAATCAAAACAAAAACAAAGGGTAGATGTGCAGCATGATCTTCACAATATCATCCGAACAGAGAATTGAACGAATGAATTCCGCAGGTACATCAACATGTCGAGAAGCCACTTGGAGAACAAAAAGGTAAATAAAAGAACAAGGTGCAGAAGAACAAATACAAGATAGAAGCTTCGTTCGACATCTTCGTGCTGAAAGCTCATGGAAACGTGTTACAAAAGGGTTTTGCAATCCCCGGATCAGCATAGCCAAGGATCCTTTAAGATGCAACTCCCGATCAGAACAAGTCCATAAAACCACTTCACTCAATGTAGAACCCCGAACTTCATATCGAGCATCCGTTGGAAGAATGCCTAGAACTACTAGATGAACCCACCTATAGATTTCCGAAAATTTCCAGTTATGCAATCAGGTGTTGGGGATACACGGGAAGCACCGCGCAATCAACTCTAAACCTACATCCAGGTGTATCCATCCTTCAACACATAACCAGTCTTTCTCGGAAACTGTTTACCTCGGACCTTCGAAAAGCATCCACTATAACAAGCTATGGCAATACTCTCGAACTACCTCCCCAGTACTGGGTGATGTCGGGGTTATCTTGCCACTGGCCGTATAGGAGAGATTTTCGATGTCGGCCGTCTTAAGTATTTAGTACTGCCGCGATATGCTTGTTACAATGATACCCCGAAGCTCAACTCCTCGGGAACAGGAGGCATCGAGAACAATATCCTTGTCACAAGAACATCGAAACAATCCCAGAATACTCGCGGGATCCTAAAAAAAATTTTGGTGCAATTTTTTTGAAAGTAGAAGAGAAAAGAGTAATCGTCAGGAGTCCTCACCAGAGAGAAAGGGGATGAGAAGCAAAGAAATCCTACTCTCCGATATAAATATAGGACTCAAAACATTTTCAGTGTGTGCCTAGACTCAACCGTCAACGATTCGATCAATCAGTGGGGGCTCCTAGGTCGGAGAAGGCTCTGAATACCAACTTGTAATGCCCAGGATGGGACTATACCTCCTACGTGTCGAGGCACGACTTAAAGGTATAAGCCCATCCTAGAATGATCTCAAGTTTGGTATCTTTGCACGACTCATGTAAAAGAGGGATTAAATTGCAAAAGGAGATAGTTGGCTTACACTCGCCACTTCACACAATACATTACATAAGCAATCATCATTCAGAACATCACAACCCGACTACGGGTGAAGAACCAAAAGAAAGATACCAAAACAACAAAAGCCACAGGTCAGGATCGAATCCTAGTAGAAACCACTACTGAACATCGAAACGCCACAAGCAAACGGCCACACTCTTCAACGAGCTCCTGGTGAAGCACTGAACCAGCTCCTGCATCAAACTCGGCTGAACCTGCAACTGGTGTGGTGAAGTAACTGTGAGCCACAGAGGACTCAGCAATCCCGTTCCCGGGTAACAAGACTATTTAAGCCTTGGGTGAGGACAAGGCTGAAGAAAGAACGAGAGGTGAAGGAACAAACAAGAGTCTGCAGCAGCAACTAGCACTAACTTACGTAAAAGAGAGCGAGAAGAGAAGAGCATCGGTCGAAAGATGATCACGAAGTGATCCTAGCTAAAGCCGGTCAAACATAACCCCACCGTGTTCAACTCCCGAATCCCTATTCGGAAATTGACAGTCACGGTACACACGCTGGTAGTGTATTGAAACATTGTGTCAAGTTATCTACAACCGGATATTAACAAGCTCCCATCTGCCACATAACCGCGGGCACGGCTTTCGAAAGTTCAAACCCTGCAGGGGTGTTCCAACTTGGCCCATCACAAGCCCACGATCCGCGGAGTCGCAACTCCATAGGTGGGAAGACCCGAGTATTCTCGGAATCCCGTGCTCGAGTTAAACCGAACTAAGGTAAGGCTAATCCAGCAAATCCTCCCGGCGTGTCGTCACCCTGATAGTAGCCGCGCGTATCTAGGTCTCAGGACACGACCGGATGAGTCATCCTACAGGTTTTTACCAAACCTCAAGTTTCCTTGAGGTGGCCCCGCAGTCTGCTCGTTTCGGACCAACACTCATGTGGAGCACTGGCCCGGGGGGTTGAATTAAAATAAAAGGGATAGCTAGTCCACATGCAAGTTTTATTAGTTATTAGGCAAATAGTACCAATGTTGGGATTTGCTGGAAAAGACTTAGCACTTAGCGGTTTATCAAGGGGGTCCCATACACCCCAACCGTGTTAGGAACGCAAAATCAAGGAACATAACACCGGTTTATACGGTTCCTAACGGCATGAGTGGAACAAAACACCAAGCAAAAGGCTTAGCCTTCCACCCTGCCAGTATATAGATGATTTCATTTTAAGCATTTATATAGTGTGATATAACCCAACCAAACTTCAACATGAAGCAAGCATCTTCAATCTTCACCTGCAACTAACAATGCTATAAGAGGGCTGAGCGAAGCGTACTTAGCCAAGCAATGGTTTGCGTAGGAAGGGTGGTTAAACATGGCAATGGTTACAAGTAGGAGGCTGACAAGAAGAACATGGGCATCGAGGCAAAACTAAAGAACGATACTCTAGCAATAGGCAAAGATAGTAATGGTATCCGGGTTCGGTCATCTTGCCTGGGATTCCACAAGGGAGAAGAACGGATCCAAGAAGCAGACGGAGCAACAGACGAGCGGATCCTCACAACTCCGGAACGAAACCGAAGCTAACAAGAGAAGCAACCGGAAAGAAGCAAACAACACGGTAAACACACAATCATGAACATGGCATACGATGCACAAGCAAGCATGATGCATGTCCGGTTTAAATATGCATGGCATGGCAAAGTGCACAAACAACACTACAAGTTAAGTGGAGATCAATATGCAACGAGTTGCATATTGACGAAACACCACATTTAATTATTTAGTTGACTCTCATTATTTACAAGACAAGGTTAAATGTTTTTAACATGGCAAGAGGTGAAACAAAATAAACCTACACTATTAAGACATTTTAAATGAGGCCGGAAATAACAACAACATATTCCGGAAAATCCCCATGAGCATGTTTAATAATTATAAAGCAACAACAATTAAACATTTTAGTGTTGTTAACATGATGCGGATGATATGATCAAGTTTATGCAAGTTTTTATTAAAAGGTTGACAATTAACAAGATATGAAGCATTGTCACCGTGGTGGAAGAAAAGGGTGCCACGGCAACGATCCGAAATGATGACACGCAACATATCGGTTCCCGTAACTCGTTGAGAGTCCGGTGCAAAAGATAGATGGCGTGAGCGAGTCAAACGAGAAGAAAGAGGTGGAGTGATCCCGTTGCCGGGTTCCCACGAGTCGGTGACGAGGCAACCGAGGAACATGACAAAGGTCGGAACGGCACGGAGCACACACGGGAGACATTTCATACAACCACAACAAGCAAGCATCACACGGGTCACGTCTCGGGGTTATACCTTCGAAGCGTGCGTTTCGGGGTGGTTCGAGATCGTAGAGGGACGTAGTGGAAGTAGACGTTCACGTCATCGTGTCGTGGTACTTGGCGAATTCCTCGTTTCCGGGCGACGGTAGTGGTACACGCGATGGTAGTCGTTCGGGTCGTCGTGGTACTTGTCGGGGCCGTCTTGGCAACGTAGTTGTACACGTGGCCGTCGTGGGAAGTAGTGGAACTTGGTCGTTTTCCGGGCGTCGGTAGTCGTACACGGGGCGTTTCCGTTTCCGAAGAGGTACTTGTCGCGTCCGCCGTATCGACGTGTAGGGGTACTTGGTCGTGTCATGTAGAGGTACTTGCGCGTCGTGTAGTTGTTCACATCTCCAAAAGAGTACACGGGTCTCCTGTCCAAACATTACAGCACGGCAACAAAACAAAAACAAAAAACAAACTACAGCAGCAGGACAAGGGGCTGCACGAGGCCACGGCAGCAGCACGCGAGGCGACGGCCGCGGGATCCGGTGGCCGGGCGCGGGGCTCGCGGTAAGGCAGCAGGAAGGAGGCCCCGAGGCAGAGGCGGGCGCACCGGCGCGGTAGCAGAACGGGGAGGACCGGACTCCTGCTGGTCGCGGACGAGGAGGGTCGCGGTGCTCGGGGCGGCCGACCCTTGCTGGAGGACGGGAAGGCGGAGGGAGGACGATGGCCGGCCTTGGTCAGCGCAGGGCCACGACGGAGGGACGGGCGCGGGCCGCCTCCTGGCGCTGGAGGACGGGGTCGGCGCAGGCTACAAGGGCACCGGGGCTCCTGGCCGGATGGCGAGGCGAGGCGTCGCGGCCACCTGTCGAAGCGGGCGCGGAGGGGCTCACGGGCGAGGCCCTGGCGCGGGAGTCGGAGCAAGATGGGAGGCCACGGAGGGAGGCCACGCGCGGCAGGCTCGCTCGGGGCCGGGCGATGCAGAGGGGCGCCGAGAGGAGGAGCTGCGGCGAGGGGCTCGAGAGGAACGGGAGAGCAGAGGCGCTCGAGGGGAACGGGGTCGCGAGATCCAGAGGGGGGTCGGGCAGCGGGCGAAAGAAGAGCGAGAGGGACGAGAGGGAAACGGGACTTGCTCCCTGGCGGCGCGACGGGAAGGAGCGAGGGGCTGCGGGAGGAGAGTGTGATGCGTGCTAGGGTTCGGTGGAGATGGGCTGCTGCGGCCTAGAAGCCTGGAGTGGTTGGGCCAGGAGAGAGGAGGCCCAAGAGGGAGGAGAAGTGGCCGGCTGGACCTGGAGGGAGTTGGCTGTCTTCTCTCCTTCTGCTGATTTTTCCCAAAATAAAACAGAAAAACAAAAGAGGAATAGAAAGAAAAGAGGAGTTAGGAAAAAGGCTTAGGGCAAGGGGTAAAATCCCTGGACTCACAAAAATGTCAGGGTTTAAATAAAATTGAAGGAGGGTTTTTGGAAGGACCTCGACACACTGAAAAGAATTATTGGCAAGGGTTTTTGAAAGAGAAACTCGAAGTAGGAAAGCATGGGGAATATTGCAAGTGTGTTACGGTGATTCCGAAGCCATGGAATATTTTTTAAATATAGCTCCATAAATATTAGGAGGCTTTTATATGTTTTAAAGAGAAGACAATCTTCCCTCGATTTAAATGGACCGAAGGTCCACACGAATTATTTAGGTTGAGATGCAAAAATAAAATGTGACATGATGGCATGATGACATGATGCAATGCAAAAATAAAAACACAAGCACAAAAAAAAACACACGGGCAACCCGGAACATCTGGAAGCTTCGAGAATCTTCTGGAATCTTCTGGGACGTCGGTCTTCGGGCGTCACATTCTGCCATAGAGGATTTCAAACGGAGCTTTGCCGGCACTTTCTTGGAAGCTGTTGTTGTAAGAGAACTCGGCAAACGGAAGGCAATCTTCTCACTTCATGCCAAAAGATATGACACAAGCTCTGAGCATGTCTTCTAGAATCTGATTCACTCTCTCGACTTGACCACTAGTCTGAGGGTGAAATGCAGTGCTGAAACGGATCTTAGTGCCCATGGCAGACTGAAAGGAGTCCCAGAACTTGGATGTGAACAAACTTCCACGATCTGAGGAGATAACTTGAGGAATGCCATGTAAGGACACAATTCTGGAAGTGTACAACTCTGCCAGTTGAGCTGCATTGATGGATTCTTTGACAGGAAGGAAGTGAGCGACTTTGGTAAGCTTGTCAATCACCACAAAGATAGAATCATTCCCTTTCTTGGACTTAGAAAAGCCAGTGACGAAATCCATTTCAATGTGGTCGAATTTCCACTCGGGAATAGGAAGAGGTTGGAGAAGACCGGCTGGACGTTGATGCTCTGCCTTCACTCTTCTGCAGACATCACATTCATTCACGAATTGGGCAATCTCCCTTTTCATGCGAGTCCACCAGTAAGATTGCTTGAGGTCTTGGTACATCTTGGGACTACCAGGATGTATCGACAGGAGGGAGTCATGTGCTTCGTTCATTATGAGCTTCCTGAGATCACCCTTGGGAACCACAAGTCTGTCCTCAAAGAACAAGGTATCTCTCTCGTCAACGCGATAGCACTTGTATTTGGGAGTACCCTTTGCAATACCATGTTTCACTTTCTGCACCATAGCATCACTGAGTTGGGCCTCACGGATCTGATCTTCCAAGGTAGGAGCAACTTAAAGATTTGCAAGAAAACCTTGCGGAACAACTTGGAGGTTGAGCTTCCTGAATGCTTCACAAAGCTCAGGCCGGAACGGGTTGATAAGGAGACTGTTGCAATATGCCTTTCTGCTTAAAGCATCTGCAATGACATTTGCCTTGCCAGGTGTGTATTCGATGCTTGGATCATACTCTTGGATCATTTCAACCCAACGAGTCTGGCGGAGGTTCAGATTTGGCTGTGTGAAGATGTACTTCAAGCTCTTGTGATCGGTGAAGATGTCGACTTTTCTGCCCAACAGAAGGTGTCTCCACGTAATCAAAGCATGTACCACAGCTGCTAGCTCGAGATCAAGTGTGGGGTAGTTCTTCTCACTTGGCTTCAGTTGACGAGAAGTGTATGCCACAATCTTCTTGTCCTGCATTAGCACACCACCAAGTCCTTGAAGAGAAGCATCACAGAATACTTCGTAGGGCTTGGACTCATCTGGAGGAGTAAGAACTGGAGCAGAGATGAGCTTTTCTTTGAGAGTTTTGAATGCCACATGACAATCCGGAGACCAGTTGTACTTGACATTCTTCTGCAGCAAGTTGGAGAGAGGCTTGGCAATCTTGGAGAAGTTCTCAACGAACCTTCTGCAATAGCTAGCAAGACCAAGAAAGCTTCGGAGTTGCTTGACGTTCTGAGGAGGTTCCCAGTTGACAATCACTTCAACTTTCTCAGGGTTCACAGCATTACCGTCAGCGGAGATGATATGGCCCAGATACAAGACCTTATCGAGCCAGAATTCGCACTTGCAGAACTTGGCATAGAACTTATGTTCACGGAGTCTGTCGACAACCAGACGGAGGTGCTTTTCGTGATCCTCTTCGTTCTTGGAGAATACCAAGATGTCATCCAGATACACAAGCACAAACTCGTTGGTGTAGGGGTTGAAAATGTAGTGCATCATTCTTGAGAAGGTAGGTGGAGCATTAGCGAGGCCAAAAGACATGACTGTATACTCATAGGAGCCATAGCTCGTTCTGAAAGCAATCTTGTGGATATCTTCTTCACGAATGCGAATTTGGTGATAACCCATTCGGAGATCGAGCTTAGAGAACACTTTAGCTCCTTTGAGCTGCTCGAACAATTCATTGATGTTGGGGAGCGGATACTTGTTCTTTATTGTCTTCTTGTTCAATGGCCGGTAATCGACGCAAAGGCGCTCTGTGCCATCCTTCTTCTTGACAAATAAGACACCACAGCCCCAAGGAGACGTACTAGGCCTGATCAGACCCATACGCTCCTGTTCATCAAGCTGTTTCTTCAACTCCTTCAACTCTTCGGGGGAGAGCTTGTACGGACGCCGGCATGCTGGCTCAGTACCAGGCTCGAGTTCAATGACAAATTCAACTTGACGATGTGGGGGCATGCCTGGAAGCTCTTCAGGAAAAACGTCTTCGTATTCATTAACCACCGGAATTTGAGAGATGGCATTAATCTCGCCCTTGTCATTGAGAGAGAAAAGCCTGATTGTGTTATCCCGAGAGGCGAAGATAATCACGTCTTCGTTAGGATGAGTAATCTTGACTTCCTTATTTGCACAATCAATGTGAGCATCATGCTGAGAAAGCCAATCCATCCCAAGAATTAAATCAATGTCGGAGTTGCCGAGAACAACCGGATTAGCCAGAAAACGGTAATCACCCATGCGAATAGATACATTTGGAGCCCTCAAATTGGAAGTCATGTGCTTGCCCGGAGAGATAATTGACAACTTCTTATCGAGAAATACCGAAGTGAAATTATGCTTGGTGAAGAATGGTCTTGAAATGAAACTGAGAGATGCACCAGAATCAAACAATACTTTTGCAGGAATAGAGTTAACTGGAAGATTACCAACTATCACATCAGAAGAATTTTCCGCTTCAGCTGCATTCATCAGATTCACTCTTGCATGCTTGGGATTGTGCTTGACAATAGCAGTGCTGACAGGTGGAGGAGGCGGAAGGCGCCTTTGGGTGGTGCACTTGTTGGAATAATGACCCTTCAGACCACATTTGTAGCAAGTGACCTCAGCAAGTGGACGAGGAGGAGGAACACTTGATCTTGGAGCTTGGTACTGCGACTTGGACTGATTGCCTTGGTTGTGTGGGTGGGAGAACCACGGCCACTAGAGTTATTGTTATTGTTGTTGTAGGGAGCTCGGATCACTGGAGGTGGTGGAAGCCAAAACTTCTGTTGCTTTGCGACCACTTGAGAAGATGAGGAGGAGTGAACAGCGTCTCTGATCCTTTTTTTGGAAGCTTCCATCTTGAGCTGGGCTGCCTCTTGCTTAAGCGCCATCTTATAGAATTTGTCAAACTCATCAGGCTCGAACAAGGTGAGAGCAAGTTGGAGTTCATCCTTCAGACCACCACGGAACTGATAGATGTTGCTCTTGGCATCTGGGATGTCTTGCTTGGCATAGCGGGCAAGGTTCTGGAACTTGACATTATATTGGTAGATAGTCATAGAGCCTTGCTTCAGGTTGCGGAATTGCTCACGCATACCCTCGATGACACTTGTTGGAATGTGGTGAGAGCGAAAGTCCTTGCAGAAGTCATCCCAGGAGATTTCACGCCCTGCTCTGGAGTCTTTGTACTGTTGCCACCAATCAGCTGCTTGGTCCTTGAGTTGGAACGCGGCAAACTTCACATAGTCCTCGGGCCTGATGTTACTGCACTCGAAATGCTTCTTGATATCTGTTATCCAGTCTTCAGCATTGAGAGGGTCCACGTAGTAACTGAAAGCCTTTGGTTGATTTGCCAAGAACTGGTTGAGCGTAGCAAAGTGCTGTTGGTTGAACAAATTGCCTTGGTTCCCATGAGCACCCTGATTTGCTTGATTTGCTTGAATTTGCTGCATCATCTGCATAAGCATCTGGGTGTTCTGATTCGTAGTTTGCATAATTGCTCTCCAGGCCTCAGACGGAGGAGGAGGTGAAGGAGGACGATCAGGAACCTCTTCACCCTCTGGGTTAGCGTTGGGAACCCTTTTAGGAGTCATCCTGAAAGAGATGACCACTATTAGCCATTTGATTGAAAAGAAGATATAAGCTGAATCAACGACGAGAATTGCAACATAGTCTTCACAAGAATCATTCGAACAAGAGGAACGAATGAAATTCACAGTTTAATGATAACAACAATCTTCACGAGAAGACACTTGGGAGACAAAAGGTAAATAAAACAATAAGGTGCAGATAGAACAAATACAAGATAGGAGCTTCGTTCGACATATTCGTGCTGAAAGCTTATGGAACGTGTTACAAAAGGGCTTTGCAATCCCTAGATCAGCATAGCCAAGGACCCTTTAAGATGCAACTCCCGATCGGAACAACGGCCATAAAACCACTTCACTCAATGTAGAACCCCGAACTCCATATCCTGCATTCGTTGGAAGAATGCCTACGAGCTACTAGATGAACCCACCTATTAATTTCCGAAAGTTTCCAGTTATGCAATCAGGTGTTGGGGATACAGGGGAAGCATCGCGCACTCAACTCTAATCCTACATCCAGCTGTATCCATCCTTCAACACATAACCAGTTATTTCCGGAAACCGTCTACCTCGGACCTTCGAAACGCATCTACTATACAAGCTATGGCAATACTCCCGAACTACCTCCCCAGTACTGGGTGATGTCGGGGTTATCTTGCCACTAACCGCATAGGAGAGTTTTCGATGTCGGTTGTCTTAAGTATTCTAGAACTGCCGTGATATATTTGTGACGACAACACCTCGGAGCTCAACTCCCCGGGACACTGCCACAACCCATAATGACAGGAGGCATCGAGAACAATGTTCTCATCACAAAGACATCGGAACAATCCAAATAATACTCACGAGATTTCTAAAAAAAAATTTGTGCAATTTTTTGAGAGTAGAAGAGGCAAGAGTAATCGTCAGGAGTCCTCACCAGAGTGAAAAGAGATGATGAGCAAAAGAAATCCTACTCTCAGATATATATATATATATATATATATATATATATATATATATATATATATATATATATATATATATATATATAGGAAAATGGTTGTGTACTCCTGGGAGTACGTACTCTCGCTCCTCATATACCATATAGATGAATCTTTTATACCTCTTTATTATTTTAATATACTTCATTAGTAATTATTTGATACCCCAAAATGATTTTCATGAAAAAATTCATGCGAGTCTACATATTTTAAATGTTTACGTATATACTGATGTCTTTGTACGTGAAAAAGGTATATTACAAAAAGTACATCGCATATGATATTTTTTCAACAAAACTCGTATTGGGGTATCTTAGAATATTTAATGAAGTACATTGAGAATGATAAAGAGGTATAATTAATGCGTATATGAGGTATATTGAGGATGAGAGTACATACTCCCAGGAGTACAGAATATGAGTCGTTGTGTACTCCTGGGAGTACGTACTCTCGCTCCTCATATACCATATAGATGAATCTTTTATACCTCTTTATTATTTTAAATATACTTCATTAGTAATTATTTGATACCCCAAAATGATTTTCATGAAAAAATTCATGCGAGTCTACATATTTTAAATGTTTACGTATATACTGATGTCTTTGTACGTGAAAAAGGTATATTACAAAAAGTACATCGCATATGATATTTTTTCAACAAAACTCGTATTGGGGTATCTTAGAATATTTAATGAAGTACATTGAGAATGATAAAGAGGTATAATTAATGCGTATATGAGGTATATTGAGGATGAGAGTACATACTCCCAGGAGTACAGAATATGAGTCCTATATATATATATATATATATATATATATATATATATATATATATATATATATATATATATATATATATATATATATATATGACTCAAAACATTTTAAGTGTGTGCCTAGACTCAATCGTCAACGATTCGATCAATCAGTGGGGGCTTCTAGGTCAGAGAAGGCTCTGAATACCAACTTGTAATGCCCAGGATGGGACTATACCTCCTACGTGTCGAGGCACGACTTAAAGGTATAAGCCCATTCTGGAATGATCGCAAGTTCGGTATCTTTGCACATCTCATGTAAAAATGGGGATGAAAGGGAAAAAGATAGTTGGCTTACACTCGCCACGTCACACAATTCATTACATAGCCAAACATCATTCAAATAACATCACAACCCGTCTACGGGTGAAGATCCAAATGAAAGATACCAAACATACATAAAGCCACATGTCTGAATCGCCCCTAGTAGAAACCTCTACTGATCATCGGGATAGTGCACATAGTAACGGCTACGTTCCTCGTCGTACTCCCAGTATAGCTCGGAGTCATCACCTGAATATAACACCTGAGTACCTGCATCTGGTGTGGTGTAGAATCTGTGAGCCACAGAGGACTCAGCAATCCCGTTCCCTGGTAACAGAACTATCTAAGCCTTGGGTGTGGAACAAGGCTGGAGAAAGAATAAGAGGTTGCAGCAGCACTAGCACTAACTTACGTAAAAGAGAGCGAGAAGAGAAGTGCCTCAGACGAAAAGGTGATCACGAGGTGATCCTAACTAATACATGTCAAACATAACCCCACCGTGTTCACTTCCCGAACCCTTTTCGTAAAATGACCGTCACGGTACTCACGCTGGTAGTGTGTTCTGAACATTGTGTCAAGTTTTCTACAACCGGATATTAACAAATTCCCATCTGCCACATAACCGCGGGCACGGCTTTCGAAAGTTCAAAACCCTACAAGGGTGTTCCAACTTGGCCCATGACAAGCCCACGATCCGCGGAGTCGCAACTCCAAGGTGGGAAGGCCCGAGTATCCTCGGAATCCCGTGCTCAAGATACTCCGACTAAGGTAAGACTAATCCAGCAAATCCTCCCGGCGTGCCGACACCCTGACAGTAGCCGCGCGTATCTAGTCTCAGGCCACGACCGGATAGGTCAGCCTACAGGTATATACCAATCTTCGAGTTTCCCCGTGGTGGCCCCGCAGTCTGCCCAGTTTGGACCAACACTCATGTGGAGCACTGGCCCGGGGTTTGTTAATTAAGAACTCGGGTTTGCAAAGCCCTATGCAAGTTTTAGTTATTAGGCAAATAGTACCAATGTTGGGACTTGCTGGAAAAGCCTTAGCGCTAAGCGGTTTATCGAGGGGGTCCCATAACCCCAACCGTGTGAGGAACGCAAAATCAAGGAACATAACACCGGTTTATACGGTTCCTAGGGCGGCATGAGTGGAACAAATCACCAAGCAAAAGGCTTAGACTTACACCCATTACCAATATATATAGATGATTTCATTAAGGATTTATATAGTGTGATATCCCAACAAGCTTCAACATGAAGCAAGAATCTTCAAATCTTCTCCTGCAACTAGCAATGCTATAAGAGGGGCTGAGCGATGCCTACGTAGCCAATCAATGGTTTGCATAGGTAGGGTGTTTAGACAGATCATGGTTACAATAGGAGGCTGACAGGAAAACATGTGCATCGAGGCAATAAGCTAAAGAGCGAGACTTCTAGCAATATGCAAAGATAGTAATGTTATCTGGGTCAGGTCATCTTGCCTGTTGAGTCGTCGATGGGATCGCAAGAGGGCTCCTCGTTCTCAACCTCGGTAGTAACCTCGTTCTCGTACTCGTTCTTGGCTTCCGGCTCTACTCAACACCAAAAACACACGAGGCACGAAATCAAACAAGATGCAATGCGCAAACCACAGGATGCATGGCTGATGCACTAAGGAAGCACTGCAGATGCACTAAGGATGCACAGAAAGACAACATAGGAAACACAGAGATACATCACAAGGAACATGACAATATGCATCAAGCAAGAAACTTCAAAACATGTTAACAAGAGTATATTATGAATCTACATGCAAAATCACACAAGTTTCATGTAGGACTTGCTCAAAACGGAGCAACGGGCTAAAAGATACACCCGAAACAATAGACAAAGCAAAGCTGAAATTAACAGCGACATAGCAACTTCGGAGCAAGAAATATATACTCTACAGCACTCAAACATTATGACAAGAAGCATGGACATGAAGTAGACATATCCTACAGCAAACAAATCCATTGGAGCATCTCCATAGGAGGCATGGATCAATAGCAACATGCTACAACATTTTGAACATGACAACAAAACCCTGACAGCAGTATTTTATAGCAACTTGGGAGCAAGAATTAAATATGCTACAGCCACCCAAAAGAGCATGTGAGGGCATGAATGGATAGGCAACAACATATACAATAAGGAATCATCAATAGTCACCCCAAAACTATCATGGATTTGCCTAGAACAACAAGCAAACATGGCATCTAGAAATTACAGATTCCAGACTTAGTGAAATTTCACTAAGTGTTGAAACAGCAGTATTATCATAGCATGTTTGTGAGCAAGTTTAAGTCACCTCAAAGCATAACATGGCAAGTGGTTTGCACCATGGCAAAGTACACATGATGGGGAGTCCAAAACATATAAGCATGCAACAAGGGGACAACCACATCAATAGCAACGAGCTCCTCAACTAGGCATCTCGTAACAAGTTTAACAACATAATAGCCACAAGCACTTTTGCAAAGGAGATAAACATGGCAAGATGAATCTATCATGCAAGCTAAAGCAACCAACTTGTAGAGCATCTCATGATGAACATGTGGACATATCATTTGCTTCATTTGGATAAACATGCATCAAGTTATCACATTTCAAACATGGCATGAAAACAACTAATAGCAGCAGTTTATAACAAGTAGCACTCTTCCAATGAAGATTAAGACATCTAGATGGACTCAAACATGCATGACACAATGGAACAAAACATAGTACATGTCACCACGATCACTTTGAGATATCATATGCACAAAACAGACATGCACAGTAAAAGATATCCTCATCACAAAAATGCATCAGACACTGAAAAACTACGAACTTAGAGGAAAAACGATGGTCAACCTGCAGTCAAACGGGCGGAGGGGTCAAACGGGTCCGAAGCGGGTTGGATCGGGTCGCGGTTGGGCGGATCCGCTCGGATCGGACCCGCTAGGGTTGGGCGTCCAGATCGGATCGAGGGCCCTGGCTCCCTCGAGCCCGTCCCTTCGAGCGGCGGCGGCTGGCTCCCTCGAGCCGCTCGGGCAGCGGCTGCTCCGATCCCGCCGGCGGTGGCGCACAGGAGCCTCCGACGAGGTGGCCGGTGGCGGCCCGGGCGAGAGGGGCGCCGGAGCGGCGAGGGGGGCCGAGGCGGCGGCGAGGAGGAGGCCGGGCGGCGGCGACGCACGGCTGGCGGC
Source organism: Secale cereale (assembly GCA_902687465.1). Taxonomy (NCBI): domain Eukaryota; kingdom Viridiplantae; phylum Streptophyta; class Magnoliopsida; order Poales; family Poaceae; genus Secale; species Secale cereale. The sequence continues at coordinate 518,868,850 of LR738711.1, forward strand.
GGGGTCGGCGAGGAGCTCCGGCGGCGGCGAGGAGGCGAGCTTGAAGACGAAGGCGGCGGCTCGGCCCAGATCGCGGCGGGAGCGGGCCGACACTGGGCCCCGCGGGCCCACGCGGCGGGTTGGAAGCAGGACGCGGTGGGTTGGAAGCACTACGCGGCGACGGTGGAAGCACGGACGGCGGTCGGTGGAAACACTGCGCGGCGAAGGTGGAAACACTAGGGTTTTGGACGCAAAATTGGAGGGGGGTGGACGTTTATATAGGCACAAGGAGCTAGGGTAGTCCAAATGAGGAGAGGTTTTCGGCCACGAGATCACAATAGAACGGCCTAGATGATGGGAAGGGTTTGAGCTGGGTTGGTGGGCTGTTGGAGGGGGTCTTGGGCCTCAAAGAGGAGGTACTTTTAGCCCACGAGGATAACTGTTGGAGCAACAAACGAACTCCAAACGCGACGCAACTTGATAGGCGGGTCACACGTAACAAAACAACAACACACAAAAATTCTCACGCCAAACCGGAAACGTTACACGGCCAAACACAAAAGAAGGACTCGGGGAAGCCACGGACACGTGTGAGAGCGTCGGAACTCGAAACAGACAACGGGAAGGAACGAGTGGGACCGGATGCAAACGACAACACAAATGCAATGCAATGCACATGACAACATGACATGGAAGAAAGCACACACGCACATGACAAAACGACGAAAAACCCGAAAAGACGAAGAACCCGGAATGGAACTGATGAAGCCAAAGTTATATATTGCCAAAAAGGGAAAGTATTACATCCGGGGCATTACAACAAGCTTGTTTAAGTCAACACTGGGCATATCACGGAAAGTGGATTGCACCACAGCAAAGACCATATGATTGTGCTTCCAAAACATATAGACATGTGGCATGAAGACAAACACATCAATAATAATAAGCAAGTCAAATCAGCATCTCATAACAAGTTTCAGCACTTAACAGCCAAATGCACTTTTGCAACAGAGATTAACATGGCAATATGGCACCTAACATGAATGCTACAGCAACCAACATGTGGAGCACTTCTCAATGAACATTTTGACATGTCACACACTCCATTTGGATAAACATGCACAAAGTTATCACATCTCAAAAATGCTAACAAAATTACATTTAACAACAGTTTTAAACAAGTAGCACTCTTGCAACGATGATTAGGGCATCAAGATGATCTCAAACAAGCATGCCACAATGGAACAAAGTGAAGAGCATATCACCACGATCATTTTCAGATATCATATGCATCATTTGGATAAGCACACAAAAAGTTACAGCCATGCAAACATGCGACATTTTAACATTTTTAGGGACAGCTGTTTTTGAACACTAGGGAAAAAACAGAACGAGCGTCGAATAGTTATACGACGCTCAGGGCGGGATTTAACGGACGCTCACCACTGGGCTCGGCCCATCAAGAGGAGGAAGAGGCAGGTCGGGGTGGGGCCTCGGAGCGGAAGCGGGCTGGCTCAGGCTGCGGCCCATGAGGCTTCGGCCTGGCCCCGCGGAGATGGGCCTGCGAGGCCGGCGGCCCGGGGATGGAGAGGCTGGCCGTCGTCCTCCTTGCGATCCCACGCGAGCAGGGCCGGCGCCGGAAGATGCTTGCGGCGGCGGCGACCTGCAGCCTCCGGCGAGGCCTGGATGACGGCGGGGCCAGCAGGACTTGGCGGATCCGGCCGTGGCAGCGCAGGGGCCGCCGGATCTGGGTGCCGCCGGCCCAGATCGAGGCAAAGGAGGAGCGGCTGGCTCCGGCGGTGGAGCTCGCCGACGGGCAGCAGGGCGCGGTGGCACGGTGTCGGCGGCGGCGCGAACATCGAGGTGACGGGGAGGAGCGCGGCCGAGCGGGAGGCAGACGAACCGCTGGCGGCGGTGCAAGGATCCGGGCCCGGCGGGCCTCGCACGGGCTGAGCGGGCCAGCCGCGGTGGGAAGGTGGTGGAGGCCACATGGCGGCTACCCATTGGCCAGGGAGTGGTGGCGCCGCTGAGGTGGCTGCACGGGATTGGCCGGGCGACATGGCTGCGGGGATGGACATGTCTGGCACGGCGCGGACATGTCCGGTGCCGGTGGGAGCGGGGCTAGGGTTTGATCTGCGAGAACTTTCGTGGGGAGACACATATTTATAGGTAGAGGGAGCTAGGAGAGTTCAAATGAGGAGCGGTTCACGGCCATGCGATCGTGATCGAACGGCCAAGAGCATGGAGGGGGTTAGAATGGGCTTGGGGGCTGGTGTGAAGGGGTTTTGGGCCAAAAGACAAAAAGGCTCCCGACGGTTAACACGGTTAACCGTTGGGCTATCAAACGAACTCCGAACGCGACAAAACTTGACAGGCGGTCTACCTATGCTATAATAAGACCACACGCCAAGTTTCAACCCATTCCGAGAACGTTTTCCTGCCACTCATAAAATAAATAAACGGAGGTGCCGCGGGCGCGTGCAAGTGTGTCTAGGCTCAGAATGGACAACTGAAAGGACGGGCAGACTCGGACGGATGCAAGTTTTGAAAATATGCTGATGCAACACACATGATGACATGGCAAGATGCAACACGCAAGCAGATGACATGGCAACGACAATGAATAACTTGCTGACACCTGGCGCATCGGTCTCGGGGTGTCACAAGTAATGTCAACCCAGTGGATTATGTCAACTTTGCCGCATTCCAACTCAAAGACCAAGCTGCAGATTGGTGGCAACAGTACAAAGACTCCAGAGCGGGTCGTGAGATCTCTTGGACTGACTTCTGCCACGATTTTCGTTCTCATCACATCCCTACGAGTGTCATTGGAGGAATGCGTGAGCAATTCTGTAATCTGAAGCGAGGCAACATGTCTGTCTACCAGTACAATGTCAAGTTCCAGAATCTGGCCCGTTATGCTAAGCAATATATTCCCGATGCCAAGAGCAAGATCTATCAATTCCGAGGTGGTCCGAAAGATGAACTCCAGCTTGCTCTCACTCTCTTCGAGCCAGCTAAATTTGATCAATTCTACAACATGGCTCTCAAGCAAGAAGCTGCCCAGCTCAAGTGTGAGGCTTCAATGAAAAGAATCAGAGATGCAGTCAGCTCCTCTTCCTCCTCACAAGTGGTTGCTAAGCAGCATATGTTCTGGCTTCTGCCTCCGCCAGTGTTCCGTCCTCCAAGTCAGAACAAGCACTCAGGTGGTCGTGGATCTTCCCACCCACCCAACCCAAGCAACCAGAACAAGTTTCAGCCTCAGGCATCAAGGTCAAGTGCTCCTCCTCCTCGCCCAGCTTCAGAGGTCACTTACTACAAATGTGGTCTAAAGGGCCACTACTCCAACAAGTACACCACAAAGAGGTGCCTTCCGCCAGCTCCTCCTATCAAGTCATCAAGCAATGCCGTTGTCAGGCACAGTCCCAAGACGGCGAGAGTTAACTTGGTCAATGCAGCACAAGCAGAAGAATATTCTCAAGTGATCATGGGTACTCTTCCAGTTAACTCTTTTCCTGCTAAAGTGTTATTCGATTCTGGTGCATCACATTCTTTCATACCAAAACCATTTGTGGTGAAGCATGATTTCTTCCTGGACCAGTTGCCTAGACCATTGACAATTGCTTCTCCAGGTCTGATGATGAATTCTCACTGAATGGTTCCAGATGTCTCCATCAAGATGGGCGATTATAAATTTCTAGCTTCCCCAGTTGTTCTCAGCAATTCGGACATTGATCTTATTCTTGGAATGGATTGGCTCTCTAAGCATGATGCTCTTCTTGATTGTGCAAACAAAGAGGTAAATCTTACTCATCCTTCTGAAGACGTGATTATCTTCGCAGCTTGAGATAACACAATCAGGCTATTCTCTGTCAATGTCAAGGGAGAGATTAATGACATATCCCAGATTCCGGTGGTTTGTGAATATGAAGATGTTTTTCCTGAAGAATTGCCAGGGATGCCTCCCAACCGTCGAGTTGAATTCATCATTGAACTTGAACCTGGTATGGAGCCAGCTTGTCGGCGTCTGTACAAGCTTTCTCCTAAAGAATTGAAGGAATTGAAAAAGCAACTCGACGAGCAAGAATGCTTGGATCCGATCAGACCGAGTTCTTCTCCTTGGGGCTGTGGTGTTCTTTTGGTCAAGAAGAAGGATGCTACGGAATGAGTGTGCCAAGGTTTTCTCGAAGCTTGATCTTCGGATGGGCTACCATCAAATTCGTATCCGTGAAGAGGATATTTCCAAGACCGCATTCAGGACAAGTTATGGCTCCTACGAGTACACAGTCATGTCCTTCGGGCTTGAAAATGCACCTCCTGCCTTCTCCCGGATGATGCATTTCATATTCAACCCATACACCAATGAGTTCGTCCTCGTCTATCTTGAGGATATTCTGGTATTCTACAAGAATAAAGAAGACCACGCCAAGCACCTCTGTTTGGTTCTTGACAGGCTCAAAGAGCACCGCTTTTATGCGAAATTCTCAAAGTGCGGATTTTGGCTTGATGAAGTTCTCTATCTGGGTCACATTATCTCTGCCAAGGGCATTTCAGTTAACCCCGAGAAGGTTGAAGCTATTGTTAAGTGGGAACCTTCTCAAAACGTCAAGCGGCTCTGAAGCTTCCTCGGGCTTGCAAGCTATTGCAGAAGGTTCGTCGAGAACTTCTGCAAGATTGCCAAGCCTCTGTCCAACCTATTGCAAAAGAATGTCAAGTATTCTTGGACTCCTGAGTGTGATGTGGCATTCAATACACTCAAAGAGAAGCTTGTCTCAGCTCTAGTTCTGACTTCTCCTGACGAATCCAAGCCATACCAAGTGTTTTGTGATGCCTCTTTGCAAGGTCTGGGTGGTGTCCTTATGCAAGAGAAGAAGATAGTGGCCTACACTTCTCGGCAGCTCAAACCAAACGAGAAGAACTACCCCACTCACGATCTTGAGTTGGTGCAGTTGTCCACGCCTTGATCACGTGGAGACACCTCTTGTTGGGCAGGCAGGATGACATCTTCACTGGTCACAAGAGCCTGAAGTACATCTTCACACAACCAAACCTCAACCTCCGTCAGACTCGTTGGGTCGAGATGATTCAACAGTACAACCCAAGCATTGAGTACAATCCTGGCAAGGCCAACATGATTGCAGATGACTTGAGCAGGAAGGCTTATTGCAACAGAATCATCCTCAAACCGTTCCAACCGGATCTCTGTGAAGCATTTCGGAAACTCAACCTTCAAATTGTTCTGCAAGGATTTCTTGCCAACCTTCATGTCACTCCTACCTTGGAAGATCAAATATGTGAAGCTCAACTTCTTGATGCTATGGTGAAGAAAGTGAAGCATGGTATTGCCAAACGTACTCCAAAGTGCAAGTGCTACCGCATTGATGACAAGGACACCTTATTCTTTGAGGACCAAATTGTGGTTCCAAAAGGTGACCTATGGAAGGTCATAATGAACGAGGCCCATAATTCCCTTCTCTGGATACATCCAGGCAGCTCCAAGATGTATCATGACCTCAAGAAATCCTATTGGTGGACTCACATGAAAAGAGAAATTGCTCAATTCATGAACGAGTGTGATGTCTGCCGCAGAGTCAAAGCAGAGCATCAACGTCCAGCCGGACTTCTCCAACGTTTGCCTATTCCCGAGTGGAACTTCGATCACCTTGGGACGGATTTTGTCACCGGCTTCCCCAAGTCCAAGCGAGGGAATGACGCTATCTTTGTGGTTATTGATAAGCTCAAAAAAGTGGCTCATTTTCTTCCAGTCAAGGAATCCATCAATGCAGCACAACTGGCAGAGTTGTACACCTCAAGAATTGTCTCTTTGCATGGTATCCCTCAAGTAATCTCCTCAGATCGTGGAAGCTTGTTCACTTCCAAATTATGGGATTCCTTCCAGTCAGCTATGGGTACCAAGATTCGCTTCAGCACAGCTTTCCATCCTCAGACAAGTGGTCAAGTCGAGAGGGTGAACCAAATTCTTGAAGATATGCTCAGGGCATGTGTAATCTCCATCGTTATGAAATTGGAAGATTGTCTTCCATTTGCCTAGTTCTCCTATAACTACAGCTTCCAAGCAAGTTCAGGCAAAGCACCATTTGAAATTCTCTATGGAAGAAAGTGTTGTACCCCTCTCAACTGGTCCGAAAGTGGTGAACGTCAACTCCTTGGCAATGATTTGATATCAGAGGCCGAAGAAATGTGCAAAGTCATACATGAGAATCTCAAGGCCGCGCAATCGCGCCAAAAGAGCTACTATGACGGCAAGCATCGTGACTTGGCTTTCGACATTGGTGATCATGTGTATCTCTGTGTTTCTCCTATGAAGGGCACTCAGAGGTTCGGTATCCAAGGGCAAGCTATCTACAAGATATGTGGGCCCTTTCAAGATTGTTGGGAAAAGAGGCGACCTCACCTACCAACTTGAGCTTCCTCCAAACTTCTCCAATGTGCATGACGTGTTCCACGTGTCACAACTCCGCAAGTGCTTCAAGATGCCCGAGCGCACCGTCGCCTTCGAAGAAATTGATATTCAAGCCGACTTGTCTTATCACGAGCACCCCATTGCTATCCTGGAAGAGAACGAGCACAAGACTCACAACAAATAAATCAAGTTCCTGAAAGTCAAGTGGTCACACCATACAGATCGAGAAGCTACGTGGCAACACGAGGATCACCTCCGTTCTGAATATCCGGTGTTCTTTCCGTCCTAGATCTCGGGACGAGATCTTTTCGTAGTGGAGGAGAGTTTGTAACACCCTAGATGTAACAATTCCCAATATGGCAATATATTCATCGTTGACTTAATCAATTCCATTTTGGGCTCTTCCTTCATTTCAGGTTTCTACGTTTTTGCTTTAAGCGAATGTTGCATATCGTTATGTCATTTCCAACATGTTCATTGCATTGGCATAGACTCACTTGCATCCGTGTAGTTGCATCGTCTACGTCCTCTTCATTGTCTGTTTCGGTTTCGACTCTCTCACACGGCACCCGTCGCACCTCTTAAGTCTTGTTTCGTGAGCGGGATAAAAACATCCTTGGAATAGGCCGAGAGTTGTCAAGTGGTCTTGGCATATTACCGGTAGACCGCCTGTCAAGTTTCGTCTCGTTTGGAGGTCGTTTGATACTCCAACGGTTAACCACATTACTCGCCGGAAGCCCTATCTCTTTTGGCCCAACACCCCTCCACAACATCCCACTAGCCCATCCTAACCACCTCCATGCTCTCGGTCGTTGGATCATAATCGTGTGGGTGAAAACTGCACCTCATTTGGACTCTCCTAGCTCCCAGAATCTATATAAACAACCCCATCCCCAGAAATTTCGGGCAAAACCCTAGCCCGAGCTCCTCCGCGCCGCCAGACACGTCCATCCCGGCCGGACGTGTCCGCCGCCGCCCCCTCGGCCAACCGGTGGGCGACACGTTAGCGCTCCGCCGCCGGCCTCTCCTCTCCATCGCGCAGGCCCGTAGCGGGCCCACGTAGGCCCGGATCACCGCCACCGCATCTCGCTTCGCCCGGATCCCCGTGCCCGCCGCCCGTCCGCCGGCTCGCCTCCACGTTAGCCGAGCCGTGCCCCGCCGACGGCCCGGCTACCTTCACCGCCGCTGCCGCCGGCCTCACCACTTCCGCCACCTCGCCGGCCAAACCCCGCCTCCGCCGGCCGCCCGCGCCAACTCCGGTGCCGCCCGCCGCCCTGTCTCCGCCACTAAGTCCCGAAATCCCAATATTTCGTTGCCTCCTTCATCATGTCGTATCTCCGTGCCTATAGCTCCGAATCGTGCATATGATAGATGGAAATGTTCGTCTCGAAATGCTCTACGTGCTGGCATCGGTTTTGTGCATGTTAGGGTTCATCTAGATGTCTTAATATTCGTTGCCAAACTGCTATGTGATGTTACTGTTTCAGCACTAGTTGTTTGTTAACAATATGTGTGCATGTTCGTGAGGTCGTAACTTTGTGCATGTTGGTCCAAATAGAGTGTATGATATGTCAAAATGTTCGTATTGTGATGCTCTTCATGATGGATGCATTTGCGTACATCTTAGGTTGCATTATGCCATGTTTAACCCTGTTGCAAAAATGCTTGTGGCCGTTGAGTTGCTGAACTTGTTATAACTTGATGATTTGTCTTTTTCGTAGCTTTTTGTGTGATTTTCTTTTGAGCCACATGTCAACATGGTTTAGGAGCATAATCATGTTATCTTTGAAGTGATGTATTTGGTTTTCCATGATATGCTCTGTGGTGACTTAAACAAGCTTGTAAACATGGCATGCCAATGTTGTTGTTTTTACACTTAGTGAAAAACTGCTAAGTCTGAAATCTGTAATAACATGTTGCCATATGAACATGATGCCACAATCTTTTCCATGATTGTTTTGGAATAACTAGTGAGCATGTCTTGATGTCCATGTTATTTTCTATCAATCCATGTCTTTGTTTGCATATATGCCCTGTTGTAGCTTGTTGTTATCTTGCTCTCAAAATGCTTGAAATTAAAACTGACAGTCTGTTAACAGAACATTCAATTTGGCAAAGCTTGTGTTATGCAACCCTTGCATGGAATGAATTGTTTCTTTGGATGAATTCGAAGTATAATATGTCTTATTCATGCTCATGTAAATTCCATGCTTGTTAGAATTGTTTTGCTTGCTGTTATGTGCCTCCAAAGGCAGCTACAAAATGTTTCTGGTTGCATGGCCAGCAAAATTTCACCAAGTCTGAGAAATCTTTTAACTTATTGAATCTTGCCATGCTAGTTTAATTGTGTTACAACAAGTTTTTGGGTGTGCTCTGAGTTCATACTTGTTGAGAATCATGGCTACTTCACATCCATGCCTTTTGCCATCATGTTTGGGTGCTGTAGCATATTTGAACCTTGCTCCAAAGATGGCATGTTGCTGTTAACTTCAGTTTTGCATTGCATCTTGTTTTGCTTGGCATTTGCAAACCGTGCATCCGATTCCAATGATCTTTATAAATATTTCGAACGAAATCTTTCAATCTATCAAGTGGAATGCTTGGTTTGCCAAGATCTTGCCCACATTCATCATGTCTTCTCATATCCTTCCCGGCTTCATCTCCCTTCATACCGGTAGCTCCGTAGCAACATAATTACATCTCTCTTGCATAGCATGTGTTCGTTTCTTGTCAAGTGTGTTCATTGGATGCTTGTTATGTTGGGTAGCATCAGGAGATGAGTTTGAGTCCGAGGTCGAGACAGCCGCTGATTACGAGTATGAAGAGCAAGGTTCCGAGTACACCGACGACTTACCAGGCAAGATGACCATTCCTTGATATCACCTCTATTGTTGCCATGCTAGATGCCTCGCTCTATTGCTTATCGCGATACCTATCCTTTTGCATGTCAGCCCCATTTTGCCATGAAACATCTAACTACCCACCTACCAAACCGTTGTTTGGCTAAGTTACGCTTTTGCTCAAGCCCCCTCTTATAGCGTTGCTAGTTGTAGGTGAAGATGAAGTTTGATCCATGTGGATTGGGTGTTTGGGAATAACAAATATCTATTATTACAATAATGCACCTTATATATTTGGCAATGGGTGGAAGGATTGGCCTTATTCTCAGTGTTTTGTTCCACTCATGCCGCCTTAAGAACTGATAAACCGGTGTTGTGTTCCTTGATTTTGCGTTCCTAACGCGGTTGTGTATATGGGACCCCTTGATAGTTCGCTTTGAATAAAACTCCTCTAGCAAGGCCCAACCTTGGTTTTACCATTTGCCTAATAACAACTAAAGTTTGCATAGGTACTAGCTACCCCGAGGCCTTAATTAACAACCCGGGCCAGTGCTCCTCATGAGTGTTGGTCCAAAATGGCAGTAGCTGGGGCCACCAACGGGTGTGCCAGCCGGAAACTTAGCCAATCTGATCGTGGCCTGAGACGAGATATGCGCGGGTCCTATCAGAGTGTCGGCACGTCGGGAGGTCTTACTGGACTTGTTTTACCATTGTCAAAATATCTTGTACACCAGGATTCCGAGTCTGATCGGGTAGTCTCTAAGATAAGGGTTTTTTACCTCTGTTGATCGCGAGAGCTTGTGATGGGCTAAGTTGGGACACCCCTGCAGGGTTATGATCTTTCGAAAGCCGTGCCCACGGTTATGTGGTGGATTGGAATTTGTTAATATCCGGTTGTAGACAACTGGACACAAAACCTCAAACATAATACACTGCCGTGTGAGTAGTCGTGATGGTCTCTTTTCGAGGGAGTTCGAGAAGAGAACACAGCTGGGTTATGGATGACTCGTAGGTAGACAGGATCATCTAGTGATCATGGCTTAGTTCACGACCGATGGCTTTCACTTCTCTTCTTGCTCTGATGATACGTAAGCTAGCCACCTCATCTACGCTTAGCGCTTGCAGCAGCCACTTATACACTTTAACCTTACCCAAAAGCTTTGATAGTTTTCATACCCATGAATGGGATTGCTGAGTCCTCATGACTCATAGTTTAGTACAAACATAGGTGCAGGTACAACCGAGTACAATTCAGTTGATGGCCAGGAACTCAAGTAGGAGTTCGATGAGGAACGTGGGCGTATGTACGTGACGTTTCCCGACGATCAGTAGTGGTTCCTACTAGCGCCGATCGGGCATAATGGGTGGTTATCTTCTTTTCATTTGGATTTGTCCATAGTTGGACCATGATTGTACTTGGATGAATGTATGACTTATTTATGCTGTGTGAAGTGGCGATTGCAAGCCAACTATGTATTTTTTCCCTTTATTCTTGTACATGGGAATGTGTGAAGATAACCTTCTTGAGATCATACCAAAATGTGATTATGCCTCTAAGTCATGCCTCAACACGTAGAAGATATAGTCACATCTTGGGTGTTACAACTAGATTATGTGATTTCCTAGCTTATTAGGGATGGTAGACTACTCATATCAATAAGGAATTCCTTCTTTTCTAGAAGCCCATTCGGATAGAACTCCAAAGTTAAGCGTGCTCAGCTTGGAGTAATTTCAGGATGGGGGACCGACCAGGAAGTTGCTCCCGGGTGGACACGAGTGAGGACAAAGTGCACAGAAAAGACTAGTATTGATATGTGGGGCCAGTCTAGATCCCGTCAGGAGTAACGACCACCGGCGGCTGTGTCCAGGGTGTTACACTTCTTGCACCGGAAGACTTCTTGCTCCATAGCCTCCAGCCTAGCTTCCTCGTTCCCATCCCCTAGGGTCCTTCCTCATCGCTGATGTGAAGTAACCCCTCTTGCATCTGGATGACATGGGGGTGCTGCACCACCTCCCGTAGGGTTGATGACATTCTTGAAGAACCTGTCCTTGGAGGAGCTTGGGGTAGCCATGATAGATGGGATCTGCCAGAAAACAACAAGAAAAGAAAACAGAAGATTTCTCCGTGATACGGTAGTCAACAGGTTCGGGGAGTATATAAAGAATTATTATCTTGGGAAACAAGCAAGTTGTAGAAAAACGGAGTCCAGAAGGTACCCGAGGTGGGCACAACCCACCTGGGCGCGCCAGGCCTGGCGCGCCCTGGTATCTTCTGCCCACCAGGGTGTGCTTCCAGGTAGTTTATTATTTGCCTATTTTTGCAAATATTCCAAAACTGATAAAAAAAATTTGCGGATTTTTCGGAGTCTTTTACTTACCGTATCACGTACCTCCTTATTTTGACGATTCTGGAGTGTTCCGGAAGGATTGTTTTATGTGTTCCTTCAGTGTCAAAGTTTGGGTTAATGGGCGTACCTGAGATATAATGCTTTATTCGTTGTCCGTTAACAACTTTCGGGTTAGTTCCTTCGGAATTATTTATCTTGATGGCTCCACAGCGATAAACCTCCTCGATAACATAGGGGCCTTCCCATTTAGAGAGGAGTTTGCCTGCAAAGAACCTAAAATGAGAGTTGTACAAAAGAACATATTCTCCGACTTTGAACTCATGCTTTTGGATTCTTTTATCATGCCATCTTTTAACTTTTATTTAAATAACTTGGCATTTTCATAGGCTTGGGTTCTCCATTCATCTAATGAGCTAATATCAAATAACCTCTTTTCACCAGCAAGTTTGAAATCATAATTGAGTTTCTTGATTGCCCAAAAAGCTTTATGTTCTAACTCAAGAGGCAAATGACAAGCTTTACCATAAACCATTTCATAAGGAGACATACCCATAGGATTTTTACAAGCTGTTCTGTAAGCCCAAAGTGCATCATCTAATTTCTTAGACCAATTCTTCCTAGACCTATTAACAGTCTTTTGCAAAACTGATTTTATTTCTCTATTACTAAGTTCAACTTGACCACTATACTGAGGATGATAGGGTGATGCAAACCTATGGCTAACATCATATTTAGCATGCATTTTACGGAAAGCACCATGAATAAAGTGTGAACCACCATCAGTCATTAAAAATCTGGGAACTCCAAACCTTGGGAAAATAACTTCCTTAAGCATTTTAATAGAGGTGTTGTGATCAGCACTACTGGTTGGAATAGCTTCTACCCATTTAGTAACATAATCAACGGCAACCAAAATATGTGTATACCCAATGGAGGAAGAAAAATGTCCCATGTAATCAAATCCCCAAATATCAAATGGTTCAACAGCAAGTGAATAATTCATAGGCATTTCTTGACGCTTACCAATATTACCTATCCTTTGACATTCATCACAGGATGAGACGAACTTACGAGCATCTTTGAAGAGAGTAGGTCAATAAAATCTAGACTGCAATACCTTGTGAGCAGTTCTATCTCCAGCATGATGTCCTCCATATGCTTCGGAGTGACACTTCTGAAGGTTTTTCCGGTTCATGTTGAGGTACACAATGTCTAATAATACCATCAACTCCTTCTTTATAAAGATGTGGGTCATCCCAAAAGTAATGCCTTAGATCATAAAAGAACTTTTTCTTTTGTTGATAAGTGAAACTAGATGGTAAATATTTAGTAACAATGTAATTAGCATAGTCAGCATACCAAGGAGTACTACTAGTAACATTTATTGCAGCTAACTGCTCGTTAGGAAAACTAGCATCAATAGGTAGTGGGTCATCAAGCACATTTTCAAGTCTAGACAAGTTATCAGCTACAGGATTCTCAGCTCCTTTTCTATCAGTGATATGCAAGTCAAATTCTTGTAACAAGAGAACCCACCGAATAAGTCTAGGTTTAGCATCTTTCTTTTCCATAAGATATTTAATAGCAGCATGGTCAGTGTGAACAATTACTTTTTAATCAACAATGTATGATCTAAACTTGTCACAAGCAAACACAACTGCTAAGAATTCTTTTTTAGTGGTAGCATAATTCTTTTGAGCACTGTCTAGAGTTTTTCTTGCATAATGCATAACGTTCAATTTCTTATCAACTCTTTGTCCTAGAATAGCACCAATAGCATAATCACTAGCATCACACATAATTTCAAAAGGTAAGTTCCAATCAGGTGGTTGAACTATAGGTGCAGAAATTAAAGCTTTCTTAAGTGTTTCAAAGGCCTCAAAGCAATCATCATCAAAAACAAAAGGAACATCCTTTTGTAAAAGTTTAGTGAGAGGTCTAGAAATTTTAGAAAAGTCCTTGATAAATCCCCTATGGAAACCAACATGACCTAAGAAACTACGAATACCTTTGATATCCTTGCGACATGGCATTTTCTCAATTGCATCAACCTTAGCTTTGTCCACTTCAATACCCTTTTCGAAAATCTTATGACCCAAAACAATACCTTCATTAACCATAAAGTGGCATTTCTCCCAATTGAAGACAAGACTTGTTTGTTCACATCTCTGCAAAACTCGATAAAGATTGCTTAAACAATCGTCAAATGACTTCCCATAAACGGAGAAATCGTCCATGAAAACCTCTACAATCTTTTCACAAAAGTCAGAGAATATAGAAGTGATAGATCTTTGAAAGGTAGCAGGTGCATTGCATAAACCAAAAGGCATACGTCTATAAGCATAAGTTTCGAAGGGACAAGTAAAAGTAGTCTTTTCTTGATCACGTTGAGAAACAGGTATTTGTGAAAAGCCAGAGTATCCATCAAGGAAGCAAAAGTGTGTGTGCTTTGATAGTATTTCTAGCATTTGATCAATAAAAGGCAGAGGGTAATGATCTTTTCTAGTGGCTTTATTTAATTTTCTAAAATCAATAACCATTCTATAATTTGTATCAATTATTTGTGGAATAAGTTGATTCTTATCATTAGGAACAACGGTAATACCTCCCTTCTTAGGAACACAATGAACGGGACTTACCCATCTACTATCGACTATAGGGTAGATTATACCTCATTCCAGAAGTTTTAATATTTCCATTCTTACCACTTCCTTCATCTTCGGGTTTAACCGACGTTGATGATCGACAACTGGTTTAGCATCAGGTTCCATATTAATATTATGCTGATATAGAGTGGGGCTAATGCCCTTTAAATCATCAAGAGTATATCCAATAGCAGTTCGATGCTTCCTTAGAACTTTCAATAATATTACTTCTTCATATTCTGAAATGTTAGCACTAATGATAACATTCTATATCTTCTTTTCATCAAGATAAGCATATTTCAAAGTGTCGGGCAATTGTTTTAATTCAAACACAGGATCACCGTTAGGTGGAGGAGGACCTCCTAAAGTTTCAATAGGTAGATTGTCTTTAAGCAGAGGACATTGCTCAAAGAAAATATAATCTATTTCATTTCTTTCATGCATATGTAAATCATTCTCATGGTCTAACAAATATTGTTCTAGAGGATCAGTAGGAGGCACAGGAATAGAAGCAAGACCATTAATTTCATCTTTACTAAGCAATTCATTTTCATGAAGTTTTATATTAAACTTGGAGAAATTAAATTCATGAGATTCATTACCAAAAATAACACCGACAGTTTGTTTCTGACAATCAATTTGAGCATTAACGGTGTTTAAGAAGGGTCTACCAAAGATAATGGGACATAAGTCGTATTGTGGGGAGCCAAGAACAAGGAAATTAGTCGGGTATTTTATCTTCCCACACAAGACTTCAACATCTCTAACAATCCCAATTGGTGATATAGTATCTCTATTAGCCAGTTTAATAGTGACATCAATGTCTTCTATTTCTGCAGGTGCTATGTCATTCATAATTTCTTGGTATAAAGAGTAAGGGATAACACTCACACTAGCACCTATGTCACATAATCCATGATAACAATGATCTCCTCTTTTAACCAAGACAACAGGCATGCCAACAACCGGTCTATGTTTATCCTTTTTATCAGGTTTGGCAATTCTAACAGCTTCTTCATTAAAGCAAATAACATGCCCATCTCTTCATTAAAGCAAATAACATGCCCATCTACATTTTCTTCAGAAAGATCCTTGACCATAGCAATATTAGGCTCTACTTTAATTTGTTCATCTGGCTTAGGTGCTCTAATATAGCTTTTTTTAACCACAGTTGAAACTTTAGCATGTTCATTTATCCTAACAGGGAAAGGTGGTTTTTCAATGTAAGCAGTAGGAACAACTGGATCAACATTATAAAGTATAGTTTCTTCTTTAACTGGTACCGGTTCTTTAATTTCTTATTTAACAGGTGGGTGATATTTGAACCACTTCTCTTTAGGGAGATCAACATGAGCAGCAAAAGATTCACAAAAGGAGGCTACTATCTCAGAGTCAAGTCCATATTTAGTGCTAAACTTTGAAAAGGCATTGGTATTTATAAAAGATTTAACACAATCATACATAAACTTAATACCTGTCTCTTTACCTTCGTCGAGCTCCCAATCTTCAGAGTTGCGTTTAACTCTTTCTAGAAGATCCCACTGGAATTCAATAGTTTTCTTCATAAAGGAACCAACAAAAGAAGTATCAAGCATGGATTGATCATTACGAGAAAGCCGAGCATAAAAAATCTGAATAATAATTTCTCTTGAGAGCTCATGATTGGGGCATGAATATAACATTCACTTAAGCCTCCCCCAAGCTTGAGCGATACTTTCTCCTTCACGAGGCCAAAAATTATATATATAGTTCCGATCACGATGAACTTGATGCATATGATAATTTTTTTTGGTGAAACTCCATTTTCAATCGGTTCCAGTTCCAAGATCCAATATCATCGCATAGCCTATACCATGCTAATGCCTTTCCCTTCAAAGATAAAGGAAAAACCTTCTTCATAACTTGATCTTTGGGTGGACCTGCAAGCCTAAACAATCCACAAATTTGTTCCACATATATCAAGTGCATATCAGGATCAGGGCCGGCCCTGGGGTATGGCCGATGGGGTGACGGCCCAGGGCCCAGGCGAGAGGGGGCCCATGATGGAGTGTATGTATATAGTACTATAGCCCAGTAAAAAATAGGTAAAAATATAGAAGAATTAAATGAAAGAAATAAGATGGGCTAGGCCCATCAGATAGCTAGCTAGCGATCAGGCGCCGTGACTCACGCCAGTCGCCAGGCACACCACCCCTAAAAAAAAAGTTGCCAAGCACACGACTGCTTGTTTTCCTTAGTAGGTTCGTCGATCGTGATTCTGATTCGTGAACGGTGAACCGTCGCCCGTGATGCCCGTCGGCCTCCTCGCTTGGCGCCTTGCCGCGTCACCCTCGCCTCGGTCGCCGTTGCCCGCTGGAGTTGCCGGTGCCGGCGCCGCACGACAGTCCGGCAGCCCGGCCATCCGGCATCCGACGAGGCAGAACCGTGGTAACACTTATACAAGTATACATCCAGCTGCAAGTCTTGACGAAGTCTGCAACGCTGCCGTCCCCAATCCCTAAAAGTCTGCAAGTCAGTACGTTTGAAAGTTTTCATCTATGTTCCTCAGTTTCTGTTCATCCCATGTACGTATTCCACTATAAATCCATAATAATCCATCCTCCAATTTCAGTATGCATGAAGTTATAAAATTTTCTAATCCAATCTATCAATTTTTTGTCATTCTATGTACATGTATAGGGTTTCAATCATCCGATGTATAAACTCCTAATTCTTTATATCCTCTTTTGATCTTTTCTTCATGATTTTAGGACATTAGCCTGCCATGTTACCTAAGAAGAAGCAATTATCGGGTGCTGTAAAAAGGAGGAAAAAGAAAGAAAGTGATCTAAAAATTCTACCACTAAAGGGTTCTGTTTGCCGACGGAGTCAGTTTAATTCGGTTCTTATTTGAGGTAATCATGTCATGTTGGTATTATTGTTGTTCATGGAGTTAGTTCAAATATGGTTATTATTGTTCTCGATGGAGTCATTTGAATTATTATAATTAAATTTTAAACTAAAGATGTGCGATTGAAAATTACTATTAATAAGTTATATATATAACGCACACGCATACATATATATGGTCTTACGACTTAGGGGCACATGTCATCGAGTTAGCCAAGGGCCACCCGAAACACAGGGTCGGCCCTGATCAGGATGTTCGGTCCCATCTCCTACATAAGGATTAGCTAGCAATTGTTCTATCATACCCGAAGGGATTTCATATTCAATATTTTCAGTAGGTGCAGTCGGTTGAGGGGTAGCTAATTGTGGTTCTGGTCGAGGTGAAGATACCCCGAACAAATCCCTCAAAGGATTGTTCTCCATAGTAACAAGTGACAATAAATTTCAGCACACTATATGAATGTTTCCTTACCAATTTCCACTTACATAAGTGCTTCACTCCCCGGCAACGGCGCCAGAAAATTGCCATGATGACCCACAAGTATAGGGGATCAATTGTAGCTCTTTTCGATAAGTAAGAGTGTCGAACCCGACGAGGAGCAGAAGGAACTTACAAGTGTTCTCATTAAGGTAGTGTGTGCAAGTGCTGAAATTGTAAGTTGCATAGTAGTTTGATAGCAAGATAATTTTGTAACGAGCAAGTAACGATAATAGTAGCAAGTATGCAGCAAGATAGCCCAATCCTTTTTGAGGTAAAGGACACTCCAAAAGGGTCTCTTATAATAAGCAAAGCATTCTTGAGGGTACATGGGATTTCATCTAGTCACTTTCATCATGTTGGTTTAATTCATGTTCGCTACTTTGATAATTTGATATGTGGGTGGATCAGTGCTTAGGTGTTGTTCTTACTTGAACAAACCTCCTACTTATGATTAACCCTCCCGCAAGCATCCGCAACTATGACAAAAGTATTAAGAATAAATACTAACCATAGCATTAAACTTTTGGATCCAATCGGTCCCTTACGGAATAGTGCATAAACTGGGGTTTAAGCTTCTGTCACTCTCACAACCCACTATCTAATTACTAATCCACAATGCATTCCCTTAGGCCAAAATATGGGAAGTGTCATGTAGTCGACGTTCACATGACACCACTAAGGGAATCACAACATAC
Source organism: Secale cereale (assembly GCA_902687465.1). Classification (NCBI taxonomy): domain Eukaryota; kingdom Viridiplantae; phylum Streptophyta; class Magnoliopsida; order Poales; family Poaceae; genus Secale; species Secale cereale. The sequence goes on from LR738711.1 coordinate 518,887,151, forward strand.
ATATTATCAAAATATCGAACACATATCAAATTCACATGATAACTTGCAACATGATTTCTCCCGTGACCTCAAGAACAAAGGTAACTACTCACAAGTGATGAACATGCTCAAGATCAGAGGGGTGATATATAGCATAATGTATCTGAACATATAATCTTCCACCAAATAAACCATATAGTAATCAACTACAAGATGTAATCAACACTACTAGTCACCCACAAGCAACAATCTATAGTTCCGGTAACAAGATTGATCAAAAGAGATGAACTAGTGGTTATCAGCTCCAGCATTTCTTAAATAATCCATAAAAAAATCTTCGTGAAGTTTCAGCTAGTTTGGAGTTGTGCAGAATGGGTGGCCTGACGTAGCTTTTTCAGGTCCAGATTTCCAGCTGCCGGGATTCTCCCTCTTGGTGTGTACCATGCTAATTATGAGAGAAAAGGCATTAGAATTACTCCAAAAAGCATTATTATAGATAATAACAACATAAATAACAGCAAGAAAACAGGATCCAAAATGGAAGTATCAATGGCCAAGGCACCCCAAGGAAATATTCAAGGACAACCAAGAGCCTAAGCTTGGGGATGCCTCGGGAAGGCATCCCCTCTTTCGTCTTCGTCTATCGGTAACTTTACTTGAGGCTATATTTTTATTCACCACGTGATATGTGTTTTGCTTCGAGCGTCTTGTATGATATGAGTCTTTTCTTTTTAGTTTTCCACAATCATCCTTGCTGTACACACCTTTTGAGAGGGACACACTTGAATCGTGATTTATTAGAATACTCTATGTGCTTCACTTATATCTTTTGAGCTAGGCAATTTTGCTCTAGTGCTTCACTTATATCTTTTTAGAGCATGGAGGTGGCTTAATTTTATAGAAATTGTTGAACTCGCTTGCTTCACTTATATTATTTTGAGAGTCCTTAAACAGCATGGTAATTTTTTTAGGTTATGAATTTAGTCCTAATATGATAGGCATCCTAGAGAGATATAATAAAAACTTTCATATATAGAGCATTGAATACTATGTGAAGTTTGATTCCTTATGATTGTTTTTAGATATGAAGATGGTGATATTAGAGTCATGTTAGTGAGTAATTGCGGATTGGTTGAAATACTTGTGTTAAAGTTTGTGATTCCCGTAGCATGCACGTATGGTGAACCATTATGTGATGAAGTCGGAGCATGATTTATTTTTTGATTGTCATCCTTTGTGTGGAGGTCGGGGTCGCAGAATGGTTAACTCCTACCAACCCTTCCCCTAGGAGCATGCGTCCAATTTTTTGTTTCTATAGCTAATAAAACTTTTGCAATAAGTATGTGAGTTCTTTATGACTAATGTTGAGTCCATGGATTATACGCACTCTCACCCTTCTACCATTGCTAGCCAGTCTAGTACCGCGCAACTCTCGCCGGTGCATTCAACCACCTTATACCCTTCCTCAAAACTGCCACCATACCTACCTATCATGGCATTTTCATAGCCATTCCCAGATATATTGCCATGCAACTTCCACCGTTATGTCATATGAGTTGAGTTGTAAGTAAATAAAAGTGTGATGAGCATCATTATTAGAACATTGTCCCATGTGAGGTTATCAAATAAAAGAGGCCAAAGAAGCCCAAAGAAAAAAGGCCAAATAATCCCACCAAAATAAAAAGGGAAAAAAGGAGAGAAAAAGAGAGAAGGGACGATGTTACTATCTTTTTCCACACTTGTGCTTCAATGTAGCACCATGTTCTTCATGATAGAGAGTCTCCTATGTTATCACTTTCATATACTAGTGGGAATTTTTCATTATATAACTTCCTTTGCATATTCCAATGATGGTCTTCCTCAAATTGCCCTAGGTCTTCGTGAGCAAGCAAGTTGGATGCACACCCACTTAGTTTATTTTCGAGCTTTCATAAACTTATATCTCTAGTGCACCCGTTGCATGGCAACCCCTACTCACTCACATAGATATCTATTGATGGGCATATTCATAGCCCATTGATACGCCTAGTTGATGTGAGACTATCCCCTTCTTTTTGTCTTCTCCACAACCACCATATTCTATTCCACCCATAGTGCTATATCCATGGCTCACACTCATGTATTGCGTGAAAGTTGAAAAAGTTTGAGAATACTAAAGTGTGAAACAATTGCTTGGCTAATACCTGGGTTGTGCATGATTTAATACTATGTGTGATGAAGATGGAGCATAGCCAGACTATATGATTTTGTAGGGATAACTTTCTTTGGCCATGTTATTTTGAGAAGACATGATTGCTTTATTAGTATGCTTGAAGTATTATTGTTTTTATGTCAATATAAACTTTTGTTTTAAATCTTATGGATCTGAACATTCATGCCACAATAAAGAAGAATTACATGGATAAATATGGTAGGTAGGATTCCACATAAAAAATCTGTTTTTATCATGTACCTACTCGAGGACGAGCAGGAATTAAGCTCGGGGATGCTTGATACATCTCCAACGTATCTATAATTTTTTAGTGTTCCATGCTATTATATTATCTGTTTTGAATGTTTTACATGCATTAATATGCTATTTATATTATTTTTGGGACTAACTTATTAACCTAATCCCAGTGCCAGTTTATGTTTTTCCTTGTTTTTGAGTTTGGCGGAAAAGGAATACCAAACGGAGTCCAAACATAATAAAACCTTTGCAATGATTTTTCTTGGACCAGAAGACACCCCAAAAACTTGGAGATCAAGTCGGAGGAGCCACGAAGCGGCCACAAGGGGGAGGGGGCGCCACCCTTGTGGGCCCCTCACAGCTCCCCTGGCCTAATTCTTCGTCCTATATATTCTCATATATTACAGAAACATCAGAGGAAGCAATAAAACCACTTTTCCACCGCAATAACCTTCTGTACCCGTGAGATCCCATCTGGAGGCCTTTTCCGCTACTTTGCCAGAGGGGGATTCAACCACGGAGGGCTTCTACATCAGCACCATTGCCCTTCCGATGAAGCGTGAGTAGTGAACCACGGACCTACAGGTCCATAGCTAGTAGCTAGATGGCTTCTTCTCTCTCTTTGATTCTCAATACCATGTTGTCCTCGATGTTCTTGGAGATCTATCCAATGTAATCTTCTTTTGCGGTGTGTTTGTCGAGATCCGATGTATTGTGGATTTATGATCATCTTATCTATGAATACTATTTGAATCTTCTCTGACTTCCTATATGCATGATTTGATATCTTAATAATTCTCTTCGAACTATCCGTTTGGTTTGGCCAACTAGATTGTTTTTTCTTGCAATGGGAGAAGTGCTTTGCTTTGGGTTCAATCATGTGGTGTCCTCACCCAATGATAGAAGGGGTAGCGAGGCACGTATTGTATTGTTGCCATCGAGGATAACAAGATGGGGTTTTCATCATATTGCTTAAGTTAATTCCTCTACATCATGTCATCTTACTTAAAGCGTTACTCTGTTCTTCATGAACTTAATCCTCTAGATGCAGGCAGGAGCCGGTCGATGTGTGGAGTAATAGTAGTACATGCAGGCGGGTGTCGGTCTACTTGATACAGACGTGATGCCTATGTTGCATAATCATTGCCTTAGATATATTTATAACTTTGCGCTTTTCTATCAATTGCCCGACAATAATTTGTTCACCCATCGTATTATTTGCCTTCAAGCGAGAAGCCTCTAGTGAAACCTATGGCCCCAAGGTCTATTTTCCATCATACTAGTTTCCGATCTACTATTTTGAAATCTTTTACTTTCCAATCTATAAACCAAAAAAACCAAAAATGTTTTACCTTTTGTTTATTTATCTCTATAAAATCTCACTTTTGCAAGTAACAGTGAAGGGATTGACAACCCCGTTATCGCGTTGGGTGCAAGTTGTTTGATTGTTTGTGCACCTATTGCTGATTTGTGCGATCGTCACCTACTGGATTGATACCTTGGTTCTCAAACTGAGGGAAATACGTATCTCTACTTTGCTGCATAACCCTTTCCTCTTCAATGGAAAAACCGACGCAAGCTCAAGAAGTAGCAGCACGGAGGGAGGGCGAGGAGGGCCGAGCAGTAGATAGCTAACACACATGTGAATGCAACGTAGTATGCACTTCTCATATAAAGGCTCCCCGCCAGTCCTGTAATGCCCTAGATGTAACACTTTCCAATATTGGCAACATATGAAACTTTGGCTTCGTCAATTCCTTTCTGGGCTCTTCTTTCTTTTCGGGTTTCTTCGTTTTGTCGTGTGCGTGTGTGCATTTCATCCATGTCATGTTGTCATGTTCATTGCATTGCATTTGTGTTGTCACTTGCACCCGGTCCCACTCGTCTCTTCCCGTTGTCCGTTTCGAGTTCCGACGCTCACACACATGTCCGTGGCATCCCCGAGTCCTTCTTTCATGTGTGGCCGTGTAACGTTCCCGGAATGACGTGAGACTTGTCGTGCAATGTTGTTTTGGTACGTGTAGGCCGCCTGTCAAGTTTCGTCGCGTTTGGAGTTCGTTTGGTACTCCAACGGTTAACCTAGTGGGCTAAAAGAACCTCTTCTTTAAGGCCCAAGACCCCCTCCACAACAGCCCACTAACCCAGCACAACCCTTCCCATTATCTCGGTCGTCGGATCGTGATCGTGTGGGCGAAAACCGCACCCCATTTGGAGTCTCCTAGCTCCCTATGCCTATAAAAACGTCCCCACCCCTCCATTTTCGGGCGAAACCCTAGTCCATCCCTTTTTTCTTTTTTTCCCGTGCCCCACAGATCCACCGCGCGCCGGACGTGTCCGCCGGCGCCGAACACGTCCGCCGCCGCCCCCTCAGCCAGTGGCAGGCCGCCACGTGGCCCGTCCGTCTCCACCGCCGCCGCGGCCCGCCGGCCCTCCCGCGGCCCTCCGGGCCCGTCCCGCCGCGCACCTCCCGCGAGCCTCCGCGCCCCGCACGTCGGGCCCCGCCGCCGCGGTTGCCGGTCATCGCCGCCCATCCCCGCCGGCGCGGCTCGCGCCTCCTCCGCCGCCATCTTCCTCCGTCCTCGCCGACCTTCTCGAACCGCGTTCGGGCGCCGCGTCCCGGTCGTCCCCGTCGGCCGAGCCGACCTCCGGCCACCTCGGCGAGCCGCCGGCCGCAGTCTCCGGCGGTGCTCCGGCGAGCCGCCGCCGCCGTCGTTCCGGATCTGGTCGCTGGGACCAGATCCACCACCTCCTCAAACCAAAGGCATCCCGCAGCCCAGATCCCTCCGTCCAGGGTCCGTTCCGTCCATGTTGACTTTTTCGTGAGGTAAAATACCACTAAGTCCCAGATCTGTAACATTTTGTTGCCTCCTTTGCATGCCCGTAACTTTGTGCTCGTAGATCCGTTTTGTGCATATGATATATCAAAATGATCGTGGTGATGTGCTCTACATTTTGTTCCATTGTGGCATGCTTGTTTGAGATCATCTAGATGTCCTAATCTACGTGACAAGAGTGCTACTTGTTATAAACTGCCGCAACTTGTTATTTTCATGCCATGTTTGAGATGTGATAACTTGGTGCATGTTTATCCAAATGAAGCAAATGATATGTCAAAATGTTCATTGTGAGATGCTCTACATGATGGTTGCTGTAGCATTCATGTTAGGGTTCATATTGCCATGTTAATCTCTGTTGCAAAAGTGCATGTGGCTGTTAAGTTATGAAACATGTTATGAGATGCTGATTTGAAGTGCTCGTTGTTATTGTTGTGGTTGTCCCCTTGTCACATGCCAATATGTTTTAGAATCTCCATCATGTGGTCTTTGCTGTGGTGCAAACCATTTTCCATGATATGCCTCGAGGTGACTTAAACATGCTTGTAAACATGCCATGCCAACATAACTGTTTTAACACTTAGTGAAATTTCTACTAAGTCTGGAATCTGTCATATCCTGATGCTATGTTTGCTTGTTGCCCTAGACAAATCCATGTTTGTTTTGGAGTGGCCAATGATCGTTCCTTGTTGTACATGTTATAGTATATCCATCCATGGCGTCACTTGCTCATATGGCTTGTTGTAGCTTATTAATTTCTTGCTCCAAAGTTGCTATAAATTATAAGTGTCTGGTTTTTAACAACATGATGAAGTTGGTGTAGCTTGTTGCTATTGATCCATGCCTCCTATGGAGTTGCTCCAATGGAATTGTTTTCTGTAGGATATGTATACTTCATGTCAATGCATATTGTTACCATGTTTGAGTGATGTAGAGTATATATTCCGTGCTCCAAAGTTGCTATGTGGCTGTTAATTTCAGCTTTGCATTGTATCTTGTTTCGTGTGTATGTGTTGAACCGTTGCTCCATTTTGAGCGTGCCCTATATGAAACTTGTGTGATTTTTCATGTAGAATCATAATATCATGTTTTTAGCATGTTTGGAGTGTGTTTACTTGATGTTTGGGTGCATCTTGCACCGTTGCCTTGTTTGTCTTGTTTTGCTCATATCTTCTAGACCGTAACTCCGAATTAAACAAACTTTATATGAAACTTGACTAGAATTTTATGTAGATCATCATGGGGCATGTTAACTTTATGTTTAACAACTTTAACTTAAGGTTTTTTCAGATCTGTACCAATTTCAACATATGCTTATGAGGACTTACCGGTTTTGCTATATGTTGATTCCGGCCTCTTTTAAACTTGTTGCCTTGTGTTGTTCTTGTGTGCTTCATCCCTTGACATGTATTGCATCATATATGCATCATACTTGCATCATGTTGATTGTGCATTGCACCTTGTTTGATTTGTGCCTCAATGTGTTCTTGTGTTGAGTAGAGCCGGGAGCCGAGACCGAGAACGAGAACGAGGTTCCTACCGAGGTTGAGTACGAGGAGCCGTCTTACGATCCCATCAACGACTCGAGAGGCAAGATGACCTGACCCAGATATCATTACTATCTTTGCCTATTGCTAGAAGTCTCGTTCTTTAGCTTGTTGCCTCGATGCCCATGTTTGTTTGTCAGCCTCCTATTGTAGCCATGAATCTATCTAACCACCCAACCTAGCAAACCATTGTTTGGCTACGTAAGCTTCGCTCAGCCCCTCTTATAGCATTGCTAGTTGCAGGAGAAGATTTGAAGATTCTTGCTTCATGTTGAAGTTATTGTTGGGATATCACACTATATAAACTCTTAAACTAAATCATCTATATATTGGTAATGGGTGGAAGGCTAAGCCTCTTGCTTGGTGATTTGTTCCACTCATGCCGCCCTAGGAACCGTTTAAACCGGTGTTATGTTCCTTGATTATGCGTTCCTAACACGGTTGGGGTTATGGGACCCCCTCGATAACCCGCTTAGCGCTAAACCTTTTCCAGCAAGGCCCGGCATTGGTACTCCATTTGCCTAATAACTAAAACTTGCATAGGGACTAGCTATCATGTGATCTTAATTAACAACTCCCAGGCCAGTGCTCCACATGAGTGTTGGTCCAACCGAGCAGACTATAGGGCCGCCTTGGGGAAACCCGATGTATTTGGTATTTTCCTGTAGGCTGTCTCATCCGGTCGTGGCCTGAGACTAGATACGCGTGGCTACTGTCAGGGTGTCGGCACGCGGGAGGTCTTGCTGGATTAGTTTTACCTTAGTCAGAATATCTTGAGCACGGGATTCCGAGAATACTCAGGCCTTCCCACCTTGGAGTTGCGACTCCGCAGATCGTGAGCTTGTCATGAGCTTGTCCATCTTCTCCATGCATCCCTCTCGACCTTTGTCCCTTGTTGGACAGACCTCTATTGGACATGTGCTATAGGGGTGTCTCTCTCCGTTGCAAACAATCACGCACTAGCTATATTAGTGTATCTCCCCACCTCGCTTTTCTATCTCGGAGATGCATGCATGATATGTTTGCACAAGAAACGAACACTCTCTATATCTCTCTCTGATTTATCATTTGTTGTCCCTTTCTCTTTCACACACAATCTCTCTTTGCACACTCACTCATTCTCCTTCACACGTACTTCATCTCTCTCGACTTAGGAACTCTCTTCGGTCCATATCATATAGATTTATTGAAAAGTCAAACATCACAATGTTTGACCATGTACATGGAGAAAAACATTTACATCTAGAATGCCAAACATATAACATTAGTTTCATCATGAGATGTTGTTTTGTATGATGTATCTTTGGTATTGTAGATATAAATTATATTTGCATAAACCTGGTCAAAGTTACCAATGTTTGACTTCGAAAAAAATTATATGCACTACATTATCGAACGGATGGAGTATCTCTTTCCCCCTCTCAGCTATCTGACGCACCATTGATCAGCCGTATCGGGGCTCCTCTATCTCTCTCAAACTTTATATCTCCCCGGTTCACACATACACATATCTCGCTCGCGCTAGATAGACCCATCTAAAACTCTCCGCCCTTGTCCTCTCTATGTGACACACACCCACCCCCCTAAGTACCATAATCCATCACTCCGTCATAGGCACCGCACTCCCCCATAAGTATGACCATCTCTCACTAACCATCAGGAGGACACATATAGTCTCCTTCCATCCATACGTCTATCTCGACATCTCCCGGGGTATCTTCTATCGCGCACACACCTTTTCACTTGATCTCCCACCCATGTAGTCATGTCATGATCTCCAGGGGATCTCTCTATCACAAACATACACTATCTGCTCTCATTGTCTGCATTTTCTCCATACGTCTCTCTCGACGTCTCTCCCTTGTTTGTTAGACCTCTCTTCGCCACGTGCTAGGGGTCTTTCTCTCTCGGTTGCAAACAACCACACACTATCTCCTCACCTCGCTTCCGTTGTCGAAGATGCATGTGTGATATGTTTGCATAAGACACACATGCTTTTTTCTCATTTCATCGTGTGTTGTCCATGTCTCTTTCACACACGCACACACAATTTTTCATTCAATCTTTCTATTTCACACACTCTCTCTCTATTTAGGTACTCTCTCACGTCCATAAACATATGGATGTTTTGAAAAGTCAAACCTCCGAAAAGTTTGACCAGGTATATGTGGAGAAAAATATTTACATCTGGAATGATCATTAGATTCATCACAACATGTACTTACTTCATACTATCATTTATCTTTGGTATTGTAGATATAAGCAATTATCTATAAACTTGGTCAAAGTTTCAAAAGTTTGACTTTAAAAAAATACAGGCACCACATTATCGAATGGAGGGAGTAGCTCTTCCTCTCTCTCTCTACTATCTCTCACAGGCCTCCCCTCTCACTCGATCTCTCCATACCGAGGGATTATACGGTCACTGTGTCAGCGAGAGCATCACGTAATAATTTGACCAACGGGTAGTACAGTACTACCACATTGGTACTACTATTAGTACTAGCACCATCGTCTGGATTTAGTAGTACTACCACGTCCGTCTATTTGACTAGCAATATCTAGTAATGCATGTTACAAAAAATGTACTACTCCCGCAAAAAAATGTTAAAAAATATAATACTCCCTCTGTGAATAAATACTACGTGGAGTATTGTTTAATTCAGTTTTGAATGTAGTTCCCGATGATATTATACACTCTCCTTTCCGGTAGATGGCTCAAATCTGAAATCTCATCAATCAGACTAGTACTATTGTACTCACCAAGCGATCAGCTTGGTAAGCTACCAACAAAAATTTGCAACCAAAGACTACTACTCCGTCTGCACTCCCTCCGTACTGGTGCATTAGTCACGTTACGAAAACCAAATAATCCAAAAAAAATTAGGTGCGGTGCATTAACTACCCACCTCATTCCCTGTTTTTGCCATGAAAAAAGAAATCACCCAATAGGAGACATGGGGTGCGTATGCATTCAATGACTTGAGACTACTTAGATCATGGTTCATAATATAACCGACCGGTGGTTATAGCAAGTTGCCATGCCATCTATAGCGAACATGTAGTACATAGCAGTGGTCATTTCATTGCTTGCAATGCTATTAATTAGCAAATACTATTCATTTCATGTATAATAGTAAACATTAAGTTCTCTCATTTTCCACTCCGCCTTGGTTGTGGTGCACAAGATGACTATTCACCTAGACGGAGGGAGTAGTACTTTTTTACAACATGGCCCCTCATTCACTCTCACATATCTTCTTGGAGCTCATGCTACAGCCGGCTGTAAATCTAAAGCCCGCTTATCTTCTCTCTCATCTGACTGAGCAAAGATATAGAACAGTATTTTAAGCCTTACAGTCCGCCTACGTCACCTTATGCAATGACATTAATTATAAAATATGCACCCCATGTAGTCCTCAATTCTCTTCATGCAATGACATTAATTTCAAAATATGCTCCCTCTCTCTCTCTCAGTTTACAAGGCGTGCGCGTGCCCCTAAGTCGTCAATTTGACCAACCTAATAGAAGTCATATTACAAAAAAAAGCATACCATTGTAAACTTTAGGTGTTTTTTCAAACGGTATAATTTTTGTGTTATATAGTTTATATTACGGTGATAAAATTGGCAACCTAGGTATACGCACAGGACTTGTAAATTGAAACAAAGGGAGTACTACTCTTACCTTCGTCCTAGTTTATTGGTCCCCTTAGGATTTTGTGCCAAATTTGACCATAGATTTAACTATAATAATAATAATGCATGTCACCAAAAATCGTATCATTGGATTCGTATTTGAACATAGTCCCTCCTTCCATCTATATAAGGCCTAACCTCAAATTTCATTTTTTCCATCTATAGAAGGCCAAATGAGCTAACTAATGCATCTCCCACTTAATTCCCCCTTGCAGGTCACACGTGGTCGTCCTCGTGAAAACGAGATGGTGGCATCATTGATTTGCATGCATGGACAGACTAGTTATTAGGCGTGCTTCACCTCACCTACTCGTCCTTTTTTTTCTGGAGAGGTATTTCTTTGTCCAATGCATGCATGAGGGGAGGAGTTATTGTTGGGATGCATGTAGAAAAAGGGGGAGAGGAAGTTGCATGCGAGAGAGTAATAGAGAGGGATGAGAGCGGGCTACACGGCCAAGTACTATTCCCAAAATTTGCTCCGCTTTTTTATGCAACAGCCTTGGTACGAGAGATTCAAAACTGAGGCCCTGTATAGATGGAAGGAGGGAGTAGTTTCCAATGATACTATTTTTGGTTCTATGCATTAACATTTTATTAGTTAAATCAAAGGTCAAAACTTGGTGCAGAATGCAAAGGGGACCAATAAACTAGTAAACATCAAAGTTTTCTCGTTTTGCCCCAACTTGGTCTCGGTGAGATGTGTATATTGCACCGGCACGTGATACGTCTCCAACGTATCTATAATTTTTGATTGTTCCATGCTATTATATTATTTGTTTTGGATGTTTTATATGCATGAACATGATATTTTATATTATTTTTTGGACTAACTTATTAACCTAGAGCCCAGTGCCAGTTTCCGGTTTTTCCTTGTTTTTGAGTTTCGTAGAAAAGGAATACCAAACGGAGTCCAAACGGAATAAAACCTTCGTGATGATTTTTCTTGGACCAGAAGACACCCCGGAGACTTGGAGATCAAGTTGGAGGAGACACGAGGCGGCCATAAGGGGGGAGGGCGCACCCCCACCCTTTTGGGCCCCTCGCAGCTCTGCTGGCCTAATTCTTCATCCTATATATTCTCATATATTCCAGAAACATCAGAGGAAGCAGCGAAACCACTTTTCCATCGCTATAACCTTCTGTACCCGTGAGATCCCATCTGGAGGCCTTTTCCGGTACTCTGCCGGAGTGGGATTCAACCACGAAGGGCTTCTACATCAATACCATTACCCTTCCGATGAGGCGTGAGTAGTTTACCACAGACCTACGGGTCCTTAGCTAGCAGCTAGATGGCTTCTTCTCTCTCTTTGATTCTCAATACCATGTCCTCCTTGATATTCTTGGAGATCTATCCGATGTAATCTTCTTTTGCGGTGTGTTTGTCGAGATCCAATGAATTGTGGATTTATGATCGGCTTATCTATGAATATTATTTGAATTTTCTCTGAATTCTTATATGCATGATTTGATATCTTAGTAATTCTCTTCGAACTATCGATTTGGTTTGGCCAACTAGATTGGTTTTTCTTGCAATGGGAGAAGTGCTATGCTTTGGGTTCAATCTTGTGGTGTCCTGTGACGCCCCCGATTTGACCGTACACTAATCATGCACGCAAATGTGTACGACCAAGATCAGGGACTCACTGGAAGATATCACAACACAACTCTAGACACAAATTAAAATAATACAAGCTTTATATTACAAGCTAGGGGCCTCGAGGGCTCGAATACATAAGCTCGAAAACACAAGGGTCAGCGGAAGCAATAATATCTGAGTACAGACATAAGTTAAACAAGTTTGCCTTAAGAAGGCTAGCACAAACGTAGCAACGGTCGAAAAGGCAAGGCCTCCTGCCTGGGACCTCCTAACTACTCCTCGAAGCCGACCTCAACGTAGAAACATCCTCGGGATCTTCTGGGTCCGGGACTCCACCATCTGGTTGCATCATCCGAGAAGAAGGAACAAAACGGGAAAAGGGGGAGAAAAGCAACTGTGGGTACTCATCCAAAGTACTCGCAAGCAAGAATCTACACTACATATGCAATGATATCTGTGTAAGGGGGGGGGTAATATCTGTGGACTGAACTGCAGAATGCCAGAATAAGAGGGGGATAGCTAATCCAAACGAAGACTACTCTTCTGGCAGCCTCCATCTTGCAGCAGTAGAAGAGAGTAGATGGATTAGTAACAAGTATCCAACATCTGGCAGCCTCCGTCTTGCAGCAGTAAAATAGAATAGATGGTAAGTTCACCAAGTAACAACGTATAGCATAATCCTACTCGGCGATCCTCCCGCACATCACCCTGTGAGAGAGCAACCACCGAGTTATATCTGGCACTGGTAAGGGTGTGTTCTATTAAGTATCCAGTTCTAGTTGTCATGAGGTCAGAGTACAACTCCGGGTCGTCCTTTTACCGAGGGACACGACTATTCGAATAGATTAACTTCCCTGGAGGGGTGCACCACATAACCCAGCACGCTCGATCCCATTTGGCCGGACACACTTTCCAGGGTCATGCCCGGCCTCGGAAGATCAACACGTCGCAGCCCTACCTAAGCACAACAGAGAGGTCAGCACGCCGGTCTAAGTCCTAGGCGCGCAGGGGTCTGGGCCCATCGCCCAACGCACATCTGCACGTTGCGTACGCGGCCGGTGAGCAGACCTAGCAACCTCCATTACTAAGGAAGTTGCATTACGTGGTCCAACCAGGCGCGCGCCGCTCAGTCGCTGACGTCAAGAAGGCTTCGGCTGATACCAAGACGTCGAGTGCCCATAACTATTCCCACGTAGCTGGTTAGTGCGTATAGGCCAATGGCCAGACTCAGATCAAATACCAAGATCTTGATAAGCGTGTTATTATGAAATAACCATGAATAACGACCAGGGCCAGGCCCACCTGTCTCCTAGGTGTTCGTAATTCGCCCTGTTGCTCCGCCACAAAGTAACCATCGGGGGGCTGCCGGGAACCCAGGCCCACCACTACCTGGGTGGAACCACCTGCCCCTTCAGCCCCCATCTCTGAATCATCATCATGAGTATGTAATAATATAGTATATACCCGTGATCACCTCCCGAGTGATCACGGCCCAGTAGTATAGCATGGCAGATGGACAAGGATGTGGGGCCACTAATGGAATACTAGCATCCTATACTAAGCATTAGGATAGCAGGTAAGGTATCAACAGTGGTAGCAACAATGACAGGCTTTGCAACAGAATTGGAGCTATCGAATCATCAACAGTAGCAAATCTAATGCAAGAATAAGAGAGAGAGAATGGGCTATATCTGGTGATCAA
>LR738711.1:518901009-519058773 GCA_902687465.1 Secale cereale
TCGTCGTCGATGTAGTCGATCACCGTGGCACCGTCAGCAGTCAAGTCCCGATGTTTATCGGAGAGAAGAGGGGGGAGAAACAATAAATATAAAGCAAACATCGCACCACAAAGCATAACATGGAAAAACACGGTGCTACGTGTGACCTAACACGGTAGGAGGTGATACTGGCGAGGATAGAAAACATCCGGGAAGGTATTCCCAGTGTTAGTCATTTTCGAGCAGATGAAGCGGAGGGGGAATGTTGCTTGTTCGGTATGATAGATATGTGTGGTTGACACACGGTCTGCGTATTCGGATGTGTCTCGACATTCTGAGCAACTTTCATATATAAAGTATTTTCATCTGAGTTACAGATTATTTTATATTAATTTTTAAAGTTTTAAATCATTTTCTAATTTATTAATTATTAAAGAAATCAACATTATCATGACGTCAGCATGACGTCAGCATGATGTCAGCATGACGTCAGTAGTCAACAGGGGTGTTGACTGGTCAAACTGACGTGTGGGTCCCGCATGTCATTGCCTAACTAACTAACTAACTGTTTAATTAGATTAGTTAGTAGGTTAATTAAGTTTAATAGTTAACTAACAGAACTAATTAAGTTAATTAATTAATTAATAATATAATTTTATTTAATATTTTCCTCTTCTTTTTTTTAAATGTTCCTGGGCCTGTGGCCCACTATCATAGGGCCAGAGGACCCTTAATGGGTCGGGCGCTAACAGGCAGGCGGTTCGGGCGCGGGCGTCGGCGCCCGGCTGGGCGTTCGCCCAGAACGACAGGCGGGGGAGGGCGCTGGGCGTCGGCGGCCACCGCGACGAGCGGCAGCAGTGGCGCTGGGGACCGGGGCTGCACGCCTGGCGGGGCGCGGCAGCCGCCAGCAGCAGACGCGGCAGCTGGGCAGCGGCAGCGCCGGGCGGAGCCGGTGCGGCTCGGCGGCAGCAGAAGGCCGGGCCGAGGTGGGTGAGGCGAGCGGCGCCAGGGCGCGGCGAGGCCAGGGCGCGGGCACACGCGCGCAAGCGAGGGACGGGACGGTCGGCCGCGGGCAGTGCAGCGGGGCTGCGGCAGCGGCGAAGCGAGCGGCATGGCACCAAGCGGTCTGCGAGCGGCGGCGAGCCTGGCGGGGGCGGCCAGGCACGGGCGGGGAGGGCAGCAAGCAGCGGGGCGGCTGCGGTGCTGCCGCGAGCACGGAGCTCCGGCGAGGCTGCGGTGAGCACGGCGGCTCCGCGTAGCAGTGGCGGAGTCTGGGCGGCGCGGTGGCGAGCATGACCAGAGGCGGGTGCGGCCTGTGCGACGCGGAGGCGAGGCCGATGCGCAGGAGGCGAGGGGAGTGGAGAGAGGGACGGTGCCGTAGGCGATCCGGCGCGCGAGGCTGTGGGAGAGGGAGCTCACGGGGGGATGTTGGGTCCCGTGCAGCGGGGCTCGTGGAGGAGTACGGGGACGACGGCGTGCCGAGGAGGCAACGACGAGGTTGACGCGGCGCTAGGGCGATGCCGACAAGCGAGGTCCGGCGACGGGGAGGCCTGCGGGTGGCGGGGCGCCGACTCGGGGCGGGGCACGGTCGTCGGGGTCGAGGGGCGCGCGCCCCCGATCCAGATCGTGGGGAGGCGAGTGGGATCGAGGAGAGGAGTGGGGGTTACGGGCTAGGGTTTCGGGTGCGTGGGTGGATATGGGCGCGGCTAATGGGCGGGCCTGGCGGCCTGGTGGCCTGCTGGGCCGTGGCCCGGGGGGGCTTTTCTCTTCTTCTTTTTGTCCTTTCTTTTCTGCTTTAATTTTATAATGTAAATACCTTAGTTTTATAAAATACATAGTTGTACCTAAATTAATATTAACAAATATGCCACCACCACAATTAACTTGGCACCTAAAATAAAATAGTTTGTTATAAATAATATTTTATAATCATTTAACTAATTGTTTTTGCTACTGTTCTGTTCATTTTTGAACATTTACACATTTTATACAAGTGTGGTTTCTCCACTATAATACCTATGCAATATTTGGTTCACTTCGAACATTTTAGTTTTTTTTATAATTGAAAACTTTTATTATTTGACTTTAATTCAAATTAGAATTTGGATCGGTTCGGAACTAACACGAGATTAGCAATAGTAATCATGGTGATGTGGCATCATTACTAGAGGGTTACTGTAGCTTGATTACCCGGGCGTCACAATTCTCCTCCACTACAAGAAATCTCGTCCCGAGATTTAAGCGGTGGAGCACGGGGGAAAAGTGTTGGTAGCGAAAACCTAACGAGTCTTCTCGGTCTTGGCTGCCCTTTCAAAGAGGTTGATCCAATATATGATGTCTTGATTTTTATTTTTTATTCTCGGGTCATCATACTGAAGTCGTCATCCTTCATCCGGAGTCTTCATCGTCCTACGAACGCGATAAAGGGGAAAAAGAAAAAAAATTGGAAGAACGCATCTCCACAAAGCTGGGCATCTGACGGTGAACTCAACGGGAAATACGCGAGGTACCCCACGAGTTGTGTTTCGGTGAATTCGTTGAGTGTAATATACGATGGTACCAAAGTTTCAAATGGGTAGGCAATCATTCAATGCCCAGACAGAAGCTGGAATGGGGGGTTGAACAACGAGAATAACATGGTGTTTGATTCCAGGATGGATAATGGTATAGAATTTAGCTCGTGAATCACATACGAAGCTAGGTGCAAAGGATACGTTAGAATCCGGGCTGTAAAGAAGAGTCAGGTTTCGATCCAGTGGACCTGTGGGTTATGGGCCCACCATGTGGGTTGAAAATAGGAAGGGTGGTGACATCTTGCACAGCCGCGACAGGGAGGCATGTCAGTGGATAGCTTGTCAGCTATGTCGGCAGCAATGTCGGTACCAAGGACGGGGAACGAAGAGAACCATTTTCTTGCCCATTGTAACGAGGCGGATCAATAGGCAAGGTTCTCATTCACCGGTAGTTAATGGAATGTTATCAACAATAGTAACAGGGTCCTACTGAGAGAGTTGTACAACAAGGTGTTTACACAAGCAGAGAATTATTACTGCTTAGATTATACGTAGATCAAGGAAAGGTTAAACAAACAAATGGAAAGGAAAATTGTGATTACACACAATTATTAGGATATGTCCTTCCCATTGAAAAAAGAACATGGCATACAGGGTAAGAGAAGTACCCAACCATTCAGATAAAGAGGCAAGGATTAATCAAGATGTTACCCATATAACGGTGTTTGGATAACTGACCAAGAAACACTTAGCATCACGCCTCCAATGTTCTTGTTGATGACCGGGGTATCATAGTTATGCTTCGAGGTAGAAATGATATGGTGTTTCAATCAAGGGCCAGACTTTGGATACACAAATGATCCATCAGGAGCAACTTATAAATTAAGTCTTACAATTTCCTCCTGGAAGAATGGTTATCCTTGCAAAAGAAATTATAATGATCGGTCCTCCAGCCAGGGGTGCTAGGCATGACATCATATTACCAGGTCATCAAAGGACCAACATTATAACTCCTGGAAAGTTGTCCCAGCAAGCTTATCTGACCGAGATTCAGATTCGATTGGTGTCATGATACCTCAAACTCAGGATGTTCGAGAAGAAAAAGGTGCAACACAAATCGACGAAATGACATTGCAAGATCCTCGGGAAATGAACTATGGGAGTGGGTTCCCGAAACAATAGTTCATCATTAAACCAAGGGGAGGATGAGGAGGTGGCTGATGGGCTCAGCGGCAATCCATCAAGAATTCCAAACGGATGGATTTCCACAATAATGTGAACAAAAATATGACACTTGTCAATTCAAATGATCTAATGTTGTATGCTCGACAAAAACATACACCATTAATCATTAGTTGAAAGGTGTGCCCGAAATATGACCTTAGGCAGCAAGGTCAATGTTAGAGTGATGATTCAATAACCAACAGCCTAAGAACAAACTATCGATCGTTAACTTCAAAGCAATAGGGTTGCTAGAAGTACAAAACTCAAGCAGCATCGTTAGCATATTGGTATCCCGGTTAAAAACAACATGGAGACCAAGGAAGAATGGTGATGGTGAGAAGTATCATCATACCGAGAATTTCTAAGAGGTGGAGCAATTCCCACAACATTCTCGACATAAAATACAGTAATACTTCAAGGCAGAACACAACACTAGCTGGAGAGCCATTTGTATTCATAATGTGGACAAGTTCGCGATGAAAGGAAGTCAAGGGTGTTGTCGATGATAATAAAAATCATCGAGGGCACGGAGGATATTTCTTATCACGAGCACAGTTGACATCTCGGAAGAAGTCAAAGTGTTGAAGTTGATCCGACACATTTGTCGGGAGGTTTCAAGAGGATGCAATCAAACAACAACGACAACAAGCAAGGGAATGATGAAGTGGCAAGTTATAGGATCAATATATAAGATGCAAGCTCGGAACCAACGTTGCCTTTCAAGACAAGCAACATGATGTTGGAAGCTCGACGTAAGTCGTGCTCACACACTGAAGAGTTCGTGCACCAGAGAAGGATGAGGTAGCACAGTCAAAGATAGTAAGACCAGGATGCAGTCGATAGTCTAGGAATGACTAGACTGAGTTCACAATTTCCCAGTAAAATACTAGCGGTATTTGATTTGTAGTGCGGAATAATTTCACTAGTCGGTGTCCTCGGTTGACAACAACTCAGAACCCGTAGAGTGATTACGACAAGGAAAGACATTACTTCAACAAAGTTAGTAAGATGTGGTGCAATGGCAGGGCATCTTTGAGATACCAGGGGGTAATACTCGAAGGTAGAACATGATAGAAGTAGAACCGGGTCAATGACCTATGACAGTAGATACTTCAACCTTGCCAAAGGTAGACGAGGCACTGGAATGAATTCCCAATAGATATATCAGATCAAAACAGCATGGTTGGGACCATAACTGTAAGGAATCAATTCAAGAATACCGAAAGAATCATACAGCTGGATAATCATTTGGCAAGAAGCTTCCGAGACGGTGTACATCATTTTCATGGGCATGTACACAAAGTCCAAGGTCGACTCTTACTTCTTTAATGCATATCATTCCATTCCCCTCTCGCTTTGATAAAACTGTAGTGTTGGAATTTTATCTGGTAGAACACGGGAATAGTATGACTTGGGAAAACTTTCGGGTTCTCACGGATTTATGTGGCATAGGTTCAACCAATCGGGCATCTTAGTAACATATACCAAGAATTTCAAAAGTAAAAACTCAAGCTCGAAAGCAGAGCATGGTTGGCCAAGCAGAGGATACAATTTACCAAAGGCATTATGTATCAGGGGGATAACTCAAGGTTTTGATATGTCGGAATGGTCGGATAATAATCCACAAAAGGATCTGGCGGACCGCAAGGAATCAGATGTGAGTACCGATACTCAACCAGAAGGAGAATTAATTAAAGGAGATCATATTATAGAAACAACTGACTAATTCAACCAAATGCAAATGAATTATGTTTCCCGAACCAAGAGATCAGAAGCAAACGCTCTCATCAAGGACGGACAAGTTGAATATGCTTAGGGATACAATCGATGGCAATTTGATTGGTAGAGATCCAAGCAGGTTTAAAACGACGTCTGCGTCGGAAGGATGAATTCTAGGATCTGATTGGGGATTGCGAGCATCCGCAACATTTTGAATCAACGGACTCGAAATGATAATGACAAGGATGGCGATAAGATTGCCAGACTTATGGGATTAACCATATTGCACGCAAGCAAGAATTTCAAGATAAATATGTTGTTGAGGATTTTCTAAAGCTCGAATAGGATTTCGAAGACTTTAATGAAACATATGAACAACTGGGGAGAAACAAATCCTTGATATGTGTGAGGATTAATTTGTAGGTGTATTCAGGCGACAACGAACTGTAAGGCAGTAGGCACAAAGGATTATCAAACAACGACGAGTATTTCGGGGTATCTTGTAATAACAAGACCAACTAGGGACGAATGTAAGTATGACAACTACATGTAGTTATCATAAGGGTTTACGGTGGAAGGAGAATTGCAAACGCGATGAACACGAGTTCTCGGGTTAACAACGGATAGTATCTTCAGGGTCTTCTGGTGCAGCAGACGATCATCGGTAATAAGGTGCTCTCCGGGTGAAAGTGGTAACGAGATCCTAATGTTAGATTTTGCAAAATTCATTTATCCCGAATAAAAGAGAGATCAGAGTCCCAGAGTATAGACGAGGAGTAAAAGATCCTAATACCACCCATTGGTGTTGTGGGCCCGTAAGCCACACAACAAGTTAGTAAATTTGTTTTTCAAAGACTAGACTAAACTTCGGCCAAGGAGTTGGAAAGGGGGATTCCTACAGGCAGTCGGCTCTGATACCAACTTGTGACGCCCCAGATTTGACTGTACACTAATCATGCACGCAAATGTGTACGACCAAGATCAGGGACTCACTAGAAGATATCACAACACAACTCTAGACACAAATTAAAATAATACAAGCTTTATATTACAAGCCAGGGGCCTCGAGGGCTCGAATACATAAGCTCGAAAACACAAGGGTCAGCGGAAGCAATATCTGAGTACAGACATAGGTTAAACAAGTTTGCCTTAAGAAGGCTAGCACAAACGTAGCAACGATCGAAAAGGCAAGGCCTCCTGCCTGGGACCTCCTAACTACTCCTCGAAGCCGATCTCCACGTAGAAACATCCTCGGGATCTTCTGGGTCCGGGACTCCAACATCTGGTTGCATCATCCAAGAAGAAGGAACAAAAGGGGAAAAGGGGGAGAAAAGCAACCGTGAGTACTCATCCAAAGTACTCGCAAGCAAGGATCTACACTACATATGCAATGATATCTGTGTAAGGGGGGGTAATATCTGTGGACTGAACTGCAGAATGCCAAAATAAGAGGGGGATAGCTAATCCGAACGAAGACTACGCTTCTGGCAGCCTCCATCTTGCAGCAGTAGAAGAGAGTAGATGGAATAGTAACAAGTATCCAACTTCTGGCAGCCTCCGTCTTGCAGTAGTAGAATAGAATAGATGGTAAGTTCACCAAGTAACAACGTATAGCATAATCCTACTCGGCGATCCTTCCGAACATCACCCTGTGAGAGATCAACCACCGAGTTATATCTGGCACTGGTAAGGGTGTGTTTTATTAAGTATCCAATTCTAGTTGTCATGAGGTCAGAGTACAACTCCGGGTCCTCCTTTTACCGAGGGACACGGTTATTCGAATAGATTAACTTCCCTGCAGGGGTGCACCACATAACCCAGCACGCTCGATCCCATTTGGCCGGACACACTTTCCAGGGTCATGCCCGGCCTCGGAAGATCAACATGTCGCAGCCCTACCTAAGCACAACAGAGAGGTCAGCACGCCGGTCTAAGTCCTAGGCGCGCAGGGGTCCGGGCCCATCGCCCAACGCACACCTGCACATTGCGTACGCGGCCGGTGAGCAGACCTAGCAACCTCCATTACTAAGGAAGTTGCGTTATGTGGTCCAACCCGGCGCGCGCCGCTCAGTCGCTGACGTCAAGAAGGCTTCGGCTGATACCACGACATTGAGTGCCCATAACTATTCCCACGCAGCTGGTTAGTGCGTATAGGCCAATGGCCAAACTCAGATCAAATACCAAGATCTCGATTAGCGTGTTATTATGAAATAACCGCGGATAATGACCAGGGCCAGGCCCACCTGTCTCCTAGGTGGTCGCAACCCGCCCTGTCGCTCCGCCACAAAGTAACCATCAGGGGGCTGCCGGGAACCCAGGCCCACCACTACCTGGGTGGAACCACCTGCCCCTTCAGCCCCCATCTCCGAATCATCATCATGAGTATGTAATAATATAGTATATACTCGTGATCACCTCCCGAGTGATCATGGCCCAGTAGTATAGCATGGCAGACGGACAAGGATGTGGGGCCACTGATGGAATACTAGCATCCTATACTAAGCATTAGGATAGCAGGTAAGGTATCAACAGTGGTAGCAACAATGACAGGCTTTGCAACAGAATTGGAGCTATCGAATCACCAACAGTAGCAAATCTAATGCAAGAATAAGAGAGAGAGAATGCGCGATATCTGGTGATCAAGGGGGGGCTTGCCTGGTTGCTCTGGCAAGAAGGAGGGGTCGTCGTCGATGCAGTCGATCACCGTGGCACCGTCAGCAGTCAAGTCCCGATGTCTATCGGAGAGAAGACGGGGGAGAAACATTAAATATAAAGCAAACATCACACCGCAAAGCATAGCATGGAAAAACGCGGTGCTACGTGAGACCTAACGCGGTAGGAGGTGATACTGGCGAGGATAGAAAACATCCGGGAAGGTATTCCCAGTGTTAGTCATTTTCGGGTAGATGAAGCGGAGGGGGAATGTTGCTTGTTCGGTATGATAGAGATGTGTAGTTGACGAATGTTCTGCGTATTCGGATGCGTTTCGAAATTCTGAGCAACTTTCATATATAAAGTATTTTCATCCGAGTTACGGATTATTTTTTAAAGTTTTAAATCATTTTCTAATTTATTAATTATTAAAGAAATCAACATTATCCAGAATAGTGCATGCTGACGTCATCATGACGTCAGCATGATGTCAGCAGTCAACAGGGGTATTGACTGGTCAAACTGACGTGTGGGTCCCGCATGTCATTGCCTAACTATCTAACTAACTGTTTAATTAGATTAGTTAGTAGGTTAATTAAGTTTAATAGTTAATTAACAGAACTAATTAAGTTAATTAATTAATTAATTATAGAGTTTTATTTAATCTTTTTCATCTTTTTTTAATGTTCCTGGGCCTGTGGCCCATTGTCATAGGGCCAGAGGACCCTTAATGGGTCGGGCACTAACGGGCAGGCGGTTCGGGCGCGGGCGTCGGCGCCCGGCTGGGCGTTCGCCCAGAACGAGAGGCGGGGGAGGGCGCTGGGCGCCGGCGGCCATCGCGACGAGCGGCAGCAGTGGCGCCGGGGACCGGGGCTGCACGCGGGGCGGGGCATGGCAGCCACCAGCAGCAGTCGCGGCAGCTGGGCAGCGGCGGTGCCGGGCGGAGCCGGTGCGGCTCGGCGGCAGCAGAAGGCTGGGCCGAGGTGGGTGAGGCGAGCGGCGCCAGGGTGCGGCGTGGCCAGGGCGCGGGCACACGCGCGCAAGCGAGGGACGGGATGGTCGGTCGCGGGCAGTGCAGCGGGGCTGCGACAGCGGCGAAGCGAGCGGCATGGCACCGAGCGGTCTACGAGCGGCGGCGAGCCTGGCGGGGGCGGCCAGGCACGGGCGGGGAGGGCAGCAAGCAGCGGGGCGGCTGCGGTGCTGCCGCGAGCACGGAGCTCCGGCGAGGCTGCGGTGAGCGCGGCGGCTGCGTGTAGCAGTGGCGGAGGCTGGGCGGCGCGGTGGCGAGCATGACCAGAGGCGGGTGCGGCCTATGCGACGCGGAGGCGAGGCCGGTGCGCATGAGGCGAGGGGAGCGGAGAGAGGGACGGGGCCGTAGGCGATCGGGCGCGCAAGGCTGTGGGAGAGGGAGCTCACGGGGGAGATGTAGGGTCCGGATCAGCGGGGCTCGAAAGTAATTTGTTCACCCACCGTATTATTTGCCTTCAAGAGAGAAGCCTCTAGAGAAACCTATGGACCCCGGGTATATTTTCCATCATATTAGTTTCAGATCTACTATTTCGCAATCTTTTACTTTCCTATCTATAAACCAAAAAAACCCAAAAATATTTTACCTTTTGTTTATCTATCTCTATCAGATCTCACGTTTGCAAGTAATCGTGAAGGGATTGACAACCCCTTTATCGCGTTGGGTGCAAGTTGTTTGATTTTTTGTGCAGATATTGCTGATTTTTGCGATCAGCTCCTACTGGACCGATACCTTGGTTCTCAAATTGAGGGAAATACGTATCTCTTCTTTGCTACATCACCCTTTCTTCTTAAAGGGAAAACCCAACGCAGGCTCAAGAAGTAGCAGGAAGAATTTTTGGCGCCGTTGCGTGGGAGATCTACGCCCAATCTTGACACACCAAGTACCCATCATAAAAATATCATCTCTTGCATTACATTAATTGCCATTCGCCTCTCATTTTCCTCTCCCCCACTTCTAAAAAAAATTCGAAATTATTTTCCTTTTTCCTTCGCCCTTTCTCTGTGCGTCGTTTCGCTTGTCTTTTTGTTTGCTCATGTGTTAGATTGCTTGCTTTGTCACTATGGCTCTAGAGAATACAAAATTGTGTGGCTCTTCTGATACTAATAATGATGATTTTATTAGTACTCCGATTGCTCCCTCCACTAGTGCGGAATCTTGTGAAATTAATGCCACTTTATTGAATCTCGTAATGAAAGATCAATTTTCTGGCCTTCCTAGTGAAGACGCCGCATCCCATCTAAACAATTTTGTTGATGTGTGTGCTATGCAAAACAAAAGAGATGTGGATAATGATATTGATAAATGCAAGCTATTTCCGTTCTCACTACGAGATCGTGCCAAAATTTGGTTTTCATCTTTGCTTGAAAATAGTATTGATTCATGGAATAAGTGTAAAGATGCTTTTATTTCCAAGTATTTTCCTCCCGCTAAAATCATCTCCCTTAGGAACGATATTATGAATTTTAAGCAACTTGATCATGAACATGTCGCACAATCTTGGGAGAGGATGAAACTTATGATAAGAAATTGCCCTACACATGATTTGAATTTATGGATGATCATACAAACAATTCATGCCAGATTAAACTTTGCTTCTAGAAATCTTTTAGATTCATCTGCGGGAGGTACTTTTATGGAAATCACTTTAGGAGAAGCTACTAAACTTGTAGATATTATTATGGTGAATTATTCTCAATGGCACACCGAAAGATCTTCCACTAGTAAAAAAGTGCATGCGATTGAAGAAATTAATGTTTTGAATGGAAAGATGGATAAACTTATGAAATTATTTGCTACCAAGAGTGATCCTATTGATCCTAACGATATGCCCTTGTCTACTTTGATTGAGAATAATAACGAATCTATGGATGTGAATTTTGTTGGTCGGAACAATTTTGGTAATAACGCGTATAGAGGTAATTTCAATCCTAGGCCGTTTCGTAGTAATTCCTATAATATTTATGGTAGTTCCTACAACAATTTTTATGGAAATTATAATAAGATGTCCTCTGATTTTGAGAATATTGTTAAAGAATTTATGATTTCGCAAAAAGGTTTCAATGCTTTGATTGAAGAAAAGTTGCATAAGATTGACAATTTGGCTAGGAACGTGGATATAATTTCTCTTGAGATTTATTCTTTGAAAGTTAGATCTATTCCACCCAAGCATGATATTAATGAATCCCTAAAAGCTATGAGGATTTCTATAGATGAATGTAAAGAATGAACCGTTAAGATGTGTGCTAAACGAGATTGGTTTTGTCAAAGCGTGTTCTTCTAGTTTTTGTGAGAATAATGATGAGGATATTAAAGTGATTGATGTGACTCCTATTGAATCTTTGTTTTCCAATATCAATCTTGATAAAGATAGGACTAGAGATGAGTCAACTTTAGTTAAAAGGCATCCCAATAATTCAGAGTTTATAGATCTTGATGCAAAAATTGATGAAAGTGGGATTGGCGAGGTCTAAACTTTAAGTAGCAATGAACCCACTCTTTTGTATTTCAAGGAATTTAATTATGATAAATGTTCTTTAATAGATTGTATTTCCTTGTTGCAGTCCATATTGAATTCTCCTCATGCTTATAATCAAAATAAAGCTTTTACTAAACATATTGTTGATTCTATGATGAAATCTATTGAAGAAAAGCTTGAATTGAAAGTTTCTATCCCTAGAAAACTTTATGATGTGTGGGAACCTACTATTAAGATTAAGATTATATATTATGAGTGCAATGCTTTGTGTGATTTGGGTGCTAGCGTTTCCACAATTCCAAAAACTTCATCTGATGTGTTAGGTTTCCATGAAATTGATGAGTGTTCTTTAAATTTGCACCTTGAGGATTCCACTATTAATAAACCTATGGGAAGAATTAATGATGTCCTTATTATTGTAAATAGGAACTATGTGCCCGTAGATTTCATTGTTATAGATATAGATTGCAATCCTACATGTCATATTATTCTTGGTAGACCTTTCCTTAGAACGATTGGTGAAATTATTGATATGAAAGAAGGAAACATTAGATTTCAATTTCCCTGAAGGGAGGGCATGGAACACTTTCCTATAAAGAAAATAAAGTAGCCATATGAATCTATTATGAGAGCTACTTATGGATTGCATACCAAAGATGACAATACTTAGATCTATGTTTCATGCCTAGCTAGGGGCGTTAAACAATAGCTCTTGTTGGGAGGCAACCCAATGTTATTTTATGTTTTGCTTTTGGGTTATGTTTTACAACAAATACATATTATTACTTATGTAGTGATTGTGTTTTGATGTTTTAATTAGTGTTTGAGCCAAGTAAGACCTTTGGGATGGCTTACGGTGATTGTTGATTTGATTTTGCTGAAAACAAAAACTTTTGCGTCCATTGCAGAAAATTCGATAATTCACTGGACCGTGATAATCTTATGAAATTTTTACACAAAATTGATATACAAATTCCCCACGTCTTCCTAATTTTTCAGAATTTTTAGACTTCCATAAGTTTGTGAAGTTTTCATATTGCTAGATTGTTCTGTTTTTCACAGATTCTGTTTTCTATGTGTTGTTTGCTTCTTTTGATGAATCTATGGCTAGTATCGGGAGCTATGAACCATGGAGAAGTTGGAATACAGTAGATATTAAGCCCTTATAAAATAAGAATGAGATCACAACAGTACCTTAAGTGTATATTTGCTTTGTTGTACTAACGGATCTCACGAGTTTTCTGTTGAAGTTTTGTGTTGTGAAGTTTTCAAGTTTTGGGTAAGGATTTGATGGAGTATGGAATAAGGAGTGGCAAGAGCCTAAGCTTGGGGATGCCTGATGACCCACAAGTATAGGGGATCAATTGTAGCTCTTTTCGATAAGTAAGAGTGTCGAACCCAACGAGGAGCAGAAGGAACTGACAAGTGTTTCTCAGTAAGGTAGTGTCTGCAAGTGCTGAAATTGTAAGTAGCAGAGTAGTTTGATAGCAAGATAATTTTGTAACGAGCAAGTAACGATAATAGTAGCAACTATACATCAAGATAGCCCAATCCTTTTGAGGCAAAGAATAGGACAAAATGGTCTCTTATAATAATGAAAGCGTTCTTGAGGGTACACGGGATTTCATCTAGTCACTTTCATCATGTTGGTTTAATTCGTGTTCGCTACTTTGATAATTTGGTATGTGGGTGGATCGGTGCTTAGGTGTTGTTCTTACTTGAACAAACCTCCTACTTATGATTAACCCTCCCGCAAGCATCCGCAACTACGAGAAAAGTATTAAGAATAAATTCTAACCATAGCATTAAAATTTTGGATCCAATCGGTCCCTTATGGAATAGTGCATAAACTAGGGTTTAAGCTTCTGTCACTCTCCCAACCCACCATCTAATTACTACTCCACAATGCATTCCCTTAGGCCCAAATATGGTGAAGTTTCATGTAGTCGACGTTCACATGACAGCACTAAGCGAATCACAACATACATACTATCAAAATATCAAACACATATCAAATTCACATGATTACTTGCAGCATGATTTCTCCTATGACCTCAAGAACAAAGGTAACTACTCACAAGTTGTCGGTGTCCTAGGAATGGGGGTACCCAGACTTGCGTGCCTATGGCATGTGACGTGGCTCCATCAGCGGCCTGGTGCGGCCCAACTTCCTCAATTACTACTCAAGGCCCTCGCGAGGGGCCAAGCCTCGCGAGGCGGGCACAGCAAGACCTCCCTAGGGGAAATTTCTCTAGGCTGGCTCCCGAGGAGCAGAGATATCTATGCAAGGAGTACCTCGCAAGGTTCACGTAACGTGAGCCATGACGACCAAGGCCAGTCGGGCGCCAACGGGTGCAGAATGCGAGTTTCCTATTTGATGCTAAGAAGGCAAGCGTAGGCGCGGAGTCCCGAGGGATCAGGCAAAGGTTTCCATATCGGTGCAACAAGACCAAATACCGTCAAGGCTGCAGAATGGAGGTCATCGTGGAGCCCGGTGCGGCGTCACCACCAGAGCCTTTGGCAGGCGAAGACTACTTTTGTCAAGATAACTTGTACTAGTTGTTCCCCTTCAAATTTTGCCATTGTGGGATCCCTTCCCGCCGATATTTGGGAAGAGGACCAAGGCCACTATAAATAGGATCTAGCCACCACTATACAGGGGCATCTGATCTTGAGCTAGTGGGGATCGGATCCATTCCACCCTACTCACACCACAATCTCACCCGAGCCCAAGAACACCTCTCCTAAGGAGGCTGTTCATCCCTTGTACTAGTTCATCCTCAGCCGCACTAAGGAAATCCACCACACACACTGGAGTAGGGTATTACACCACAGGGTGGCCCGATCCAGTATAATTCTTTGTGTCCCTTGTTCTTTGAGCACGACGAGCTAGGTCGCGGAATCATCGTGTGAGCGCACTAGGGAGGGCATGTTCTTCGTGCGCACCCCAGAGTTCAAACCTCTCGAGGGTTTGCGGAACCCAAAAACCGTCATTTGGCGCGCCAGGTAGGGGTGTGCCGAAGCCTCTCTTCCGTCGATCGGCGCGTCACCACTCTATCACTTCCATGGCTAACGCTCACCGCGCTCATG
Organism: Secale cereale; assembly: GCA_902687465.1. Lineage (NCBI taxonomy): Eukaryota > Viridiplantae > Streptophyta > Magnoliopsida > Poales > Poaceae > Secale > Secale cereale. Next base: position 518,915,693 of record LR738711.1, read on the forward strand.
CTGAGCGACGGGCTGCCCTCGCCACCCGTGTCGCTCAAACAGCTCCCGTCGGCGGACCTCCTCGCCGTTCTCCATCGCCCACCGCCAACGCCGCCACCGGCCCGGCGAGGTACGAGCAGCAAGCCTCGTCGATCCCTCGGTGTGGCGGGATGGATGCACCACAACCCCGTCACTGACCCCCGCTAGCTCGATGTCCCACGACAGTCGTGGACCCGCGGACGCGCGGGTTGTGCTGCTCATGGCGCACGAGCTCCTGCGCTACCGCCCTGTCAACAGCCTCTACGAGGACTAGCTCGACCGCATCGTCAAGCTCGTTAGCGATGTTTGGGGCTCTCCTGCCCCGTCTCTCTCGCTACCTCGTCCACCTCCCCATGCGGGCGACGTGGCCCATGAAGCGCCTCCACCACCTCCGCATCAAGGCATCGTCCACATCCCATGACACGCGGCCCCGCGGCGCGACCCACCGCATGGGGCGCCCGTGCATGAAGAAGGAAGCTGTCATGAGGTCCAGTGGCCTCAAGGAGGAGCGCCAGCGCTCCCTCCACCGCCGCGTCGAGACCATGCGTCCCCTGCCATGGTGGCACGCGGTAACCAAGATCAAGCTCCGCCTCCCTGACAAGCTCTGGTATCAACAGCAGGCTGCAAGGCCCTCGCCCCCGAGCTGCGCAACGTCAATTGGCCTGGGAAGTTCAAGCCCGACCTGCCTCGACGCTACGACGGCACCCCTAACCCTGCTGAGTTCCTGCAGCTCTACGAGCTGAGCATCGAGGCATCTAACGGCGACGAGAAGATCATGGCGAACTGGTTCTCCATGGCTCTCAAGGACTGCGCGCGCTCATGGCTCCTAAACCTGCCCGTGGGATCGATCTTCTCCTGGGATGAGATGCGCGAGAGGCTCATCGCCAATTTCGAGGGCACCCGTGACCGCCCCGCGGCCGCAAGTGACCTGCGGTGCATCAAGCAACAACCAGGAGAAACTCTGCAGAAGTTCATCCGGCGCTTCAACAGCGTTCGTGTCAAGATCCCCAAGGTCACGGACGAGGCCATCATCTCAGCGTTCTCCGATGGTGTCCGCGATGTGAACATGAAGGAGGAGCTCGTCATCCACGAAGATCTGCGCACGACCCTGGAGCTGTTCAACCTCGCGACCAAGTGCGCCAGAGCTGAGGAGGGGCGCCTCTCCCTCGTCGAGCTCCCCACCGCTGAGCCTGAAGACAAAAAGGCTAAGGCCAAGGATGTGAAGCGCAAAGGGGTGGCCATGCTCGCGGCCGAACCAAAGATGAAGCGTTGCCGCGATCACCCGGAGTCATCTAAGAGCAGTCGTCCGTTCTGCGCCTTCCACAACGTGCACAACCACAACATCAATGACTGTCAAGAGCTCATGGCCATCTGTGACGGGCGCATCGGCTGACGCCCCGAGCGCAGCAACCGGGGCTACGGCCGTAAAGGAAGCTGGACTAGGGGCACTGGGACGACTGCGGCCCCCGTCAGGAGTGGTGTGACCAGCCTCGTGAGGACTACTGGCATGATCAGCCTCGAGAGGGTGCCTGGAGGGACCAGCCTCGCGAGGGTGCCTGGAGGGACCAACCTCGCGAGGGTGCCTGGAGGAACCAGCCTTGCAAGGACCGTCCTCAGGGCAAGGCCGGCCTCCCTCCGCTGCCACCACCAAGGAGGAATGACAACCAAGACGAGGGGGCTGGGGGCTTCCAGGAGCCTCGTGCCATCTCTTGCATCTTGGGCGGGGTGCAGGCCCCAGCCTCTCAGTGCCTCTTCAAGCAGTTCGCCAGAGAAGTAAATGCAGCTCTTCCCAGGATAGAGGCCACGCGCCCGCTCAAGTGGTCCAAGTGCGCCATCACCTTCTGCTCTGCTGATTAGCCTAAGTCTGCGGCAACCGCCGGCGCTCTCCCAATGCTCTGCTCACCTATCATCAGCAACGTCCAAGTCACCAAGACTCTCATCGATGGCGGCGCAGGGCTCAACGTTCTCTTCGTCGACACCTTTGACCGTCTCCAAGTACCCTACGATCAGCTTCAACCCACCAGGCCATTCTTGGGAGTGACTGATGGCTCTACGATCCCAATCGGACCGATCCGGCTCCCCGTCACCTTTGGCACTCGCGACAACTACCACACCGAGCTCATCGACTTCGACGTCGCTCACATCTGCCTCTCGTACAACGCCATCCTTGGGTATCCAGCCATTGCCAAGTTCATGGCAGTGATCCACCATGGCTACAATGTTCTCAGGATGCCAGGGAGTCAGGACGTCATCACCGTCGCTTGCGAAGAAAAGGACGCGGTGTGCTCCCTTGAGCGTGCCTACCAGGCTGTGGTAGTCGAAGACCCCGACAACGAAGACATTATCTAGCCCTTGAAGCTATCCCGAAGAATAAGAAGCAGCTGCTCGCCCTGGATCCCCACGAAGATGCAGCACCCGGTGGCCGTGCTTCAAGATCCACGTCCATGGATGGGGCGCCTCCTTCCCTTGCATAGGAAGGCGCGCCCGGCGTTCCCCTCAGGCTGGGCTCGGGGGCGCTCCTCTGTTGGGCCTCAGACCTAGCCAAAATCTCGAGGGAGGCGCTCGGGCATCGTGTGGAGGCGTGCTTCACCACACGCTTCCCTACAGAGGCCTCAAGGCATGAGGCACCAAGCGCTCAGGAGTTCATCTACCAGACCATCGAAGACTTGCAGGTGCCAAGGACAATGCGAGGCGAGCGCCGCCCGGCACCCCGGAGTGCAGTCATCCCAGGCTCGGGCGACGGGCTGCGCGTCAACATCAACGTCCCAAGACTCAATACGATGGCATCTGTGAAGCTCTACTGGCCATCTCAGGTGGGCCGATGCAAGGGTCCCCCTCACAGCTACGTTCGCATGCCCTTTGGCTTGCCAAACCAGGCGGCCCTGCACCAGCGCCACATGCAGGAAGTCATGGCGGCTCGCGAGGCCAGGCACCAGGAGATCTTGGCGGAGGTGGCCTCAGTTCTTCACGAGCTCTCGGAACCTCCGAAGCCTCGCGAGGCCCCGGAGTCAGGCGGCTCGTGAGGAGTGGCATCTACAGCAAGCATCTTCAGCTACATCAGCACCACTCTAGCATCAATGTCAGGTGATTTTGTTTCAATTTGTTCGGTTGGGGGCACCCCTCGGGCTGCATCATCCCCAAGTCGCACGGGCATGCCCCTGCGACTTGTATCTTTTTCGCATCTTTAGCTTGCTCTGTTGGGGGCGCCCCTCGGGCTGCACCATCCCCAGGCCGCATGCGTCCATCCCTATGGCATGTATCGCACTAGCATCACCTAAGCTAGTCTACCCCTTTTCCATGAGTCTACGTCATGCTTATACCTTCCCGACACCAGATACTTCCAATATCGTACACCTCAGCGCCCCTCCACCACGGGAGCTGAGCGCCATTTGTTTTTCATCAGGATCAATCACATGAGAAGACTGGGCACGACGTCTGTGTTCGGGTCCGTCCCTGCAACATCGACAAATCCAACGACTGGGCTCTATCTGGCGGGCTGGCCCTGTTCACGTCACCTCCTGGGGCCGTCGGTGTCCAGCCTTCTCATGTGATCGCCTCAGGGAATTCATTCGACGCATGTTACCTAACCATCTCGTAGGACCCCCCGCAGCTACCAAGGACCAAGACCAGGTGCAACCCTCCTTGATGTAGGGCCTCGTGAGTCCCGCGCTGGCTCACGGGTGCCCAGACACACCTCGTCTGCCCTGTTGTGCAAGCCACGTGTCAGGGCGGGGTTGTACACGCCTCGGGGGCTCCACTCAAAGGGAGCCCTCACCCACGCACCTGTGGAAGCACCATGTTCCACACTGGTAGTCGACACAGTCGAGGAGCGGCTATGCCCGTGCAAGTGAGGAAGCGCCATGCTCCGCGCTGGTGATAAACAACTGAGGGCGGCCCCTTGGCCGCACCAACCTCGGGGAGCCGGCAATCTCGATGCTAGGCCTCGTTGCAATGCCTCCCCTCGGCAGAGCCGCACAACGGGGGTAGAGCACGGGGGTTGCGAGTAGGTCACGCCTAGCGTGCGCCCCACCAAACAGGTATGAAGGTCTGTTCGTACGTCAAGGGGGACCCCTAAGCATCGGTCTCAGGGGCCTAACTGTCCACATAGCCCCTCACTCCCTAGTCTTATCCTAGTGATCCGGACAAGCCAATGGCAGCTGAGGTATGCGCAGGGTTGGGCTCTGCCGACGCAGAACAACGAGGCCTAGCTATGTATTCTCACCTAAAAGGCTCGTTCGCACGTCAAGGAGGACTCCTGAGCATCGCGTCTCAGGAGCCTAACTGGCCACATAGCCCCTCACCCCCTGGCTTGTCCTGGTGATCCGGACAAGTCAGCGGTGGCTGAGGTATGTGTGGGGTCGGGCTCTGCCAACGTAGAACACTAAGGCCTGGTTTCACGTCCCCTTCCCGAGGCCCATTCGTATGTCAAGGGGTACCCCTGACCATCGCGTCTCAGAGGCCTAACTGGCCACATAGCCCCTCACTCCCTGGTCTCATCCTGGTGATCCGGACGAGCCAGTGGCGGATGAGGTATGCGCGGGGTCTGGCTCTACCGACGCAGAACGCAATGGCGGGCAGGAAGATGGATGCGAAATCCTAGTAATTATTACAAGACATGTTGTTCTTCAAATACTCGAGCAAGAGTTTAAACGCCTCCATGAGGCACGATACCTGTTGCAGGAAGTAAGAATGGAGGAAAGCAATACCGGCGGGACTCATCTTCAGCCTTGGACACCATCGGCTACCGCCGTGGGGGCGGCGCCGTCACCAGCAGGAGGCACAGGGTCGACGGCAAGGAACTTCTCCAGCAGGGCATCCACCAGGTCCTTCACGACTTCGGCGGCGGCCGTGCAGTGCTCTATGTCCAGAGGCTCGAGCAGGGCCCTGAGGTCGGTGCTCGGGTCGCGCAAGTGGAGGTGGCTGAAGACGCCCGTCAAGGCCGAAGCAGAGAGTGAACGGGCATCTCCTTCCACCATTTGGCCGATCCTATTAACGACTCCCTCAAGCACCTTGATGAGTTGGGGCAGCAGCTTGGCGGGGCCTTCCTCAGCATTCACCAGCGGCTCCTCCAGGCCCTTCCCATAAAGCTCCCGCACGACCTTGCGGGACTGTAGCTCGAGGGACTCGAAGACCGCGCGGTCTCCAGCCAAAACCTTTGCCTTGGCATCTAGCCGAGCCGTCTTCGCCTCTACCTCACCCTTCATCTTCTCCAGACGGCCGCGCTTCGCGGCCTGCCCCGATGCCAGCTGCTCCAGCTCGGTGTCGCGGCCGGCTACCGCTTCCTCTGGGGACTTCAGCTTCTCCTCGCGTGCCTTGAGCTGGCGGGCCTCAGCGGCTTGCTGGTCATGAAGGGTGTTCAGCTCGGCCTCCAGCTCCCGGCAACGTCCCTCCATGGCCTTCACGTCCTTCAATGTCGTGTCACGCTCCGCCACGGCTACACCTGCGGCCCGTTCACCTTCCTCGGAGGCTTTGGCGGCCTGGCTCCTGGTTGCACGGACTGCTGCATCAGACCGCAACCACCCCGAGATTAGCTCCAAGCGCCCAGATGCGGGGCGGCGATTAGGACCTTAGAAGTCATCGCGTAGCTGAGTCAGCATAGAGATGGCCCTCTCCAGGATGTCGGGCGAAGCAGGAAGGTCATGGCCCGGTAGCTCGGCAGCAGGAGGAGGGGGCGGCGCTTGCGCCAAGACTTGCGCGACGACCGCATCAGAAGAGACAGGAGGCTCCTGAACCCTCAGAGCTCCGAAGGAAGGCCGAGGGCAGGCGCCTCCGAAGCCGGTTTGCCCACAGGGGGCGCCTTATCCTGACAAGTCTCGGGACATTGCGGGGGTGATCCGACGGCTACGGCAGGGACGCCGTCCCCCCGCCTCAAGGACGACGCGGCCGCAGCAGGCGGTTGAGCCACAGGAGTCACCACTGAGTCCCTCCTCTTCTTCGACGCCGACGCTGGCCTAACAGTGCGGAGGAGAAACATCAAGAAGCAGCAACGAATACAGGGACAAGGGTCAAGGCAGAGCGCTTACTAGTCAAGGGCGGCACAACCCCTCGCCCTCTTCTGGAGCACGAGCTTTGAGAGCCTCGAGGCGGGGGGCACGGGCACTTGAGCCCCAGAGCAGATGGGGAAGCGACATCCGAACTCACCGTGGCACCAGCCGGAGTCGAAGCAGAGGTACCACCCTGGAGAACCAGCGAAGACCGCCCCTTCTTTGGGATCCTTATCAGAGGCCTTGTTGGGGATGTAATGCCCCGGATGTAATACTTTCCCTTTTGGGCAATATATATATATCTTTGGCTTCATCAATTCCATTCCGGGTTCTTCGTCTCTCGGGTTTTCGTCGTTTTGTTGTGTGCGTGTGTGGCATTCATCCATATCATGTTGTCATGTGCATTGCATTGCATTTGTGTTGTCGTTTGCATCCGATCCCACTCGTTCTTTTCCGTTGTCCGTTTCGAGTTCCGGGGCTCTCACGTGTTCGTGGCATCCCGAGGCCTACTTTGGTGTTTGGCCGTGTAACGTTTCCGGTTTGTCGTGAGACTTGTCGTGCGATGTTGTTTTGTTGTGTGTTACCCGCCTGTCAAACCTCGTCGCGTTTGGAGTTCGTTTGGTGCTCCAACAGTTATTCTCGTGGGCTGAAAGTACCCCTCTTTGAGGCCCAAGACACCCCTCCAACAGCCCACCAAACCAACCCAAACCCCTCCCTTCATCTAGGCCATCCAATTGTGATCGCGTGGCCGAAAACCTCACCTCATTTGGACAACCCTAGCTCCTTGTGCCTATATAAACGTCCATCTCCCCCAATTTTCGAGTCTGAAACCCTAATGCTTCCACAGCTCGCCGCCGGTGCTTCCACCGTTGATCCCCGGTGCTTCCACCGTTGATCCGCCGTGCTTCCGACGTCCCACAAAACCGTGCTTCCGAAGTTCGTCGCCGTGCTTCCGAAGGCCGCCGGGTGTGCTTCCGTCCGACGCGCGGGGCCGCGACCCGTCATCTCCTACCTCCGCTCCGGCCGCCGTTTCGCCTCGCCGCCGCCGCCGCGGGCCTCTCGCCGGAGCCCCCTCGCCGCCGCCGGACCTCGGCCTCACCACCTCGCCCGCACCGCCGCCGGCCTCGCCGCTCCTCCGCCGCCGCCGCGCCGCCTCCCGGTCGCCGCCCCGCCGCGTCCCAGGCCGCCGGCCCCCGCCCGTCTTCCCGCCGGACGGCGCCGCTCCCAGCCGGCACCTTCCGTCGCGCCGCCGCCGGGCAGGGCCCCTCGAGCGCCGCCGCTTCGATCGGATCGGGGAGGAGCCCCCGATCCCGATCTGTCTCCCTAAACGGGTCGAGCCCGTTAACCGCTCAGACCCGCCACCCGAGGGGCCCGATCCGCCGCCCGCGGGCCCGTTTGACCGCTTCAGCTGCCGTTGACCAGATCCGCCGCTGTTGACCACCCCGAGGTGTTTTTTTCTCTAAGTCCCTGTAGTTTTGTTGTCTGATGCAGTTTTGTTTTGATGATAACTTTTTGTGTGTTGGTCCGATTTGAGCAAATGATATGTCAGAATGATCGTGGTGACTTGTACTACGTTTTGTTCCATTGTGCCATGCATGTTTGAGCTCATCTAGATGCTTAAATATCTGTTGCAAGAGTGCTACTTGTTATAAACTGCTGTTAGTAGTTGTTTTCGTGCCATCTTTGCAATGTGATAACTTGGTGCATGTTTATCCAAATGAAGCAAATGATATGTCCACGTGTTCATCATGACATGCTCTACATGTTGATTGCTTTAGCTTGCATGATAGATTTCATCTTTCCATGTTTATCTCCTTTGCAAAGTGCTATGTGGCTGTTATGTCATTAAACTTGTTACGAGATGCCTCGTAGAGGAGCTCCTTGCTATTGATGTAGTTGTCCCCTTGATGCATGCTTAGATGTTTTGGACTCCCCATCTTGTGTACTTTGCCGTGGTGCTTACCACTTGTCTTGATATGCTTTGAGGTGACTTAAACTTGCTCACAAAGATGCCATGATGAAACTGTTGTTTTAACACTTAGTGAAATTTCACTAAGTCTGGAATCTGTTATTTTCAGATGCCATGTTTGCTTGTTGTTCTAGGCAAATCCATGATAGTTTTGGGGTGACTCTTGATGATTCCTTGTTGTATAAGTTGCTGGCTATCCATTCATGCTCTCACATGCTTATTTTAGTGGCTGTAGCATACTTAATCTTGCTTCCAAGTTGCAACAAATTACTGCTGTCAGGTTTTTGTTGTCAAGTTCAATATGCCATAGCTTGCTGCTATTGATCCATGGCTCCTTTGGAGATGCTCTAGTGGATTTATTTGCTGTAGAGTATGTCTAGTTTATGTCCATGCTCATTGCCATGATGTTTGAGTGCTGTAGACTAGTTATCTCTTGCTCCGAAGTTGCTATGAGGCTGATAATTTCAGCTTGTGCGTGTTTATTGTTTCGAGTGTAACTTTTAGCCCGTTGCTCCGTTTTGAGCAAGTCCTATATGTAACTTGTGTGTTTTTGCATGTAGATTCATAATATCCTATTGTTAGCATGTTTTGAAGTATTTTGCTTGATTGCATATTGCCATGCTCCTTGTGATGTAACACTGTGCTTCCTATGTAGACTTTCTGTGCTTCCATAGTGCATCTGTTTTGCTTCCATAGTGCATCTGTCATGCTTCCAGTAATTTTTCTGCGCATTGCATCTTGTTTGATTTCGTGCCTTGTGTGTTTGTGTTGAGTAGAGCCGGAAGCTGAGTACGAGTACGAGAACGAGGTTACTACCGAGGTTAAGAACGAGGAGCTCTCTTACGATCCCATCGACAACTCTTCAGGCAAGATGACCGAACCCGGATATCATTACTATCTTTGCCTATTGCTAGAAGTCTCGATCTATAGTTTTGCCTCGATGCCCATGTTTTTCCTGTCAGCCTCCTATTGTAACCATGAACCTGTTTAACCACCCTACCTATGCAAACCATTGATTGGCTATACGTAGGCTTTGCTTAGCCCCTCTTATAGCTTTGTTAGTTGCAGGAGAAGATTGAAGATTCTTGCTTCTTGTTGAAGCTTGTTGGGATATCACACTATATTAATTATTAAATGAAATCATCTATATATTGGTAATGGGTGGAAGGCTAAGCCTTTTGCTTGGTGTTTTGTTCCACTCACGCCGCTAGGAACCGTATAAACCGGTGTTATGTTCCTTGATTATGCGTTCCTCACACGGTTGGGGCTATGGGACCCCCTTGATAAACCGCTAAGTGCTAAGTCTTTTCCAGCAAGTCCCAACATTGGTACTATTTGCCTAACAACTAAAACTTGCATAGGGTCTTGCAAACCCGAGTTCTTAATCAACAACCCGGGCCAGTGCTCCTCATGAGTGTTGGTCCAAACTGGGGGTTATGCGGGGCCACCACGAGGAAACTTGAGGATTGGTTTTACCTGTAGGATCGCCCATCCGGTCATGGCCTGAGACTAGATACGCGCGGCTATTGTCAGGGTGTCGGCACGCCGGGAGGATTTGCTGGATTAGCCTTACCTTAGTCGGAGTATCTTAAGCACGGGATTCCGAGGATACTCGGGTCTTCCCACTTTGGAGTTGCGACTCCGCGGATCGTGGGCTTGTCATGGCCCAAGTTGGAACACCCCTGCAGGGTTATGAACTTTCGAAAGCCGTGCCCGCGGTTATGTGGCAGATGGGAGCTTGTTAATATCCGGTTGTAGAAAACTTGACACCATGTTCCAATACACTACCAGCGTGAGTACCGTGACGGTCATTTTCCAAAAGGGATTCGGGAAGTGAACACGGTGGGGTTATGTTTTACTTGCTTAGTTAGGATCACTTCGTGATCATCTCTCGACCGAGGCACCTTCTCTTCTCGCTCTCTTTTACGTAAGCTAGGCTAGTGCTGCTGCAACCTCTTGTTCTTTCTCCAGCCTTATTCCACACCCAAGGCTTGGATAGTCGTGTTACCCGGGAACGGGATTGCTGAGTCCTCTGTGGCTCACAGTTACTTCACCACACCAGATGCAGGTACGATTGTGAGCTACACAGGCGATGTTACCGAGCTAGACTGGGAGTACGACGAGGAGCGTAGCCGTTACTATGTGAACTATCCGGTTGATCAGTAGAGCTTCTACTAGGATTCGATTCAGACCTGTGGTTTAAGGTTATGTTTGGTATCTTTTCATTTGGATCTTTACCCTTAGATGGGTTGTGATGTTTATTTGGATGATGATTGGATATGTAATGTATTTGTGTGACGTGGCGAGTGTAAGCCAACTATCTTTTCAGCTTTCATCCCTATTTCTACAAGAGATGTGCAAAGGTACCAAACTTGCGATCATTCCAGAATGGGCTTATATCTTTAAGTCGTGCCTCGACACGTAGGAGATATAGTCCCATCCTGGGCATTACAGGGGAGGAGCCCTTTGACCTTGTGGTGACCCCGGTGGGGCGCAGTGGCTCCTCAGCTGGCTGCTCGCCGTTGTTGTCATCATCGGGAAGAACGTGGAGGAGCGCAGACTAGCATGGGGGAGAACCTCTCCCGCGCCCTCTTGGGTCGCCTCCGAGTCCTTCATCCCCTCCCCCATGCCGGACACGCTGGAAGACAGCACCACCAAGGCCCGGTGGATGCAGGTGGCAAGAGCCCGCGCTCACTGAAGGCGGGCATAGCGACAGCAATTTGGACCCCGTCCGGGCGGCGGTACAGAGGAAGATGGGAGTCAGGAGGGTACCCTTGGTCCTCCGACACCAGAAGAAGGAGGATCTGGCCTAGCTCCCCGTCGGGCAAGGCATCTGGGTGGAAGCGGGGGTCGTCGCCTTCTTCCATCAGCCTCCACAGGGGGTGCGAGTGCACTTGGAGCGGAGCCAGGCGTCGCATCAGGAACTCCTTGATAATCATGGCCCCCGTCAGCTTCTCCGCCTTTGGGTCATCAGGATCAGGTCAACCATCATCCTTGCCAATAGCTGCTCAGCTCGGGGGTCGCTGAGCTTCACGTTGTTCTACCCATCGTGGGACTCTGGCACCTTTGTCAGCGGCGCCAGCAGCGGGTGGGAGGTCTTCGCGTCCATGAGGATCCACTTTCTCCTGAAGCCCTCCACCTTCTTCCCGGCTCTCGATATTGCATTGGCCCCATTGGCCGCAACAAGGTTGGTGCACCCCAAGCACTGGCCCTCCTTGATCCGGAGGTAGAAGAAGTGGCGAAGCAACACCATAGACGGCATCACTCCCACGAACGCCTCGCAGTAGAAGGCAAAGATGGACAGAAGAAGGACGGAGTTGGGGTGAATATGAAGAGCGTGGAGATTATAATGGCAGAGAACGGTGAAAAAGAAGTCGGAGAAAGGGGGAACTAGCCCTGCGAGGACGCAGTGCATGAACAAAGGGTAAAAAGTGTTGCCTGGGGGCTCCAGCACGGCGGAGCCCGTCTGGAGCTCAGGCTCGTTCCCCTCGTCACCGCCACCCGCCGCCATCAAGCGCACGGTGGCGAACTTCTTCTCCGAGACCGTCGGCACGCTCAAGGCAGGCTCGAACCAGGAGAATGAGTAAGCGGCTTTCACCTTGACCAGCGCCATCGATTATGGGCTCAAGAGAGAAATCAGGCGGATCTGTAGACTCCAGGGCAGGAAGAAGATGGGGATCTGGAGCAAAGCGAAGGAAGGTAAGGGAAAACCTAATAACACTCGCTAGCCTTTTGTCATATTGGGCAGTTGCCGAGGCAGCGTGGGGAAGCGAAGACGCCCACGTCCCATCAAGTCGCCACGCGTCGACCAAGGCCGTAGGCGTTTGGGCCCGCGGCGCTTCGCCCTTTCCCCTTTGGCTTTGACTCGAAGCCAAGTCCTTGCGCACCTTGGGCCTGGGGGCTACTGTGGGCATCCTAGGAATAGGGGTACCCAGGCTTGCCTGCCTGCGGCCCATGACGTGGCTTCATCAGCGGCCTGGTACGGCCCAACTTCATCAACTGCTACTCAACACCCTTGCGAGGGGCCAAGCCTCATGAGGCAGGCGACATCAAGACCTCCCTGGGGGCAGTCTCTCTAGGTTGGTTCCAGAGGAGCGGAGATATCTATGCAAGGAGTACCTCGCAAGGTTCACGTGGCGTGAGCCATGACAACCAAGGCCAGGCGGGCGATAGCGGGCACAGAATGCCAGTTTCCTCTTTGATGCTAAGAGGGCAAGCGCAGGCACGGAGTCCTAAGGGATCAGGCAAAGGTTTCCATATCGTTGCAACAAGACCAAAGATCGTCAAGGCTACATAATGGAGGTCATCATGGAGCCCGTCGTGGCGTCACCACCAGAGCCTTTGGCAGGTGAAGACTACTTTTGTCGGGATAACTTGTACTAATTGTTCCCCTTCAAATTTGGCCGTTGTGGGATCCCTTCCCGCCGATATTTGGGAAGAAGACCAAGGACATTATAAATAGGACCTAGCCACCACCATAGAGGGGCATCTGATCTTGAGGTAGTGGGGATTGGATCCATTCCACCCTACTCACACAACAAGCTCACCCGAGCCCAAGAACGCCTCTCCTCCGGAGGCTGTTCATCCCTTGTACTAGTTCATCCTCAGCCGCACTAAGGCAATCCACCACACACACTGGAGTAGGGTATTACACCACAGGGTGGCCTAAACCAGTATAATTCTCTGTGAGCCTTGTTCTATGAGCACGACGGGCTAGGCCGCGGAATCGTAGGGTGAGCGCGTTAGGGAGGGAGTGTTCTTCAGGCGCACCCTAGAGTTTGAACCTCTCAAGGGTTTTCGGAACCCGAAATCCAACACAAGGTATGAACATGCTCAAGATCAGAGGGGTAATATATAGCATAATGGATCTAAACATATAATCTTCCACCAAATAAACCATATAGTAATCAACTACAAGATGTAATCAACACTACTAGTCACCCACAAGCAACAATATATAGTTCCGGTAACAAGACACAAGAGATGAATTAGGGTTTGAGATGAGATGGTGTTGCTGAAGATGTTGATGAAGATAGCCCTCCCCCAGATGGGAGAGTTGTTGGTGATGATGATGATGATGATGATTTCCCCCTCCGGGAGGGAAGTTCCCCCGGTGGAATCGCTCCACCGGAGGGCAAAAGTGCCCCTGGCCAAGTTTCGCCTCGAGACGGTGGTGTACCGTCTCGAAAGGCCTCTCCTTTATTTTTCCATGTCAAAATGACTTATATACCAGAAGAGGGGCACCGGAGGTGGGCCGGGGTGAGCACAACCCACCAGGGCGCGCCTGGGGGCCCTGGTGCGCCCAGGTGGGTTGTGCCCACCTGGTGGGCCCCCTCTGGTGGTTATCAGCTCCAGTATTTCTTAAATAATCCATAAAAATTCTCTGTGAAGTTTCAGCTTGTTTGGAGTTGTGCAGAATAGGTGGCCTGACGTAGCTTTTTCAGGTCCAGATTTCCAGCTGCCGGAATTCTCCCTCTTAGTGTATACCTTGCAAATTATGAGAGAAAAAGCATTAGAATTACTCCAAAAAGCATTATGATACATAATAACGACATAAATAACAGCAAGAAAACATGATGCAAAATGGACGTATCAACTCCCCCAAGCTTAGACCTCGCTTGTCCTCAAGCGAAAACCAGAAACGAAAAACATGTCCACATGCTTTGAGAGAGAGGTGTCGATAAAACAAAATACAGACATAGAAGCATCCTGTTGATTTTTATAACAGCAACAGAATTAAACATAAGACTTTTATCATAAAACTTGTATCATAGACTTCTCATGAAAAAGTGACAGTACGTCACACAACTGAAGTATAAAGCATAAACTCTATTAGAAACCAACAAACTATGTTTTCAGTCAACTTTTGCAACTACAATTCATTATCTTTTTCAGGAAGGGTCGCGTATCGGAGCCTTTAGGAAAGTCCACATACTCAACCATCATATTGTCTTCTATGATTGCTAACACTCACCGCATACACATGAGCAAAATGTTTCAACCGGACACATAGAAAGACAGGGGCTTATAGTTTCGCCTCCCAACATACTCACCTCAAGGGTGATGTCAACTGTAATAACTCATGTCACCCATATTCAACTGGACATATGTGCCTAGATCTTTCCTCACCACATGATCCTTGCCAAAGGATAAAAATAAAAAGAAATAGAGAGAAAACTTTGACTCTTTGCATGAAATTAAAAGATGAGCCCTTCGCAGAGGGAAGCAGACGTTGCCATGCGCTTATTTTTTTTTTGCATGGTCAATCCCTTAATGCAAAAGAATGTCATGTTACATTGCCCCTTGTGATAGCATCCTTTATTATGCAGTCTGTCGCTTTTATTCTTCACCATCACAAGTTCGTGCAATGCTCAATTTTCTCTTACACTAAATTATCTCACATTTTTAGAAGCAATTTTTATTGCCTTACTACACCGATGACAACTTACTTGAAGGATCTTACTCAATCCATAGGTAGGTATGGTGGACTCTCGAAAAAGGTTTGGGTTTAAGGGTTTTTGGATGCACAAGTATTATCTCTACTTGGTGCAGAATTTTTGGCTAGATAAGATATTGGGCAAGCACCACATGTTGAAGGATCTATGACAATATGACTTCTATGTGAATATGAACAAACATAAATCATTAAGTTGTCTTCCTTGTCCAACGTCAACAATTTTGGCATATAATACTTTGATGGGGGCTCACAATCACAAAAGATTTCTAGGATAGTATATTTATATGTGAATCTTCTCTTCCATTATTAATTACTAGGAAAATTGCCCGTGCGTTGCAACGGGAGAAGAAACTATCCCTCACCCTCCCACTACAAGAACATAACCTGCAAGGTGCAAGAAGAATACCAAGATACACAAATGTGATAAGATAAAATAACTTCCGTGACTTGATTCACTCGCATGTATAAGCTAGAATAATTATGGGAGAAAATCAGAACAGATTGAAAAATAAAAAGAAACAAAGTTTGATAACATTTAGTAAACTAGTAAATTTGTTTTGACTATAGGTTTAGTTTTAACTAACATCAACAAACTAATAGTCTAAACAACACACACACAAAAATAAGAGGGAGAAGATAAGGGTTTGGTTTTTAGTTATCGATAATTAGTGAAGGCAGCTGATAGGCGCCGACGCAACGGCCGAAACTTTCGGCCGGTCGGCTGCCGTTCATTCGATTAGAGACTACCTGACCGTTAGATCTTAGTCTTTCTTTTCTTATCCAGTCAACGCTACCAATCCTCCACGGAAATATCATGGATTCTCCCCTCCTGTAGTGCTACCCTCCTAGCGCGTGAAAATTGCACGAGAAGCTCGGCCCCTTCAGCACTACCTCCTCCCCCCAGCGGTCGTAGTGGAGACGTCGTCCGAGCTCGGTGTAACTCACCGGCGGTCACCGTCCCATCTCCCATTGCAGCTTTTTTGATGCAACTCCGCCTGCTCGCCGGTTCCAGCTCAGCCCCTACTGGATGCCAATTGCAGCAGTTCTACACATCGGCCGACCGAGATAAAAACAAGTTGAATGGCAACTCTGCGCCTTTGTCACCATCTCCGGCTCGCTGATGTCGAGTTGCATCAAAATGCTTCATCAAACAAAAACTCCAGTAAATGGTTGAAGCAAAAAATAGAAGTCCGTTCCAGCAAAATTTATTGCCGGATTCAACACACAAAAAATCAGCAACAAAAAAGTCCAATAGTTGTTGAAGCAAAAAATTAGCCAATTCCAGCAAAACATTATGCCGATTCCAGCAAAATTGTGGGTTTCCGGCTTGCCGCCGTCATCGGCTTCCACCACCGTGCTCCAGCAAACAAAAGTCCGGTAGATGGCTGCAGCAAAAAAAGAAGCTGGTTCCAGCAAAAATTGACATCGCATCCGGCAAAACAAAGTTCATCAACAAAAATTATCATAGTCTATGTAGAAAATTCAAATGCCAGTTTCAGCAAAAAGCAATAGAGGTTCCAGCAAAAAAATTGATGTAGCAAAAAATCATGACGGAGACGGCGTCACTCTCCTATCAATTTGCAACGAAATCAAAAGAAGGCACCGATAGAAAATGAAGTGGTTCCAGCAAAAATCAACAGAGGTTCCAGCAAAAAAATGATGTAGCAAAAAAATCATGGCCACGATGGCGTCACAATCCTCTCAATTTGATGCAGTAGCCACGGCCATTGGTTCCAGCACCGCACCCCACTGGTACCAGCTCCTCCACGCCATGGTTGTAGTTCGCGGGTCGGCGTTCGCGGGGGTGCATCTCGCCATCGAACTGGTCGGACATGGCTGCAAGGCAACAACACATGGAAAGAAAAAGAGAAGGAGCTTCATGCAGTGGTGGTGGCGTTGGTGTTGTTACTGCTGCAGCCCCGCCTCGCTGTGAGGAGGAGCGCAACATCTGGTGGATCTGAGAAAAAGGAAGAGAGACATGGGAAAGCAGCGAACTCAATGAGAAGAAGGATGGAAATAATGACCGGATGCGCTGTGTGGTGGAGATTGGCAAAAACGAAGCGGTCGGCGTGGATCCCACAATAGCATGACATGGCGCTAATCGGGGCGTTTGATCGTGACGGATCCAGCGGCGCACGCGCGACCGGCACAACGCTTCCGCCGGTCCGCTAGAAGCCAACGGTTCCCATTAGTGAATCCATGTCTGTGCTTTGCTATGAAGCAAGTGCAGTTGTCATGAACCAGGGTTGGTAGGTCCCCTAGACATAGTTTGGGATGTGGAAACACAAAAAATTCTTTACCAGAAGCATCTATAACACCATAATATTGTTGTCTTTCTAATATGATAACACAAGAAAATTTAACCAGAAGCATGTCTAACACAATCTTTTTTGTCTTTTTCTAATCTAAAAATAGAAACAAACTTAACCGGAAGCATCTCTACCTTATAATCAATTTGAGCATTGAGTTCTACCAATCTTCCTAGGAGGTAGGCTGCAAGGAGTGATACGCAGGGACAAGCGCATGAAACAAAAGCGACAGGATTTATATACACTAGGTAAAAAACAAGAGCTCGCGAGCAAGGAAAGAGTTGGTTCTAAATCACAAGTTGCAGAGTCTACACATGAAACTGAAGGCGTCAAGAGATGGCTTGCATCACTCTCAAAAATCTAGCTTGCATCAAAAATACCATTGCTGAAGCGCCCTTGAGAACATTGGTACTAATCTTGGTATCTCGTTTACTAAATATGCCTAGTAGTCTATACTGTATGTAATTGTAATGTGTCAGCTTTTCATAAAACTTAAAGAAGCAAAACTGACACGGAGGACTATCCACTACAGAACAGTGAACAAGCAACATAAGAGTCCACACTTTACATGAACAAACAACTCAAATAAGTGTCAGAAATCTACTTGTCAGATCTAACTTCAGAGTTCAGAGTTCAGTATACATATCTAACATTAGAAGAAAGTCGACCTCAAATAAAGCTTGAGTCCCATGATTCTGGGACAAAAAAATTCAGCAGCAGAAACAATTAGATAAACCATGGCATAAAAAAATAAACAGATCTAGAGCATGTGCATGTATGTCCATGCACAGGCTATCTGAAAGTACTTATTTTGCATCTTCTTGTAGATATTTTGCATTGTGCACAATTATCATAACTTAAGCTAAAGATTGTACGTAGGCAACACAGTCACATGTACCTTGAAGTTTCTCTGAACTTTTCAGGCATGTCCCATTTATCCCTATATGATTCTCATCTGTCTATTGCCTCCATCCTGTGGAGGCACCATGTTGAGGAGTGAAGGGATGAGTTGTCATCCGCGTCGCTCACCTCCCTAGGAGGGGAATAAGGATCACTAGCATCTGTAACTTTTTGCAGTAATCAGTCTCCATCACGCTTGGCTTTCCGGCTACCAAAATATTATCCGACCTTCCGTGGTGTTCCGGCCTATGCTACAGCACTCAAAAGATGCAAGAAAGCTTCATGATCAACTCACATATATTGCATTTCCTCTTTATTCGCACACCAAAGTCACTTGTTATTAGTTGCACCGATTCTCTGCTACTCGATGGATTAGTGTAGTTGTTGGCTTGAGTTATCTGCTACACCACCTGTCGATCTGAGAAAGAAAAAAAAACATGTTGTGCGCATAAATCTCCAACGCTCCTAGTTAAAGGAGCAGGATGGCTAGGTAAATCATGGGCGGCAACGTTGTTGGCGAGCGCTCGGGGTGGCTATCATCTAGCCAAATCATGCGGCGCCGAAGAATCCCTCCTTGTCTGACTTGCTAGTGCTGCAGACGTTGGGGAGGTTGCAGGTGAGCTTGAAGACTTTCAGGCTGCCGGCGGTGAGAAGGTCGCACACACAATCAAGCTGCGTGTCGGGCACCAAGAAGTCAGGCCACACCACACCACACGTACCTACACGAAATGTCCGTGGGATTGGCCTCTGTTGGCGCAGACCTAACGCCGTGTACTTTTCAACAACAGGCGACGACGAACGATGACGGAGCGAAGCTGGCTGACTGTCTTGGTATCTGCCCCAAGCAGCCGAAGCAATACGCAGTACAAAGCTAGCCTCAACTTGATTGATTGTAGCAAAAACAGCACGCACGTACAAGAGCACCAGATCGATCCTTGCTTTAATCGATAGTTGCGGCTGAAACGTACTACTACGCGTACACACAGACACCGGTGTATTGTATTTCCTTCACAAATCCACGGTGCAAGTTACAAGCTGGGGTACACATGTGTATATATTAGCTAGCTAGCCAATACTAATTCTACTTGGTTCTAACTCTAAACCTACACGGACACATATATGCACTGGGAGATGTTGATCGGCCAGGATCAGGGTGCGATGGGAAGCAAGAGATAGTTTCCAAATCCAAAAGTCAAAGCAGGTCCCCTGGGTCCACGTCATGACGGGTGAGGCCGAGCGCAATCGTTTTTTCTGGACCGCAAAACCTTCCTCCTTTTAAATCTCAGCCATCAATCTTTGTGATTAACACAAAATTAACGGACATAAATAGATGACGTATGGAGAACTATGAAAGCCTCCATCCTTAATATTAGGTAAAGATTTCATGAGTTGCATCATTGACCAATGCTATGCTTGTTAGTCTCTAATAAAATTTTCTACTTATACTTTTCCTTATGTGCTGCCATCACCTACCATAAGATTAGCATATGTTCATCTTAATTTATTTCCTTTCTTTTTACTGCAACAAGAAAGTAAAAAAGTGAAAACTCAAAACTAAACTTTATTATATATCTCGCACATGATTACATAGATATATCACTAAGCAAACTCAAAGGGAAAGGATTGAACTAACTTTCATTTATTCTAAAGCAAAAGATCGAACTAAGATAAGTAAATGCAAAAGGATAGCAGGGATGATACGATATCGGGGCACCTCCCCTAAGCTTGGCGAAAGCCAAGGGGAGTGCCCATACCTGACACTCAGTTTTCTTTTGGTGATGAAGAAGATGGTGGTGGTGAAGTAGATGCGATCTTGTCCTCGGGTTTCCATGACAAAGGCCCGCCATCGAAAGAGAAAGAAGGAGTCTCACGAGTCCTGCAACTAGCAACCAAACTCATACCTTTGAACCTTGCTTCGTATTCAAAGACTTGGTTCTAAAGATCATTGATCTGGCTTTGGAGGTAGTGGATTTGCTCATTGAGGGTGAAGATGATATCCTTCATGGACTTTCCATCCACCTTGAGATAACGGGATATATCCGTAATCATGAGGTGATTAGCATTGAGTCCACACTCCACTATCTTCTTGTAACGCCCCAGATATAACAATTC
Source organism: Secale cereale (assembly GCA_902687465.1). NCBI lineage: Eukaryota > Viridiplantae > Streptophyta > Magnoliopsida > Poales > Poaceae > Secale > Secale cereale. The sequence continues at coordinate 518,935,442 of LR738711.1, forward strand.
CCAATATGGCAATATATTCATCGTTGACTTAATCAATTCCATTCTGGGCACTTCCTTCATTTTGGGTTTCTGTGTTTTTGCTTTAAGCGTGTGTTGCATATCGTTATGTCATTCCCATCATGTGCATTGCATTGGCATAGACTCACTTGCATCCGTGTGTAGTTGCATCGTCTACGTCCTCTCCATTGTCCATTTCTGTTTCCGACTCTCTCACACGGCACCCGTCGCACCTTTCAAGTCTTGTTTTGTGAGTGGGATAAAAACATCTTCGGAATGGGCCGAGAGTTCTCGAGTGGTCTTGGTATATCATCGGTAGACCGCCTATCAAGTTTTGTCTCGTTTGGAGGTCGTTTGATACTCCAACGGTTAACCGCATAACCCGCCGGAAGCCCTATCTCTTTTGGCCCAGCACCCCTCCACAACAGCTCACTAGCCCATCCTAACCACCTCTGATCGTGTGTGCGAAAACCACGCCTCATTTGGACTCTCCTAGCTCCCAGAATCTATATAAACAGCCCCATCCCCCCGAAATTTCGGGCAAAACCCTAGCCCGAGCTCATCCGCGCCGCCGGACACGTCCATCCCGGCCGGACAAGTCCGCCGCCGCCCCCTCGGCCAACCGGTGGGCGACACGTCAGCGCTCCGCCACCGGCCTCTCCTCTCCATCGCGCGGGCCCCGGTCCGTGCAGGCCCGAATCACCGCCGCCGCAGCCCGCTTCGCCCGGATTCCTGCGCCCGCCGCCGCAGCCCGCTTCGCCCGGATCCCTGCGCCCGCCGCCCTGGCCGAGCGCCGCCGCCCGTCTGCCGGCTCGCCTCCGTGGCCGAGCCACGCCCCGCCGCCGGCCCAACTACCTTCACCGCTGTCGCCGGCCTCACCACTGCCACCACCTCGCCGGCCGAACACCGCATCCGCCGGCCGCCCGCACCAACTCTGGCGCCGCCTGCCGCCCCGTCTCCGCCGCCCGCCGCCTTCACCGCCGCCGGGCAGCCGCCGTCCCGCCACCGTCTTCTCCATCTCCGGCATCGTCGGTGCCGGATCCCGATCTGATCCAGGCGGGATCAGATCCACCAGCCCCACGAACCAAACGGTCGGATCCATCCCGCACCGGCACGTCCCGGGACCTCGTCGTCCAATTTCTCGCGGGGTAAAGTTTCCACTAAGTCCCGAAATCCCTATATTTCATTGCCTCCTTCATCATGTCGTATCTCCGTGCCCGTAGCTCCGAATCGCGCATATGATGTATGGAAACGTTCATCTCGAAGTGCTCTACGTGTTGGCATTAGTTTTGTGCATGTTAGGGTTCATCTAGATGTCTTAATCTTCGTTGCCAAACTGCTATGTGATGTTACTGTTTCGGCATTAGTTGTCTGTTAACAATATGTGTGCATGTTCGTGAGGTCGTAACTTTGTGCATGTTGGTCCAAATGGAGTGCATGATATGTCAGAAGGTTCTCTTGTGATGCTCTTCATGATGGATGCATTTGCGTACATCTTAGGTTGCATTATGCCATGTTTAACCCTGTTGCAAAAATGCTTGTGGCTGTTAAGTTGCTGAACTTGTTATAACTTGATGATTTGTCTTTTTCGTAGCTTTTTGTGTGACTTTCTTTTGAGCCACGTGTCAACATGGTTTAGGAGCATAATCATGTTATCTTTGAAGTGGTGTATTTGGTTTTTCCATGATATGCTCTGTGGTGAATTAAACAACCTTGTAAACATGCCATGTCAATGTTGTTGTTTTTACACTTAGTGAAAAACGGCTAAGTCTAAAATATGTAATAACATGTTGCCATATAAACTTGATGCCACAATCTTTTCCATGCATGTTTTGGAATAACTAGTGAGCATGTCATGATTTCCATGTTATTGTCTATCAATCCATGCCTTTGTTTGCATATATGCTTTGTTGTACCTTGTTGTTATCTTGCTCTCAAAATGCTTGAAATTAAAACTGTCAGCCTGTTAATAGAACATTCAATTTGGCAAAGCTTGTGTTAAGCAACCCTTGCATGGAATGAATTGTTTCTTTGGATGAATTGGATGTATAATATGTATTCTTCATGATCATGTAAATTTCATGCTTGTTAGAATTGTTTTGCTTGTTGTTATGTGCCTCCAAAGGCAGCTACAAAATGTTCCTGGTTGCATGCCCAATAAAATTTCACCAAGTCTGAGAAATCTGTTAACTTATTGAATCTTGCCATGCTAGTTTAATTGTGTTCCAGCAAGTTTTTGGGTGTGCTCTGAGTTCATACTTGTTGAGAATCGTGTCTACTTCACATCCATGCCTTTTGCCATCATGTTTGGGTGTTGTAGCATATTTGAACCTTGCTCCAAAGATGGCATGTTGTTGTTAACTTCAGTTTTGCATCGCATCTTGTTTTGCTTGCCATTTGCAAACCGTGCATCCGATTCCAATGATCTTTATATCGATTTCGACCGAAATCTTTCAACCTATCTAGTGGCATGCTTGGTTTGCCAAGATCTTGCCCACATCCATCATGTCTTCTCATGTCCTTCCCGGCTTCATCTCCCTTCATACCGGTAGCTCTGTAGCATCATAATTGCATCTCTCTTGCATAGCATGTGTTCGTTTCTTGTCAAGTGTGTTTATTGGATGCTTGTTATGTTGGGTAGCACCGGGAGACGAGTTCGAGTCCGAGGTCGAGACAGCCGCTGAGTACGAGTACGAAGAGCAAGGTCCCGAGTACACCGATGACTTACCAGGGAAGATGACCATTCCTTGATATCATCTCTATTGTTGCCATGCTAGATGCCTCGCTCTATTGCTTATCGTGATACCTATCCTTTTGCATGTCAGCCCAACTTTTCCATGAAACCTCTAACTACCCACCTAGCAAACTGTTGTTTGGCTAAGTTACGCTTTTGCTCAAGCCCCCTTTTATAGCGTTGCTAGTTGCAGGTGAAGATGAACTTTGCTCCATGTGGATTGGGTGTTTGGGAATAACACAATATCTATTATTACATTAATGCACCTTATATACTTGGCAATGGGTGGAAGGCTTGGCCTTTTGCTCGGTGTTTTGTTCCACTCATGCTGCCTTAAGAACTGATAAATCGGTGTTATATTCCTTGATTTTGCGTTCCTAACGTGGTTGGGTATATGGGGACCCCTTGATAGTTCGCTTTGAATAAAACTCCTCCAGCAAGGCCCAACCTTGGTTTTTCCATTTGCCTAATAACAACTAAAATTTGCATAGGGACTAGCTACCCCGAGGCCTTAATTAACAACCCGGGCCAATGCTCCTCATGAGTGTTGGTCCAAAATGGCAGTAGCCAGGGCCACCAACGGGCGTGCCAGCCAAAAACTTAGCCAATCCGATCATGGCCTGAGACGAGATACGCGCGGCTCCTATCAGGGTGTCGGCACGTCGGGAGGTCTTGCTGGACTTGTTTTACCATTGTCGAAATATCTTGTACACCGGGATTCCGAGTCTGATCGGGTAGTCCCTAAGATAAGGGGTTTTTACCTTTGTTGATCACGAGACTTGTGATGGGCTATGTTGGGACACCCCTGCAGGGTTATGATCTTTCAAAAGCCATGCCCACGGTTATGTGGCGGATTGCAATTTTTTAATATCCGGTTGTAGACAACTGGACACAAAACCTCAAACATAATACACAAAACCTCTATTATGTATTTGTTCCATCTGTTACCTTGTTGTTTTATTCTATCTTGTTTCTCTCCCAAGTGGCTTCTCGACAAGTTGATGTACCATTAAGCTATGGAATTCATTCGTTCAATTTTGTTCGTATGTTCGTTGTGAAGACTATATGTTGCAGATATCTATCCTTTGATTCAGCATAACTGTTATTGCTTCAATGGCTAACGGTTGTCATCATCTTCAGGATGGCACCTAAAAAGTTCCCAACCAGAACCCGGAGGTTGATGATGAAACTCCACCACCTCCTTCTCCTCCGCCTGAGGCATGGTAGGTTGTGATGCAAGCCACCACCACAAATACTTAGATGATGCTTCAGATGATGCAAGCTTTTCAAACTATTCAGAACAACCAGAGCAATCAAGGGAATCAAGGCCAAGCTAACTTCAACAACCAGCCTCATTTTTCTACTCTAAACCAATTCCTAGCAAATTAGCCCAAGTCCTTCAGCTACTGTGTTGATCCGCTCGATGCCGAGGATTGGCTCACTGACATCAACAAGCATTTCGAGTGCAGTAATGTCAACCCAGTGGATTATGTCAACTTTGCGCATTCCAACTCAAAGACCAAGCTGCATATTGGTGGCAACAGTACAAAGACTCCAGGGCGGGTCGTGAGATCTCTTGGACTGACTTCTGCCACAATTTTCATTCTCATCACATCCCTACCAGTGTCATTGAAGGAATGTGTGAGCAATTCTGCAATCTGAAGCGAGGCAACATGTCTGTCTACCAGTACAATGTCAAGTTCCAGAATCTGGCCCGTTATGCTAAGCAAGATATTCCCAATGCAAAGAGCAAGATCTATCAATTCCGAGGTGGTTTGATAGATGAACTCCAGCTTGCTCTCACTCTCTTCGAGCCAGCTAAATTTGATCAATTCTACAACATGGCTCTCAAGCAAGAAGCTGCCCAGCTAAAGTGTGAGGCTTCAATGAAAAGAATTAGAGATGCAGTCAGCTCCTCTTCCTCCTCACAAGTGGTTGCTAAGCAGCATAAGTTCTGGCTTCCGTCTCCGCCAGTGTTCCGTCCTCCAAGTCAGAACAAGCACTCAGGTGATCGTGGATCTTCCCACCCACCCACCTCAAGCAACCAGAACAAGTTTCAGCCTCAGGCTTCAAGGTCAAGTGCTCCTCCTCCTCGCCCAACTTCACAGGTCACTTACTACAAATGTGGTCTAAAGGGCTACTACTCCAACAAGTGCACCAACCAAAGGCGCCTTCCGCCACCTCCTCCTATCAAGTCATCAAGCAACGCCATTGTCAGGCACAGTCCCAAGACAGCGAGAGTTAACTTGGTCAATGCAGCACAAGCAGAAGAATCTTCTGAAGTGATCATGGGTACTCTTCCAGTTAACTCTTTTCTTGCTGAAGTGTTATTCGATTCTGGTGAATCACATTCTTTCATACCAAAACCATTTGTGGTGATGCATGATTTCTTCCTGGACCAGTTGCCTAGACCATTGACAATTGCTTCTCTGGGTCTGATGATGAATTCTCGCTTAATGGTTTCGAATGTCTCCATCAAGATGGGCGATTATAAATTTCTAGCTTCCCCAGTTGTTCTCGGCAATTCAGACATTGATCTTATTCTTGGAATGGATTGGCTCTCTAAGCATGATGCTCTTCTTAATTGTGCAAACAAAGAGGTCAATCTTACTCATCCTTCTGAAGATGTGATTATCTTCACAGCTCGAGATAACACAATCAGGCTATTCTCTCTCAATAACAAGGGTGAGATTAATGCCATGTCCCAGATTCCGGTGGTTTGTGAATATGAAGATGTATTTCCTAAAGAATTGCCAGGGATGCCTCCCAACCGTCGAGTTGAATTCGTCATTGAACTTGAACCTGGTATGGAGCCAGCCAGTCAGCGTCCGTACAAGCTTTCTCCTAAAGAGTTGAAGGAATTGAAGAAGCAACTCGACGAGCAAGAATGCTTGGATCTGATCAGACCAAGTTCTTCTCCTTGGGGCTGTGGTGTTCTTTTGGTCAAGAAGAAGGATGGTATGGAATGATAGTGCGTTGATTACCGGCCATTGAACAAGAAGACGATTAAGAATAAATACCCGCTCCCCAATATCAATGAACTGTTCGAGCAGCTCAAAGGAGCCAAGGTTTTCTCGAAGCTTGATCTCTGGATGGGCTACCATCAAATTTGTATCCGTGAAGAGGATATTTTCCCAAGACCGCATTCAGGACAAGTTATGGCTCCTACGAGTACACAGTCATGTCCCTCGGGCTTGCAAATGTACCTCCTACCTTCTCCCGGATGATGCATTTCATATTCAACCCATACACCAATGAGTTCGTCCTCGTCTATCTTGACGATATTCTGGTATTCTCCAAGAATAAAGCAGACCATGCTAAGCACGTCCGTCTGGTTCTTGACAGGCTCAGAGAGCACCGCTTTTATGCGAAATTCTCAAAGTGCGAATTTGGCTTGATGAAGTTCTCTATCTGGGTCACATTATCTCTGCCAAGGGCATTTCAGTTAACCCCGAGAAGGTTGAAGCTATTGTTAAGTGGGAACCTCCTCAAAACGTCAAGTGGCTCCGAAGCTTCCTCGGGCTTGCAAGCTATTGTAAAAGGTTCGCCGAGAACTTCTCCAAGATTGCCAAGCCTCTGTCCAACCTGTTGCAAAAGAATGTCAAGTATTCTTGGACTCCTGAGTGTGATGTGGCATTCAATACACTCAAAGAGAAGCTTGTCTCAGCTCTAGTTCTGACTCCTCCTGATGAATCCAAGCCATACCAAGTGTCTTGTGATGCCTCTTTGCAAGGTCTGGGTGGTGTCCTTATGCAAGAGAAGAAGATAGTGGCCTACACTTCTCGGCAGCTCAAACCAAACGAGAAGAACTACCCCACTCATGATCTTGAGTTGGCGGCAGTTGTCCACGCCTTGATCACATGGAGACACCTCTTGTTGGGCAGGCAGGTTGACATCTTCACCGATCACAAGAGCCTGAAGTACATCTTCACACAACCAAACCTCAACCTCCGTCAGACTCGTTGGGTTGAGATGATTCAACAGTACAACCCAAGTATTGAGTACACTCCTGGCAAGGCCAACATGATTGTAGATGCCTTGAGCAGGAAGGCTTATTGCAACAGTCTCATCCTCAAACCGTTCCAACCGGATCTCCGTGAAGCATTCTGGAAACTCAACCTTTAAATTGTTCCGCAAGGATTTCTTGCCAACCTTCAAGTCGCTCCTACCTTGGAAGATCAAATCCGTGAAGCTCAACTTCTTGATGCTATGGTGAAGAAAGAGAAGCATGGTATTGCCAAATTTACTCCAAAGTGCAAGTGCTACCGCATTGATGACAAGGACGCCTTATTCTTTGAGGACCGGAATGTGGTTCCAAAAGGTGACCTACGGAAGGTCATAATGAACGAGGCTCATAATTCCCTTCTCTCGATACATCCATGCAGCTCCAAGATGTATCATGACCTCAAGCAATCCTATTGGTGGACTCGCATGAAAAGAGAAATTGCTCGATTCGTGAACGAGTGTGATGTCTGTCGCAGAGTCAAAGCAGAGCATCAATGTCCAGCCGAACTTCTCCAACCTTTGCCTATTCCCGAGTGGAAATTCAATCACATTGAGATGGATTTCGTCACCGGCTTCCCCAAGTCCAAGCGAGGGAACGATGATATCTTTGTGGTTAATGATAAGCTCACAAGAGTGGCTCATTTTCTTCCAGTCAAGGAATCCATCAACGCAGCACAACTGGCAGAGTTGTACACCTCAAGAATTGTCTCTTTGCATGGTATCCCTCAAGTAATCTCCTCAGATCATGGAAGCTTGTTCACTTCCAAATTATGGGATTCCTTCCAGTCAGCTATGGGTACCAAGATTCGCTTCAGCATAGCTTTCCATCCTCAGACAAGTGGTCAAGTCGAGAGGGTGAACCAAATTCTTGAAGATATGCCCAAGGCATGTGTAATCTCCTTCGGTGTGAAATGGGAAGGTTGTCTTCCATTTGCCGAGTTCTCCTATAACAATAGCTTCCAAGTAAGTTCAGGCAAAGCACCATTTGAATTTCTCTATGGCAGAAAGTGTCGTACCCCTCTCAACTGGTCCGAGACTGGTGAACCTTGGAAATGATTTGATCTCAGAGGCCGAAGAAATGTGCAAAGTCATACGTGAGAATCTCAAGGCCGCGCAATCGTGCCAATAGAGCTACTATGATGGCAAGCATCGTGACTTGGCTTTTGCCATTTGTGATCATGTGTATCTCCGTGTTTCTCATATGAAGGGCACTCAGAGGTTCGTTATCAAGGGAAAGCTAGGTCCAAGATATGTGGGCCCTAAAATGAGAGTTGTACAAAAGAACATATTCTCCGACTTTCAACTCACGCTTTTGGATTCTTTTATCATGCCATCTTTTAACTTTTTCTTTAAATAACTTGGCATTTTCATACGCTTGGGTTCTCCATTCATCTAATGAGCTAATATCAAATAACCTCTTTTCACCAGCATGTTTGAAATCATAATTGAGTTTCTTGATTGCCCAAAAAGCTTTATGTTCTAACTCAAGAGGCAAATGACAAGCTTTACCATAAACCAATTCATAAGGAGACATATCCATAGGATTTTTATAAGTTGTTCTATAAGCCGAAAGTGCATCATCTAATTTCTTAGACCAATTCTTCCTAGACCTATTAATAGTCTTTTGCTAAATTAGTTTTATTTCTCTATTACTAAGTTCAACTTGACCACTAGACTGAGGATGATAGGGTGATGCAAACCTATGGCTAACATCATATTTAGCATGCATTTTACGGAAAGCACCATGAATAAAGGGTGAACTACCATCAGTCATTAAAAATCTGGGAACTCCAAACCTTGGGAAAATAACTTCCCTAAGCATTTTAATAGAGGTGTTGTGATCAGCACTACTGGATGGAATAGCTTCTACCCATTTAGTAACATAATCAACAGCAACCAAAATAAGTGTATACCCATTGGAGGAAGAAAAAGGTCCCATGTAATCAAATCCCCAAATATCAAATGGTTCAACAGCAAGTGAATAATTTATAGGCATTTCTTGATGCTTACTAATATTACCTATCCTTTGACATTCATCACAGGATGTGACGAACTTACGAGCATCTTTGAAGAGAGTAGGTCAATAAAATCCAGACTGCAATACCTTGTGAGCAGTTCTATCTCCAGCATGATGTCCTCCATATGCTTCGGAGTGACACTTCTGAAGGATTTTTCCCCGTTCATGCTGAGGTACACAACATCTAATAATACCATCTACTCCTTCTTTATAAAGATGTGGGTCATCCCAAAAGTAATGCCTTAGATCGTAAAAGAACTTTTTCTTTTGTTGTTAAGTGAAACTAGTTGGTAAATATTTAGCAACAATGTAATTAGCATACTCAGCATACCAAGGAGTACTATTAGTAACATTTATTGCAGTTAACTGCTCGTTAGGAAAACTATCATCAATAGGTAGTGGGTCATCAAGCACATTTTCAAGTCTAGACAAGTTATCGGCTACGGGATTCTCAGCTCCTTTTCTATCAGTGATATGCAAGTCAAATTCTTGTAACAAGAGAACCCACCAAATAAGTCTAGGTTTAGCATCTTTTTTTCCATAAGATATTTAATAGCAACATGGTTAGTGTGAACAATTACTTTTGAATCAATAATGTATGATCTAAATTTGTCACAAGCAAACACAACTGCTAAGAATTCTTTTTTAGTGGCAGCATAATTCTTTTGAGCACTGTCTAGAATTTTTCTTGCATAATGAATAACATTTAGTTTCTTATCAACTCTTTGTCCTAGAACAGCACCAACAGCATAATCACTAGCATCACACATAATTTCAAAAGGTAAGTTCCAATCAGGTGGTTGAACTATAGGTGCAGAAATTAAAGCTTTCTTAAGTGTTTCAAAGGCCTCAAAGCAATCATCATCAAAAAAAGGAACATCCTTTTGTAAAAGGTTAGTGAGAGGTCTAGAAATTTTAGAAAAGTCCTTGGTAAATCTCCTATAGAAACCAACATGACCTAAGAAACTACGAATACCTTTGATATCCTTGCGACATGGCATTTTCTCAATTGCATCAACCTTAGCTTTTTCCACTTCAATACCCTTTTCGGAAATCTTATGACCCAAAACAATACCTTCATTAACCATAAAGTGGCATTTCTCCCAATTCAAGACAGGACTTGTTTGTTCACATCTCTGCAAAACTCGATAAAGATTGCTTAAACAATCATCAAATGACTTCCAATAAACGGAGAAATCGTCCATGAAAACCTCTACAATCTTTTCACAAAAGTCAGAGAATATAGCAGTGATACATCTTTGAAAGGTAGTAGGTGCATTGCATAAACCAAAAGGCATACGTTTATAAGCATAAGTTCTGAAGGGACAAGTGAAAGTAGTTTTTTTCTTGATCAGGTTGAGAAGCAGGTATTTGTGAAAAGCCAGAGTATCCATCAAGGAAAGAAAAGTGTGTGTGCTTTGATAGTCTTTCTAGCATTTGATCAATAAAAGGCAGAGGGTAATGATCTTTTCTAGTGGCTTTATTTAATTTTCTAAAATCAATAACCATTCTATAATCTGTAACAATTATTTGTGGAATAAGTTCATTCTTATCATTAGGAACAACGGTAATACCTCCCTTCTTAGGAACACAATGAACGGGACTTACCCATCTACTATCAGCTATAGGGTAGATTATACCTCATTCCAGAAGTTTTAATATTTCCGTTCTTACCACTTCTTTCATCTTCGGGTTTAACCGACGTTGATGATCGACAACTGGTTTAGCATCAGGTTCCATATTAATATTATGTTGACATAGAGTGGGGCTAATGCCCTTTAAATCATCAAGAGTATATCCAATAGCAGTTCGATGCTTCCTTAGAACTTTCAATAATCTTTCTTCTTCATATTCTGAAATGTTAGCACTAATGATAACATGCTATATCTTCTTTTCATCAAGATAAGCATATTTCAAAGTGTCGGGCAATTGTTTTAATTCAAACACAGGACCACCTTTAGGTGGAGGAGGACCTCCTAAAGTTTCAATAGGTAGATTGTCTTTAAGCAGAGGACGTTGCTCAAAGAAAATATAATCTATTTCATTTCTTTCATGCATATGTAAATCATTCTCATGGTCTAGCAAATATTGTTCTAGATGATCAGTAGGAGGCGCAGCAATAGAAGCAAGACCAATAATTTCATCTTTACTAGGCAATTATTTTTCATGAAGTTTTATATTAAACTTGGAGAAATTAAATTCATGAGATTCATTACCAAAACTAACACCGACAGTTTGTTTCTGACAATCTATTTGAGCATTAACGGTGTTTAAGAAGGGTCTACCAAAGATAATGGGATAGAAGTCGTATTGTGGGGAACCAAGAACAAGGAAATCAGTCGGGTATTTTATCTTCCCACACAAGACTTCAACATCTCTAACAATCCCAATTGGTGATATAGTATCTCTATTAGCCAGTTTAATAGTCACATCAATGTCTTCTATTTCTGCAGGTGCTATGTCATTCATAATTTCTTGGTATAAAGAGTAAGGGATAGCACTCACACTAGCACTTATGTCACATAAACCATGATAACAATGATCTCCTCTTTTAACCAAGACAACGGGCATGCCAACAACCGGTCTATGTTTATCCTTTTTATCAGGTTTGGCAATTCTAGCAGCTTCTTCATTAAAGCAAATAACATGCCCATCTACATTTTCTTCAGAAAGATCCTTGACTATAGCAATATTAGGCTCTACTTTAATTTGTTCATCTGGCTTAGGTGCTCTAATATAGCTTTTGTTAACCACAGTTGAAACTTTAGCATGTTCATTTATCCTAACAGGGAAAGGTGGTTTTTCAATGTAAGCAGTAGGAACAACTGGATCAACATTATAAAGTATAGTTTCTTCTTTAACTGGTACCGGTTCTTTAATTTCTTATATAACAGGTGGGTGATATTTGAACCACTTCTCTTTAGGGAGATCAACATGAGCAGCAAAAGATTCACAAAAGGAGGCTACTATCTCAGAGTCAAGTCCATATTTAGTGCTAAACTTTGAAAAGGCATCGGTATTTATAAAAGATTTAACACAATCATACATAAGCTTAATACCTGACTCTTTAGCTTCGTTGACTTCCCAATCTTCAGAGTTGCGTTTAACTCTTTCTAGAAGATCCCACCGGAATTCAATAGTTTTCTTCATAAAGGAACCAGCATAAGAAGTATCAAGCGTGGATTGATCATTACTAGAAAGCCGAGCATAAAAAATCTGAATAATAATTTCTCTTGAGAGCTCATGATTGGGGCATGAATATAACATTGACTTAAGCCTCCCCCAAGCTTGAGCGATACTTTCTCCTTCACGAGGCCAAAAATTATATATATATATATAGTTCCGATCACGATGAACTAGATGCATATGGTATTTTTTTTTGGTGAAACTCCAATTTCAATCGGTTCCAGTTCCAAGATCCAATATCATCACATAGCCTATATCATGCTAATGCTTTTTCCTTCAAAGGTAAAGGAAAAACATTCTTCATAACTTGATCTTTGGGTAGACCTGCAAGCCTAAACAATCCACAAATTTGTTCCACATATATCAAGTGCATATCAGGATGTTCGGTCCCATCTCCTACACAAGGATTAGCTAGCAATTGTTCTATCATATTCAATATTTTCAGTAGGTGTAGCGGGTTGAGGGGTAGCTAATTGTGGTTCCGGTCGAGGTGAAGATACCCCGAACAAATCCCTCAAAGGGTTGTTCTGTAACAAGTGACAATTAATTTCAGCACACTATATGAATGTTTCCTTACCAATTTCCACATATAGAAGCGCTTCACTCCCCGGCAACGGCGCCAGAAAATTGCCATGATAACCCACAAGTATAGGGGATCAATTGTATCTCTTTTCGATAAGTAAGTGTGTCAAACCCGACGAGGAGCAGAAGGAACTTACAAGTGTTCTCATTAAGGTAGTGTGTGCAAGTGCTGAAATTGTAAGTACCATAGTAGTTTGATAGCAAGATAATTTTGTAACGAGCAAGTAACGATAATAGTAGCAAGTATGCAGCAAGATAGACCAATCCTTTTGAGGCAAAGGACAGGCCAAAAGGGTCTCTTATAATAAGCAAAGCGTTCTTGAGGGTACACGGGATTTTATCTAGTCACTTTCATCATGTTGGTTTAATTCATGTTCGCTACTTTGATAATTTGATATGTGGGTGGATCGGTGCTTAGGTGTTGTTCTTACTTGAACCAACCTCCTACTTATGATTAAACCTCCCGCAAGCATCCGCAACTATGAGAAAAGTATTAAGAATAAATACTAACCATAGCATTAAACTTTTGGATCCAATCGGTCCCTTACGGAATAGTGCATAAACTGGGGTTTAAGCTTCTGTCACTCTCGCAACCCACTATCTAATTACTAATCCACAATGCATTCCCTTAGGCCAAAATATGGGAAGTGTCATGTAGTCGACGTTCACATGACACCACTAAGGGAATCACAACATACATACTATCAAAATATCGAACACATATCAAATTCACATGATTACTTGCAACACGATTTCTCCCGTGACCTCAAGAACAAAGGTAACTACTTACAAGTGATGAACATGCTCAAGATCAGAGGGGTGATATATAGCATAATCAATCTAAACATATAATCTTCTACCAAATAAACCATATAGTAATCAACTGCAAGATGTAATTAACACTACTAGTCACCCACAAGCAACAATCTATAGTTCTGGTAACAAGATTGATCACAAGAGATGAACTAGGGTTTGAGATGAGATGGTGTTGGTGAAGATGTTGATGAAGATAGCCCTCACCAAGATGGGAGAGTTGTTGGTCATGATGATGACGATGATTTTCCCCTCTGGGAGGGAAGTTCCCCCGGCGGAATCGCTCCGCCGGAGGGCAAAAGTGCTCCTGCCCAAGTTCCGCCTCGAGACGGCGGCGTTCAGTCCCGAAAGTCCTCTCCTTTATTTTTCTAGGTGAAAATGACTCTTATACCATAAGATGGGCATAGGAGGTGGGCCGGGGTGAGCACAACCCACCAGGGCGTGCCTGGGGACCCTGGCGCGCCCAGGTGGGTTGTGCCTAGCTGGTGGGCCCCTCTGGTGGTTATCAGCTCCAGCATTTCTTAAATAATCCATAAAAAATCTCCGTGAAGTTTCATCTTGTTTGCATCATGTTCTCTTTGGAGTTTTTTCAGGTAGTTTATAGCATCTTAGTTTACAACATAAATAACAGCAAGAAAACATGATGCAAAATGGACGTATCAATGCCCAAGGCACCCCAAGGAAATATTCAAGGACAACCAAGAGCCTAAGCTTGGGGATGCCCCGGGAAGGCATCCCCTCTTTCGTGTTCGTCGATCGGTAACTTTGCTCTAGTGCTTCACTTATATCTTTTTAGAGCATGGAGGTGGCTTAATTTTATAGAAATTGTTGAACTCTCTTGATTCACTTATATTATTTTGAGAGTCCTTAAACAGCATGGTAATTTGTTTAGGTTATGAATTTAGTCCTAATATGATAGGCATCCCAAGGAGATATAATAAAAACTTTCGTATATAGAGCATTGAATACTATGTGAAGTTTGATTCCCTACGATTGTTTTGAGATATGAAGATGGTGATATTAGAGTCATGTTAGTGAGTAATTGCGGATTGGTTGAAATACTTGTGTTAAAGTTTGTGATTCCCGTAGCATGCACGTATGGTGAACCGTTATATGATGAAGTCGGAACATGATTTATTTATTGATTGTCATCCTTTGTGTGGAGGTCAGGATCGCACAATGGTTAACTCCTACCAACCCTTCCCCTAGGAGCATGCGTCCAATTCTTTGTTTTGATAGCTAATAAAACTTTTGCAATAAGTATGTGAGTTCTTTGTGACTAATGTTGAGTCCATGGATTATACGCACTCTCACCCTTCTACCATTGCTAGCCAGTCTAGTGCCGCGCAACTCTCGCCGGTGCATTCAACCACCTTATACCCTTCCTCAAACAGCCACCATACCTACCTATTATGGCATTTTCATAGCCATTCCCAGATATATTTCCATGCAACTTCCACCGTTATGTCATATGAGTTGAGTTGTAAGTAAATAAAAGAGTGATGAGCATCATTATTAGAACATTGTCCCATGTGAGGTTATCAAATAAAAGAGGCCAAAGAAGCCCAAAGAAAAAAAGGCCAAATAATCCCACCAAAATAATAAAGAAAAAGGAAAAATGAGAGAAAAAGAGAGAAGGGATGATGTTACTATCTTTTTCCACACTTGTGCTTCAAAGTAGCACCATGTTCTTCATGATAGAGAGTCTCCTATGTTATCACTTTCATATACTAGTGGGAATTTTTCATTATAACTTGCTTTGCATATTTCAATGATGGGCTTCCTCAAATTGCCCTAGGTCTTCGTGAGCAAGCAAGTTGGATGCACACCCACTTAGTTTATTTTCGAGCTTTCATAAACTTATAGCTCTAGTGCACCCGTTGCATCGCAATCCCTACTCACTCACATAGATATCTATTGATGGGCATATTCATAGCCCGTTGATACGCTTAGGTTATGTGAGACTATCCCCTTCTTTTTGTCTTCTCCACAACCACCATATTCTATTCCACCCATAGTGTTATATCCATGGCTCACGCTCATGTATTGCGTGAAAGTTGAAAAAGTTTGAGAATACTAAAGTGTGAAAAATTGCTTGGCTAATACCTGGGTTGTGCATGATTTAGTACTTTGTGTGATGAAGATGGAGCATAGCCAGACTATATGATTTTGTAGGGATAACTTTCTTTGGCCATGTTATTTTGAGAAGACATGATTGCTTTATTAGTATGCTTGAAGTATTATTGTTTTTATGTCAATATAAACTTTTGTTTTAAATCTTATGGATCTGAACATTCATGCCACAATAAAGAAGAATTACATGGATAAATATGGTAGGTAGGATTCCACATCAAAAATATTGTTTTTATCATGTACCTACTTGAGGACGAGCAGGAATTAAGCTTGGGGATGCTTGATACATCTCCAACGTGTCTATAATTTTTTATTGTTCCATGCTATTATATTATTTGTTTTGAATGTTTTACATGCATTAATATGATATTTATATTATTTTTGGGACTAACTTATTAACCTAAATCCTAGTGCCAGTTTATGTTTTTCCTTGTTTTTGAGTTTCGCAGAAAAGGAATACCAAACGGAGTCCAAACATAATAAAACCTTTGCGATGATTTTTCTTGGACCAGAAGACACCCCGAAAACTTGGAGATCAAGTCGGAGGAGCCACGAGGCGGCCACAAGGGGGGAGGGCGCGCCACCCTTGTGGGCCCCTCGTAGCTCCCCTGGCCTAATTCTTCGGCCTATATATTCTCATATATTCCAGAAACATCAGAGGAAGCAACAAAAACCACTTTTCCACCGCAATAACCTTCTGTACCCGTGAGATCTCATGTGGAGGCCTTTTCCGCTACTCCGCCGGAGGGGGATTCAACCACGGAGGGCTTCTACATTAACACCATTGCCCTTCCGATGAAGCGTGAGTAGTTTACCACTGACCTACGGGTCCATAGCTAGTAGCTAGATGGCTTGTTCTCTCTCTTTAATTCTCAATACCATGTTCTCCTCGATGTTCTTGGAAATCTATCTGGTGTAATCTTCTTTTGCAGTGTGTTTGTCGAGATCCGATGAATTGTGGATTTATGATTAGTTTATGTATGAATACTATTTAAATCTTCTCTGAATTCCTATATGCATGATTTGATATCTTAGTAATTCTCTTCGAACTATCCGTTTGGTTGGGCCAACTAGATTGGTTTTTCTTGCAATGGGAGAAGTTCTTTCTTTGGGTTCAATCATGTGGTGTCCTCACCCAGTGACAGAAGGGGTAGCGAGGCACGTGTTGTATTGTTGCCATCGAGGATAACAAGATTGGGTTTCATCATATTGCTTGAGTTAATTCCTCTACATCATGTCATCTTACTTAAAGCGTTACTCTGTTCTTCATCAACTTAATACTCTAGATGCAGGCAGGAGTCGATCGATGTGCAGAGTAATAGTAGTACATGCAGGCAGGAGTCGGTCAACTTGATACGGACGTGATGCCTATGTTGCATAATCATTGCCTTAGATATATTTATAACTTTGCGCTTTTCTATCAATTGCCCGACAATAATTTGTTCACCCACCGTATTATTTGCCTTCAAGAGAGAAGCCTCTAGTGAAACCTATGGCCACAGGGTCTATTTTCCATCATATTAGTTTCCGATCTACTATTTTGCAATCTTGTACTTTCCAATCTATAAACCAAAAAACCCAAAAATGTTTTACCTTTTGTTTATTTATCTCTATAAAATCTCACTTTTGCAAGTAACCGTGAAGGGATTGACAACCCCGTTATCGCGTTGGGTGCAAGTTGTTTGATTGTTTGTGCAGCTATTGGTGATTTGTGCGATCGTCTTCTACTGGATTGATACCTTGGTTCTCAAACTGAGGGAAATACTTATCTCTACTTTGCTCCATAACCCTTTCCTCTTCAACGGAAAAACCGACACAAGCTCAAGAAGTAGCAGCACGGAGGGAGGGCGAGGAGGTCCAAGGAGTAGATAGCCAACACACATGTGAATGCAACGCAATCTGCACTTCTCATATAAAGGCTCCCCGCCAGTCCAATCTATGAAATCCTATGCACCTGCGCACCCTAACCAAGGGCAAGAGTGATCACTCCAATCGCATGATCAGTTGACTAGTAGAAGCTAGACCCATGAAGACGATAAGCGCGAGCATCAGCCGGCTATGCCAGATGGTCCATGATGCCGGCATGCGGCCCGGCACCGAGGAACGTCTCCAAGTCGTGCTTGAGGCCGCCAGGGCAAGAGGCCTCTTGGACGACAGCTTTGTCACCTTGTTCGACAAGGTCCTCGTCGTCTTCCTCGACAAGTTCACTGTCGTCAAGAAGCTCGCAGACGACCTTGACGTATGCCTCCAGCCCACGTGCCCAGTCTCTACAATACCCACCACCCTCAACGGCCTCTATGGTGACAACCTCCGCACTGGTTGCCCTGCGACTGCCCGTCGTCGTGCCGGAGATTGTCCACCTCGAGGTCGCAATCACCGCGTAGCGCCTAGTGCAGCAATACACCATCGACATAATCACCCACGTCTACACACAAATCGTCCACAAGGACTACTACATGCCAGAGGAGGACGATAGGATGATGGCCTTCTTGGACCACAGGGAAACCTTTGACGGCATTGTTCAGAAGCACGTTGAGCTCGCCGCGAATGCCGCTGCTCCTCACCCGTCGGTTGGTGACCGAGCGCACTAGGGCGTGAGGATGTCGTTGGTGGATCCGTATGTATATTTCCTAAAAAGACAAATATTTAGGAATGGAGGGACTATATTGTAGTAATTATCTTACCTTTCGCATCAACTTCATAACTTTTGTATGTGCCATGCATGAACCGCGCCAGAACCAAACTTCTCTTTATTTTTGGCATCAACTTCTCATTACTATATATCGTTCGGGCCAAGGAGCAGAACCAACTTTTACATGTTACAAGTTCAAAAGGAAAATCCTGCCATGTTCACGTCGCACCTCCACATGGTTGGTCTGGCACACCGCTCAAGGGGGGATGCGTGTTGTGTTGCATTTTCACTTACAAGTGGGACCGCAGTTGAGCAAACTGACTATCAGCAAACCCCCACCCCTCCCACCGCGTGATGGCTGAGTTAGAGAAAATAGGAGGGAGAAGAGATAGTTGTAGCATGGATTCCAAGAAAACTGGTGTCAGATGGGACTCGTGTGGATGGCGTGTGCCGTACTGCTAGACGTGAATGCTAGTTATGGCCCATGCCACCCCACTATATCGAGGTGTTGGTTATGTAGAGCGAACACATTATCTCTCCAGGAGTACGGTACACCACTAGTACTACTCACATTATCGCGAATGCAGTCCATGCTCAGCCCTCTTCTCTCTTCTCAGCCAGCCAGCAGACGCGTGGAGTGTGCCCATCGTCTGTTTGCTCACATTCGGTCCCACATGTCAGTGAAAACGCAAGATGACCCACTGAACATGCACATCTTTCACCTCGATGTGCTGGTGATGACAAACAAAACCAATAAAGATCTTCGGTGGCCACTTTTGGAGTTACTCAAGAGTAAGATTCTATTTACAGTTTAACCCAAGATGCACATCACGTGCCTTCAACTAGCACTCCATCTTCTTGCATGACACGACATGCTGGATGTCCCACGTGTCGGCCAAAGGAGGAAGAACTCGACCAAATCTTCTCCACATTTAGACCGGAGGAGTAGGAAACACGGCAAGCCCTATGCCTACATCATACGTACGTACTATACAAGCCCACCTCACGCTATCACCATATTTCTCAGCCTCCGTGCGACACCTAGCTCTAGTTGATGATATACTACTACTACCAGGACTAACTATTATACTAGCATACTACTACAGGCTCTATGTGATGTGGCAACTTCATATAACCGGATTTTGGCTTTACTACTACAGTACTCACACTCCAAGAAGTGACTCACAAACCATTCATAAATTGAGTTTATCACATGCTTATGCAAATGTACCATTCATTACATACAACAAGTCATCAACACACAACGACAACAAGGATACATGTTGGATTATATATTATTTCCAACAAAAAATTCTAGTAGTAAATACTAAAGTTTTAATCACACAACAAATAACAAGCAATGAAATGAACTTCAGCACAACAAATCCTCGGCGTGGGAAATGCTTGCTTTGAACCATAGGTAAGCCTCTGCGAAGGGCCATCTATTGTCAATATCGCGACCAACCCAGGACTCATTAGCCAGGTTGAAGCGGCCTATAGCAGGATGCATATTGTCATAGCCAGGGTAGGGAAGCATAGCAATGTCCGAGGTATAGATACAGTTGCTTCTCATAAATGGTAGTAGCTTTGTGGCAACAGTAGATGGATCGCCTTTCACCATCATTGGATAGTTTTGTCCAAGGAAGAGCGAGTTTTCTCCAAGACTATCAATACGGAACTAGGCAGAAGGTGTTGGCGCTAGCACACTAGTATCCATCTCGAATACCCTACAACGGATATTGGAATATGTCCGGAGAGTGCGCCCATGGGAGACAACACATGCTTCCTTAGTAACATCAGCAGTGCCATGTATACAGATAAGAAGAGGTGATCCATCGGTGCCAGGTGCCACTGAGTATGTAGGTCTTGCTCGTCCTCATGCTCGTGATCATCACCATCATCAGCTCCCCTTGGTTATAAAAAAATCAAGTATAGGTGGAGGACTGTTCACATGACCTTGGAAACACAAGAAGGTTAATTAGTACAGGGATACTAACTAGCTTTCATGTGGATGAAACAATTCTAATTACGGTGGAAAACAAATGTACCAAAACCATAAGGATTCCATGCAAATACATTGCAACGAGTGGTGGCGAAAAACACAAGACGCTCGTATTGAATTGCATCACAGTACTCATCCATGTACAAAAATTGATTTTTGAGCAATATCCATCGAGTCGTTGAAGTATGGATGGCAACAAGCTTGTCGAAGATAGCAACAACATCATAGTTCATGTAATCCCAAGAGCGATTGGGAACTCGACAAATTACTATCTTCCGTAGACGACAGTCACCATGATCGTATGTGAACGTACGAAGATCATCTGTGTGCTCAACCTCAGGGAAGACTGAGATTTTTGGAAGTGGAACCCGGTGACGAGTGTACACATTCACAAGTTCCCACTCACAGTTGTACCCAATATAAACAGCCCAATCTCCATTTTTGCCTGCCCAGGCCTTACCCTCAAGCGATGGCATCTTAACATCACATGTATCATTATCAAGCGACATCAACTTGCACAAGGCGAGGCTTTCGTCGTCCCCGCGCCAGCGAGCAGAGTCATGACGAAGAAGATAGGGGAGATCAAACCGCTCCTGAACCCTTGGGTTCTTTGTAATGATTCTATTGGTTGAGTCGAGAATGGTCTTGAACGAACCTGCCATGCTAGCCGAGATGATGGCGTTGCACTGATCAATGAGTTTCTCCACCATGTCATCTTTCAGATCAGGGCAAGAATAATGGCGTCGTTTCCGGCCTGTTCCTCCAGGGAGACGATGATCGAACAATGGCATAAGGAAGGGTGAAGGCAAATGGAGGGAGGAAGAGCGTGCGACAGCAGTTCTAAATCGAGTGGGAAAGGCGAATAGGTGGTGGACGGTTGCCACGGTACAGGAAGAGGCGCCCCGGCCTACATAGACGTCCATTCGGAAATTGTACAAAAGGAGTCGTTGTCGTCTCACTGACATGTTGGAAGGGGACCACATGTCAACAAAACATGGTGTGTCATTTCTCGTGCAAAATGCGATCTGGCCGCGTTGGCCTGAGGTGGCGCATTATTTCTCGAATTTGTTTTTTATGGCGTGTCGTTCAGTTATGAAGCACTGATGTCTACTACACAACCTTCTTCTTGTAGACGTTGTTGGGCCTCCAAGTGGAGAGATTTGTAGGACAGTAGCAAATTTCCCTCAACTGGATGACCTAAGGTTTATCAATCTGTGGGAGGCGCAGGATGAAGATGGTCTCTCTCAAACAACCCTGCAACCAAATAATAAAGAGTCTCTTATGTCCCCAACACACCCAATACAATGGTAAATTGTATAGGTGCACTAGTTCAGTGAAGAGATGGTGATACAAGTGCAATATGGATGGTAGATATAGGTTTTTGTAATCTGGAAATATAAAAACAGCAAGGTAACAAGTAATAAAAGTGAGTGAAAACGGTATTACAATGCTTTGAAACAAGGCCTAGGGTTTCCATTGGGCTATTCCTATAAGTGTCGCAAACAGTCCTTGAGTTTGTAGTAAGATAACACCTTAAGACACAAATCAACCAAAACCCTAATGTCACCTAGATACTCCAATGTCACCACAAGTATCCGTGGGTATGATTATATGATATGCATCACACAATCTCACATTCATCTATTCAAACCAACACAAAGAACTTCAAAGAGTGCCCCAAAGTTTCTACCGGAGAGTCAAGATGAAAACATGTGCCAACCCCTATACATAGATTCCCAAGGTCATGGAAGCCGAAGTTGATCACCAAAACATACATCAAGTGAATCAATAGAATACCCCATTGTCACCACAGGTATCCAAGGCAAGACATACATCAAGTGTTCTCAAATCCTTAAAGACTCCATCCGATAAGATAACTTCAAAGGGAAAACTCAATCCATTACAAGAAGGTAGAGGGGGAGAAACATCATAAGATCCAACTATAATAGCAAAGCTCGCGATACATCAAGATCGTGCCAATTCAAGAACATGAGAGAGAGAGAGAGAGAGATCGTACACATAGCTACTGGTGGATAACCTCGGCCCCGAGGGTGAACTACTCCCTCCTCGTCATGGAGAGCGCCGGGATGATGAATATGGCCACCGGTGATGGATCCCCCCTTCGGCAGGGTGCCAGAACAGGGTCCCAATTGGTTTTTGGTGGCTACAGAGGCTTGCGGTGGTGGAACTCCCGATCTAGGTTATTTTCTGGAGGTTTGTGGATTTATAGGAGAGGTTGGCGTCGAGAACAAGTCAAGGGGCCCCACGGAAAATCCACGAGGTATAGGGGCGCGCCCTAGGAAGGTGGGCGCGCCCTCCACCCTCATGGGGCCCACGGGCCTCCCCTCCAGTAACTTTTCGTTCTAGTATTTTTTACATTTTCTAGAAAAAATCTCCGTTGATTTTCAGCGCATTCCGAGAACTTTTATTTCGGCACAAAAACAACACCACGGTAGTTCTGCTGAAAACAACGTCGGTCCAGGTTAGTTCTAAGCAAATCATACCAAAATCATGTAGAAATATTATAAAGATGGCATGAATACATCAAAAATTATAGAACGTTGGAGACATATCAGCATCCCCAAGCTTAATTCATGCTCGTCCTCGAGTAGGTAAATGATACAAATAGAATTTTTTATTTGGAATGCTACCTAACATATTTATCAATGTAATCTCTCTTTATTGTGGCAAGAATATTCAGATCCTTAAGATTCAAAACAAAAGTTTAATATTGACATAAAAATAATAATACTTAAAGCATACTAACAAAGCAATTATGTCTTCTCAAAATAACATGGCCAAAGAAAACTATCCCTACAAAATCATATAGTTTAGCTATGCTCTATCGTCATCACACAAAGTATTTAAATCATGCACAACCCCAGTTTCAGCCAAGCAATTGTTTCATACTTTAGTATTCTCAAACTTTCTCAACTTTCACGCAATACATGAGCGTGAGCCATAGACATAGCACTATAGGTGGAATAGAACATGGTGGTTGTGAAGAAGACAAAAAGTAGGGAGATAGTCTCACATCAACTAGGCGTATCAACGGGCTATGGAGATGCCCATCAATAGATATCAATGTGAGTGAGTAGAGATTGTCATGCAACGGATGCACTAGAGCTATAATTTTATGAAAGCTCAAAAAGAAACTAAGTGGGTGTGCATCCAACTTGCTTGCTCATGAGGACCTTGGGCATTTGAGGAAGCCCATCATTGGAATGTACAAGCCAAGTTCTACAATGAAAAATTCCCACTAGTATATGAAAGTGACAACATGGGAGACTCTCTATCATGAAGATCATCGTGCTACTTTGAAACACAAGTGTGGTAAAAGGATAGTAGCATTGCCCCTTCTCTCTTTTTTTGTTTTTTTGGGCCCTCTCTTTTTTGGCCTCTTTTTTTATTTTTTTATTATTATTATTTTTCGTCCGGAGTCTCATCCCGACTTGTGGGGGAATCATAGTCTCCATCATCCTTTCCTCACTCGGACAATGCTCTAATAATGATGATCATCACACTTCTATTTACTTACAATCATGAATTACAACTCGATACTTAGAACAAGATATGACTCTATATGAATGCCTCCGGCGGTGTACCGGGATGTGCAATGAATCAAGAGTGACATGTAAGAAAGAATTATGAACGGTCGCTTTGCCACAAATACAATGTCAACTACATGATCATGCAAAGCAATATGACAATGATGGAGCGTGTCATAATAAACGGAACGGTGGAAAGTTGTATGGCAATATATCTCGGAATGGCTATGGAACTGCCATAATAGGTAGGTATGGTGGCTATTTTGAGGATGGTACTGGCGAAAGTTGCACGGCACAAGAGAGGCTAGCAATGGTGGAAGGGTGAGAGTGCGTATAATCCATGGACTCAACATTAGTCATAAATAACTCACATATTTATTGCAAAAATCTATTAGTCAACGAAACAAAGTACTACGCGCATGCTCCTAGGGTAAGGGTTGGTAGGAGTTAACCATCGCGCGATCCCGACCACCACTCATAAGGAAGACAATAAATAAATAAATCATGCTCCAACTTCATCACATAATGGTTCACCATACGTGCATGCTACGGGAATCACAAACTTTAACACAAGTATCTCTCAAATTCACAACTACTCCACTAGCATGACTCTAATATCACCATCTTCATATCTCAAAACAATCATAAAGAATCAAACTTCTCATAGTATTCAATGCACTTTATATGAAAGTTTTTATTATATCCCTCTTGGATGCCTATCATATTAGGACTAAATTTATAACCAAAGCAAATTACCATGTTGTTTAAGACTCTCAAAATAATATAAGTGAAGCATGAGAGTTCATCAATTTCTTCAAAATAAAACCACCATTGTGTTCTAAAAAGATACTCCCTCCATTCCAAAAAAGATGACCCAACTTTGTACCGATTTTGTACTAAAGTTAGTACAAAGTTGAGTCATCTATTTTGGAATGGAGGGAGTATAAATGAAGCGCTAAAGCAAATGACAAACTACTCCAAAAGATATAAGTAAAGATCAATGAGTAGTCGAATAATTATGCAACTATGTGAAGACTCTCTAACATTTAAGAATTTCAGATCTTGGCATATTATTCAAACAGCAAGCAAAACAAAATAAAACAAAATGACGCTCCAAGCAAAACACATACCATGCGGTGAATAAAAATATAGCTCCAAGTAAGGTTACCGATGAACGAAGACGAAAGAGGGGATGCCTTCCGGGGCATCCCTAAGCTTAGGCTCTTGGTTGTCCTTGAATATTACCTAGGGGTGCCTTGGGCATCCCCAAGCTTAGGCTCTTGCCACTCCTTATTCCATAGTGCATCAAATCTTTACTCAGAACTTGAAAACTTCACAACACAAAACTCAACAGAAAACTCGTAAGCTCCGTTAGTATAAGAAAATAAAACCACCACTTAGGTACTATTGTGAACTCATTCTAAATTCATATTGGTGTAATATCTACTATATTCCAACTTCACTATGGTTCATACCCTCTGAAACTACTAATAGATTCATCAAAATAAGCAAACAACACATAGAAAATAGAATCTGTCAGAAACAGAACAGTCTGTAGTAATCTCTAACTCTCAAATACTTCTGTAACTCCAAACATTTTGAAATAAATTGGTGGACATGAGGAATTTGTCTATTAATCTTCTGCACAAAGAACCAACTTAAAAGCACTCTTCTAAAAAAATGAAAACTAGTCGCGTGAGCGCAAAGTTTTTGTTTTTTATAGCAAGATCACATTAACTTTCACCCAAGTCTTCCCAAAGGTTCTACTTGGAAATTTATTGAAACAAAAGCTATAAAACATGATTACTACAGTATCTTAATTATGTGGACACACAAAAACTGTAAGGGTAAATATTGGATTGTCTCCCAACAAGCGCTTTTCTTTAATGCCTTTTAGCTAGGCATGATGATTTCAATGATGCTCGCATAAAAGATAAGAATTGAAACATAAAGATAGCATCATGAAGAATATAACTAGCACATTTAAGTCTAACCCACTTCCTATGCATAGGGATTGTGTGAGCAAACAACTTATGGGAACGATAATTAACTAGCATAGGAAGGCAAAGCAAGCGTAACTTCAAGATTTTAAGCACATAGAGAAGAAACTTAATATTATTACAACTCCTACAAGCATATATTCCTCCCTCATAATAATTTTCAGTAGCATCATGAATGAATTCAACAATATAACCATCACATAAAGCATTCTTTATGATCCCCAAGCATATAAATTTTATTACTATCCACATAAGCGAATTTCTTCTCATGAATAATAGTGGGAGCAAACTCAACAAAATAATTATCATGTGAGGCATAATCCAATAGAAAACTAAAATCATGATGACAAGTTTCATGGTTATCATTATTCTTAATAGCATACAAATCATCACAATAATCATCATAGATAGCAACTTTGTTCTCATAATCAATTGGAACCTCTTCCGAAATAGTGGATTCATCACTAAATAAAGTCATGGCCTCTCCAAATCCACTTTCATATTTATCACAATAAGATTCAACACCCTCCAAAATAGTGGGATCATTACTCCTAAAGTTGACACTCTTCCAAACCCACTTTCATCAATATAATCATCATAAGTAGGAGGCATGCTTTCATCATAATAAATCTGCTCATCAAAATTTGGGGGACTAAGAATATCATCTTCATCAAACATAGTGTCCCCAAGCTTGTGGCTTTGCATATCATTAGCATCATGGATATTCAAAGAATTCACACTAACAACATTGCAATCATGCTCATCATTCAAGTATTTAGTGCCAAACACTTTAATGCATTCTTCTTCTAGCACTTTGGCACAATTTTCTCTTCCATCATTTTCACGAAAGATACTAAAAAGATGAAGCCTATGAGGCAACCTCAATTCCATTTTTTTGTAGTTTTATTTTATAAACTAAACAAGTGATAAAACAAGAAACTAAAATATTCGATTGCAAGATCTAAAGATATACCTTCAAGCACTCACCTCCTCGGAAACGGTGCCAGAAAAGAGCTTGATGTCTACTACACAACCTTCTTCTTGTAGACGTTATGGGGCCTCCAAGTGCAGAGGTTTGTCGGACAGTAGCAAATTTCCCTCAAGTGGATGACCTAAGGTTTATCAATCTGTGGGAGGCGTAGGATGAAGATGGTCTCTCTCAAACAACCCTGCAACCAAATAACGAAGAGTCTCTTGTGTCCCCAACACACCCGATACAATGGTAAATTGTATAGGTGCACTAGTTCGGTGAAGAGATGGTGATACAAGTGCAATATGGATGGTAGATAAAGGTTTTTGTAATCTGAAAATATATTTAAAAAAAGCAAGGTAACAAGTAATTAAAGTGAGGAAAGAATAACTTTGAGGTGGTTTCGTACTCTACAATAATCTCTTCATTTGTTCTCCGCTATTAGTGACTTTGGAGTGACTCTTTGTTGCATGTTGAGGGATTGTTATATGATCTAATTATGTTATTATAGTTGAGAGAACTTGCACTAGTGAAAGTATGAACCCTAGGCCTTGTATTGAAGCATTGCAATACCGTTTCCATTGGGCTATTCCTATAAGTGTCACAAACAGCCCTAGAGTTCGTAGTAAAATAACACCTTAAGACGCAAATCAACCAAAACCCTAATGTCACGTAGATACTCCAATGTCACCACAAGTATCTGCGGGTATGATTATACGATTTGCATCACACAATCTCAGATTCATCTATTCAAACCAACACAAAGAACTTCAAAGAGTGCCCCAAAGTTTCTACCGGAGAGTCAAGACGAAAACGTGTGCCAACCCCTATGCATAGATTCCCAAGGTCACGGAACCCGCAACTTGATCACTAAAACATACATCAAGTGAATCAATAGAATACCCCATTGTCACCACAGGTATCCCACGCAATACATACATCAAGTGTTCTCAAATCCTTAAAGACTCAATCCAATAAGATAACTTCAAAGGGAAAACTCAATCCATTACAAGAAGGTAGAGGGGGAGAAACATCATAAGATCCAACTATAATAGCAAAGCTCACGGCACATCAAGATCGTGCCAAATCAATAACACGAGAGAGAGAGAGAGAGGGGGGGGGAGAGAGAGAGAAAGAGAGAAATCAAACACATAGCTACTGGTACATACCCTCAGCCCCGAGGGTGAACTACTCCCTCCTCGTCATGGAGAGCGTCGGGATGATGAAGATGGCCACAGGTGATGGATACCCCCTCAGGCAGGGTGCCGGAATAGGATCCCAATTGGTTTTTGGTGGCTACAGAGGCTTGCGGCGGTGGAACTCCCGATCTAGGTTATTTTCGAGAGGTTTGGGGATTAATAGGAGGGGTTGGCGTCGAGAACAAGTCAGGGGGCCCCACGGAGAGTCCACGAGGCACAGGGGCGTGCCCTAGGGGGGTGAGTGCGCCCTCCACCCTCGTGGGGCCCATGGGCCTCCCCTCCAATAACTCTTCATTCCAGTATTTTTTTACATTTTCCAGAAAAAATCTCTATTGATTTTCAGCGCATTTCGAGAAGTTTTATTTATGCACAAAAACAACACCACGGTAGTTCTGCTGAAAACAACGTCAGTCTGGGTTAGTTCTAACAAAATCATACCAAAATCATGTAGAAATATTATAAACATGGCATGAATACAAAAAAAATTATAGATACGTTGGAGACGTATCAAGCACCACTAATTGGTAATGTATATAGAGAAAATATTAAACTACTCTACCACAGTACCACTACTCCACCTCGTACTAGTATCAAAAAAGATATATAGGCTGGAGCTTCAGCGCTTGCTTGCTAAGGGTTGCTGTGACGCCCGGATAATCAAGCTACAGTAAACCTATACTAATGATGCCACGTCACCGCGGTTACTGTCGATAAACTCACGTTAGTTTAAAACCAATTCAAATTCAAGTCTAAAATAAAGTCAAATGATAAAAGTTTTCAATTATCAAAACTAAAATGTTAAAGTTGTAGCAAATAAATCATAAGTAATATTGTTGCAGAAACCACATTTTTGTAAAGTGTTTAAATGCACTGAAGTAATTTAAACAACAACAAAACATTTAATTAAATACCTTTTGGAATTAATAAAATATTAAACTATGTTATTTAGCTATACAAATTAGGGTGGCAGTGCTAAAACTCTAAACACTCATTTAGGAGTTGAAATTATATTTTACGAAATTAAAATAAATTAATTACAAAAAGAAAACAGAAAAGAATAGAAAAAAAAGGAGCAAAGCCCCCTCCACCTCTACCTGGGCCGAACGGCCCAACTGGCCATCCAGGCCACCAGGAGGCCCACCCCATCCCACCTTATCCCCTGAGCAACTGAACCCTAGCCCACTTCCCTCCCCACTCCCCCCACGTCTCCCTCCCCACCCCGATCCCCTTCTGGATCGAGGCGCACGAGCGCCGGCGCCTGCGGCCCCATCGCCACCCGGAGTTCGCCGGCCCGACGCCACGGCCCTCCCCACGATGGACGCCCCCTCAACCACCATCGTCGCGGCCGTCCCCATCCTCCTCCCCGCCGGCCTCTTCCTCTTCCCTGCAAGCGCACGTGAGCGCCCCCACTCCTTCTCCCCCCGCCTCGCGGTCACCGTCGTGCACGCCGCGCTGCACCGCACCCTCGACCTCCAGCGCCCCCACCGTGGCCATTCCACCGCGCCCTTGGCGCGTGCTTGCTGTGCTGCTCGCCGGCGCTTGCCACCCCCCCCCAGTTCGAACCAACCGACCG
This sequence comes from Secale cereale, assembly GCA_902687465.1. Taxonomy (NCBI): domain Eukaryota; kingdom Viridiplantae; phylum Streptophyta; class Magnoliopsida; order Poales; family Poaceae; genus Secale; species Secale cereale. Next base: position 518,964,833 of record LR738711.1, read on the forward strand.
CGTCCGCTCCCTGCTCGCCGGCGCGTCGTCCGCGCCCCCCTACTACGCCCGTCGCCACTTGCCGCGGCCGCGCCGGCCGGCTGCGTCGGCCGTGCGTGCTCGCCGCGCCCCCACTGTCCGGCCAGCCCTGCCGTCTCTCCGGCCGCCTTGGCCGCAGCCGCACGGTGCCGCTGTCGCTGCGCCCGCCCTCCGGCCTCGTGCCGCCGGCCACGGCCTCCGGCACCGATGCTGCCGTCGCTCGGGTCCGCCCCGGCGCGCCCAGCGCCCCTCGGGCCCTCGCCCGTTCGGGCGGCAACCATCACCCCACCGCCCGAAACCCGTTAAGGCCGTGGGCCAATGACCACTGGGCCCCGGCCCCAGAACGTTTTAACAGAAAAAAAAAGAGAATAAAAATATATAATAAATAAAAAACTATAATTAGAAATAATAATAATTGAAATATAATTAATTAATTAATTAATCAATTAGTGGATAAATTAAGTTAATTAATCCTGTTTCATTAATCTAATTAACTGGTTAGTTTAACTAAACAGTAATTGGATTAGCTAGAACCTAATTGAACTAAATAGTGTATGACAGGTGGGACCCACTGGTCAGTTTGACCAGTCAACCATGATGACGTCAGCATGATGTCATGCTGATGTCATAAATCCTTTTTTGAATTAATTTAATTAATATTAAATTCCATAAATTAATAAAAACTTTAGAAAATCATATCTTTTAAACCGTAACTCGGATGAAAATACTTTGTACATGAAAGTTACTCAGAACGACGAGACGCATCCGAATACGCAGACCGTTCGTCCACCACACATCCCTAGCATACCGAACCCGCAACTTTCCCCCTCCATTTCATCCGCCCGAAAACGCGAAACACCGGGAATACTTTCCCGGATGTTTCCCCCCTTCGTCAGTATCACCCGATACTGCGTTAGGGCGCACTTAGCACCGTTACCTGTCATGTCATGCATCTGTTTGAATTGTATTCACTGTTTCTTCCCCCTCTTCTCTCCGGTAGACTACGAGACCGACGCTGCTGCTGCCCCGATCGACTACGGTGTTGACGACCCCACTTTGGCTGCCGAGCTTCCAGGCAAGCCCCCCCTTTGATCACCAGATATCGCCTACTCTTCTCTCTACTGCTTGCATTAGAGTAGTGTAGTATGTTACTGCTTTCGATAATCCTATTCTGCTGCATAGCCTGACATTGTTGCTATCACTGTTGATACTTTACCTGCAATCCTAAATGCTTAGTATAGGATGCTAGTATTCCATCAGTGGCCCTACACCCTTGTTCGTCTGCCCTGCTATTCTATCGGGCCGTGATCACTTGGGGGTGATCACGGGTATATATATATATTACATACACATATACATGATACTTGATATGACTAAAGTCGGGTCGGCTCGTTGAGTACCCGCGGTTGATTCACGGATTGGGGGCTGAAAGGACATACTTTCCCGACGGCCCTCTGTGTGGATCGTTGTGGCGGAGCGACAGGGCAGGTTGAGACACCCACTCGAGAGGTGGCCTGGCCCTGGTCGTTGTTCGCGGATATTTCATAATAACCCGCTTAACGAGTTTGGATATTTGATCTGAGTCTGGCCATTTGGTCTATACGCACTAACCAGCTGCGTGGGAACAGTTATGGGCACTCGACTTCGTGGTATCAGCCGAAGCCTTCTTGACGTCAGCGACTTAGCGGGTCGCGCCGGATTGGACTGGAAAGCCTACTCTGGTATTAGGAGAGGCTAGGTCTGCTTACCGACCGCCCTCGCAACGTGCAGGTGTGCATTGGGCGATGGGCCCAGACCCCTGTGTGCTTAGGACTTAGACCGGCGTGCTGACCTCTCTGCTGTGCTTAGGTAGGGCTGCGACGTGTTGATCTTCCGAGGCCGGGCATGACCCTGGAAAGTGTGTCCGGCCAAATGGGATCAAGCGTGCTGGGTTATGTGGTGCACCCCTGCAGGGAAGTTAATCTATTCGAATAGCCGTGTCCCTCGGTAAAAGGACGACCCGGAGTTGTATTCCGACCTCATGATAACTAGAACCGGACACTTGATAAAACACACCCAGATGAGTTCCAGATATAACTCGGTGGTTGCTCTCTCACAGGGTGATGTGCGGGAGGATCGCCGAGTAGGATTATGCTATACGTTGTTACTTAGTGAACTTACCATCTATTTCCCTTCTACTGCTTCAAGACGGAGGCTGCGAGACGCGAGGATACTTGTTACTTCCAGCTATTCTCTTCTACTGCTGCAAGATGGAGGTGGCCAGAAGCATAGTCTTCGTTTGGATTAGCTATCCCCCTCTTATTCTGGCTTTCTGCAGTTCAGTCCATAGATATTACCCCCTTGCACAGATATCATTGCATATGTAGTGTAGATCCTTGCTTGCGAGTACTTTGGATGAGTACTCACGGTTGCCTTTCTCTCCCTTTTCCCCTTTTGTTCCTTCTTCTTGGATGACGCAACCAGATGGTGGAGCCCAGGAGCCAGAGGATCCCGATGATGTTTCTACATGGAGTTCGGCTTCGAGGAGTAGTTAGGAGGTCCCAGGCAGGAGGCCTTGCCTCTTCGATCGTTGAAGTTTGTGCTAGCCTTCTTAAGGCAAACTTGTTTACTTATGTCTGTACTCAGATATTGTTGCTTCCGCTGACTCTTGTGTTTTCAAGCTTATGTATTCGAGCCCTCGAGGCCCCTAGCTTGTAATATAAAGCTTGTATTATTTTAAATTATGTCTAGAGTTGTGTTGTGATATCCTTCAGTGAGTCCCTGATCTTGGTCGTACACATTTGCGTGCATGATTAGTGTACGGTCAAATCGGGGGTGTCACAAGTTGGTATCAGAGCCGACTGCCTGTAGGAATCCCCTTTCCAACTCCTTGGCCGAAGTTGAGTCTAGTCTTTGAAAAACAAATTTACTAACTTGTTGTGTGGCTTACGGGCCCACAACACCAATGGGTGGTATTAGGATCTTTTACTCCTCGTCTATACTCTGGGACTCTTATCTCTCTTCTATTCGGGATAAATGAATTTTGCTAAATCTAACATTAGGATCTCGTTATCACTTTCACCCGGAGAGTGCCTTATGATCGATGACCGTCTGCTGCACCAGAAGACCCTGAAGATACTCTCCGCTGTTAACCCGAGAACTTGTGTTCATTGCCTTTGTAATTCCCTACCACCAATATATCCCTATGGATATCTGTGTGCCCTTGTCATTCTCACGATCATTCCTCGTCGCTCTTGTTGTTACAAGATGCCTCGAAATATTCTCCGTTGTCTCGAGAATCCTTTGAGTTTACTGTCTAGCAGTTTTATTTCGCATGAAAACCCTCACGGTTATTTTCCCACATTTATCGAGGACCCGTTCTCCTTGATTGTTCATATGTATCCCAAAATTCTTCGGAATACTTTTCGATGTTTCGAAAATCCTCTGCAGGCTGTTACTCTTGAAATTCTTGCCTGCTTGCATTATGGTTAATTCCATATGACTAGTAGTCTTCGTCAATATCGCTTGACTTAGCTATTTTTTAACCTATTGATTCAATGTGTGCGTATGCACGAAGTCATCAGGTTATCCTTTTTAAAAATTATCTTTTCGGCTCAGACGTCATTCCGGACGTGAGTTGGTTCTCGGCAATTCAAACCTTTATTGATTGTCCAGCTAAGTGTTTTCAACTTATCCATCCTTGATCAGAGCGTCTGCTTTTGATCCTTCCTTTGGAAACCATAATTTCTTTCTATTTCAAGCATCAGACTAATAAGGTGATTCTTGAATCTGATGCATCTGCATTCTTTCTTCCTCTGAGTGAGTACCGATACGCACATCAGCTCCGTTGTGGATCGCCCGATCCTTTGTTGGATCGTCATCCGACATTGTCCTTCATATTCAATCACCTTGTGAGTTCTTCCCCTGATACATAATGCCTTTGGTAAATTGTATCCTCTGCTTGGCCAACCATGCTCTGCTTTTGAGCATGTATATTTACTTTTGAAACTTGTGGTATATGTTACTAGGATGCCCGATGGGTTGAACCTATGCCTTCCCTTAATCCATGAGAACCCGAAAGTTTTCACAAGTCATACTCTTCCGGTGTCCCACCAAATGAAATCCCAACACTACCGTTTTATCAAAGCGAGAGGTGAATGAAATGTTATGCATTAAAGAAGTGGGAGTCGACCTTGAGCTTTTGTTCATGCCCATGGAAACGATGTAGACCATCTCGGAAGCTTCTTGCAAGATGATTTTTCATCTAAATAATTCTTTCGGTGTCAATAAATTTGATCCCTTGCAGTTATGGTTCCGACCATGCTGTCCTTATTCAATATATCTGGAATGAATCCATTCCAGGCCTCGTCAAATTTTTGACAAGGTTAGAGCATCTACTATCATAGGTCAATGACCTAGTTCAACTTCTATCGTGTTCTACCTTCGAGTTTTACCCTCTGATATCTCAAGGATATCATGCCTTTGCACTACACCTCTTGAACTTTTGATGAGGTAATACCTTTGCTTGTCGTAATCACTCTACGGGTTCTAGGTTGCCGTCAACCGAGGACACCGTTTAGTAAATCAAATCCGCTCTAAAAATTCAACACCCCTAGTAGATGTTACTGGGAAATTTTTAAACTCAATCTGGTTTTATTCCTAGACTATCGGGTACATCCCTAGTCTAGCTATCTTTGACTATGCTACCTCGTCCTTCTTTGGTGCACAAATTCTTTAGAGATTGAGCACAACTTACGTCGAGCTGTCAGCATCTGGTTGCTTGTTCAGTAAGGCAACTTTGATTCCGAGCTTGCATCTTATATATTGATCCTATAACTTGCCACCTCGTCATTCCCTTACTTGTTGTCGTTGATTGTTTGACTGCATCCTCTTGAAACCTCCCGACAAATGTGTTGGATCACCTTCAACACCTCGACTTCTTCCGAGATGTCAATTGTGTTCATTATGAGAAATACCCTCCTTGGCCTCGATGATTTTTATTATCATCGACAACACCCTTGACTTCCTTTCATCGCGAGCTTGTCCATGTTATGGATGCAACTTGCTATCCAGCTAGTGTTGTGTTCTGCCTTGAAGTATTACTGTCTTTTATGTCAAGAATGTTGTGGGGATTGCTCCACCTGTTAGAAATTCTCGATATGGAGATACTTCTCCTCATCACTTTTCTTCCTTGGTCCCCGTGTTGTTTTCAACCGGGATACCAATATGCTAACGATGTTGTTTAAGTGTTGTACTTCTAGCAACCCTATTGCTTTGAAGTTAATGATCGACAGTTCGTTCTTAGACTGTTGGTTATTGAATCGTCACCCTAACATTGATCTTGCTGCCTAAGGTCATAGTTCGGGCACACCTTTCACTTAATGATTAATGGTGTATGTTTTCCTCGAGCATACAACATTATATCATTTGGGTTGATAAGTGTCGTCTTCTTGTTCACATTATTGTGGAAATCCCTCCGTTTGGAACTCTCGATGAATTGTCGCTGAGCCCATCAGCCACCGCTTCATCCTCTCCTTGGTTTAATGATGAACTATTGTTTCGGGAAACCGTTTCCATAGTTCATTTCCCGAGAATCTTGCAATGTCATTTCGTCAATTTGTGTGGCACCTTTTCTTCTCGAACATCGTGAGTCTGAGGTATCATGACACCAATCAGATCTGAATCTCGGTCAGATATGATGGTTGGGGTCACTTTCCAGGAGTTATAATGTTGGTCCTTTGATGACCCGGTAATATGATGTCATGCCCTGCACCCCTGGCTGGAGGACCCATGATTATATTTTCTTCTGCAAGGATAACTATTCTTCCAGGAGGAAATTGTAAGACTTATTCTATAAGTTGTTCCTGATGAATCCCTTGTGTATCCAAGTTCGGCCTTTGCTTCAAGACCATACCAATGATATCTCGAAGCATGGCTGTGGTACTCCAAATTATCAACAAGAACATTTGAAGCCCAATGCTAAATGTTTCATCGTCAGTTATCCAAACACCGTTGTATGGGTAACATCTTGATTAATCCCTGGCCTCTTTATCTGAATGGTTGGGTACTTACTCTCCTACCCTGTATACCATGTTCTGCTTGTCCATGGGAAGGTTATACTCCTAATAATTGTGTGTAATCACAATTTTCCTTTCCATTTGTTTGTTTAACCTTTCTTTGATCTACATATAATCTAAGCAGTAATAATTCTCTGCTTATGTAAACACCTCGTTGTACAACTCTGTCAGTACGACCTGGATTCTATTAATGATAACATTCCGCTACTGTCGGTGGGCGAAAACTTTGCCTACCGGTCCGCCTCGTTTCAACGAGCAAGAAAATGGTTCTCTTCGTCCCCCGTCCTTGGTACCGACATTGTTGCCAGCTTAACTGACAGACTATCCTCTGTCATGCCTTGCTTTCTGTGCAAGATGTCATCGCCCTTCCTGCTCTTAACCCACATGGTGGGCCCATAACCCACAGGTCCACTGGATCGAAACCAGACCCTTCTTTACAACCTTGATTCTAATGTATACTTTGCACTTGGCTTCGTGTGTAATTCATGAGCTAAATTCTACCCTGTTTCATCCTGGTATCAAACACCATGTTATTCATGTTGTTCAAGCCCCATTCCAGCTTTTGTCTAGGCATCGAATGATTGCTTACCCATTTGAAACTTTGGTACCATCGTATAGTGCACTCAATGAATTCATCGAAATACTACTCGTAGGGTACTTCGTATATCACTTTCTGAATTCGCCGTCGTATGCACAGACTTCGTGGAGATACGTTCCTCCAAAGTTTTTTCCCCTGGTCACGTTCGTAGGACGATGGAGATCCCGAAGAAAGGATGACGACTTGATCACGATGACTTGAAGCAGAGAAATGAAGACAGCAACGAAAGGAGTCAACCTCTTCGAGAAGGGCAACCAAGACCAAGAAGACCCGTTAAAATTTCGCAACCAGAACTTTCTCCCTTACTACACTGCTTAAATCTCGGGACGAGATTTCTTGTAGTGGAGGAGAATTGTGACGCCCGGATAATCAAGCTACAGTAAACCTATACTAATGATGCCACGTCACCGCGGTTACTGTCGATAAACTCACGTTAGTTTAAAACCAATTCAAATTCAAGTCTAAAATAAAGTCAAATGATAAAAGTTTTCAATTATCAAAACTAAAATGTTAAAGTTGTAGCAAATAAATCATAAGTAATATTGTTGCAGAAACCACATTTTTGTAAAGTGTTTAAATGCACTGAAGTAATTTAAACAACAACAAAGCATTTAATTGAATACCTTTTGGAATTAATAAAATATTAAACTATTTTATTTAGCTATACAAATTAGGGTGGCAGTGCTAAAACTCTAAACACTCATTTAGGAGTTGAAATTATATTTTACGAAATTAAAATAAATTAATTACTAAAAGAAAACAGAAAAGAATAGAAAAAAAAGGAGCAAAGCCCCCTCCACCTCTACCTGGGCCGAACGGCCCAACTGGCCATCCAGGCCACCAGGAGGCCCACCCCATCCCACCTTATCCCCTGAGCAACTGAACCCTAGCCCACTTCCCTCCCCACTCCCCCCACGTCTCCCTCCCCACCCCGATCCCCTTCTGGATCGAGGCGCACGAGCGCCGGCGCCTGCGGCCCCATCGCCACCCGGAGTTCGCCGGCCCGACGCCACGGCCCTCCCCACGATGGACGCCCCCTCAACCACCATCGCCGCGGCCGTCCCCATCCTCCTCCCCGCCGGCCTCTTCCTCTTCCCTGCAAGCGCACGTGAGCGCCCCCACTCCTTCTCCCCCCGCCTCGCGGTCACCGTCGTGCACGCCGCGCTGCACCGCACCCTCGACCTCCAGCGCCCCCGCCGTGGCCATTCCACCGCGCCCTTGGCGCGTGCTTGCTGTGCTGCTCGCCGGCGCTTGCCACCCCCCCCCCAGTTCGAACCAACCGACCGCGTCCGCTCCCTGCTCGCCGGCGCGTCGTCCGCGCCCCCCTACTGCGCCCGTCGCCACTTGCCGCGGCCGCGCCGGCCGGCTGCGTCGGCCGTGCGTGCTCGCCGCGCCCCCACTGTCCGGCCAGCCCTGCCGTCTCTCCGGCCGCCTTGGCCACAGCCGCACGGTGCCGCTGTCGCTGCGCCCGCCCTCCGGCCTCGTGCCGCCGGCCACGGCCTCCGGCACCGATGCTGCCGTCGCTCGGGTCCGCCCCGGCGGCGCCCAGCGCCCCTCGGGCCCTCGCCCGTTCGGGCGGCAACCGTCACCCCACCGCCCGAAACCCGTTAAGGCCGTGGGCCAATGACCACTGGGCCCCGGCCCCAGAACGTTTTAACAGAAAAAAAGAGAATAAAAAAAATATAATAAATAAAAAAATATAATTAGAAATAATAATAATTGAAATATAATTAATTAATTAATTAATCAATTAGTGGATAAATTAAGTTAATTAATCCTGTTTCATTAATCTAATTAACTGGTTAGTTTAACTAAACAGTAATTGGATTAGCTAGAACCTAATTGAACTAAATAGTGTATGACAGGTGGGACCCACCGGTCAGTTTGACCAGTCAACCATGATGATGTCAGCATGATGTCATGCTGATGTCATAAATCCTTTTTTGAATTAATTTAATTAATATTAAATTCCAGAAATTAATAAAAACTTTAGAAAATCATATCTTTTAAACCGTAACTCGGATGAAAATACTTTGTACATGAATGTTACTCAGAACGACGAGACGCATCCGAATACGCAGACCGTTCATCCACCACACATCCCTAGCATACCGAACCCGCAACTTTCCCCCTCCGTTTCATCCGCCCGAAAACGCGAAACACCGGGAATACTTTCCCGGATGTTTCCCCCCTTCGTCAGTATCACCCGATACTGCGCTAGGGCGCACTTAGCACCGTTACCTGTCATGTCATGCATCGTCATGCATCTGTTTGCATTGTATTCACTGTTTCTTCCCCCTCTTCTCTCCGGTAGACTACGAGACCGACGCTGCTGCTGCCCCGATCGACTACGGTGTTGACGACCCCACTTTGGCTGCCGAGCTTCCAGGCAAGCCCCCCCTTTGATCACCAGATATCGCCTACTCTTCTCTCTACTGCTTGCATTAGAGTAGTGTAGTATGTTACTGCTTTCGATAATCCTATTCTGCTGCATAGCCTGTCATTGTTGCTATCACTATTGATACTTTACCTGCAATCCTAAATGCTTAGTATAGGATGCTAGTATTCCATCAGTGGCCCTACACCCTTGTTCGTCTGCCCTGCTATTCTATCGGGCCGTGATCACTTGGGGGTGATCACGGGTATATATATATTACATACACATATACATGATACTTGATGTGACTAAAGTCGGGTCGGCTCGTTGAGTACCCGCGGTTGATTCACGGATTGGGGGCTGAAAGGACATACTTTCCCAACGGCCCTCTGTGTGGATCTTTGTGGCGGAGCGACAGGGCAGGTTGAGACACCCAGTCGAGAGGTGGCCTGGCCCTGGTCGTTGTTCGCGGATATTTCATAATAACCCGCTTAATGAGTTTGGATATTTTATCTGAGTCTGGCCATTTGGTCTATACGCACTAACCAGCTGCGTGGGAACAGTTATGGGCACTCGACGTCGTGGTATCAGCCGAAGCCTTCTTGACGTCAGCGACTTAGCGGCGCGCGCCGGATTGGACTGGAAAGCCTACTCTGGTATTAGGAGAGGCTAGGTCTGCTTACCGGCCGCCCTCGCAACGTGCAGGTGTGCATTGGGCGATGGGCCCAGACCCCTGTGTGCTCAGGACTTAGACCGGCGTGCTGACCTCTCTGCTGTGCTTAGGTAGGGCTGTGACGTGTTGATCTTCCGAGGCCGGGCATGACCCTGGAAAGTGTGTCCGGCCAAATGGGATCAAGCGTGCTGGGTTATGTGGTGCACCCCTGCAGGGAAGTTAATCTATTCGAATAGTCGTGTCCCTCGGTAAAAGGACGACCCGGAGTTGTATTCCGACCTCATGATAACTAGAACCGGACACTTGATAAAACACACCCAGATGAGTTCCAGATATAACTCGGTGGTTGCTCTCTCACAGGGTGATGTGCGGGAGGATCGCCGAGTAGGATTATGCTATACGTTGTTACTTAGTGAACTTACCATCTATTTCCCTTCTACTGCTTCAAGACGGAGGCTGCGAGACGCGAGGATACTTGTTACTTCCAGCTATTCTCTTCTACTGCTGGAAGATGGAGGTGGCCAGAAGCATAGTCTTCGTTTGGATTAGCTATCCCCCTCTTATTCTGGCTTTCTGCAGTTCAGTCCACAGATATTACCCCCTTGCACAGATATCATTGCATATGTAGTGTAGATCCTTGCTTGCGAGTACTTTGCATGAGTACTCACGGTTGCCTTTCTCTCCCTTTTCCCCTTTTGTTCCTTCTTCTTGGATGACGCAACCAGATGGTGGAGCCCAGGAGCCAGAGGATCCCGATGATGTTTCTACATGGAGTTCGGCTTCGAGGAGTAGTTAGGAGGTCCCAGGCAGGAGGCCTTGCCTCTTCAATCGTTGAAGTTTGTGCTAGCCTTCTTAAGGCAAACTTGTTTACTTATGTCTGTACTCAGATATTGTTGCTTCCGCTGACTCTTGTGTTTTCAAGCTTATGTATTCGAGCCCTCGAGGCCCCTGGCTTGTAATATAAAGCTTGTATTATTTTAAATTGTGTCTAGAGTTGTGTTGTGATATCCTTTAGTGAGTCCCTGATCTTGGTCGTACACATTTGCGTGCATGATTAGTGTACGGTCAAATCGGGGGTGTCACAGTTGCCCACTTGCTTCTCACACTATCACCCTCTCTCCAGATCTAAAAAGGACGGTGGTGGTCCCTCTCTCTCCCTCCTCACCGGTGGTCACAGATCTGCCAGGATCCCGTCCACCGGGGAAGAAAAGGACGTGCAGCGTTGACACACTCGTTGTTGGTGAGCGAGGTCAAACACCGACGACAAGGTCGTCCTCTCAGACCTAGCGCCCGTGCGGGATGGCCTCCGTCCCCAAGCTCGTTGTCATAGTGTGTGCGGAGGATGACGACCATGAGCGAACACACTTCCCGCCGACCCTCAGGTATGCTACCTCTTTTCGAACCATACCCTTGTTCTATTGCCCCATCTACCACGTCACTGCATGTGGATCTTTTTCCACTCCACCATCTCCCCAATTTGCTATCCTCTACTCTGCTGGTCACGCAGATGAAAACCTTAATTTGCACTATTAAAGGAAACCCTACTTCATGCAGACTAATCCATGTTTGGGTTGAATAAGGAAAGGAAGGGAGAAAGTATTGCCGAAGAAACTAGGTATCGAACCCGCATCTAGGTTGAAAAGGGGGAAATTAGTAGCTAAGGAACAAGTCTTGTGTCTCTTTTTTTTACATGGCCGTGTCTCTTGGTTGAAATGGGGTAGAAAGGCATGACAACGCAATAGAGAATGACTAGGTCGATCGGTTTGTTTTCCTCACATAGGAAAAGGTGGCTAAAAAGAATAAAAATGGGACGTAATCCACATATGCTGCATGGATATTTGTTGCTCTAGGCAACCATCCCTCCCTTACCACTCTATGCTTCCCTGGAGGTACATACTGGTGCGCCCACTATCCGAATGGAAATCTTCCAGTGCTAGCTCTGGGAAACAAAAATGGGACGTAATCCACATATGCTGCATGGTTTGATGCTATTGCCCAGCTAGTATACCAATGCTGAAACTTGTTACCTTTACATTTTGTATTTTTAATGCTTATAGAAATCTTCCAGTGCTAGCTTATGGAAAACAGTTCAGTAAAACCATTATATTGTACCCCGTAATAAAAAAACAACTCCATTATTGTACTAGCCACTAGATTAGTGTATATTTGTACTATTCGAATGGTGTTGCTTTAGCGTATGGACATATATAAGGTGTGGCAAGCTTTCCGAGATATGTGCTCAAGAAAACTTTAAATTGAACTGTGAATCGTCTTATATTAAGGAACATAGGGTGTAGAGTTCGCTCAAATACTGCCAGTAAAACTAGTCAGACCTTTGTTAAAATTAATGTTCATTATGTTATCAGAGGAGGTCTGCATGTTTGTCTCTAATGTGTGTCGATTACATACCTGACATCATGATGTAATGGTAAGTCATTTCTTTTTGTACAGTGCCACTGAATTGTCAAGGTGGTGATGGCATTTTTAGTTGAACTGTACTAAATATGCTTAAAAGAAGAGGAAAGGTCAGGAATGGTTCAGTTTTCTAAAAAATATTATGTATGCCTTCCTGACATCAAACGTTGTTGCCTTATTTATTCTTTCAGACAGGTGGTTAGAAATAGTCTTGCTACCTTTTCCCATTAAGAAATTGGAATGCTTATATTTGTGAGTCTATGCTTCAACTAGTGCCACTTTTATAGTAATCACACTTTCAATATATGTGCAAACAGGGATGCTCGATTTTAGTGGAACTGCACAACAAGTCCAAATGGTTCAACATTATGAGCATGTTTTCTTCCAAACTGTTATATCCAATTGGTGGCACTATGAGTTGTTCATTAGGAGGTACATGATTTTCTACTATCTTGCTACTCTTTTTATACTGTCATTAGATAGTAATATTAGTGGTTTGCATGTGAATTTATTGGCAGGGTGGACATACATTGGAGGTGCAGGACATGACTCAATGATTGGATGCTTAATTTCGATTGTATCGATTTCACGTCTTCCATCACTGTGAATATGGATATCCTTGGTCTGATGAAGTATAGGCGCTATATTTATCCTCTGTACCAACAAATCAATTCAGTACGAAATTGTCCAGGGCAAAACATGACAGTATCAAATTGTCCAGTGCAAAACATGAAAGATGCTAAGCAGAAACGACTAGCAGAGGCATATTTAAACCAAAAATACAAGGTGGGGTATATGTTAACTAGATGGTTGATATTTGTGCAAACAAATATCTGCCAATTGCTATTTTGTGAACAAACAAAGTGACTTCATTTTTGTGGAACAGCACAAGAGAATAGTATAGTCACTGCATGTAGTGTCATTTGAAAATAGACACAAAAAGATTGGATAGTCACTTCATGGACTGCACAAAAGTAGTATTGTACTATTTATTGGCCAACACTAGGTGCTTCATTTCTTTGTTGTGATTGTCCAACGGGCATCGTTTTGCCAATGTTAAAGTTGTAGTCCGAAAATAGTCTTGACATGTGATCAACAGATGACCAACTCATATTTAAGTGGATGTTCCTCCATCATGTGTGGTTCACTCTTATGGTTCCATCTGTTGGTGAAACCACTTACATTTGCAAGTGGAAATATAATCACGATCAAATTTGGCTTCCACTTTGTACTGAATGTTGGCCCAGAGAAGCATGCATGTCAGTAGCAAGAACAAATGTTTTTTTCTTGATTTTTGCTTTAGGAGCTACATATTGTATATGATCTATGAATCATTGAGATGCATTAACATGTTGATCTTATGGATGGGAATGGTACTAGTTGGTTGTGAATTTGAGCTATTAATGGGAACATGATACAAAGCCAGGCATGTGAGTCACGCGTGAACATTTCGAACGGATCGGCTCTTTTAGTGTGCATAGCACGATCCTTCTTTCTTTGTGCTCAGTGTTTACAAGTTACTAGAAGATCCTTATTTCCGTTCTCTTAGTGTTTACAAGTTACTGGTCGATCAGTAGCTAGCCTACTAATACGCTCCTGGCAGTTTTAGTTGTGATGCAAGATCCAAAGATGGTTGTTTTTTGAATAAAAATGCCTACATCTGAAGAAACTGACAAGTTGCTCTAAAAAATGCCATGCGAATCTAAAGATATTGCGAGCAAAAATGTTCGCAAATGCCTTATCTCCCAGCGAAAGTTCATCAGCTAATGCGATCCTACATGTACACTATCTGACCTACTCGATCCTACACGAATAAATAGCAAATCACGCATGTACTACCTCCTTTCCGGTTTGCAGGGCTCAATTCAAAAATCTCACCAACCAAGGTAGATGATGAGTGGTGGAATAATTTTTGACAAGGAGGGAGTACCTCATCTGGATGATTCGAGTGCACTCGTTTGAACGACATGCCTATGTGCGACCCAGCACGGGCGGGATGCACCACTGACGGTACAGGACGGCACAATCATAATTTCAATTTTTCAAGTTTTCCATTGTAAGCTGGCGCGTTAAGCCATGCCTGCTTATGCATTGAATTGCGATGACCGTCTCGTTTCCCGAGACACGCTGCTTCACCTACCTTCCGCCTATAAGTACTGGTTCGGGCGTTCTCCGGTAGTACCGTCACCGAACTCGCCCTATCAGGTCCCCTCACAACCCCACCTTCCCGAGGTTGCTCGCCACCTGCCATCGCTCTCGCCACGTCCGTCATGCCACCGACCGTCCGCAATAGGTGACGCCAGAGGCGCTCACCGCCGGAGCTAGTGTTCGGCTATTCACCGGAAGGAAGACGGAGGGAGGAGGCATTCTATCGGTCTTTAGATGGCAATGCGGAGTACGAGGACTTTTTGGAGCGCGACCGCCTGGCGGAGGAGCAACGTATCGTTGATTTGCGCCACCAGCGGGGCATGGAGCAGTGGCACACCGTCGCACTAAGCCGTGAGCAGAGCGCCCGCAACTGGGCTGACTACGTGGAGGCCGGCGCCCGGAAAATAGCCCTAGCGGCTGTCGGGCATGTCGCGTGCGCGACGCTGAATTTTACTACTAGCTCGTCAAGTGGGTTTCCCTCTTAGAAGTCGGAGCTTCAATGGAGCACGCCGGCATGGAAAGGGCCAACGCATGCGAGCAACGCGCCCTATCGCACCTCCGTCAAGTCCGAGGCGAGGAGGAGGACGTCGGTGCCGGCATTTAGCATGTACCGTAGATGGCGGCTGGCATCGTCTAGTTAGCTAGAAGTAAGTTAGTACTTGTACACTAGAGTATTAGAGGGAGTAGATAGTTAACTTGGCTATGATGGTTGTCAACGTGGAAGTTTAGTACTCTATATCTGATCAGACCTGTTACGGTGCTCTGAATGTTGAACTTTCCGTGGGAACGTACGGAATGGGTTGTATTTGTCCGCCGCGGGTTTAGAGGCTGACTTGTGGGCCTACTAGGTTGACGCGTACACAATCAAGAGATGATTGTATGTGGAGAGGATGACAGCTGGGACCCACCTGCGTCATGGCAGTACGCAAGCAAGTGCCTCCTTATTTCAAGCCAAAAAATGGTCCTCCTAGTGGATTTCTGACATCTGGGTCCCATGCCATTGTCAACGTAGTCAATAAACGAGAGAATTGCACAACGAGGGGCTGACACCAGGGACCCAGCAGCTTGCTGAGTTGTTTTTGTTTTTGAGACAGAACCAGGGTGTAAACTGGGCTGTGCGGGGCACTCTCGCATGTCTAGCCAGCCTTTTCTTTTATGTTTACCACAAGACCAACCCAGTAGTTTTTTTTTATTTCTGAAAATGGCTAGCCTAGTTTTTTTTTTTGCATAATATCCAACCGAGGTCTACTTGGTTTGTCAGCCCTGCTGGGCTATAAATTTTTCAAGACGAGGAGAGCTTCATTCGGCTTGCCCAGAAAATGGGCTATCAATAATGAGAAATGGGTTGTACATTTTTAAAACACATCAAACTGGCAATTAGTTTCAAAAAAATTGATTTCGAGATTTTAAATTCCATTGATTTTTATGTGTGCATAATTATTTGGATTTTATATTGATATGAATTTATTTTTCAAATTAGTTTGAATGTGACTCAAGATTTCGGGATTAAAAACAGTTCCGATCGCACCGACATATGCAAAATTTCGTATAATATTTTAACCATCACCACAATATGGGTTGTAATGCTAACAAAAAGAATATGGGCTCTAAAAAATCCTTAAGAATTAGCAAATGGGTTGTAAATTATTAGAAATAATGGCAAATGGGTTGTAGGTTGTTTTCCGCAGATTTGAGGCTGACTTGTGCGCCTACTATTGGTTGACGCGTACACTTTCCTAAAAAAAGGTTGACGCGCATGCAACGCCGTGTCAACTTAGTCAACACACGAGAGCAGTTACTGTTGGATATCCATCCAACGGCCGTCGTGCTTCTTCAATCTCTGCTCTTCCTGCTCCAGCCACTCAAACAAGCGCCGGCGGGACTGCCTGCACCCTCCTCCCGTGGTCAGCTGTGCTGCCTCGCAAGCCTCACCGCCCCACCGTACTCCCATCGCTGGCCTAGACATCATATTATTCTCCAGCGACGGCAGCCTCACACTGTAGCCGAAGCAGTAAACCCTCGCACCCCCTCCGCATGGGAAACAACTGCCGAGTCTTCCCCGGCTCCTGGCCATTCCCTTCCTTAGGCCTCCGTCATCCCCGCCTTGGTGCTCTCGACACAGCGTGCTCAACGTGGTCAAGTAACGACTTCCATCGGAAGAGGACCGTACGTGGAGAGGTTGACAGCTGGGTCCATGGCCGCAGCAAGGAAGTGCATCCTTATTACGCGCAAAATAATGACTCATCCACCTTACAGCGGGGACCCACCGGAAGGGCCTCTATATTTCACGAAAAAACATTCCCTCTGCCGACAGCTCAGACCCACTAGTTATATCTCTTCGCACGCAAGTGCCTCCTTATTACGCACAAAAAAATGAAGACCCCCGCTGCTAGGTAGGACCCACCATATTTGGAGGCTGACTTGTGGGCCTACTAAGTTGACATGGACGCACGGCTTTGTCAACTTATTAAATATAAACGATTATAGTTGTAGTGACCATACGATGTCCATCCAACGGCTGTCGTGCTTCTTCAACCTCTAGTCTTCTTGCTCTAGCCGCCCAAACCATCACGGGATGTGCCGCCTACTCCTGCCTCGCATGGCCGGTTCTGTTGCCGTGCAGGCCTCACCGTCCCCTCCTACTCCAACCGCTGGTCAGGCCATCCCTCTAGTCACCCACAACCCCTGTTATTCTGTGGCGACGGCAGCCTCACACCGCAGTCGAACCAGTCAACCCTCGTACTCCTCTCCGCGTGGGCGTCCACTGCCGCATCTTCCCTGGCTTCACGACGTCCCCTTCCTAGGCCTCACCGTCATCCACCACTTTGGTGCTCTCAGCGCGGCATTGTCAACGTGGTCAAGGAACGACTTTCATCGGAAGAGGACTGTACGTGGAGAGGCTGACAGTTGGGTTCATGGCCGCAGCAAGGAAGTGCTTCCTATTACGCATAAAATAATTATTCCTCCACCTGACAGCAGGGACCCACCTAAAGGGACTTTGTATTTTGCGGAAAAAATGTTTCCCCCCTAACAGCTGGGACCCATCAGGTACATCTTTGCACGCAAGGAAGTGCGTCCATACTACAAAAAAAAGATTCTTCCCCCTGACAGCTGGGACCCACCTGCTATATCTTCACATGCAAGGAACGGCTGGGACCCACCCAGTCGGAGCCTATGTAGGGTTGTCTGTCTAGTCGCGAACGTGTACGTACATACAGGTTGATCGGTCTCTCTGCAGCGATGAAATGTGGCCGAGTAAGGAGCGGCACGTGTCATAGTAGGGCCGCGGACATAGCATGTCACGCAGTCCCATCTATAATGTGTACACATACGTATAGCCACGCTGCAAGAAAGTAAATACGGCTACGTACATACATACGGACGTTGTCTCGAAGGCGTACAACGATGTCGTCATGTTCATAGGCAGCCAGTCGGCTAGGTCGGAATGGAGGAAACAGCATCGTGTTCATCGGGAGGCAACTGACTGGGTCAAAATACGTCGTGTTCATCGGGAGCCAATCGGCTTGGACGGAACAGCCGAAAAGAGGTCTGGCATACCGCAGAACGGAGGAAACGTGCCTTTTGTTCGACCGCGTACGGTCGATACGGGGTCATGTTCATCAGGAAGGGTCTGGCGTACCACAAAACGGAGGAAACGGACTTCTGTTCGAGTGCCTACAGTCGAAACGGGGTCCTGTTGATCAGAAGGGGTATGGCGTGCCGCAAAATGGAGGAAACGGACTTGTGTTGGAGCGCCTATGGTGAAACAGGGTCCTGTTCATCCACCGTCTACTACCTCGCTCCAGCCTCCATGGGCTACTATTCATCCACCATCGAGCTCCTCCAGCCTCCACCAGCTACTGTTCATTCAACCTCCATCGGCTACTATTCATAGAACCTCCATGGGGTCCTGTTCATCCACTCCCAACCGGCTGGGGTGCGGCGGCCTCCTCGGGGTCCTGTTCATCCAGCGGCAACCACCTACTACCACGTGCTCCTGTTCATCCAACCCCCATCGACAACTGTTTATCCACAGCCAACCAACCGGCTCGACTCACCACATCTCAACTCGTTGTACGTACCGCGCACACGGCAGCAACTATCACTATTATTTGAGAGGCAACCCAACACCAGGTGGCTACGTCTCGCACGGGGGCTCGATCGGCTTCAGTAAGCAGCAGAAGTGATCGATCGCTCGGTTCCATTAGCAGCAACAGCGAATGAATCGCTCGGGTTCAGCCAGCAGCCAAGGGATCGATCGCTCGAGTTCAGTAACGTAGCTAGCAGTGTGATCGCTCGGGTTCAGTTAGAGCCCAATGCTTCGTGTACGAGAGAAACGTTCAAACCTCTATGCATCGCTCCGCCCCGACCGCCCACCATGTAACACCCCAGTGTAAGGATGCTACAGTAACCCTTGGGGTTAAGTTAATCCTTTTGCTAAACAAGTGTTGGTTCATCATTATGTCTTGTCTCTTTTAAATTCCAGTTGAATTCAATTTCAAATTCTAGGTGAAATTCAGATTGCTCAAATATGAAAACTAAAATGTTCATCTTGTGGCAAATAATCACTTGTTAATACTGGTGGTGATCTAAACATTTTTCCAAAATTTCTAAGTGCCCTAAACTAGTTAAAACTATGGCTAAAGCAATTAAATTAAGTTCCTTTTTAATTTATAAAAATTGCAAACTTTTCAAAAGTCTCACAATCTTTTTGTGGGAGTGCACAATAATTCTTTGAAATTGTTTTGGCCAGTGACATAATTTTGCATAGTCATTAGTGGCTAAAAGAAAATGCAAAAGTTGCTGGAAAAGAAAAAAGAAAAAACAAGGAAAAGCAGAGGGGAGAGAAAGCCCCTGCCCCACTTGGGCTTCGGCCCAACTGATCTAGCTGGCCTAGCTGGGCCGGCCCACGCCTCCCCTCCCACTCGCTCTCCCCTCCCTCCTGTTCCCCAGGTGCGCGCCGCTACACGGGCTCGTCGCTGCCCGACCACACCACCGGCAACTCCGTGGCTGGATAAGAGCCCCCTCCGGCTACTCGAGTCCTCCCCCACCTACCTCCGCCCTCTCCCAGATTCCCCTCACCCTCTCCGCCCGCTCCTCGTCTTCCCCCTCGTCTGCCCATCAACGCCCGAGCGCGGTTGCCGCCATCCTCCATCGTTGTCGCGGCCACCGGAGGACCCGCGCCCGCTAACCCTGTCGGCGAGCTCCGCCAAGGTCGCCTCCTTCGACTGGTGGCCTCAGCTGGAGCTGGGAGGCACCGAAGCACCGGGTCCCCTTCGTCCCCATCTCCGACTGTCGTCGTTCTTCACCGGCTCTGGCGACGCCCTCTGCTACTACTAATCCTCCAAGGGCCACTGTGTGTGCCGCTCGGTGAGCCCTCGTCTTCTCCCCTCGCTCCCGTGGCCTATTGCGCTCCCGTAGCCACCGCGTCTCCATGGCCGAGCTCAGCTCCGCCGCATAGCTCGGCATCAACGCTGTGGGCAACGTCATGCTCACCCGAGCACACGTGCATGCTCAGGACCGCTCGCTGAGGCCGCCCGTGCCACTGGCTTCCCTCCCCGTGCCCCTTAGCACCTACCTCGACGAGCGCCCGAACGCGCTGCCGCCTGGGCACATCGTGGGCATTTCTCCGTCGACCATTTGGTCACGGGCTGGTGCCCAACACGCTCACCGCGTTGCGTAGTACCTCCCACACCCCTTAGTTCGCGCTTTTGCGCGCTGCTGCTGCCGTTGTGTCGATCGCCCAAGAACCACCGCCGCCTCCACTCGTCGCCGGCGATGCTCCGGTCACCCCCGACGCCGGCCGTCGTCACCGTCGTGTGCGCGACACTGAGCCGCACCCGTAGCGCCAAGTCCTGCGCCAAAAGACCCCCTTGTGCGCAGTTTCCGGCGAAGTCCAGCGATCCCCGCTGCTGTTTTGGTCGCCGGCATCGAGTCTTCGATTGTCGCTGACGTGGCTGGCCTGGGGCCACCCCTGGGTCGCTGCCAGCAGGCCCCACGGGCCCCCTTGACTGGGTTGACCCAGTCAACATGCTGACTGGGCAATCCAGTGTCACTGACAGGCGGGCCCCATCACATATTTAACCAAATTAAAACATTTTTCTAAATAGAACTATTTATTTAACCTAAGCAGTCAGTGACATGTGGGTCGAGTAGCTAATTAATCTCAGTTTAGTTTAATATAAACTCTGTTAATTAACAGAGGCTGACATGTGGGCCCAACTGGTCAGGTTTGACATAGTCAGTGCGGCTGTTGACCTGCTGACATCATCCCCACGTCATGCTGACGTCATGTTCCTTTTCTGTTAATTATGTAATTTAAATAATTTTAGAAAACTATTAAAACTTTAGAAAATCGTATGTAATAAACTGTAACTCGGATGAAAATGTTTTATATATGAAAATTGATCAGAAAAATCCAATGAACCGAAATACGTGGTCCGTTCATCTATCACATGCCCCTAGCATGCTGAACTTGGAACCGCCCCCTCTCTTTCATCTGCCCGGAATCCGTCTAACGTTGGGAAATCATTCTCGGATGTTTTCCCCCTCCGTCTGCAACGTGTAGTACTACACTAGTTCACCCCTAGTTATGCATATCGACTTGTCATGCTTAGTGTTGCACTTGTTTGCTTGTATTTACTGTTTCTTCCCCCTCTTCTCTCTGGTAAACTCCGAGATTGATGTTGATGCCCTTGTGATCGACTATGTCAACGACGACCGTTACTTTGTAGCAGAGCTTCCAGGCAAGCCAATCCCCTTTGATCATTCCTATATCGCCCATTCCCTTCTCTCTTATGCTTGCATTAGAACTGCTACTATTTTTGTATGATCCTATTCTAATGCATAGCCTGTTGTTGTTACCTGCTTTCATACCTTACCTGCTTATTGCAACTACTTACTATAGGCTGGATAGAGATCCATCAGAGACCCCACCTTGTCCCTGTTTCCCCTGCTGGATTATCAGAAGACCCGATCAACGGGATCGAAGACCAGTTCCCAGCACCGCACATCACTTTCCCCTTAGTTTCCTGACACTACTGGGTTACTATCAAGTTTCGAGGGTGATACCTCATTAGCACTTCTGATGTTAACCTTGTAGGTTAGTTCATCGGTTTTGGTCATCGAGGGTGATTCCTTCTTCTCCACTCCCGATAATGACACTGTCGTGCAACTCCTCAAGAGTGGGCCTCGAGGGTGATTCCTCCTTCGTTCACCTTGACGATAACATCAAGTGGATTTCCATCGAGGGTGATTCCTCGGGGTTCCCTATGGTGTTAGACACACGGTTATGGTTACTATGACTTTACACTGAACCATGTTACTAAAGACGGGTCGGCCCTGAGGGATACCCGCGCGACCTTAATTGCGAGTGATGTGTAGTTGGGTTGACTTGGAATGTACCCGTGAGATAATTACGAGGCGTGGCCGAGCATTCTTAGCCCTTGCCGCAAGTCCTCAAGATGGGGCAATGGGGTCACATGATCGTGAGTCTCTGCTTATTACCGCGCGTTCCCAAGAAACGGTTTGGTTATTTGATCTGAGGGGCCTCTGGCCTGATAGCACTAACCATCATGTGGGCATAGTATGGGCGTTCTGTGTCGTATGCATCAACCAAAGCTTATTAGATGTCATGTGACTGAGTGGAGCGCGCCAGGTTGGACTGCGTAAGCACCTGCCTTTTTAAGGAGGTAGCTAGGTCTGCTCACCGGTCGCCCACGCAATGTGCCGGAGTTCCCGGGGCGATGGCCCAAGACCCCTGGGGGCATAGGTTTAGTCCGGCATGCTGACCTCTCTTTTAAGCCTAGGTCGGGTTGCACCGTATTGTTTGGCCGAGGCCGGGCATGACCTGATGGTGTGTCCGACCGGAGTTAAGCGAGCGTGGTGGGTAAGTTGGTGCACCCCTGCAGGGAAGAAAACATCTATCGATAGCCTGTCCTATGGTAACGGACACTTGGAGTTGTATCCCGATCGATACAACTAGAACTGGATGCTGAGGCATGAATGGATATGTGGCTCCGGGAGTCGAAAAGATCCAGGGGCGTTGACAACAACATAAATATGACTTATGTTTTACTACTCTATTCCCTCCTCTTGCTGCAAGACGGTGGTTTCCAGAAAATGCTAGTCTTCGATACGACTAGCTTCTCCCCCTCTTATTCTGGCATTCTGCAGTTTAGTCCATAGATACTACCCTTTTCATTGATACGATGCATATGTAGTGTGGATCCTTGCTTGCCAACACTTTGGATGAGTACTCATGGTTGCTTTGCTACCCCTTTTCCCCCTTGTTTCTTCTTTCGGGTTGTTGCAACCAAATGGTGGAGTCCAGGAGCTAGATGCCACCGCTGATGACTGCTACTACCCCGAGGGTGCCTACTACTACGTGATGGCCGCCGATGACCAGGAGTAGTTGGGAGGATCCCAGGCAGGAGGCCTTGCCTTTTCGATCATGTTGCTTTTATGCTAGCCTTCTTAAGGAAAACTTGTTTAACTTATGTATGTGCCCAGATAGTGTTGCTTCCGCTGACTCTTGTGTATTCGAGCTTATGTATTCGAGCCCTCGAGGCCCTTGGCTTGTAATATAAAGCTTGTATTATTTTCTTTGTGTCTAGAGTTGTGTTGTGATATCTTCCCGTGAGTCACTGATCTTGGTCATACACATTTGCGTGCATGATTAGTGTACGGTCAAATTGGGGGTGTCACAAGTTGGTATCAGAGCCGACTGCCTGTAGGAACCCCCCTATCCAACTCCTTGGTCGAAGTTGAGTCTAGTCTTTGGGAAACTTTTACTAACATTGTTGTGTGTCTTACGGGCCCACATCACAAATCGATGGTATTAGGATATTTTACTCCTCGTCTATACTCTGGGACTCTAAACTCTCTTTTATTCGGGCTAAACAAAATTACTAACTCTAACATTAGCATCACGTGACCACATTCACCCCAAAGTTGGATAAGCCATAGTTATTCCTTAGAATAGTATTTTGAATGGTACTCACTCTGTCTTGCTCGCTACTATGTGGTACCCATCGCACCTCGTTCATTCTACATGTTAGATAGTGAATAATTCTTTGTCTTTGCAAATGCTCAATGTTGAACTACCCCTGTTACATGTTAGCAGGATGGTTAGACCAGATGGTCGTGGCCATGGTGGCAACGCTCCACCATCGCCCGAATTCGTGGCAGGAATGATGCAGCAGTTTGAGCTGAATCGCTAGCTCATGGAAGGGGTGATGGCTAAGTTTCCTCGACCAAATATGAATCAGCAGCTAGCCCCAGTAAGCCTACAAGACTTTGCGCGCCTCAACCCTGTCGTCTACCGCAGCTCAACTCAGCCACTGGATGCTGATGAGTGACTCCGAGACATCGCTTTCGAGCTAGGGTCTGCTGATGTAGCCCCTGCCAACTATGTCACCTTCGCGGCATACTATCTGAGGGGCCCCGCTGCTCAATGGTGGGACAGCCACAGGCATACCCTACCTGCTGGAACGGTCATAACTTGGCTAGATTTCCAAACTGCCTTCCGTGCCCGCTTCATTCCTCAGGGAATCATGGACAGGAAGAAGTGAGAGTTCCGTAACCTCATCCAAGGCAACAAGTCTGTAGATGCTTATCAGCGAGAATTCTTAGACTTGTCCCGCTATGTTGAAGAAGACATTGCTACTGATGCTTGCAGGCAAGAAAAGTTCTGTGATGGACTTCACCCTGATATCAAGCTAGCACTTCTCGCTCATGACTTTGTCGACTTCGCCACCTTGGTGAACAAGGCCATTCAGGTTGAGACTGGTCTTTAGGAACATCAGGGATCCCTCAGGCGCAACCGTGACGCTGGCTCATCTTCGGGCCCGTCAGCACAGAAGGGTCGAATATGGATTCCCCACAGCATGTATCGTCCAACTACACCTGCACCAAGACAGTCCTATGTTGCACCTCGTATGCCTTCTCCACCGCCGAGGCAGTCTCTTCAGACTGCACCAACCCGAGCGCCTGCTTCCAACCCCAATGATGGTCTATGCTTCAAGTGTGGCCTTCCGGGTAACCGTTCCAGGAACTGTCCTCGGAATCAAAATCAACTTGTTCTTCCTCCTGCTGGTCGTGGTAACAATCAGCCCCGCAACAACAATGCTAGACCTTACGGTCATGGTCAGGCTAACCACGTTGAACTGAATGAAGCTCAAGACCAGCCTACTACTGTGATGGGTATTCTTCTCATTAACTCAGTACTGGCTTTTGTGTTATTCGATTCAGGAGCATCACATTCATTCAAGATAGTAAATTTTGCATATGCACACGACATTCGATATGAGCCCATGAACACTCCGATGGTGGTACGCACCCCTGCGGGCCAATGTCGAACCACCATGACTGGTCGTGAAGTCCCAGTTGAAATCGAAGGGTTGGAATTCCATGTTTCCCCCATTATATTGCATCCTTCCAATATTGATCTCATTTTGGGAACGGAATGGTTGAAAGCATACTGCCTCTATCATTTGCGCCACCAAAGTCGTTCATCTCCTACATCCATCGAATGAGATAGTAAGCTACGTTTCTTAGATTTTTCAAAATGCCGAGGCACGACTTTATGCCTTGAATGCGTTGAATGCAGCACCTCTTGGGGCATTGAAAAGATTCCAGTTGTTCGCGGTTTCCAAGATGTCTTTCCAGAAGAACTCCCAGGCATACCTCCTACTCGGGTTGTCGAATTCGTCATCGACTTGAAACTAGGCACCGTTACTATTGCCAAATGACCCTACAAGATGCCACCTCATGAGCTCCTTGAACTTAAGGAGGAAATCGACAAGTATCTTCGTAGTGGATTCATTCATCCAAGTTCCTCTGCTTGGGGAGCACCTTCTCTCTTTGTGAAGAAGAAGGATGGCACGAACCATTTGGTCCAAGACTATCGTCCTATCAACCAAGCTACAATTCAGAACAAATATCCCCTTCCTCGGATCAATGATCTATATGATCAACTGGTTGGTTCATCGATATTCTCTAAACTCTACTTGAGGTTGGGTTACCACCAGATCTGTGTTTGGGAAGAGGATATTTCCAAGACCGCCTTCGCTACTCGATATGGTTCATATGAGTACACCGTCATGTCCTTCGGTTTGACCAATGCTCCAGCGACATTCTCTCGTCTGATGAACTATATATTCATCGATTACCTCAACAAGTTCATCGTGGTTTATCTGGATGATATCCTGGTATATTCGAAGAATAAAGAAGAACATCCTAAACATCTTCGTCTTGTTCTGGAAAAGCTTCAAGAGCATCAACTATATGCCAAGTATTCTAAGTGTGAATTCTGGCTACCCGAAGTAACCTACCTTGGTCATGTGATCTCCAAGGATGGTATTGCCGTCAACCCAAAGCGAGTTCAGGCTATTCTTGACTAGACCCCTCCAAAGAATGTCAAACAAGTCAAAAGCTTTCTCGGACTCGCCAGCTATTGTCGTTGTTTCATCAAGAACTTCTCAAAGATTGCCAAGCCACTGACTAACCTGCTTCACAAAGGCGTTCAGTTTGAATGGACAGATAAATGTCAGGAAAGTTTCCAGGCTCTCAAGGACAAGCTGACTTCTGCCCCAGTGTTTGCTCCTCTAGATTCTCAGAAGGATTTTGTCATATATTGTGATGCATCTCGTCAAGGATTAGGTTGTGTCCTAATGCAAGAGTGCAGGGTGATTGCTTATGCCTCCCGTCAAGTGCGTTCTCACCAAGAAAACTACCCAGTTCATGACCTCGAGCTTGCAGCGGTTATTTATTCATTAAAGCTGTGGCGACATTACCTTCTCGATAATCGTTGCGAAATCTTCACCGATCATCAGAGTCTGAAGTATATGTTTACTCAGCCAGATCTGAACCTCCGTCAGCAAAGGTGGATGGAGGCTATAGCAGATTATAATGTGGGTATTTCTTATACCCCAGGCAAGGCTAATGTCATGGTTGATGCCCTAAGCCACAAGTCTTATTGCAATAACCACATGGTTCATAAAGCTCAACCCCACCTTTATGAAGAGCTCTGCAAGCTAAACCTTCAGATATTCCACAGGGTTCTCTGAATAACCTTGTCTTGGAACCAACTCTATTGAAATTAATTAAGTCTGCTCAAGCCAAAGATGCTCACGTTGATCTAATGAAAAAGGATCTTGCCTTAGAGAAATCCAGAGATTTCTCACTTGCTGAAGATGGTACATTGTACTTCAAAGATCGCATAGTAGTACCCCGCTTCGAGCTTATGACTAAGAAGGTGATGAAAGAAGCACATGACACCCCTCTCTCTATTCATCTAGGAAGTACTAAGATGTATCTAGACATCCGTCAGAAGTACTGGTGGTCTAAGATGAAGCAAGACATTGCTCGGTATGTCGAAGAATGTGACGTTTGTCGTCGCGTCAAAGCAGAACATGAGAAACCTACTTCGACAACCGCTTCTGATTCCTGAATGGAAGTGGGATAAGATTCAGATGGACTTTGTCACTGGCCTTCCCAAGTCTCAGAAAGGTAATGATGTTATCTTTGTCATCATCGACCAATTCTCGAAGGTTGCTCACTTTCTGCTAGTCAAGGAGACAATCACTGCTAGTCAATTAGCAAACTTGTATATCTCTAGAATTGTGTCACTCCACGGCATTCCGAAAGAGATCAGTTCATACCGCGGTAGTGTTTTCACTTCAAAGTTCTGGGATAGTTTCCAAGAGGCAATGGGAACTCATATAATCTGGAGCACTGCTTATCATCCCCAATCCCAAGGCCAAGTTGAGCGAGTCAATCAAATTCTTGAAGACATGCTTCGGGCTTGCTTTATTTCTTTCGGCAAGAAGTGGGAAGAATCTCTCCCTTATGCAGAGTTCTCTTATAATAACAGTAATCAAGCCAGCTTGAAGATGGCACCCTTCGAAGTGCTTTATGGACATAAGCGCCGAACCCCTCTGAATTGGTCAAAAGCTGGGGAACGGACGCTCATTGGTCCAGACATTATTCAACAAGCTGAAGAGTAGGTTTGCATTGTCTGGGGTAATCTCAAGGCGACCCAGCCCCGCCAGAAGAGCAACTATGACCGGAAATACTGGAGTTCAACTTATCAACCTGGTGAACAAGCTTATCTGCGTGTCACTCGTTTGAGAGGCACTCATCGCTTCGGAGTCAAGGGCAAGCTAGCTCCACGCTACATTGGTCCCTTCCGCATTCTCGCCCATCATGGACTAGTGGCTTATCAACTGGAGTTGCCACCTCAGTTCTCGCACGTCCATGGCGTCTTTCACGTATCGCAACTTCGTCGTTGCTTCAAGGATCCGGAACGTGAAGTGGATCCATAATTGATTGAAGTACAAGATGATCTCACTTACAAAGAGCATCCCATCCGCATTCTTGAAGAATCTGAACGTCAAACCTGCTAGAAGGTTACCAAATTCGTCAAGGTGCAGTGGTCAAATCATTCTGAAGGTGGAGCCACTTGGGAACGCGAGGATAATCTTCGGGCAGAGTATCACGACCATTTTCCTTCTACCTCTTAATTCTCGGGACGAAAATTTCTTTTAGAGGAGGAGAGTTGTAACACCCCGGTGTAATGATGCTACAGTAACCCTTGGGGTTAAGTTAATATTTTGCTAAACAAGTGTTGGTTCATCATTATCTCTTGTCTCTTTCAAATTCAAGTTGAATCCAATTTCAAATTCTGGGTGAAATTCAAATTGCCCAAAAATGAAAACTAAAATGTTCATCGTGTGGCAAATAATCACTTGTTAACACTGATGGTGAACTAACATTTTTTTCAAAATGTCTAAGTGCCCTAAACTAGTTAAAACTATGGCTAAAGCAATTAAATTAAATGCCTTTTTAATTTATAAAAATTGCAAACTTTTCAAAAGTCTCACAATATTTTTGTGGGAGTGCACAATAATTCTTTGAAATTGTTTTTGCCACTGGCATAATTTTGCAAAGTCATTACTGGCTAAAAGAAAATGCAAAAGCTGCTGGAAAAAGAAAAAAAAGAAAAGGAAAAGCAGAGGGGAGAGAAAGCCCCTGCACCACTTGGGCTTTGGCCCACCTGATCCAGCTGGCCCAGCTGGGCCGGCCCACGCCTCCCCTCCCACTCGCTCTCCCTTCCCTCCTGTTCCCCCAGTGCGCGCCGCTACAGGGGCTCGTCGCCGCCCGACCACCCCGCCGGCAACGCCGCCGCTGGATAAGAGCGCCCCCTCCGGCTCCTCGAGTCCTCCCCTACAGTAACGCCCCAGATGTAACAATTCCCAATATGGCAATATATGCATCATTGACTTAATCAATTCCATTCTGGGCTCCTCCTTCATTTCGGGTTTCTTCGTTTTTGCCTTGTGCATTTGTTGCATAACACCATGTCATTCCCATCATGTGCATTGCATTGGCATAGTCTCACTTGCATCCGTGTGTAGTTGCATCGTCTCCGTCCTACCTGTTGTCCGTTTTGGTTTCCGACTCTCTCACACGGCACCCGTCGCACCTCTCAAGTCTTTGTTTCGTGAGCGGGAGAAAAACATCCTCGGCATGGGCGAGAGTTGTCGAGTGGTCTTGGTATATCACCGGTAGACCGCGTGTCAAATTTTGTTCCATTTGGAGGGCATTTGATGCCCCAACGGTTAACCACGTGGACCAAAAGCCCTTTCTGTTTTGGTCCAGCACCCCTCCACAACAGCCCACTAGCCCATCTAGACCACCTCCATGCTCTCGGTCGCCGGATCACGATCGTGTGGGAGAAAAACCACACCCCATTTGGACTCTCCTAGCTCCCTCTACCTATAAAATAGCCCCACACGTCCATTTTCACAGATGAAACCCTAGACCCGGGCTCCCCAGCACAGCCGGACACGTCCGTCCAGACCGGGCGCGTCCGCCACCGCCTCCTCGGCCAACCCGCGGACACCACGTGTCTGCCGCCGCCTCCACCTTCCTCCAGCACCATCGGCCCGCCCGCGAGCTCCGCCCGCCGCCGCCGGCCACCACGCCCGCACCCCCGCCGCCGGCCACAACGCCTCCCACCGCCGGCCCTCACCAAGGCTGCCGCCGATGAGATCCCGCCGGCGCCCATCGTCTCCTCCGCCTCCGGCGAGCCGCCGCCCGATCAGGTGGATCTGATCCAGGCAGGATCAGATCCACCAAGCCCGCCATCCAAATGGACCCCGCCATCCATGATCTCGCCATCCCGCTCCGTCTCGTCCGCGTTGACTTTCGCGGATGGTAATTTCCGCTAAGTCCCGAAATCTTTATATTTTGTTGCCTCCTTCATCATGTCGTATCTCCGTGCCCGTAGTTCCGTTTTGCGCATATGATATATGAAAATGTTCGTCTCGAAGTGCTCTACGTGCTGGCATCATTTTTGTGCATGTTAGGGTTCATATAGATTTCTTAATCTTCGTTGCCAAACTGCTATGTGATGTCACTGTTTCAGCACTAGTTGTCTGTTAACAATATGTGTGCATGTTCGTGAGGTCGTAACTTTGTGCATGTTGGTCCAAATGGAGTGTATGATATGTCAAAATTTTCGTCTTGTGATGCTCTTCATGGTGCATGCATTTGCATATATGTTAGGTTGCATTATGCTATGTTTAACCCTGTTGCAAAAGTGCGTGTTGTTGTTAAGTTGCTGAAATTGTTATAACTTGATGATTTGTCTTTTTCGTAACATTTTTTGTGATTGTCTTTTGAGCCACATGTCAACATGTTTTAGGAGCAGAATCATGTTATCTTTGAAGTGGTGTAATTGGTTTTTGATGATATGCTCTGAGGTGACTTGAACAAGCTTGTAAACATGCCATGCCAATGTTGCTGTTTTACACTTAGTGAAAAAACTGCTAAGTCTGGAATCTGTAATAACATGTTGCCATGTAAACTTGATGCCACAATATTTTCCATGCATGTTATGGAATAACTAGTGAGCATGTCTTGATGTCCATGTTGTTGTCTATCAATCCATGCCTTTGTTTGCATATATGCCCTGATGTAGCTTGTTGTTATCTTGCTCTCAAAATGCTTGAAATCTGAACTGTCAGCCTGTTAACAGAACATTCAATTTAGCAAAGCTCGTGTTAAGCAACCATTGCATGGAATGAATCATTTATTTGGATGATTTGGAATTATATTATGTCTTCTTCATGCTCATGTAATTTTCATGCTTGTTATAATTGTGTTGATTGATGTTGTGTGCCTCCAAAGGCAGCAACATATCGTTCCTGGTTGTATGTCTAGTAATTTTCACTAAGTCTGAAAATATGTTAACTTATTGAATCTTGCCATGCTTGTTTAATTGTGTTCCAGCAAGTTTTTGGGTGTCCTCTGAGTTCATACTTGTTGAGAATCATGTATATTTCACATCCATGCCTTTTGTCATCATGTTTGGGTGATGTATCATAATTAAACCTTGCTCCAAAGTTGATATGTTGCTATTAACTTTAGTTTTGCATTGCATCTTGTTTTGCTTGCCATTTGCAAACGGTGCAGCCGATTCCAATGAACTTTATATCGATTTCGCCTGAAATTTTTCAATCTATCCAGTGGCATGATTGGTTTGCCAAGATCTTGCCCACATCCATCATGTCTTCTCATGTCCTTCCCGGCTTCATCTCATTCCTTACCAGTAGCTCTGTAGCATCATACTTGCATCTCTCATGCATAGCATGTGTTCTTTTCTTGTCCAATGTGTTTATGTGGATGCTTGTTTATGTTTGGGTAGCACCGGGAGACGAGTTCGAGTCCGAGGTTGAGATAGCCGCTGAGTTCAATTATGAAGAGCAAGGTCCCGAGTACACCGACGACTTACCAGGCAAGATGACCATTCCTTGATATCAACTCTATTATTGTCATGCTAGATGCCTCACTCTATTGCTTATCGCGATACCTATCCTTTTGCATGGCAGCGCCACTTTGCCATGAAACCTCTAACTACCCACCTAGCAAACCGTTGTTTGGCTAAGTTACGCTTTTGCTCAAGCCCCCTCTTATAGCGTTGCTATTTGCAGGTGAAGATGAAGTTTGCTCCATGTGGATCGGGTTTTGGGATAATACAATATCTATTATTTACATTAATGCACCTTATACACTTGGCAATGGGTGGAAGGCTTGGCCTTTTGCTCGGTGTTTTGTTCCACTCAAGTCGCCTTAAGAACTGATAAACCGGTGTTATGTTCCTTGATTTTGCGTTCCTCACGCGGTTGGGTATATGGGGACCCCTTGATAGTTAGCTTTGAATAAAACTCTCCAGCAAGGACCAACTTTGGTTTTACCATTTGCCAAATAACTAAAAAACTTGCATAGGGACCGGCTAGCACACGAGGACTTAACTAACAACCCTGGGCCAGTGCTCCTCATGAGTGTTGGTCCAAACTAGAGCCACTTGCGGTGCCACCCAGTTACTAGGACTTCCGGTTGTTGTACGTAGTGCTCATTCGATTGTGGCCTAAGACGAGATACGCGCAGCTCCTATCAGGGTGTCGGCACGTCGGGAGGCCTTGCTGGACTTGTTTTACCATTGTCGAAATATCTTGTACACTAGGATTCCGAGTCTGGTCAGGTAGTCCCTAAGATAAGGGTTTTAACCTCTGTTGATCGCGAGAGCTTGTGATGGGCTAAGTTGGGACACCCCTGCAGGGTTATGATCTTTCGAAAGCCGTGCCCGCGGTTATGTGGCAGATTGGAATTTTTTTTATATCCGGTTGTAGACAACTTGACACAAAACCTCAAACATAATACACTACCGTATGAGTAGTCATGATAGTCTCTTTTTGAGGGAGTTCACGTCTGGGTTATGGATGACTCGTAGGTAGGCAGGATCATCTAGTGATCATGACTTAGTACACGACCGATGGTTTTCACTTCTCTCCTCGCTCTGATGATATGTAAGCTAGCCACCTCATCTACGCTTAGTGCTTGCAGCAGCCACTTATACACTTTCTCCTTAACCAAAGGCTGTGATAGTTTTGATACCCGAGAATGGGATTGCTGAGTCCTCGCGACTCACAGTTTACTACCAATACAGGTGTCGATACAATCGAGTACGATTCAGTTGATGGCCAGGAACTCAAGTGGGAGTTCGATGAGGAACGTGGGCATATGTACGTGACGTTTCCCGACGATCAGTAGTGGTTCCTCCTAGGGCCGATCGGGCATAGTGGGTGGTTATCTTCTTTCATTTGGATTTGTCCGTAGTCGGACCATGATTGTACTTGGATGAATGTATGACTTATTTATGCATTGTGTGAAGTGGCGATTATAAGCCAACTATGTATTTTCTTTCCCCCTTTGTTCTTGTATATGGGAATGTGTGAATATAACCTTCTTGCGATCGTACCAAAATATGATTATGCCTCTAAGTCGTGCCTCGACACGTAGGAGATATAGTCGCATCTTGGGCGTTACAAGTTGGTATCAGAGCCTTCCCCGACCTAGGAGCCACTGTTTGATCGAACCTCTACCGATGTTGAGTCTAGAATTTATAAAAAAATTGAGTCTTAGGATTATATATATCGGAGAGTAGGAATTCTTTTTTCTCCTTATCCCCTTCATCGCTCTGGTGAGGACTCCTGACATAGAAGTTTTGTCTTCCTACCCTGTTTTCCACTAAATCTTTTTAGGATCACGCAGGTATTGTTGGAATCATTCTGATATTTTGGTGACGGGAACATTGTTCTTGGTGCCTCCTGTCATTTAGGGGTTGTGGCAGTGTCCCGGGGAGTTGAGCTCGGAGGTGTTGTCGTCACAATTGTATCATTGTGGTTCTCGAATACCAGAGGTGGCCGACATCGAAAACTCTTCTATGCGTGTCTGGTGGTGAGATAACCCCGACGTCGCCCAGTACAGGGGGGTAGTTCGGGAGTATTGCCACAGCTAGTATAGTAGATGCTTTTCGAAGGTCTGAGGTAAACGGTTTCCGAAGGTGCCTGGTTATGTGTTGACGGATGGATACAGTTGGATGTAGGATTTATTAGTTGAGTGATATGCGGTGCCTCCCCTGTATCCCCAACACCAGATTGCATAACTAGATAGCTTTGGGAATTAATAGGTGGGAATTCAAGTATCTCTTAGGAAATCTTCCAACGGATGCATGATATGAGGTTGGGGTCTATCATGTATTTGTCCATCTGTTACCTTGTTGGTTTATTCTTCAATCTCATTCACGTGGCTTCTCAACAAGTTGATGTGTCATTTAAGCTAATGGAATTCATTCGTTCATTGCTATGTTCGAATGATATTCTGAAAATTTATGTTGCAACATGTCTAGCCTTTGATTCAACTTATTTATCTTGCTATTGGGATTCTAACGGGTGTCCTCATCTCCAGGATGGCACCTAAAAGAGTTCCCAACCAGAACCCGGAGGTTGATGATGAAACACCACCATCTCCTCCTCCTCCGCCTGAGGCATGGCGGGCTGTGATGCAAGCCACCACCGCCAACACTCAGATGATGCTTCAGATGATGCAAGCTTTTCAAACTATTCAAAACAACTAGAACAATCAAGGGAATCAAGGCCAAGCTAACTTCAACAACCAGCCTCATTTTGCTACTCTGAATCAATTCCTGGCAAATCAGCCCAAGTCCTTCAGCTACTATGTTGATCCGCTCGATGCCGAGGATTGGATCACTGACATCAACAAGCATTTCGAGTGCAGTAATGTCAACCCACTGGACTATGTCAAGTTCGCATCCTTTCAGCTCAAAGATCAGGCTGCAGATTGGTGGCAACAGTACAAAGACTCCAGAGCGGGTCGTGAGATCTCTTGGACTGACTTCTGCCGCGATTTTCATTCTCATCACATCCCTACCAGTGTCATTGAAGGAATGCGTGAGCAATCCCACAACCTGAAGCAAGGCAACATGTTTGTCTACCAGTACAATGTCAAGTTCCAGAATCTGGCCCGTTATGATAAGCAAGACATTCCTGATGCCAAGAGCAAGATCTACCAATTCTGAGGTGGTTTGAAAGATAAACTCCAGCTTGCTCTCACTCTCTTCGAGCCAGCTGAATTTGATCAATTCTACAACATGGCTCTCAAGCAAGAAGCTGCCCAGCTCAAGTGTGAGGCTTCACAGAAAATAATCGGAGATGTAGTCAACTCCTCTTCCTCCTCACAAGTGATTGCTAAGCAGTAGAAGTTCTGGCTTCCGCCTCCACCAGTGTCCCGTCCTACAAGTCAGAACAAGCACTCAGGTGGTCGTGGATCTTCCCACCCACCCAACCCAAGCAACCAGAACAAGTTTCAGCCTCAGGCTTCAAGGTCAAGTGCTCCTCCTCCTCGCCTAGCTTCAGAGGTCACTTGCTACAAATGTGATCTAAAGGGACATTACTCTAACAAGTGCACCAACCAGAGGCGCCTTCCGCCACCTCCTCCTATCAAGCTGTCAAGCAATGCTATTGTCAAGCATGTTCCCAAGTCTGCAAGAGTGAATCTGACGAATGCAGCTCAGGCAGGCGATTCTACAGATGTGAAAATTGGTAATCTTACGGTTAACTCTATTCCTGCAAAAGTTTTATTTGATTCGGGTGCATCGCCTTCCTTCATATCAAGACCATTTGTTGCCAAGCATGATTTGGCTACGGAGATCATACCAAGGCTTTTAAAGATCTTCGAACTCAGTTGTTTCGGATATTTCCATCAAGATGGGTAATTATAAATTTCTAGCTTCCCAGTTGTTCTCGCAATTCAAACATTGACCTCATTCTTGGAATGGATTGGCTCTCAAAGCATGATGCTCTTCTTGATTGTGGAAACAAGGAGGTATGTAACATCCCGAAATTCTAAATTTTGGAATGTTATACTAAATAGATAGATTTGATTGCTTGTGTGATGTGCTGAGCGAAATTGAGTGAAATTCGAAACTTTTGAAAGTTAAATGAGAGGGAATGAAATGACTTTCCCAAACTTTCACTTTGCATTTTTGTTCTCCAGGAATTCGAATTCTT
The DNA here is from genome assembly GCA_902687465.1 of Secale cereale. Taxonomy (NCBI): domain Eukaryota; kingdom Viridiplantae; phylum Streptophyta; class Magnoliopsida; order Poales; family Poaceae; genus Secale; species Secale cereale. Next base: position 519,000,054 of record LR738711.1, read on the forward strand.
TTCATCACAAAACCCTGGAGTGAAGATAATATGACTTCTTCCATTTATTAAATGAAAAAGGGTTTTGAAAGGATTTTGAATTTCATTCTCGAAATATTTTAAATTCAGAAACTTTATGCAACTCAATGATTTTCCCGAGAGACGATAAAATGACTTCTTCAAATTATAGGAAATATGAGTTGGAAGTTTTTCTGAAATTTTCTATAACTCATTTTCAAAATTGAGTTATTTGGGTTTTATTCAAATTATTTTTCTCCAAAAATAAAATATATGGAAAATAGGGTAACATGATTCCCTACAATGGAAAATTGGAGAGAAATAAATTTGAAGTCATTTTTGTATTTTAAAATGATTTTTATTGGATTTTAATGCAACAGTAGCACCTTTTGATTTATTAGAATTTGTGAGGATTTTATTTGACAGTAGAAAAATGTTCATCTTGTAGGAAATCTTTTTCTGAAAAATTTGATATATAATATGCCTATAGTATATTATATATTTTTTGTTTTATTTTTGTTTTCGTCTGTGTTTAAAAAAACTTTTTTTTCCTCTTCCGTCGACTAGGCCGAAACCGCCCGAGCTAGGCCGGCCCAGCCAGAGGCCGAACCAGCCCACGCGCGTGCACCGCGGCCCAGTGGCCCACTGCGGTAATCCCCGACCTCCAGCAGGGAGTCCGACTCCCGCCCGACTCCGTCGGCGATGTTGTCTCCGCTCTGGTCTCCTCCACCGCCTCGCCTCTGCCCCTTCCCCAAGCTTCGCCACCGCCTTCCCCCCCCCCTTTATATACGGAGCACCCCGGCCCCGTTTTCCCCTAAACCCGAAGCTGCCGAGCCCCGAGCAGCGCCGCATGCCTCGCCGGAGTTGCGGCCGCCGTCGATCTTCCTCGTCGTCGGCCCGCAACTCCCCGGCCACCGCAGCCACCACCCACCTCACCGCCGCGCCGCGCCGCTCCTCCCCAACTACTCTGCCGCCGCCGCTGTGCCCCGGAGCCACCGCCCGTCGGACCCGAGCAGCCATTGCCGCCGTCTTCCCCGTCGCCGGTGACCCCCACCACCGCGGTACGCCCTGGCCAACCACGCCCGTCCAATCATCAATCGACGATCCATATTAGATCTAGGTTTCGTTTTTTTATATTAAACGGTTTCGGTTACTATACGAACGTTCGTTTGTTTAGCCCTGGTTGTGAACGAATTGTTTATATAAGCCTCGACAGTGAACGTTCGTATTTTAGGTCTGTTTTTGTAGGCAGGGACCTGTTTGTAGCTTTTTATTTACATATTAGTCCCTACACTTCAAACGGCCATAACTTTTTTGCTCGTTGGTCCAAATCCAACGATACCAACGCCCACGTCTTCGTTACGATCCCCTCTTTCAAGTAAAACAACTTAAACACATTTTTGAAAGTTTTAAAATTTGAATTCAACCAGTTTTAGATTCAAACTTGTTTTGGTCATAACTTGAGTTTTACAACTCCGATTTAGTTGATTATTTTTGCAAATCAAAGCTCTTGACCTAACCTTTTTGATAAGGCCAAATTCACACAATTTTGGTACCGTTAGAAATTGGTTTCTGTTTCAAGAGACATTCGTTTGTTTTCGAAGTTTTCCGAAGTGTTTTATTCGTTCTTTCTGATCTGCTGAGTGATTGCTTATGTGTGCTTACTATTGTTTGCTTATGATAGATTGGTCGGAGTGTGACGAGTAGAGCTATCATGAGTTCTAAGTGCAAATCTTATACATCGTCAGTACAAGGCAAGTTCACACTTTGATCATACTTTCCAATACCCAGTTTTTATGCATTAGATCAAACCCTCACACATTGCATGAGTAGGATCTATTTAACTTGTGGGACTGGGAAGTAGATTGGGGTAGAACCTATTACCTACATTATTTTTCAAACCCCTGGGAGTTACTTCTACATTATGCTTAGGTTGCCATGCTATGCTCGTAGAGGTGGTTTGGGTTTGAGAGAATCCATGACAGATGTGAGTTGTTAATTAATGGTTCAACTTAAGGTGGCTACTTGAATACACATCTGGGTGGATTGGTTGCAGGGCACCTGGAGAATCCAGTGTTTTCCTAGGAAATCCCGGGGTTCCGTGTGATTTTTCCTATGGAATGCCACCCAGGCTCAAAGGGATCATAAAACTATTCATGCTAGAAACTTCCGTGTGCAGCCACAATGCCATTATGGGCTCTGGCATAGTATGAGTATGTTGTGTGAGCTCTTTCAGTGGTGGACTAGCAGATGTAGGGGAAAGTAGGTGTACGGGTCCACCCGGGCTAAAGAGTGAATGCTTCTGAAAGACTGTGTCTCGGTCATCTGTTTCTCAAACACCATGCAGTGCAAGAAATTCAACGGAGGAGATCGAGTCTTGTGGGAAAAGTGCACAAACCTCTGCAGAGTGTACAAGCTGATCATGATTAGCCGTGTCCTCGGTTATGGACAATCTTGAGTATCTGGTACTTGAATTATTGGTTGATCTCATCACTATAAAAATTAATTTTTTGGGTTAATGATGACTACTTTAATTGGGATTGAGTTGGAGGTACCTTCTCAATGATGTTTCAACCACCATGATAGATAAAATAAAATTTATTCCTTTGTTGTAGGGAAAAATTGGCTTTACGCAAAAACTCTAACCTTACAGCCTCCACCAGCCAAATATGCATGTAGTTGTAGTACTTGTTCATTATCATTACAGTGTGAAATTGCCAGTACATTAAATGTACTGACCTACATGGCTCCAATGTCTCATGTTGCAAGAGTTATTCAACGAGTAAGTGTTACGTTAGGGTTGCGTTGTCTACACTCAACTTTGCCGTTGGTGTTGATGGGAATCCACAATGTTTGTTGCGTCTGCTATATGCATTTGAGGTAATAATATTTACATTACTTTATACATGTGATTTACCTTTGTTATAAATCCTCGAGTATTGTGTGTGTCAGCGTACTGATCCAGGGATGACACTTAAGCACAGAGACTTGATCCATTCGGGTCGGGTCGCTACAAGATGGTATCAGAGCACATGTTGACTGTAGGACATGACCCTAGAAACTAGCAAGCCCATAGGAAAGGATTTCTCTAAAACTTTATTTTCAAAAAGATTCTATACCTCTCTTCTTTTCTGAGTTTTGTCAAATCTTCCCTCGTACTTCAAATAGTTAGACTACACCCTCGCCCCTTTGACCACTTCGGAGTAAAGAGGATTTCACCATGCATTGGAAGTGTTGAAGCTACAACAAGTGGATACTCCGAAGATTTGAAGAGTTGACCTTTGAGGAGATGTTGACCTTTAGAAGACCAAACCCTATTATGTACTTACGTTAGATGTGACAATTGTGAGTCGTCATTTGTTTAATGTTTTTCGACGGCCACAAAAACAAAACCGCCTTTTCTTTACTATTGTTTGTGTTGAGTGTCTCTCTCTCCATCTCCCGAATCTCATACCAACAACCCTTGGACCCAATAGAGGATGAATGAAGATGGACTTGAAGTATCTGGACCAATGACCCAGCCGAAGGCAGAGCTATGGATACGAAACATGGAGGATCACTTCAGGAAAAATTTGGTTGCAAGGAAGTATGAGGTTCAATACGCTCTTCGGTACTTTACAAAAAGTGATGCAACATGGTGGAAGACGCATCAAGCCATACAAGGATGTAATGGAGCAGAAAGTTGGGAGGAATTCAAGAAGACTCTGTTAAGATCCCGTCTCATCCGAGAGCGTGGTGACAACCCGAAGAAGAAACGTTGTGCCTGCAGGATTTGTGGAGAAATAGGACACACCCAGGAGGAGCACAATGATGAATGCCCTAATTGTGAAGGAAGTCACCTAGCTGAAGAATGCCCAACTAGGCAGATTACTTGTTTCCTGTGTGAAGGGACTACCCACTATCCTACTCAGTGTTACATTTACCCCATGGTATGACGAACTGTCCAACAGAAGAAAGAAGCAATGAAAGAAGTCCTCGAGGAAACCTTAAAGGAATCCACGATGGAGGAAGATATTGACGACCATGATGGAGAAGGCCTAAACAGATTTTACTCTCGTGCTTGTTATTCATGTGGAGAAAAGGGATATCTTTCACGGTATTGCACGAAGGAATGCCATGAGTATCTGGGAGACTTCCCGACAGAAGAAGTGGAGTTTGATCCACAAAAGATAGAAGAATTGATAGAAACAAAGAAGTCTAGGAAGAAAAAGAGCATGTGTCCCAGAAGAACCCAATTTCTGCGGAAAAGGACCTGAGTCACATCACATGTTATCGGTGCAAGGATTTAGGTCATTATACTAGCAACTGCCCAACCAGGAAGCGAAGAACCCAGTGAACCAGGATAGTCACCATGAAGTCCTTAGATTTGTCTGATAACATTAGTTTACACTACAAGGAAGTAAAGCATTTTGCCAAGATAAGGTTTAGACCAGAGGAAGATTGATCAGAGTAGTTGAGATCTTCATATTGGGATGAAGCATGTAGATAAATACGGAACACCCTTTTTACAATGTTGAGTTGAGTTATAGAAAAGAACATTGTAATAGTCATGGAGCAATAGAAGTTGATATTTTGAAAATCTAAGAAGGAGATGCTATGAATTGTTGGATGATTGCGAGTGCCTCTTACCCAGACCAAAACATAGAACCCATGGAGAAGTTGACCCCAAACCTTTCTCTGACAAAACGACCACAAGGAAATACCTACATTATCCTGAGTGCCCTTCTGTCTTATACCCACAGAAGACAACCCTTTACGAGTCTTTTCTCAAAGGCCCGGAAACGATCATGACCCTGACTAGCGATCAGGATTTCCCAAAGATCCTGAAGGACATGATGACGCATATTCACCTAGAAGGATATACAGTTTACAAGGGTTATCCCTTCATGGAGAATGGATTTGAACTTTGGTACGTGGAGGTACACCTCCACCGTGTGAAAGGAGTTTGCCAAAAGACTACGGGTCAATACTTTTTCATCTCTCGAGTACCACGAACTACATTCTTCAACTCTGTTCATGAAGCTGCTATGGAGGTCATACGTCAGATTGGAGAAATACTCAAAGCAAGACTTCGTTATACCCAGGAATACCTGAGTAAGGTGCAGGCAGAGATGATGGAGATGAAGCACACGACCAATAGGACGAAGCAAGAGATTGATGGTTTCAAGGATTATGTTGCACAATTCCAGTGGGACTAAAGCGTTCTTAGCAAGGACAAAGGAATAAAGATGGGAGGAATGTTTGACCCTACCCAACTATGTGGATGGCAACATTCTTAGTGAAGCACCTTTGAATTTGAAGTGTTGAACAGTGGTTCAGGATGTAATAAGAGATTGATATGAGGAGAATATGGATTACGGATGAACCAGTGCATTTTGTTTAGTGGTACTTTATTGTGTGAACCCTGGACCCATAGGAAGGAAAGTGTTGCTCCAAGGAGTACAATTTGCACAAATAAATTGGAGTTATTTATGATGCTTACCCCACAGATGTGAAGGGAATAAGTACAATTGGATTTAAAGATGCAGGTAATGCTGAAGTGTGGAGCAATAGTGACTCCAAAGGATGAATTAAGGATATACAAGTTCTGACGTGGACCCCTAAGCCGAGGACCTAAGGAGGCTACGTAATCATAAGAAAACCACGAGACATGTTAGTAGTAATATGTTTCTGCTGTAGTGAAGCAGAGCACTTTGCTAGTGATTGTCCCAAGAAGAAGGAGAATTGTGCTAAGTAGTTGAGTTGAAGCATGCAATGGAAATGTTGTAGAACGAAGTAGTTAAGAATCAATACTGTTGGCATCAGGGTATTGATTTTGGATATTATGAGTTGCTACTATATAGGCAATGAGTGAAATCTTGATGCATGGAATAAAGATTTTGAAGAAAACTAGTGTTATTCATTTTAAGGGTGGTAGAATCCAATGCCATTACCCGGATACACTAGCTAGTGGTTAGTTACGTTAGACTTGGAATGGACTGCCCAAGGAGGAGTGTGAAAAATCACACTTAGTTTTAAAACCAAGAGAAGTAAGGGATAATTGGATGGATTTAAGAGAGCCAAGGAAGTTGGATGTCGTAAGAATGATCAGTGATAAACCGATGATGAGAGCAAGTGTTACTAGTGGTGTGATGAGCCATAACCCACAGGGACCTGCCAAGAAAGCAAGCACATTCTTGCTAAAGGAAAACCCCTGGTAGAAGTTACAACTTTGTCAATAGACGATCTTGTAGGAGTTTACGCGAAATCCGAGGGTTGTGAAGAAACGATAGATGTTTTGTTCAGCTTGCAGAAGTAATGGATTTTATCCGAACTTAGTTCGTTGACAAGAGAAATTCTGCAATGCTTGTGAGGATGACCGAGTGTTAGAATGCGAGATTCACTAAACCATATACAAGGTAATGATTTGGGTGCGGGGTGGATTGATCACCATACCAACTTACTCTTATTATTCGCCTATGTTATACGGGATGGTAAATCTGACATACCTATAGTAGAGAGACGACGATGACAAAACCTTGTTTAAACCTTAGAATGGTAGAGAAATTTTTTCCCTATACAAGGCAGTGTTGCCAGCCGTAGGATATACGGTGAGAATGAAGCCCAGACCCGTTTTCTGCAGGAACCCAGTTGAACTGTTTGATGACCACCATGAGAGAACGATATTTGTTTAGTATTGGCGCCAAACCTGTCAGCTAAGAAGAGCTAGTCACAGAAAGAGCCTTACCAAGATGAAAGGACACAAGAATTGAGGACAAAAGTTAGACCCCTATAGGAAGAGCCCAGAGAAGGATTTATCCCGAAGAACTGAAAGGATCGATATTTTCAAAGGATGGAGTGTTTGAGTTTTGATGGAACCATATCTGTGTTTCTAAGTGTGGTAGCACACTAGACCTTACCAATCAGTAATTTGTTAGGAGACCCCCAAACCCTAACCTATTTCTTGCTAGCCTCTCCGAATCATGAGGATGAGATTCATTTTAAGTGTGGTAGGTTTGTAACATCCCGAAATTCTAAATTTTGGAATGTTATAACAAATAGATAGATTTGATTGCTTGTGTGATGTGCTCGGGGAAATTGAGTGAAATTCGAAACTTTTGAAAGTTAAATGAGAGGGAATGAAATGACTTTCCCAAACTTTCACTTCGCATTTTTGTTCTCCAGGAATTCGAATTCTTTTCATCACAAAACCCTGTAGTGAAGATAATATGACTTCTTCCATTTATTAAATGAAAAAGGGTTTTGAAAGGATTTTGAATTTCATTCTCGAAATATTTCAAATTCACAAACTTTATGCAACTCAATGATTTTCCCGAGAGAAGATAAAATGACTTCTTCAAATTATAGGAAATATGAGTTGGAAGTTTTTCTGAAATTTTCTATAACTCATTTTCAAAATTGAGTTATTTGGGTTTTATTCAAATTATTTTTCTCCAAAAATAAAATATATGGAAAATAGGGTAACATGATTCCCTATAGTGTAAAATTGGAGAGAAATAAATTTGAAGTCATTTTTGTATTTTTTTAAATGATTTTTATTGGATTTTATTACAACAGTAGGACCTTTTGATTTATTAGAATTTGTGAGGATTTTATTTGTCAGTAGAAAATTGTTCATCTTGTAGGAAATCTTTTTCTGAAAATTTTGATATATAATGTGCCTATAGTATATTATATATTTTTTGTTTTATTTTTGTTTTCGTCTGTGTTTAAAAAAAACTTTTTTCTCTTCCGTCGACTAGGCCGAAACCGCCTGAGCCAGAACGGCCTAGCCAGAGGCCGAACCAGCCCAGCCCCTCGCCCACGCGCGCGCACCACGGCCCAGCGGCCCACCGCGGTCATCCCCGACCTCCAGCAGGGAGTCCGGCTCCCGGCCGACTCCGCCGGCGATGCCATCTCCACTCCGGTCTCCTCCACCGCCTCGCCTCTGCCCCTTCCCCAAGCTTCGCCGCCGCCTTCCCCCCCCCCTTTATATACGGAGCACTCGGCCCCGTTTTCCTCTAAACCCGAAGCCGCCGAGCACCGAGCAGCGCCGCACGCCTCGTCGGAGTTGCCGCCGCCATCGAGCTTCCTCGCCGTCAGCCCGCAACTCCCCGACCACCGTAGCCACCACCCACCTCATCGTCGCGCGGTGCCGCTCCTCCCCAACTACTCCGCCGCCGCCGCCGTGCCTCGGAGCCACCGCCCGTCGGACCTGAGCAGCCGTTGCCGCCGTCTTCCCCGTCGCCGGCGACCCCCACCACCGCGGTACGCCCTGGCCAACCACGCCCGTCCGATCGTCAATCGACGATCCAGATTAGATCTAGGTTTCGTTTTTTTATTTTAAACGGTTTCTGTTACTATACAAATGTTCGTTCGTTTAGCCCTGGCTGTGAACGGATTGTTTATATAAGCCTCGGCAGTGAACGTTCGTATTTTAGGTCTGTTTTCGTAGGCAGAGACCTGTTTGTAGTTTTTTATTTACAAATTAGTCCCTACACTTCAAACGGCCATAACTTATTGCTCGTTGGTCCAAATCCAACGAAACCAACGCCCACGTCTTCGTTACGATCCCCTCTTTCCAGTAAAACAACTTAAACATGTTTTTGAAACTTTTAAAATTTGAGTTCAACTAGTTTTAGATTCAAACTTGTTTTGGTCATAACTTGAGTTTTATAACTCCGATTTAGTTGATTCTTTTTGCAAATTGAACCTCTTGACCTAACTTTTCTGATAAGGCCAAATTCACACAATTTTGGTAATGTTAGACATTGGTTTCTGTACAAGAGACATTCGTTTGTTTTCGAAGTTTTTCGAAGTGTTTTATTCGTTCTTTCTGATCTGTTGAGTGATTGCTTATGTGTGGTTACTATTGTTTGCTTACGGTAGATTGGTCGGAGTGTGACGAGTAGAGCTATCACGAGTTTTGAGTGCGAATCTTCTACATCGTCAGTACAAGGCAAGTTCACACTTTGATCATACTTTCCAATACCCAGTTTTTATGCATTAGATCAAACCCTCACACATTGCATGAGTAGGATCTATTTAACTTGTGGGACTGGGAAGTAGATTGAGGTAGAACCTATTACCTGCATTATTTTTCAAACCCCTGGGAGTTACTTCTACATTATGCTTAGGTTGCCATGCTATGCTCGTAGACGTGGTTTGGGTTTGAGAGAATCCATGACAGATGTGAGTTGTTAATTAATGGTTCAACTTAAGGTGGCTACTTGAATACACATCTGGGTGTATTGGTTGCAGGGCACCTGGAGAATCCAGTGTTGTCCTAGGAAATACCGGGGTTCCGTGTGATTTTTCCTATGGAATGCCACCCAGTCTCAAAGGGATCATAAAACTATTCATGCTAGAAACTTCCGTGTGCAGCCACAATGCCATTATGGGCTCTGGCATAGTATGAGTAAGTTGTGTGAGCTCTTTCAATGGTGGACTAGCAGATGTAGGGGAAAGTAGGTGTACGGGTCCACCCGGGTTAAAGAGTGAATGCTTCTCTAAGACTGTGTCTCGGTCATCCGTTTATCAAACACCATGTAGTGCGAGAAATTCAACGGAGGAGATCGAGTCTTGTGAGAAAAGTGCACAAACCTCTGTAGAGTGTACAAACTAATCATGATTAGCCGTGTCCTCGGTTATGGACAATCTTGAGTATCTGGTACTTGAATCATTGGTTGATCTCATCACTCTAAAAATTAATTTGTTGGGTTAATGATGACTACTTTAATTGGGATTGAGTTGGGGGTACCTTCTCAATGATGTTTCAACCACCATGATAGTTAAAATAAAATGTATTCCTTTGTTGTAGGGAAAAATTGGCTTTACGCAAAAACTTTAACCTTACAGCCTCCACCAGCCAAATATGCATGTAGTTGTAGGACTTGTTCATTATCATTACAGTGTGAAATTGCCAGTACATTCAATGTACTGACCTACATGGCTGCAATGTCTCATGTTGCAGGAGTTATTCGACGAGTAAGTGTTACATTAGGGTTGCGCTGTCTACACTCAACTTTGTCGTTGGTGTTGATGGGAATCCACAACCTTTGTTGCTTCCGCTATATGGATTTGAGGTAATAGTATTTACGTTACTTTATACATGTGATTTACCTCTGTTATAAATCCTCGAGTATTGTGTGTGTCAGCATACCGATCCGGGGATGACACTTTAGCACAGAGACTTGATCCATTCGGGTCGGGTCGCTACAAGGTCAATCATACTCATCCTTCTGATGACGTGATTATCTTCGCAGCTCGAGATAACACAACCAGGCTATTCTCTCTCAATGACAAGGGCGAGATTAATGCCATATCCCAGATTCCGGTGGTTTGCGAATATGAAGATGTATTTCTTGAAGAATTGCCAGGGATGCCTCCCAACCCTCCAGTTGAATTCGTCATTGAACTTGAACCTGGCACGGAGCCAGCCTGTCGGCGTCCGTACAAGCTATCTCCTATAGAGTTGAAGGAGCTGAAGAAGCAACTCGGCGAGCAAGAACGCTTGGGTTTTATCAGACCAAGTTCTTCTCCTTGCGGATGTGGTGTTCGTTTTGTCAAGAAAAAGGATGGTACGGAACGATTGTGCGTTGATTACCGGCCATTGAACAAGAAGATAATTAAGAATAAATACCTGCTCCCCAATATCAATGAAATGTTAGAGCTGCTCAAAGGATCCAAGGTTTTCTCGAAGCTTGATCTCCGAATGGGCTACCATCAAATTCGTATACGTGAGGAAGATATTCCCAAGACCGCATTCAAAACAAGTTATGGCTCCTACGAGTACACAGTCGTGTCCTTCGGGCTTGCAAATGCACCTCCTACCTTCTCTCGGATGATGCATTTCATATTCAACCCATACACCCATGAGTTCGTCCTCGTCTATCTTGATAATATTTTGGTATCTCCAAGACTAAATAAGACCACGCCAAGCACCTCCGTTTGCTTCTTGACAGGCTCAGAGAGCACCGCCTTTATGTGAAATTCTCAAAGTGTGAATTCTGGCTGGATGAAGTTCTCTACCTGGGTCATATTATCTCTGCCAAGGGCATTTCAGTTAATCCCGAGAAGGTTGAAGCTATTGTTAAGTGGGAACCTCCTAAGAATGTCAAGCAACTCTGAAGCTTCCTCGGGCTTGCAAACTATTGCAGAAGGTTCGTCGAGAACTTCTCCAAGATTGCCAAGCCTCTGTCCAACCTGTTGCAAAAGAATGTCAGTATTCTTGGACTCCTGAGTGTGATGTGGCATTCAATACACTCAAAGATAAGCTTGTCTCAGCTCCGGTCTTAACTCCTCCTGATGAATCCAAGCCATACCAAGTGTTTTGCGATGCCTCTTTGCAAGGTTTGGGTGGTGTCCTTATGCAAGAGAAGAAGATAGTGGCATACACTTCTCGGTAGCTCAAGCCAGACGAGAAGAACTACCCCACTCACGATCTTGACTTGGCGGCAGTTGTCCCGCCTTGATCACGTGGAGACACCTTTTGTTGGGCAGGCAGGTTAATGTCTTCACCGATCACAAGAGCCTGGAGTATATCTTCACACAACAAAACCTCAACCTCCGTCAGACTCGTTGGGTCGAAATGATTCAAGAGTACAATCCAAGCATTGAGTACACTCCTGGCAAGGCCAATGTGATTGCAGATGCCTTGAGCAGAAAGGCTTATTGCAACAGTCTCATCCTCAAACCGTTCCAACCGGATTTCTGTGAAGTATTCCGGAAACTCAACCTTCAAATTGTTCCACAAGGATTTCTTGCCAACCTTCAAGTCTCTCATACCTTGGAGGATCAAATTCGTGAAGCTCAACTTCTTGATGCTATGGTGAAGAAAGTGAAGCATGGTATTGCCAAAGGTACTCCAAAGTACAAGTGCTACCGCATTGACGACAAGGACACCTTATTCTCTGAGGACCGGATTGTGGTTCCAAAAGGTGACCAACGAAAGGTCACAATGAACGAGGCTCATAATTCCCTTCTCTCGATACACCCAGGCAGCTCCAAGATGTATCATGACCTCAAGCAATCCTATTGATGGACTCGTATGAAAAAGAGAAATTGCTCAATTTGTGAACGAGTGTGATGTTGCCGTAGAGTCAAAGCAGAACATCAATGTCCAGCCGGACTTCTCCAACCTTTGCCTATTCCCGAGTGGAAATTCGATCACATTGAGATGGATTTCATCACCGGCTTCCCCAAGTCCAAGCGAGGAAATGACGATATCTTTGTGGTCATTGATAAGCTCACAAAAGTGGCTCATTTTCTTCCAGATGAGGAATCCATCAACGCAGACCAGCTGGCAGAGCTGTACACCTCCAGAATTGTCTCTTTGCATGGTATCCCTCAAGTAATCTCCTCGGATCGTGGAAGATTGTTCACTTCCAAATTCTGGGATTCCTTCCAGTCAGCCATGGGTACCAAGATTCGCTTCAGCACTGCTTTCCATCCTCAGAAAAGTGGTCAAGTCGAGAGGGTGAACCAAATTCTTGAAGATATGCTTAGGGCATGTGTAATCTCCTTTGGTATGAAATGGGAAGATTGTCTTCCATTTGCCGAGTTCTCCTACAACAACAGCTTCCAAGCAAGTTTAGGCAAAGCACCATTTGAAATTCTCTATGGCAGAAAGTGTCGTACCCCTCTCAACTGGTCCGAGACTGGTGAACGTCAACTCCTTGGAAATGATTTGATCTCAGAGGCCAAAGAAATGAGCAAAGTCATACGTGAGAATCTCAAGGCCGCGCAATCGCACCAAAAGAGCTACTATGACGGCAAGCGTCGTGACTTGGCTTTCGACATTGGTGATCATGTGTATCTCCTGAAGGAAATATGCCCTAGAGGCAATAATAAAGTTGTTATTTATATTTCCTTATATCATGATAAATGTCTTTTATTCATGCTAGAATTGTATTAACCGGAAACTTAGTACATGTGTGAATACATAGACAAAACAGTATGTCCCTAGTATGCCTCTACTAGACTAGCTCATTGATCAAAGATGGTTATGTTTCCTAGCCATAGACATGAGTTGTCATTTGATCAACGGGATCACATCATTAGGAGAATGATGTGATGGACAAGACCCATCCGTTAGCATAGCACTATGATCGTTTAGTTTAACTGCTATTGCTTTCTTCATGACTTATACATGTTCCTATGACTATGAGATTATGCAACTCCCGAATACCGTAGGAACACCTTGTGTGCTATCAAACGTCACAACGTAACTGGGTGATCATAAAGATGCTCTACAGGTGTCTCCGAAAGTATTCGTGGTGTTGGCATAGATCAAGATTAGGATTTTTCACTCCGAGTGTCGGAGAGGTATCTCTGGGCCCTCTCGGTAACACACATCATAATAAGCCTTGCAAGCAAAAGACTAATGAGTTAGTCACGAGATGATGTGTTACAGAACGAGTAAAGAGACTTGCCGGTAACGAGATTGAACTAGGTATAAAGATACCGACGATCGAATCTCGGGCAAGTAACATACCGTTTGACAAAAGGAACAACGTATGTTGTTATGCGGTTCTGACCGATAAAAGATCTTCGTAGAATATGTAGGAGCCAATATGAACATCCAGGTTCCGCTATTGGTTATTGACCGGAGATGAGTCTCGGTCATGTCTACATAGTTCTCGAACCCGTAGGGTCCGCACGCTTAACGTTTGATGACGATCGGTATTATGAGTTTATGAGTATTGATGTACCGAAGGTAGTTCGGAGTCCCGGATGAGATCACGAACATGACGAGGAGTCTCGGAATGTCCGAGACATAAAGATTGATATATTGGACGGCTATATTCGGACACCGGAAGTATACCGGAAAAGTTTCGGATTTATCGGGAATGCCGGAGGGGGTTACCGGAACCCCCTACGAGAGGGGATGGTCCATAGTGGGCCTAAAGGGTGAGAGAGAGGCAGCCCATAGGGCTGGCCGGCGCCCCCACCTAGGAATCCTAGTTGGACTAGGATTGGGGGGGGGGGGCGCCACCTCTCCTATTCCTTTCCCCCTTCTTCCTTTCGGTGAATCCTACTAGGAATAGGATTGCAATCCTATTCCTAGTAGGACTCCCTCCCTAGCCGCACCAGGAGAGGTTGGCCGGCCTCCCTCCCCTGCTCCTTTATATACGGGGGCAGGGGGGCACCCAAAGACACACAAGTTGAATTGTTTTAGCCGTGTGCGGTGCCCCCCTCCACAGAATCACACCTCGGTCGTACCGTCGCGGAGCTTAGGCGAAGCCCTGCGCCGGTGAACACATCATATCTGTCACCACGCCGTCGTGCTGACGAAACTCTCCCGTGAAGCTCAACTGGATCAAGAGCTCGTGGGACGTCATCAAGCTGAACGTGTGCTGAACGCGGAGGTGCCGTACGTTCGGTGCTTGATCGGTTGGATCGCGAAGAAGTTCGACAACATCAACCGCGTCACTTGACGCTTCCGCTCCCGGTCTACGAGGGTACGTAGACACACTCTCCCCTCTCGTTGCTATGCATCTGGTAGATAGATCTTGCGTGATCGTAGGAAAATTTTAAAATACTACGTTCCCCAACACGACCACTGCAGAAGATAGAGAGAAAATGAAAGTCATTCCCTATGCCTCAGCCATAGGATCTATCATGTATGCAATGCTGTGTACCAGACCTGATGTGTGCCTTGCTATAAGTCTAGCAGGGAGGTACCAAAGTAATCCAGGAGTGGATCACTGGACATCGGTCAAAAACATCCTAAAGTATCTGAAAAGAACAAAGGATATGTTTCTCGTATATGGAGGTGACAAAGAGCTCGTCGTAAACGGTTACGTCGATTCTAGCTTTGACACTGATCCGGATGACTCAAAGTCACAAACCGGATATGTATTTTTATTGAACGGTGGAGCTGTCAGTTGGTGCAGTTCCAAGCAGAGCGTCGTGGCGGGATCTACGTGTGAAGCGGAATACATAGCTGCTTCGGAAGCAGCAAATGAAGGAGTCTGGATGAAGGAGTTCATATCCGATCTAGGTGTAGTACCTAGTGCATCGGGTCCAATGAAAATCTTTTGTGACAACACTGGAGCCATAGCCTTGGCGAAGGAATCCAGGTTTCACAAGAGAACAAAGCACATCAAAAGACGCTTCAATTCCATCCGCGATCTAGTCAAGGAGGGAGACATAGAAATTTGCAAAATACATACGGATCTGAATGTTGCAGACCCGTTGACTAAGCCTCTTCCACGGGCAAAACATGATCAACACCAAGACTCCATGGGTGTGAGGATCATCACTTTGTAATCTAGATTATTGACTCTAGTTCAAGTGGGAGACTGAAGGAAATATGCCCTAGAGGCAATAATAAAGATGTTATTTGTATTTCCTTATATCATGATAAATGTCTTTTATTCATGCTAGAATTGTATTAACCGGAAACTTAGTACATGTGTGGATACATAGACAAAAACAGTATGTCCCTAGTATGCCTCTACTAGACTAGCTCATTGATCAAAGATGGTTATGTTTCCTAGCCATAGACATGAGTTGTCATTTGATCAACGGGATCACATCATTAGGAGAATGATGTGATGGACTAGACCCATCCGTTAGCATAGCACTATGATCGTTTAGTTTTACTGCTATTGCTTTCTTCATGACTTATACATGTTCCTATGACTATGAGATTATGCAACTCCCGAATACAGTAGGAACACCTTGTGTGCTATCAAACGTCACAACGTAACTGGGTGATCATAAAGATGCTCTACAGGTGTCTCCGAAAGTATTCGTGGTGTTGGCATAGATCAAGATTAGGATTTGTCACTCCGAGTGTCGGAGAGGTATCTCTGGGCCCTCTCGGTAACACACATCACAATAAGCCTTGCAAGCAAAAGACTAATGAGTTAGTCACAAGATGATGTGTTACGGAACGAGTAAAGAGACTTGCCGGTAACGAGATTGAACTAGGTATTAAGATACCGACGATCGAATCTCGGGCAAGTAACATACCGTTTGACAAAAGGAACAACGTATGTTGTTATGCGGTTCTGACCGATAAAAGATCTTCGTAGAATATGTAGGAACCAATATGAACATCCAGGTTCCGCTATTGGTTATTGACCGGAGATGAGTCTCGGTCATGTCTACATAGTTCTCGAACCCGTAGGGTCCGCACGCTTAACGTTTGATGACGATTGGTATTATGAGTTTATGAGTATTGATGTACCGAAGGTAGTTCGGAGTCCCGGATGAGATCACGGACATGACGAGGAGTCTCGAAATGTCCGAGACATAAAGATTGATATATTGGACGGCTATATTCGGACACCGGAAGTATACCGGAAAAGTTTCGGATTTATCGGGAATGCCGGAGGGGGTTACCGGAACCTCCTACGAAGGGGGATGGTCCATAGTGGGCCTTGTGGAAAGGAAAGAGGCAGCCCATAGGGCTGGCCGGCGCCCCACCTAGTTCCTAGTTGGACTAGGATTGGTGGGAGGCGCCACCTCTTCCTTTTCCTACTCCATCTCTTCCTTCTTTGGTGATTCCTACTAGGAATAGGATTGCAATCCTATTCCTAGTAGGATTCCTTCCCTAGCCGCACCATAGGGAGTTGGCCGGCCCTCCTCCCTTGCTCCTTTAGATACGGGGGCAGGGGGGCACCCAAAGACACACAAGTTGAATTGTTTTAGCCGTGTGCGGTGCCCCCCTCCACAGAATCACACCTTGGTTGTACCGTCGCGGAGCTTAGGTGAAGCCCTGCGCCGGTGAACACATCATATCCGTCACCACGCCGTCGTGCTGACGAAACTCTCCCGTGAAGCTCAACTGGATCAAGAGCTCGTGGGACGTCATCAAGCTGAACGTGTGCTGAATGCGGAGGTGCCGTACGTTCGGTGCTTGATCGCTTGGATCGCGAAGAATTTCGACAACATCAACCGCGTCACTTGACGCTTCCGCTCCCGGTCTACGAGGGTACGTAGACACACTCTCCCCTCTCGTTGCTATGCATCTGGTAGATAGATCTTGCGTGATCGTAGGAAAATTTTAAAATACTACGTTCCCCAACAGTCGCATCATGAGCCAGGTCTATGCGTAGATGATATGCACGAGTAGAACACAATGAGATTGTGGACGATACTAGTCATACTGCTTACCAGCATGTCATACTTTGCTTCGGCGGTATTGTGAGATGAAGCGGCCCGGACCGACATTACGCGTACGCTTACGCGAGACTGGTTTCACCGTTACGAGCACTCGTTGCTTAAAGGTGACTGGCGGGTGTCTGTCTCTCTCACTTTAGCTGAATCAAGTGTGGCTACGCCCGGTCCTTGTGAAGGTTAAAACAGCACATACTTGACGAAACATCGTTGTGGTTTTGTATGCGTAGGTAAGAACGGTTCTTGCTAAGCCCGTAGCAGCCACGTAAAACTTGCAACAAACAAAGTAGAGGACGTCTAACTTGTTTTTGCAGGGTATGTTGTGATGTGATATGGTCAAGACATGATGAGTTATACGGTTTTGTATGAAATGATCATGTTTTGTAAAGTTATCGGCAACTGGCAGGAGCCATATGGTTCTCGCTTTATTGTATGAAATGCAATCGCCATGTAATTGCTTTACTTTATCACTAAGCGGTAGCGATAGTCGTGGAAGCAATAGTTGGCGAGACGACAACGATGATACGATGAAGATCAAGGTGTCAAGCCGGTGACGAAGGTGATCATGACGGTGCTTTGAAGATGGAGATCAAAAGCACAAGATGATGATGGCCATATCATGTCACATATTTTGATTGCATGTGATGTTTATCTTATTATGCTTCTTATTTTGCTTAGAACGACGGTAGCATTATAAGATGATCCCTTACTAAATTTCAAGGTATAAGTGTTCTCCCTGAGTATGCACCGTTGCGAAAGTTCGTCGTACCGAGACACCACGTGATGATCGGGTGTGATAAGCTCTACGTTCAAATACAACGGGTGTAAGCCAGTTTTGCACACGCAGAATACTCGGGTTAAACTTGACGAGCCTAGCATATACAGATATGGCCTCGGAACACTGGAGACCGAAAGGTCGAGCGTGAATCATATAGTAGATATGATCAACATGAGATGTTCACCATTGAAACTACTCCATCTCACGTGATGATCGGACATGGTTTAGTTGATTTGGATCACGTGATCATTTAGATGACCAGAGGGATGTCTATCTAAGTGGGAGTTCTTAAGTAAAATGATTAATTGAACTTTAATTTATCATGAACTTAGTCCTGGAAGTATTAGCATATCTATGTTGTAGATCAATAGCTCGCGATGTTGCTCCCCGTTTATTTTTTCATATATTCCTAGAGAAAACCAAGTTGAAAGATGTTAGTAGCAATGACGCGGAATTGTTCCGTGATCTGAGGATTATCCTCATTGCTGCACAGAAGAATTATGTCCTTGATGCACCGCTAGGTGACAGACCTATTGCAGGAGCAGATGTAGACGTTATGAACGTTTTGACAAAAGCTCGATATGATGACTACTTGATAGTTTAGTGCACCATGCTTTACGGCTTATAACCGGGACTTCAAAAACGTTTTGAAACGCCACGGAGCATATGAGATGTTCCAAGAGTTGAAATTAGTATTTCATACTCATGCCCGTGTCGAGAGGTATAAGACCTCTGACAGTACTTTGCCTACAAGATGGAGGAGAATAGTTCAACCAGTGAGCATGTGCTCAGATTGTCTGGGTACTACAATTACTTTAATCAAGTGGGAGTTAATCTTCCAGATAAGATAGTAATTGACAAAGTTCTCTAGTCACTATCACCAAGTTAGTAGAACTTCGTGATGAACTATAAATATGCAAGGGATGACGAAAGGAATTCCCAGCTCTTCGCGATACTGAAGTAGGCGAAGGTAGAAATCATGAAAAAGCATCAAGTGTTGATGGTTAGCAAGACCACTAGTTTCAAGAAAAAGGGCAAGGGAAAGAATGGGAACTTCAAAAAGAATAGCAAGTCAGTTGCTACTTCCACGAAGAAACCCAAAGCTAAACTCAAGCCTGAAACTAAGTGCTTCTACTGCAAAGGAAATGGTCACTGGAAGTGGAACTGCCCTAGATACTTGGCGGATAAGAAGGATGGCAAAGTAAACAAAGGTATATTTGATATATAGATTATTGATGTGTATTTTACTAGTGTTCATAGCAACCCCTCGGTATTTGATACTGATTTAGTTGCTAAAAAGGTAGTAACTCGAAATGGGAGTTGCATAATGAACAGAAACTAGTTAAAGGATGAAGTGACGATGTGTATTGGAAATAGTTCCAAGATTGATATGATCATCATCGCACACTCCCTATACTTTCGGGATTAGTGTTGAACCTAAATAACTGTTATTTGGTGTTTGTATTGAGCATGAATGTGATTTGATCATGTTTATTGCAATACGGTTATTCATGTAAGTTAGAGAATAATTGTTGTTCTGTTTACATGAATAAAACCTTCTATGGTCATACACCCAATGAAAATAGTTTATTGGATCTCGATCGTGTGATACACATATTCATAATATTGAAGCCAAAAGATGCAAGGTTAATAATGATAGTGCAACTTATTTGTGGCACTGCCGTTTAGGTCATATTGGTGTAAAACGCATGAAGAAACTCCATAAAGATGGACTTTTGGAATCACTTGATTATGAATCACTTGGTGCTTGCGAACCATGCCTCATGGGCAAGATGACTAAAAACTCCGTTCTCCGGAACTATGGAGCGAGCAACATATTTGTTGGAAAATCATACATACTGATGTATGCGGACCAATGAGTGTTGAAACACGCGGCGGGTATCGTTATTTTCTGACCTTCACTGATGATTTGAGCAGATATGGGTATATCTACTTAATGAAACACAAGTCTGAAACATTTGAAAAGTTCAAAGAATTTCAGAGTGAAGTAGAGAATCATCGTAACAAGAAAATAAAGTTCCTACGATCTGATCGTGGAGGAGAATATTTGAGTTACGAGTTTGGTCTTCATTTGAAACAATGTGGAATAGTTTCACAGCTCACGCCACCCGGAACACCACAGCATAATGGTGTGTCCGAACGTCGTAACCGTACTTTATTGGATATGGTGCGATCTATGATGTCTCTTACCGATTTACCACTATCGTTTTGGGTCATGCATTAGAGACAGCTGCATTCACGTTAAATAAGGGCCTCATCTGAATCCGTTGAAACAACGCCTTGAGAACTGTGGTTTGGCAAGAAACCAAAGTTGTTGTTTCTTAAAGTTTGGGACTGCAATGCTTATGTGAAAAAGTTTCAACATGATAAGCTCAAACCCAAACCGGAGAAGTAAATCTTCATAGGATACCCAAAAGAGACTGTTGGGTACACCTTCTATCACAGATCCGAAGGCAAAATATTCGTTGCTAAAAACGGATCCTTTCTAGAAAAAGAGTTTCTCTCGAAAGAAGTGAGTGGGAGGAAAGTAGAACTTGATGAGGTAATTATACCTTCTCCCATATTGGAAAATAGTACATCACAGGAAATTGTTCCAGTGATTCCTACACCAATTAGTGAGGAAGTTAAAGATAATGATCATGAAACCTCGGATCAAGTTTCTACTGAACGTCGTAGATCAACCAGAGTACGTTCCGCACCAGAGTGGTACGGCAACCCAGTTCTGGAAATCATGTTACTAGACCATGATGAACCTACGAACTATGAGGAAGCGATGATGAGCCCAGATTCCGCAAAATGGCTTGAAGCCATGAAATCTGAGATGGGATCCATGTATGAGAACAAAGTATGGACTTTGGTTGACTTGCCCGATGATCGGCAGGCCATCGAAAATAAATGGATCTTCAAGAGGGAGACCGACGCAGACGGTAATATTACTGTTTACAAAGCTCGACTTGTTGCAAAAGGTTTTTCGACAAGTTCAAGGAGTTGACTACGATGAGACTTTCTCACCTGTAGCGATGCTTAAGTCTGTCCGAATCATGTTAGCAATTGCCGCATTTTATGATTATGAAATCTGGCAAATGGATGTCAAAACTGCATTCCTAAATGGATATCTCAAAGAAGAGTTGTATATGATGCAACCAGAAGGTTTTGTCGATCCAAAAGGTGCTAACAAAGTATGCAAGCTCCAGCGATCCATCTATGGACTGGTGCAAGCATCTCGGAGTTGGAATATACGCTTTGATGAGGTGATCAAAGCATATGGTTTTATACAGACTTTTGGAGAAGCATGTATTTACAAGAAGTGAGTGGGAGCACTACAACCTTTCTGATAAGTATATGTGAATGACATATTGTCGATCAGAAATGATGTAGAATTTTCTGGAAAGCATAAAAGAGTGTTTGAAAAGAATTTTTCAAAGTGAGACCTCGGTGAAGCTGCTTACATATTGAGCATCAAGAATCTATATAGATAGATCAAGACGCTTGATAAGACTTTCAATGAGTACATACCTTGATAAGATTTTGAAGTAAGTTCAAAATGGATCAGTCAAAGAAGAAGTTCTTGCCTGATTTGTAAGGTGTGAAGTTGAGTAAGACTCAAAGCCAGACCACGGCAGAAAAATAAAGAGAGAATGAAAGTCATTCCCTATGCATCAGCCATAGGTTCTATAAAGTATGCCATGCTGTGTACAAAACACGTTGTGTACCTTGCCAAGAGTTTGACAGGGAGGTACAATAGTGATCCAGGAGTAGATCATTGTACAGCGGTTAAAATTATCCTTAGTAATTGGATGACTAAGGAAATATTTCTCGATTATGGAGGTGATAAAGAGTTCGTCATAAAGGGTTACGCCGATGCAAGCTTTGACACTAAATCCAGATAACTCTAAGTATCAATCTGGATGCATATTGAAAGTGGGAGCAATTAGCTAGAGTAGCTCCATGCAGAGCATTGTAGACATAGAAATTTGCGAAATACATAGGGATCTGTATATGACAGACCCATTGACTAAACTTCTCTCACAAGCAAAACATGATCACACCTCATTACTCTTGGGTATTAATCACATAGCAATGTGAACTAGATTATTGACTCTAGTAAACCCTTTGGGTGTTGGTCACATGGTGATGTGAACTATGGGTGTTATTCACATAACGATGTGAACTATCGGTATTAAATCACATGGTGATGTGAGCTAGATTATTGACTCTAGTGCAAGTGGGAGACTGAAGGAAATATGCCCTAGAGGCAATAATAAAGTTGTTATTTATATTTCCTTATATCATGATAAATGTCTTTTATTCATGCTAGAATTGTATTAACCGGAAACTTAGTACATGTGTGAATACATAGACAAAACAGAGTGTCCCTAGTATGCCTCTACTAGACTAGCTCATTGATCAAAGATGGTTATGTTTCCTAACCATAGACATGAGTTGTCATTTGATCAACGGGATCACATCATTAGGAGAATGATGTGATGGACAAGACCCATCCGTTAGCATAGCACTATGATCGTTTAGTTTTACTGCTATTGCTTTCTTCATGACTTATACATGTTCCTATGACTATGAGATTATGCAACTCCCGAATACAGTAGGAACACCTTGTGTGCTATCAAACGTCACAACGTAACTGGGTGATCATAAAGATGCTCTACAGGTGTCTCCGAAAGTATTCGTGGTGTTGGCATAGATCAAGATTAGGATTTGTCACTCCGAGTGTCGGAGAGGTATCTCTGGGCCCTCTCGGTAACACACATCACAATAAGCCTTGCAAGCAAAAGACTAATGAGTTAGTCACAAGATGATGTGTTACGGAACGAGTAAAGAGACTTGCCGGTAACGAGATTGAACTAGGTATTAAGATACCGACGATCGAATCTCGGGCAAGTAACATACCGTTTGACAAAAGGAACAACGTATGTTGTTATGCGGTTCTGACCGATAAAAGATCTTCGTAGAATATGTAGGAACCAATATGAACATCCAGGTTCCGCTATTGGTTATTGACCGGAGATGAGTCTCGGTCATGTCTACATAGTTCTCGAAGATTGTTGGGAAAAGAGGCAGCCCATAGGGCTGGCCGGCGCCCCACCTAGTTCCTAGTTGGACTAGGATTGGTGGGAGGCGCCACCTCTTCCTTTTCCTACTCCATCTCTTCCTTCTTTGGTGATTCCTACTAGGAATAGGATTGCAATCCTATTCCTAGTAGGATTCCTTCCCTAGCCGCACCATAGGGAGTTGGCCGGCCCTCCTCCCTTGCTCCTTTAGATACAGGGGCAGGGGGGCACCCAAAGACACACAAGTTGAATTGTTTTAGCCGTGTGCGGTGCCCCCCTCCACAGAATCACACCTCGGTTGTACCGTCGCGGAGCTTAGGCGAAGCCCTGCGCCGGTGAACACATCATATCCGTCACCACGCCGTCGTGCTGACGAAACTCTCCCGTGAAGCTCAACTGGATCAAGAGCTCGTGGGACGTCATCAAGCTGAACGTGTGCTGAACACGGAGGTGCCGTATGTTCGGTGCTTGATCGGTTGGATCGCGAAGAAGTTCGACAACATCAACCGCGTCACTTGACGCTTCCGCTCCCGGTCTACGAGGGTACGTAGACACACTCTCCCCTCTCGTTGCTATGCATCTGGTAGATAGATCTTGCGTGATCGTAGGAAAATTTTAAAATACTACGTTCCCCAACATCTCCGCGTTTCTCCTATGAAGGGTACTCAGAGGTTCGGTATCAAAGGCAAGCTAGCTCCAAGATACATGGGTCCTTTCAAGATTGTTGGGAAAAGAGGCGACCTCGCCTACCAACTTGAGCTTCCTCCATACTTCTCCAACGTGCACGACGTGTTCCACGTGTCACAACTCCGCAAGTGCTTCAAGATGCCCGAGCGCACCATCGCCGTCGAAGAAATTGATCTTCAAGCCGACTTGTCTTATCATGAGCACCCCGTTGCTATCCTTGAAGAGACCGAGCGCAAGACTCACCACAAGTCAATCAAGTTCCTGAGAGTGAAGTGGTCACACCATACCGATCAAGAAGCTACTTGGGAATGAGAGGATCACCTCCGTTCCGAATATCCAGAGTTCTTTCAGTCCTAGATCTCGGGACAAGATCTTTTCGTAGTGGAGGAGAGTTTGTAATGCCCCAGATGTAACAATTCCCAATATGGCAATATATGCATCGTTGACTTAATCAATTCCATTCTTGGCTCCTCCTTCATTTTGGGTTTATTTGTTTTTGCCTTGTGCATGTGTTGCATATCACCATGTCATTTCCATCACGTGCATTGCATTGGCATAGTCTCA
Source organism: Secale cereale (assembly GCA_902687465.1). Classification (NCBI taxonomy): domain Eukaryota; kingdom Viridiplantae; phylum Streptophyta; class Magnoliopsida; order Poales; family Poaceae; genus Secale; species Secale cereale. The sequence continues at coordinate 519,024,279 of LR738711.1, forward strand.
CTTGCATTCGTGTGTAGTTGCATCATCTTCGTCCTCTCCGTTGTCCGTTTCGGTTTCCGACTCTCTCACACGGCACCCATCGCACCTCTCAAGTCTTTGTTTCCTGAGCGGGAGAAAAACATCCTCGGAATGGGCCGAGAGTTGTCGAGTGGTCTTGGTATATCACCGGTAGACCGCCTGTCAAATTATGTTCCATTTGGAGGTCGTTTGATGCCCCAACGGTTAACCACATGGACCGAAAACCCCTTTCTCTTTTGTCCCAGCACCCCTCCACAACATCCCACTAGCCCATCTAGACCACCTCCATGCTCTCTGTCATCGGATCACGATCGTGTGGGCGAAAACCACACCCCATTTGGACTCTCCTAGCTCCCTCTACCTATAAAATAGCCTTCCACGTCCATTTACGTAGATGAAACCCTAGACCCGGGCTCCCCACCGCCGTCGGACACGTTCGTCCTGATCGGACGCGTCCGCCACCACCTCCTCGACCAACCCGCAGACGCCATGTGTCCGCCGCTGCCTCCACCTTCCTCCAGCGCCGCCGGCCCACCGGGGCCCAGGAGGGCCCTCCCGGCCCGGAGCCGCCGACTCCCACGCCCGCGCCTCCCCGCGCGCATCTCCGCCTCCACAGCCCGCGGCTCGGCCGCCTCGCCGGCCGCCGCGCCTCCCCCGCCAACCGCCGCCTCGGGCCGCGACCCTCGCCGCCCGCCGCCGCCGGCCACCACGCCCGCGCCCCCACCGCCGGCCCTCACCACGGCCGCCGCCAGCCAGATCCCGCCGGCGCCCGTCGTCTCCTCCGCCTCTGGCGAGCCGCCGCCCTATCCGGTGGATCCGATCCAGGCGGGATCAGATCCACCAAGCCCACCATCCAAACGGACCCCGTCGTCCCGGATCTCCATCCCGCTCCGTCTCGTCTGCATTGACTTCCGTGTAGGGTAATTTCCATTAAGTCCCGAAATCTTTATATTTTGTTCCCTCCTTCATCATGTCGTATCTCCGTGCCCTTAGCTCCGTTTTGCGCATATGATATAGGAAAATGTTCGTCTCGAAGTGCTCTACGTGTTGGCATCAGTTTTGTGCATGTTAGGGTTCATATAGATTTCTTAATCTTCGTTGCCAAACTGGTATGTTGATGAGGACATCACTAACAAGGTTACACCCACAGCTCCAACTGACACATATACAGGACCAATTACTAGAGCTCGCGCACGCCAATTAAATTACCAGGTACTTTCGTTTCTTGGTAATGAATCTAATGTTCATGAGAATATGATGCTGCCTAAATTGGATACATTTGTCTTGCTTACCAATGAAGGGCCTAGCTTGGACAAGAAGGATGAACATTGGAGCAAGATCAAGCATGGAGATGATGGCATGCGCAAGGGGAACAAGAATGGAGTTTCAATTGATGATTACAGGACTTTGAAGCCACCATAATGAGTGCGAGAAGCCTTGGACGAAATATACAAGATGCCACTTCATAAATTTCGTCCAGAGGCTATTATAGGTGCTGCGTCACCTTATTATTGGGCCAGGCCCATGTAATTTCGAAATACTTGAGTATAGGTTGTTTTTAGAGTCCGTATGTGTGGGGAAACAAGAGTTAGGGTTGGTTTCGGACCCCTCCACCAAGGGCCACGAAATTGCCCCCTCTTTCCCCCATATATACAGCCCTTAGGGCGTCGTTTAGACTGCGGGTTTTGTTTAGATTAAAAGTTCGCCATAGCTGCAACTTCGCGTACTTCGTTTGTGTTCAACGACCAAACCAAGGCGTCACAGAACCCCACTTGATCAATAAAGCTTTCCTCTTGAATTCACAATATCCAGATTGCAATCTCAGTTTCTTGCTTGTTCTTTGTTTGCCTGCAGGAAACAGACCTTCGTGGTCAGGTTGATCGTGCTCCGGCGTGGTCAATAACCTCTCGGAGTTGGTTTAGCGATTGCTAAGGCGCGACGTCCACGCACGTTCGTAATCGGATCGTCAAAGTCGACTTCATCCAAACGATAGCCACCATCTCATCGAAAGACGGGACACCTTTGCCTCTATCAAGTGGTATCAGATTTCCAGGTTGCTCGGTGAGATTTTACAGTTTTTCATAGTTTAGATCGAGTCTGTTCTTCATACCTATAGTCCACGAAAAAGCCAAAAAAAAATTATTAGGGTTAGTTCATCCCATCCGAACCAATCTGAGCCTTTGCATAATCTTTTCTGTATTTGCTTTGTTGAATTTGCGGTTGCATCGTCGTGTCAAGTTGCTGGTCTTAGCGTGTAGTCTTTTAGAGTTTCGAGTTCTGGTCATAAGTTGTCACGCCGCCGCCGCAACATCTTCATCGCTGCTGCCATACCACCACTACTGCCATATCCCACCACCGCCACCACATACCACCACCGCTGCCATAACCTACCACCGCTGCCATATCCTACCACCATATATCCACCGCCAATCCGAGTTCTTTTCATATTAGGTTTGTTCTCGAGATCCATCTAGGTTTCGGATTTGTGTTTCCTTGCCTGCGTAGGTCTCGAAAAAAAAAGAGTCTGGAGACCCCTGGGCAGTTTTTAGGCCAAAATTTCGATAGGTGAAATTTTTTTTCCCTATCCTATTTTTGGGCTTCTCTGAGTCTTTTGAGACACGTGCCATCACACTGTTTTTTTTTACCGCACTTTTTCGTCGTCGCTGCCCTGATTCCGAAAAAAAAAAATTCGTCAAAAAAATTTCGTGCCTATCATCTTAGTTTGACTTGGGAAGTGTTTTGAGACACTCGCCATTATAGTGATTTTTGGCCAAAAAAAAGCAGCGCAAAAAAAAAGAGGCGAAAAAAAAATTCAAAGTGTGCTTTCTCCTTTATTACGTGCAGCGCCGTGATTTTGTTAGTGTTCTAGGCTCGCGTCTCTAGTACGGTCTAGCCTAGGACCAGCACAGTACCGTCGTTGAGCGTTTATTCACCTTTGCATCTCTTAATTGATTATTGCTGACCACTTTTGCTACCATCTTATAAGCCTTCCCAGCTCCACATACATCTACGTCGTGCGTTTGACTCTCCCTGGTAATCGCTTTATCCAAGCTTTGAGAGTTTTGACTACCACGGTTGCCAATCACCACCTGCTGCTGGGTAAGAACTGGTAAGAATTTGAGATTTGCTTGTCGGATTTGTGACACCCGCCACCACCACCACTTATTAGTAGTCTGTAGGATCATATTCTTGTGTGTTTCTATTGCTGCTAACCATGCCAGGATCACAAGTCGACGAGACTGACTGGGAGAACTTGACGAACAAGGAGCTTCATGATAAGTTTCAGCAAATGATGAGTGTACAGGTGCAAGATGTGCTAAACACATTGGACGAGGCCATGGAGAAGATAGTTGGCATGGAGAAGACGTTTGACAGAAAGCTCGATAACAAGTTTGATGAATTGCTTGCGCATTTTCCACCACCACCGGCTGCTGCAGCTGTCCCACCTCTTCAACAACAACAACAACAACAACAACGGCGCCTTCCGAATCAAGTGGGACGAGCACAGCGCGTTCCCCTTGAGACTGGTCAAGCTTCTGGTGCTGCTGTTGATGTTTCTGTAGCTCCTGCTGCTACTGCAGAGGTGGAGGACCATTACGAGGATGAGGTTGACCAAAATCAGAACTACGTGCAACAACCAGCACCACCACCACCAGGTCGTCCTCATGCATATCATCGCAACGGTAGGGCTGCACCACCACCCGAGGTACATGACCGTATTCCTAAACTGAAATTGAATATTCCACCATTTGAGGGTAGATATGTTCCTGATACATATCTTACTTGGGAATTACAAACTGAACAACGTTTTACATGTTTAAACTATCCCGAGGAGAGACGTGTTCCTGCTGCTGTTTGTGCTTTCACTAGTTTTGCATGTGTTTGGTGGTCTGAACATTGTAGATTATATCCTATTCCAGCTACTTGGGCTGCTTTGAAAACTGCTATGCGTACTCGGTGGGTTCCACCATATTATCAACGTGAATTACTTCAAAAACTGCAGTGCTTAAGACAAGGAAAAAATTCTGTAGAAGAATATTATCAGCAATTACAAACTGGCCTGATTAGATGTGGTATTGTTGAGGAGAATGAAGCTATGCTTGCACGTTTTATGGGTGGATTAAATAGAGAGATTCAGACCATTCTAGAGTATAAGGATTATACTAATATCACTCGTTTATTCCATCTTGCTTGTAAAGCTGAACGTGAAGTGTAGGATCGACAGGCATTGGCGCGGACTAACTTTTCTGCAGGACGACCTTCATCATGGACACCGCGTGCATCCTCTACTTCCTCACATTCTACTGCACCGACACCTCCATCAGCTGTTACCTCCAGCCGTGATACAAGGAAGCAGGCACAACCACCATTATCTGCCAAGAGCACACCTATTGGGCCTGCAGAGAGTTCTTCTTCTTCCATGGCATCAACAGGGCACACCAGTGATATTATTTGTCGTCGTTGTAAGGGAAGAGGACATTTTGCGAGAGATTGCAAATCTCAGCGTGTGATGATTGCTACTGAGGATGGTGGATATGAATCCGCTAGTGACTATGATGAGGAGACTTTGGCTCTTATTACACGTGAAGAACATGGGGGAGACAATTCTGATCATGAGACGCAATACATGGCTCCTGAAGATGCTGACAGGTATGAATGTTTAGTTACTCAACGTGTTTTGAGTGTGCAGGTTCCACAAGCTGAGCAAAATCAGAGGCATAATTTGTTCCATACAAAGGGAGTTGTGAAGGAACGTTCTGTTCGCGTGATCATAGATGGAGGGAGTTGCAACAACTTGGCTAGCATGGAGATGGTGGAGAAGCTATCTCTCACCACAAGACCACATCCACATCCTTACTACATCCAATGGTTCAACAACAGCGGCAAGGTTAAGGTAACACGTACTGTTCGTGTGCATTTTAGTATCTCTACATATGCTGATTATGTTGATTGTGATGTGGTACATATGCAAGCATGTTCCTTATTACTTGGTAGACCATGGCAATTTGATAAAAATTCTGTACACCATGGTAGAAACAATCGGTATACTCTTGTTCATAAGGATAAAAATATTACTTTGCTTCCTATGACTCCTGATTCCATTTTGAAAGATGATATTAATAGAGCTAATAAAGCAAAACAGGAGAAAAATAAAAGTGAAAATCAGATTGTGCCAAAAGAATTTGAGCAACAAATGAAGCCTAATAATAAACCATCTACTGTTGCTTCTGAAATTAAATTGAAAAGTGCATGTTTATTTGCCACCAAATCTGATATTGATGAGCTAGATTTTAGCAAATCTGTTTGCAATGGTTTTGTGTGCAAAGAGGCATTATTTTCATTCGAGGACGTGCCTTCCTCTTTGCCTCCTGCTGTCACTAACATTTTGCAGGAGTTCGCCGACGTCTTTCCACAAGACGTGCCACCGGGATTACCACCTATTCGAGGGATTGAGCATCAGATTGACTTAATTCCCGGTGCATCGCTACCCAACCGCGCACCATACCGTACCAATCCAGAAGAGACGAAGGAGATTATGCGTCAAGTACAGGAGCTACTCGACAAAGGTTATATACGTGAATCCCTTAGTCCTTGTGTTGTTCCTATTATTCTAGTGCCGAAAAAGGATGGTACATTACGTATGTGTGTTGATTGTAGAGGCATTAATAATATTACTATTCGTTATCGTCATCCTATTCCTAGGCTAGATGATATGCTTGATGAATTGAGTGGCTCTACAATTTTCTCCAAAGTTGATTTGCGTAGTGGATACCATCAAATTCGTATGAAATTGGGAGATGAATGGAAAACAGCATTTAAAACTAAGTTTAGATTATATGAGTGGTTAGTCGTGCCTTTTGGGTTAACTAATGCACCTAGTACTTTCATGAGATTAGTGAATGAAGTTTTACGTGCTTTCATTGGACGATTTGTGGTAGTATACTTTGATGATATATTGATTTTTAGCAGATCTTTGGAGGAACATTTGGAACATTTATGTGCTGTTTTTATTGCTCTACGTGATGCACGTTTGTTTGGTAACCTTGGAAAGTGCACCTTTTGCACCGACCGAGTCTCTTTTCTTGGCTATGTTGTTACTCCACAGGGAATTGAGGTTGATAAAGCCAAGATTGAAGCTATTGAGAGTTGGCTGCAGCCCAAAACGGTGACACACGTGAGGAGTTTCCTTGGCCTCGCCGGATTCTATCGGCGTTTTGTGAGAGATTTCAGCACCATTGCTGCACCTCTCAATGAGCTTACAAAGAAGGATGTGCCTTTTGTTTGGGGTACTGCACAGGAAGAAGCATTCACGGTATTGAAAGATAAGTTGACACATGCTCCTTTACTCCAACTTCCTGATTTTAATAAGACTTTTGAGCTTGAATGTGATGCTAGTGGAATTGGGTTAGGAGGTGTGTTATTACAAGATGGTAAACATGTTGCATACTTTTCTGAAAAATTGAGTGGGCCTAGTCTGAATTATTCTACTTATGATAAGGAATTATATGCTCTTGTTCGGACTTTGGAAACATGGCAACATTATTTATGGCCCAAAGAATTTGTTATACATTCTGATCATGAATCTTTGAAGCACATTAAAAGTCAAGCAAAACTGCACCGTAGACATGCTAAATGGGTTGAATTCATAGAGACTTTCCCTTATGTTATTAAACACAAGAAGGGAAAAGAAAATGTTATTGCTGATGCATTATCTCGGCGTTATACTATGCTTTCACAACTTGACTTTAAAATATTTGGTTTGGAGACCATCAAAGATCAATATGTGCATGATGCTGAATTTAAAGATGTATTGCATAATTGCAAAGAAGGGAGAACATGGAACAAGTTCGTCGTTAATGATGGATTTGTGTTTCGTGCTAACAAGCTATGCATTCCAGCTAGCTCTGTTCGTCTTTTGTTGTTGCAGGAGGCGCATGGAGGAGGATTAATGGGACACTTTGGCGTGAAGAAGACGGAGGACGTACTTGCTACACATTTCTTTTGGCCAAAGATGCGACGGGATGTTGAGCGTTTTGTTGGTCGCTGCACTACATGTCAAAAAGCTAAGTCACGACTCAATCCTCATGGTTTATATATGCCTTTGCCTGTCCCTAGTGTTCCTTGGGAAGATATATCTATGGACTTTGTTTTGGGTTTACCTCGAACAAAGAAGGGGAGGGATAGCATATTTGTTGTCGTGGATAGGTTCTTGAAGATGGCACACTTTATACCATGTCATAAAAGCGATGATGTTGCTAATGTTGCTGATTTGCTCTTTCGTGAAATTATTTGCTTGCATGGTGTGCCAAATACTATTGTTTCAGATTGTGATACTAAATTTCTTAGCCACTTTTGGAGATGTTTATGGGCTAAGTTGGGGACTAAACTGCTTTTTAGTACTACTTGTCACCCCCAAACTGATGGACAAACTGAAGTAGTCAACAGAACTTTGTCTACTATGCTTAGGGCTGTTTTGAAGAATAATAAGAAAATGTGGGAAGAATGCTTGCCTCATATTGAATTTGCTTATAATCGTTCGTTGCATTCTACTACTAAGATGTGCCCTTTTGAAATTGTCTATGGTTTCCTACCTCGTGCACCTATTGATTTGTTGCCTCTTCCATCTTCGGAGAAGGTTAATTTTGATGCTAAACAACGTGTTGAATTGATCTTAAAAATGCATGAGTTAACTAAGGAAAATATTGAGCGCATGAATGCTAAATATAAACTTGTTGGAGATAAGGGTAGAAAACGTGTTGTCTTAGCACCTGGAGATCTTGTTTGGTTACATTTGCGTAAGGATAGGTTTCCTAATTTGCGCAAGTCAAAACTAATGCCACGTGATGACGGTCCTTTCAAGGTGTTAGAGAAAATAAATGATAATGCATATAAACTTGAGCTGCCTGCAGATTTTGGGGTTAGTCCCACATTTAACATTGCAGATTTGAAGCCTTACTTGGGTGAGGAAGATGAGCTTCCGTCGAGGACGACTTACATTCAAGAAGGGGAGGATGATGAGGACATCACTAACAAGGTTACACCCACAGCTCCAACTAACACATATACAGGACCAATTACTAGAGCTCGCGCACGCCAATTAAATTACCAGGTACTTTCGTTTCTTGGTAATGAATCTAATGTTCATGAGAATATGATGCTGCCTAAATTGGATACATTTGTCTTGCTTACCAATGAAGGGCCTAGCTTGGACAAGAAGGATGAACATTGGAGCAAGATCAAGCATGGAGATGATGGCATGCGCAAGGGGAACAAGAATGGAGTTTCAATTGATGATTTCAGGACTTTGAAGCCACCATAACGAGTGCGAGAAGCCTTGGACGAAATATACAAGATGCCACTTCATAAATTTCGTCCAGAGGCTATTATAGGTGCTGTGTCACCTTATTATTGGGCCAGGCCCATGTAATTTCGAAATACTTGAGTATAGGCTGTTTTTAGAGTCTGTATGTGTGGGGAAACAAGAGTTAGGGTTGGTTTCGGACCCCTCCACCAAGGGCCACGAAATTGCCCCCTCTTTCCCCCATATATACAGCCCTTAGGGCGTCGTTTAGACTGCGGGTTTTGTTTAGATTAAAAGTTCGCCATAGCTGCAACTTCGCATACTTCGTTTGTGTTCAACGACCAGACCAAGGCGTCACAGAACCCCACTTGATCAATAAAGCTTTCCTCTTGAATTCGCAATATCCAGATTGCAATCTCAGTTTCTTGCTTGTTCTTCGTTTGCCTGCAGGAAACAGACCTTCGTGGTCAGGTTGATCGTGCTCCGGCGTGGTCAATAACCTCTCGGAGTTGGTTTAGCGATTGCTAAGGCGCGACGTCCACGCACGTTCGTAGTCGGATCGTCAAAGTCGACTTCATCCAAACGATAGCCACCATCTCATCGAAAGACGGGACACCTTTGCCTCTATCATATGTGATGTTACTGTTTCAGCACTAGTTGTCTGTTAACAATATGTGTGCATGTTCGTGAGGTCGTAATTTTGTGCATGTTGGTCCAAATGGAGTGTATGATATTTCAAAATGTTCGTCTTGTGATGCTCTTCATGATGGATGCATTTCCATATATATTATGTTGCATTATGACATGTTTAACCCTGTTGCAAAAGTGCTTGTTGTTGTTAAGTTGCTGAAATTGTTATAACTTGATGATTTGTATTTTTCGTAGCATTTTGTGTGATTTTCTTTTGAGCCACATGTCAACATGTTTTAGGAGCGGAATCATGTTATCTTTGAAGTGGTGTAATTGGTTTTTGATGATATGCTCTGAGGTGACTTGAACAAGCTTGTAAACATGCCATGCCAATATTGCTGTTTTACACTTAGTGAAAAAACTGCTAAGTCTGGAATATGTAATAACATGTTGCCATGTAAACTTGATGCCACAATCTTTTCCATGCATATTTTTGAATAACTAGTGAGCATGTCTTTATGTACATGTTGTTGTCTATCAATCCATGCCTTTGTTTGCATATATGCCCTGCAATAGCTTATTGTTATCTTGCTCTCAAAATGCTTGAAATCTGAACTGTCAGCCTGTTAACAGAACATTCAATTTGGCAAAGCTCGTGTTAAGCAACCCTTGCATGGAATGAATTGTTTCTTTGGATTATTTGGAAGTATATTATGTCTTATTCATGATCATGTAATTTTCATGCTTGTTATAATCTTGTTGCTTGATGTTGTGTGCCTCCAAAGGCAGCAACATATCGTTCCTGGTTGCATGTCGAGTAATTTTCACTAAGTCTAAAAATTTGTTAACTTATTGAATCTTGCGATGCTTGTTTAGTTGTGTTCCAGCAAGTTTTTGGGTGTGCTCTGAGTTCATACTTGTTGAGAATCATGTCTATTTCACATCCATGCATTTTGTCATCATGTTTGGGTGCTTTAGCATAATTATACCTTGCTCCAAAGTTGCTATGTTGTTGTTAACTTCAGTTTTGCATTGCATCTTGTTTTGCTTGCCATTTGCAAATGGTTCATCCGATTCCAATGATCTTTATATCGATTTCGACCGAAAATTTTCAATCTATCCAGTGGCATGATTGGTTTGCCAAGATCTTGCCCACATCTATCATGTCTTCTCATGTCCTTCCCGGCTTCATCTCCTTCCTTATCGGTAGCTCCGTAGCATCATACTTGCATCTCTCATGCATAGCATGTGTTCTTTTCTTGTCCAATGTGTTTATGTGGATGCTTGTTTATGTTTGGGTAGCACCGGTAGATGAGTCCGAGTCCGAGGTTGAGACAGCCGCTGAGTTCGATTACGAAGAGCAAGGTCCCGAGTACACCGACGACTTACCAAGCAAGATGATCGTTCCTTGATATCACCTCTATTGTTGCCAGGCTAGATGCCTCGCTCTATTGTTTATCGCGATACCTCCCCTTTTGCATGTCAGCCCCACTTTTCCATGAAACCTCAAACTACCCACCTAGCAAACCAATGTTTGGCTAAGTTATGCTTTTGCTCAAGCCCCCTCTTATAGTGTTGCAAGTTGCAGGTGAAGATGAAGTTTGCTCCGTGTGGATAGGGTTTTGGGATAACACAATATCTATTATTTACATTAATGTACCTTATACACTTTGGCAATGGGTGGAAGGCTTGGCCTTTTGCTCGGTGTTTTGTTCCACTCATGCCGCCTTCAGAACTGATAAACCGGTGTTATGTTCCTTGATTTTGCGTTCCTCACACGGTTGGGTATATGGGGACCCCTTGATAGTTCGCTCTGAATAAAACTCTCCAGCAAGGCCCAAGTTTGGTTTTACCATTTGCCTAATAGCTAAATAACTTGCATAGGGACCGGCTAGCACCCGAGGACTTAATTAACAACCCCGGGCCAGTGCTCCTCATGAGTGTTGGTCCAAACTAGAGCCACTTGCGGTGCCACCCAGTTACTGGGACTTCTGGTTGCTGTATGTAGTGCTCATCCAATTGTGGCCTGAGACGAGATACGCGCGGCTCCTATTAGGGTGTCGGCACGTCGGGGGGTCTTGCTGGACTTGTTTTCACATTGTCAAAATATCTTGTACACCAGGATTCCGAGTCTGGTCGGGTAGTCCCTAAGATAAGGGGTTTTAACCTCTGTTGATCGTGAGAGCTTGTGATGGGCTAAGTTGGGACACCACTGCGGGGTTATGATCTTTCGAAAGCCGTGCCCGTGGTTATGTGGCGGATTGGAATTTGTTAATATCCGGTTGTAGACAACTTGACACAAAACCTCAAACATAATACACTACCGTGTGAGAAGTCATGATAGTCTCTTTTCGAGGGAGTTCGGGAAGAGAACACTGCTGGGTTATGGATGACTCGTAGGTAGACAGGAACATCTAGTGATCGTGACTTAGTACACGACAGATGGTTTTCACTTCTCTCCTCGCTCAGATGATACGTAAGCTAGCCACCTCATCTACGCTTAGTGCTTGCAGCAGCCACTTGTACACTTTCTCCTTAACCAAAGGCTATGATAGTTTTGATACCGGAGAATGGGATTGCTGAGTCCTCGCGACTCACAGTTTACTACCAACACAGGTGCAGGTGGAATCGAGTACGATTCAGTTGATGGCCAGGAACACAAGTGGGACTTCGATGAGGAACGTGGGCGTATGTACGTGATGTTTCCCGACGATCACTAGTGGTTCCTACTAGGGCCGATCAGGCATAGTGGGTGGTCATCTTCTTTCATTTAGATTTGTCCGTAGTCAGACCATGATTGTACTTGGATGAATGTATGACTTATTTATGCATTGTGAGAAGTGGCGATTGTAAGCCAACTATGTATTTTCTTTCCCCCTTTGTTCTTGTACATGGGAATGTGTGAAGATAACCTTCTTGCGATCATACCAAAATGTGATTATGCCTCTAAGTCGTGCATCGACACGTAGGAGATATAGTCACATCTTGGGCGTTACACCCACATACCTCCGCCCTCTCCAATATTCCCATCGCCCTCTCCGCCCGCTCCTCACCTTCCCCCTCATCTCCCCATCGACGCCCGAGCGCGCTTGCCACCGTCCTCCGTCGTTGTCGCGGCCACTAGAGGCCCCGCGTCCGCTGACCCTATCGGCGAGCTCCGTCGGGGTCGGCTCCTTTGACTGGTGGCCTCAGCTGGAGCTGGGAGGCACCGAAGCACCAGGTCCCCTTTGTCCCATCTCCGGCTACTGCTGTTCTTCACCGGCTCCGGCGACGCCCTCTACTGCTACTAATCCACCAAGGGCCACTGTGTGTGCTGCTCGGTGAGCCCCTCGTCTTCTCCCCTCGCTCCCCTGGCCTATTGCGCTCCCGTAGCCACCACGCCGCCATGGCCGAGCTCACCTCCGCCGCATAGCTCGCCGCCATCGCTGTGGGCACTGTCATGCTCACCCGAGCACACGCGCGTGCTCAGGACCGCTCGTTGAGGCTGCCCGTGCCACTGGCTTCCCTCCCCATGCCCCTAAGCACCTACCTCGACGAGCGTCCAAACGCACAGCCGCCCGGGCACTTCGCCGGCATGTCTTCGTCGACCATTTTGTCACGGGCTGGTGCCCAACATGCTCGCCGCGTTGCATAGTACCTCCCACGCCCCTTAGTTCACGTTTTTGCGCGTTGTTGCTGCCGTTGCGTCGATCGCCCGATAACCGCCGCCGCCTCCACTCGTTGTCGGTGATGCTCCCGTCACCCCCGACGCCGGCCGTTGTCATCGTCGTGTGCGCGACACCGAGCCGCACCCGTAGCGCCCAGTCCTGCGCCAAAAGACCCCCATGTGCGCAGTTTCCGGCGAAGTCCGGCGAGCCCCGCCGCTATTTTGGTCGCCGGCGTCGAGTCTCCGGTCGTCGCCGACGTGGCTGGCCTAGGGCCACCCCTGGGTCACTGCCAGCAGGCCCCACGGGCCCCGTTCACTGGGTTGACCCAATCAACATGCTGACTGGGCAGCCCAGTGTCACTGACAGGCAGGCCCCATCGCATATTTAACCTAATTAAAACATTTCTATAAATAGAACTATTTAGTTAACCTAAGCAGTCACTCACATGTGGGCCCAATAGCTAATTAATCTCAGTTTAGTTTAATATAAACTCTGTTAATTAACACAGGCTGACATGTGGGCCCCACTGGTCAGGTTTGACCCGGTCAGTGCGGCTGTTGACCTAGTGACGTCATCCCCACGTCATGCTGATGTCATATTCCTTTTCTGTTAATTATGTTAATTTAAATAATTTCAAAAAACTATTAAAACTTTAGAAAATCATAGATAATAAACCGCAACTCAGATGAAATGTTTTATATATGAAAATCGATCAGAAAAATCCAACGAACATGAATACGTGGTTCGTTCATCTGTCGCATGCCCCTACCATGTTGAACTTGGAACCGGTTGAACTTGGAACCGCCCCTCTCTTTCATCTGCCCAGAATCTGTCTAACGTCGGGAAATCATCCTCGGATGTTTTCCCCCTCCGTCTGCAACGTGTAGCACTACGCTAGTTCAACCCTAGTTATGCATATCGACTTGTCATGCTTAGTGTTGCACTTGATTGCTTGTATTTACTGTTTCTTCCCCCTCTTCTCTCTGGTAGACCCCGAGATCAATACTGATGCCCTTGTGATTGACTACATAACCGACGACCGTTACTTTGCAGCAGAGCTTCCAGGCAAGCCAACCCCCTTTGATCATTCCTATATCGCCCATTCCCTTCTCTCTTATGCTTGCATTAGAACTGCTACTGTTTTTGTATGATCCTATTCTGATGCATAGCCTATTGTTGTTACCTGCTTTCATACCTTACCTACTTATTGCAACTGCTTAGTTTAGGCTGGTTAGAGATCCATAAGAGACCCCACCTTGTCCCTGTTGCCCCCGCTGGATTATCAGAAGACCTGGTCAATGGGATTGAAGACTAGGACCCGGCACCGCACATCACTTTCCCCTTAGTTGCCCGACACTACTAGGTTACTATCAAGTGTCGAGGGTGATACCTCATCAGCACTTCTGATGTTAACCTTGTAAGTTAGTTCATTGGTTTTGGTCATCGAGGGTGATTCCTCCTTCTCCACTCACGATAACGACATTGTGTGCAACTCCTCAAGAGTGGACCTCGAGGGTGATTCCTCCTTCATTCACCTTAACGATAACAGCAAGTGGAATTCCATCGAGGGTGGTTCCTCGGGGTTCCCTTTGGTGTTAGACACACGGTTACTATGGTTACTATGACTTTACACTGAACCATGTTACTAAAGACGGGTCGGCCCTGAGGGGTACCGGCGCGAGCTTAATTGCGAGTGATGTGTAGTCAGGTTGACTTGGAAGGTGCACACCAGATAATTATGAGGCGTGGCCGGGAATTCTTAGCCCTTGCCGCAAGTCCTCGAGACGGGGCAATGAGGTCACATGATCGTGAGTCTCTGCTTGTTACCGCACGTTTCCATGACACTACACGGTTTGGATTTTTGATCCGAGGGGCCTCTGGCCTGGTAACACCAACCATCATGTGGGCATAGTATGGGCGTTCTGCGTCGTATGCATCAGGCGAAGCTTATTAGATGTCATGGGACTGAGTGGCGCATGCCGGATTGGACTGCGTAAGCACCTGCCTTATTAGGAGGTAGCTAGGTCTGCTCATCGGCCACCCATGCAACGTGCAGGAGTTCCTGGGGTGATGGCCCAAGACCCCTGGGGGCACAGGTTTAGTCCGGCGTGTTGGCCTCTCTTTTAAGCCTAGGTCGGATTGCGGCATATTGTTTGGCCGAGGCCGGGAAGACCTCATGGTGTGTCCGGCTGGAGTTAAGCGAGCGTGGTGGGTAAGCTGGTGCACCCCTGCAGGGAAGAAAACATCTATCGATAGCATGTCCTACGGTAACGGACACTTGGAGTTGTATCCCGGTCGATACAACTAGAAGTGGATGGTGAGGCATGAATGGATATGTGGCTCTGGGAGTCGAGAAAGGATCCCGGGGAGTTGGCAACAACATAAATATGACTTATTTTTTACTACTCTATTCCCTCCTCTTGCTGCAAGACGGTGGTTTCCAAAACATGCTAGTCTTCGATAGGACTAGCTTCTCACCCTCTTATTATGGCATTTTGCAGTTTAGTCCATAGATATTACCCTTTTCATTGATACCGATGCATATGTAGTGTAGTGTAATGCCCAGTATGCGACTATGTCTCCCACGTGTCGAGGCACGACTTAAAGACATAATCGCATACTAGAATGATCTCAAGTATGGTATCTTTGCACAACTCATGTAAAAGCAGGGATGAAAGTGTAAAATGTTAGTTTGCTTGCACTCTCCACATCACACAATGGAATACATTAACATACATCATCCAAATAACATCAGAGTACGACTACGGACGAAATCCAAATGAAAGATACCATAAATAACACAAGGCCTCGGATCATCCTAGTAAGAGCCACTACTGATCCTCGGGATAAGAGACATAGTAACGTCCACGCTCTTCATCGAACTCCCAATACAGCTCTGAGCCACCACCTGTGTAGTTCTCATCGGTACCTGCATCTGGTGTTGTGTTGAATCTGTGAGCCACAGAGGACTCAGCAATCCCGTTCCCAGGTAGCAAGACTATCAAAGCCTTAGGTGTGGAAAAGGCTTAAAACAAGGTTCCAGCAGCACTAAGCACTAACTTACGAGTTTAGAGCGAGAAGAGAACAAGTGCCAACGATCGCCAAGTTGATCAAGAAGTGATCCTAACTACTCACGATCAAACATAACCCCACCGTGTTCACTTCCCGAACCCCTTCGGAAAGAGACCATCACGGTTACTCACGCAGGTAGTGTATTCATGAACATAGTGTCAAGTTATCTACAACCGTATATTAACAAATTTCCATCTATCGCATAACCACGGGCACGGCTTTCGAAAGATCAAACCCTGCAGGGGTGTCCCAACTTAGCCCATCACAAGTTCACGATCTGCGGAGTCGCAACTCCAAGGTGGGAAGACCCGAGTATTCTCGGAATCTCATGCTCAAGATATTCCGACAAAGGTAAAACTAATCCAGCAAGACCGCCCTGCGTGCCAACACCTTGACAGTAGCCGTGCGTATCTAATCTCAGGCCACGACCGGATGGGACATCCTATAGGTGTATACCAGCCCTTGAGTTTCCTCGAGGTGGCCCCGCAGGCTGCCCAGTTTGGACCAACACTCATGAGGAGCACTAGCCCGGGTTGTTAATTAAGAACTTGGGTTTGCAACACCCTATGCAATTTTTAGTTATTATGCAAATGTAAAACTAATGTTGGGCCTTGCTGGAAAAGCTTTAGCACTAAGCGAGTTATCGAGGGGGGCCCATAAACCCCAACCGTGTTAGGGACGCAAAATCAAGGAACATAACACCGGTTTAACGGTTCCTAGGGTGGCATGAGTGGAACAAAACACCAAGCAAGAGGCTTAGCCTTCCACCCATTACCAATATATAGATGATTTAGTTTGACAGTTCATATATATATTGTGGTATCCCAACAATAACTTCATCACGAAGCAAGAATCTTCAAATCTTCACCTGCATTTAACATCGCTATAAGAGGCGCTGAGCGATGCGTACTTAGCCAAACAACGGTTTGCTAGGAGGGTGGTTAAGGAGTTTCGTGGCAACAATAGGAGGGCTGACAAACAGACATAGACATCGAGGCAATATCTAAAGAGCGAGACATCTAGCATAGGCAAAGATAGTAGTGATATATGGGTATGGTCATCTTGCCTGTTGATTCCATGGAGGGATCGTAACCTTGCTCCTCAAACTCAGCCTCGGTAGGAACCTCGTACTCCGAATCGTCACTGGGCTCTAACCAACACAACAAGCAACACCGGAACAACAATCAATCATCATGAAATGCTCAACCACATGATGCATGGACATGATGCATATGGGCATGGGAAGAAATGATGCATGGCCTAGGGGCACAAGGGTGCAATAGCATCATAGCCAACAAGATCACTCACATGAAAGAAACAAGCAAAAGAACAAAACTAACAAGTTTATGTAGATTATTCAAACAAGCACCCAACAAGTTTAAAGGGGTTGGTCAACATGGCAAGGGTGCAACTAAGATTACAGCAACATGCTAGCATAATTAAATGGGCTGGAAATAACAAACAACAATTTCCAGAAACTCACATAATTAATTAAATGCATTTGGGACAGATCTGGAAAAACTTCTCTTACAAAGTTGTTAAACATGCAAAACAACAGCACCATAATTTTCTACACATTTTTTCACCCCAAATGCATATAAAGTTTGTTACATTTGGAGTTGTAGATATTTAGTTATGATTTTTCCAAGTTTAAGCATATTTAAAACAAGAATAATTCAAACAACATTTTAAATGTTTTTAAACATGGCATCAAACAGCATATTCATAATCTACATGAAAAACTAAGCATTTTTCATATATAACTTAAATCCATCAGAAGCATATATCACCAGATATTAATTAAACAAAGAAAATGCAGAAAAAGAAAAAGAAAAACAAAAACAGAAAAGAAAAACAGGCGCAGAGGTCAAACTGACCCAGGCCTACTCTAGCCAGAGAGACTGACGGGTGGACCCAGCTGCGCTGAGGTGGCGCCAGCGGGTGCGCGTGTGGGCTAAAGGGAGCTGAGTGGCTGGCAGGTGGGGCCTGCCTGTCAGCCTCTCGCGAAACAAAAAGGGGGGCTATATTCCCACTACCCCCGGGTGGAATCGAACCCAGGCCGCTAGCTAACTGACGAAGAGACACACCACTGGGCTACGAGCGTGCATCTGACAGAGAAGGTGCGTGTGGCCTTAAGTGTAATCTGTAGAAGCCTGAACCAGAGAGAAACAGGGCCCGTCGGAGGAGCTCGTCGGAGCTGCTCCGGCGACCAAATCAGGTGGCGGAGGCAAGCGGAGTGCTCCTGGAGGAGTTCCGGACCGGCGACGTGAACTTGCAGCCCTAACAAAGACTACAGCGACGCCGGCGACAAGCAACAGAGGCGGCGGCAACGAACTGCGGCGCGACACACCACTGGCCCTAACGGAGCGGTGAATGCACAAACAGGCCCTACGCAACACGGCGGAGACGGCGGGCAACAGCGGAGGGGCTACGGTGGTCGGGGCACTCGCCGGAGACGAGGCCCGACGACGTCGCGCTCGGGTGCACGGCGAACTAGGTGCTAGACGGCGCTAAGGAGGGGGGAAAGGGCACGAGGAGGTGCGGAAGCTCAGCACGAACACGGCGAGGTGTTCGGCTGGCCCGGAGGTGGTCGGAGTCGACGACGGCGAGGCTCGAACAGCTACGGCTGCCGGAGTGGAAGAAGAGGAAGAAGACGACAACGGCGAGGCGATCGGCTCCGCGTCGAGGACGTAGGCGACGTAGTCGACGACGGGGAAGAAGCTTGACAAGGTTGGTGAGGCCGAGATCGACAGGAGGCACGCCAGCGACGAGCTCACGCTCCCAGATGCGTGTGGGATGGCTTTGGAGAGGCGGATCTGGTGGGTCTTGGCTCTCTAGGCGGCGGGAGGAGGTAGGAGGAACCCTAGGGAGAGGGTTGGACAAGCTACGGGTTTAAAAGAGGGGCTCTGATCGCGAGGCCTCGACGTCCGTGATCACGGCGCGACGGCGAGCTCACGCTCTCTCTCAGCAACGCGTGACGGAGGAAGACGGCGACGCTGGGGTGTGAGGCTGACGTGTGGGACCGCAGGGAAACAGTGAACAGCGCGACTGCGCGCGATGGCTGGGCCGCTGCGGGAGAGAGAAGTGGGTCGCGGGGTGCTGCGGAGAGAAGAGGTGGGCCGAGAGGAGGAGGAGGAGGAGGCCCAAGCCACTGCTGTTGCTGCGAATTTCTTTTCTTTTCCTTTTTTCTTCAGACAAAAATGAAAAGAAAAGTGCAGGCTCAAAGGAAAAGAGTTAGGGGATAAATAAAATATCCCCATGCTCCTTGATTTATGCCCTATTTAATAAAATTGGCTTGGACATTTTTAGAGGCAGAAAAATAAAAGGAGTTTGAATATGGTTCAAACTCTTGTCATTTTTGAACCCAAGCAAATTAATTCCAAAAAGGCTGAAATTTGGCAGAGAGGGTGTAGACATGGTGCAAGGTTTTTAGGAAAAGAAAGAACATTAATGGACTAGGCTAGGTGACTTGCACAAATAAATAAATAAAGGAAGGGAAGGAAGAAGGAAGAGGGAAAACAATAAGGAGGGGGGTCTAGGGTTGCAAGGGCAAGGTTAGGCACCACACTCACATACATCACAAGGTGCCTCACACATACACATCAACAAGAAGTAAACTAAGATGACTAAAATGCCATGATGATGAATCAATGCAAGGATGCAAAAATAAAATTAAAAGACAATGCAAAGAAAAATAAAATGAGCTCAAATGACAAGAACCCACGAGGATAAGGACAAGGATCAAAATAAGAATTGCTTTATTGCCATAATAGGAAAGTATCACATATGGGGTGTTACATGTAGATCCTTGCTTGCGAGTACTTTGGATGAGTACTCATGGTTGCTTTGCTACCCCTTTTCCCCCTTCTTTCTTATTTCGGGTTGTTGCAACCAGATGGTGGAATCCAGGAGCCAGATGCCACCGCTGACGATTGCTACTACCCCGAGGGTGCCTACTACTACGTGACGGACGCCAACAATGAGGAGTAGTTAGGAGGATCCCAGGCAGGAGGCCTTGCCTTTTCGATCATGTTGCTTTTGTGCTAGCCTTCTTAAGGCAAACTTGTTTAACTTATGTATGTGCCCACATATTGTTGCTTCCGCTGACTCTTTTGTATTCGAGCTTATGTATTCGAGCCCTCGAGGCCTTGTAATATAAAGCTTGTATTATTTTATTCGTGTCTAGAGTTGTGTTGTGATATCTTCACGTGAGTCCCTGATTTTGTTCGTAAGAGTATAGACGAGGCGTAAAAGATCCTAATACCATCCATTTGTGATGTGGGCCCGTAAGCCACACAACATAAATGGGAACTCCCCAAAAATTTCCTCGCCCTCCCTTCTACCATGATTTTTTCCGTCATGGAGGGCCCAAAAAATGTCATGCAGGTGCATCCCCGGCCCGTCCAGGATGAAAAGCCCATTTTCTGTCATGATTTTTTATCATAGAAGTAGGAGCCCACCACATCTATGATGATACGTGTTTTTGTCACAATTATCATCATAGAAATGTCATAAGCATGACAGGAAAAAAATTCGTTCGGGCCAAAATGTCACGGGTGTGTCTTTTTTTGTAGTGTTTTTGAATATTATCATGAGGTGATATGGGCATCCCCAAGCTTAGGCTCTTTTCACTCTGTATTCCTTCATCCATCGCGGTCTCACCCAAAACTTGAAAACTTTAATCACACAAAACTTAACAAAACCTCGTGAGATCCGTTAGTATAATAAAAATAATCTTTACTATAAGTGATGTAGAAAACCCATTCAAATTTTGTTATTACATTATATCTACTGTATTCTAACTTTACCATGGCTTATACACCCCCCCCCCCGATACAAACCATAGATTCATCAAAATAAGCACATAATGGAACGAAAATAGAATCTGTCAAAAACAGAACAGTCTGTAAAGACGTAATTTTTAATCATACTTATGTAACTTTAAAAATTCTGAAAAAATCGAAAAACGTGGGCATATATCAATTATGTGTAAAAAAATCAGCAATTTTCAAGCTCCATCTAACGGCAACAATTTTGCCACTGGACGCAAAAAATTATGTTGATGCACCGAATCAAATCAATGCTCACCCAAATCAATCCCAAAGGCTTTGCTTGGCACAAACACTAATTAAACACCAAAAACACAATCATTACAGAAGTAATAATGTGTATTTATTAAAGAATAGAATAAAAAGCAAAAGGCAAAAAAATAACTATTGGGTTGCCTCCCAACAAGTGTTATCGTTTAATGGCCCTAGCTAAGCATAATGCATAGATTCAGGTATTGTTGTCTTTAGTTTTTGATCCATAGGATGCCCTTGTGATTGATTCATATTGTGACGCTCGAAGACCGACGTCCCAGGAGATTCCAGAGATTCCAGATGTTCCGGGTTCTCCCGTGTGTTTCTTTTGTACTTGTGTTATTTATTTTGCTTTGCATCATGTCATCATGCCATCATGTCATTAATTTTTCCATCTCAACCAAATAAATCATGTGGACCTTCGGTCCATTTAAATCGAGGGAAGTGTGACTTCTCTTTATAACATATCATCCCAATATTTAGGGAGCTATATTAAATATTCCATTTGTTTGGAATTAACCCAAACACACTTGCATATATTCCCCATGCCTCTTTAATTCAAGTTTCACCGTCAAAACCCTCCCTATATTTCTTTTCCCGTGTATCGAGGTTCCTCCAAAAACCTCAACACTTTTGGACACTTTTAAGTCATGCCCTAATTCAAATCATTTGAATTTAATTCAAATGAGTTCGATTTTATCTCTTGCATTCTTGCCTCTTCTATTTTTCGTGGACCGTGGACATTTTTACGAGTCCAGTAAAATTAACCTCTTGTCCAAATTCTATTTCAAACCCTTCCTTTCTTCTCTTTTTCTTCATGGCTATTTTCTGTATTGGGAGATGGCAGAAGAAAGATAACAGCAGTAGGGAGAGAGATAGACCAGTTGGGCCGGCCTCCCAGCAACCAGCCGCAGCTAGCCCAGGCCACCATCCCTCCCTAGGCCGTTCAGGCCCATCTGCAGCCATCCTTCCCTAAGCCCACCTAACCTTCTAAACCCTAACCCGACCCCATCCCATCGCTCCTCTCCCCTCGCTCTCTCCCTCAGCCGCCGCCATCCCTCGTTCGCTCATCCCAGCGCCCGACCGCACCCCGATCCCCTCGACCCCCTCCTCTCGATCTCCCTCTCCCTCTCGCTCCCGCAGCTTCTCCTCTCGAACCCCCCTCGTAGCCGCCGTCGTCAGCGCCAAGGACTCGTCCTGCCTCATCTCCTCGGCTGCGTGCCATCGCGCCCTCCCCATCGACCTCAGCACCGCAGCTCTCCGCGCAGGCCTCCCGATCCGCCAGCCTCCAGCGCCAAGCACCGAGCCTCGCGCCTCTCTCCGGTCGTCTCTTCCACCAGCGCCGATGCCACGACCCTGCCTCTCCTCTGTGCCAGGGCGCCCTGTCCCTTCGGCCACCGGCGCGCCAGGCCGTAGCGGCCGCGCCCCTCCTCTCCTCCGCGGCCGGATCCCACGGCCCCTGCCGCCCGTCACGACCTCCAGCGCCGCAGCGCCCCTGCCTCCTCGTCGTCTCCCTCCAGCGGCCAGAAGCCTTCCAGCCTCGCCCAAGCGCCCTCCGGCCTCCTCCGCTCTTCCACGGCAACCCGTCGCCACCAAGTTCAGCAGCGCCTGCACCTCCACCACCTCGTCATCCTCGCCTCGCTGCTTCGTTTTCGCGCCCCAAGGCTTCGTCCGCGTCGTCTCCTTGTTGCTGTCTCCATGGAGCCCGAGCATGGGTTTTTCTTTTGTTGCTATGGTTTCGCCAAGTGTTCCTTCCGATGTGACCAAGACCGCAGGTACCTCGACGCCCGATGTCAAGTCCGACTACAAGGAGAAACGCCAAGTTCCACTACCGTCGTGAGAACGAGACCCCGCCAAGTACCACGACGGCCCCGAACCTCTACGAAACGTGTACGACTACCGTCGCCGGATACACCAAGTACCCCTTCGTTTAACAAGAACGACAAGTTTGGAGACCTCAAGTACCGACGAACGTTTTGAAGCGCCAAGTACCCCTATGCCCGGAGCACTCGGAACCCTCAAGTACCTCTACGAGAACGTCTACTTCCACTACCGTCGTCGAGGACCCGTGTAATGCAAGTGTCAAGTTCGACTACCGTCGCCCCGAAGACGTCCGATGCCGCGACAAGTACCTCTTCGGAAACGGAACGACTACTTCCCTCTACGAACGTATACCACTACTTCCCTCTCCGGAAGGGAACGTGAACGACTACGTCCCTCGATGATCTCGAACCGCCCCGAAACGAACGCTTCGAAGGTATAACCCCGAGACGATGACCCGTGGTCGTTTGCTTGTTGTGTTGTATGAGATGCTCCACGTGTGTGCTCCGTGCCCGTTTCGCCTTTTGTCATGCTCCTCGGTTGCCTCATCGCTGACCCGTGGGAACCCGGTGACGGGATCACCCCACTTTTCTTCTTGCATGACACGCTCTCCGTCATCTTTTGCACCGGTCTCCCAACGAGTTACCGGAACCGAGATGTTGTCGTTGCATCATTTTTTGGATCGTTGCCGTGGCACCTTTTCTTTCCACCACGGTGACAAATGCTCATTATCATCTTCATGTCAACTTTTAATAAAAATTGCATAAACTTGATCATGTCATCCGCATCATGTTAACAACATTTAAAATGTGTGAATTGTTGTTTGCTTAAAAATTGCTAAACATGCACATGGGGATTTTTCCGGAATTGTTGTTTGTCTTTCCGGCCTCATTTAAATTGCCTAGATAGGTAGTTTCTTTTTGCTTCACCTCTTGCCATGTTAAAAACATTTAGTCTTGTCTTGTAAATAAACGAGAGTCAACTAAATAAATAACATGTGGTGTTTCGTCCATATGCAACTCGTTGCATATTGAGCTCCACTTAACTTGTAGTACTTGTTTGTGCACTTTGCCATGCCATGCATATTTAAACCGGACATGCATCATACTTGGATGTGCATCGTATGCCATGTTTATGCTTGTATGTTTACCGTGTTGTTTGCTTCTTTCCGGTTGCTTCTCTTGTTAGCTTCGGATTCGTTCCGGAGTTGTGAGGATTCGCTCGACTATGTTGCTCCGTTCGTCTACTTCATGGACTTGTTCTTCTCCCTTGCGGAATCCCAGGCAAGATGATCATACCCTTGGATACATTTACTACCATTGCCACGCTTAGTTGTCTCGATGCTATCGTTACATGTCGCGCTACCCATCTTTTATGTCAGCCTCTCCTTGTTGCCATGAAACCTCTAACCTTTGACACCTTCCTAGCAAAACCATTGTTTGGCTATGTTACCCGCTTGCTCGGCCCCTCTTATAGTGTTGTTAGTTGCAGGTGAAGATGAAGATCGTTCCAGGTGGGAACTTGTTGTTGGAATATCACAATATCTATTATTATTATTAACACACCTATATACTGGGCATGGGTGGAAGGCTTGGCCTTTTGCTTGGTGTTTTGTTCCACTCATGCCACCTTAGGTGCCGATAAACCGGCATTATGTTCCTTGATTTTGCGTTCCTTACACGATGGGTGGATGGGGACCCCTTGACAGTTCGACTTTGAATAAAACTCCTCCAGCAAGGCCCAACATTGGTTTTAATTTGCTCATAATAACAACTTAATTAATTAATTAAATTGCATAGGGAGTTAGCGCTACCCGAGGATTCTTTCTACATAACAGGGGGGCCAGTGCTGATGGTGTTGGTCCCAAACGGGGGTCCTGCGGGGCCACCACGGGGAAACTCGAGGTTTGGTTTTACCTGTAGCATCGCCCATCCGGTTGTGGCCTGAGACGAGATACGCGCGGCTACTATCAGGGTGTCGGCACGCCGGGAGATCTTGCTGGACTTGTTTTACCATTGTCGAAATGTCTTGTGCACCGGGATGCCGAGCCTGATCGGATTTCCCTAAGATAAGGGGTGATGATATTATATTTATCACTTCAGCTAATCGTGAGAGCTTGTGATGGGCTAAGTTGGAACACCCCTGCAGGGTTATGATCTTTCGAAAGCCGTGCCCGCGGTTATGTGGCAGATTAGAATTTGTTAATGTCCGGTTGTAGAAAACTTGACTGAGGATCCGAAGTAAAACACACAACTGTGTGAGTAACCGTGACTGTCTCTTTTCACTTTGAGAAGAGAACACGGTGGGGTTATGTTTGACTCGTATGTAGTTTAGGATCTTTAGCGATCTCTACTAGTTTGCGACCTTTTGCGTAGATGCTCATGTTATTCTTGTACTCGTAAGCTAGCCACCATATTATGCTTAGCCGCTGCTGCAACCTCACCACTTTACCTCTTCCTACCCACAAAGCTTTGCTAGTTTTGATACCCATGGTTATGGGATTGATGAGTCCTCGTGGCTCACAGATACTACAACACCAGATGCAGGTTCAGCCGAGAATGATGCAGGAGTTGGTTCAAGTACATCACTGGGAGCTCGATGAAGAGAGTGGTTGTATGCTTGTGAAGTTTTCGACGATCGGTAGTGGTTTCTACTAGGGGCAATTCGGTCCTGTGGCTTTATGTTTTTGGTATCTTTCTTTTGGATCTTCGCCCGTAGTCGGGTTGTGATGTTTTGAATGATGTTTTGCTTATGTAATGTATTGTGTGAAGTGGCGAGTGTAAGCTAACTATCTCCTTTTGCAATTTCATCCCTATTTTTACATGAGTCGTGCAAAGATACCAAACTTGAGATCATTCCAGAATGGGCTTATACCTTTAAGTCGTGCCTCGACACGTAGGAGGTATAGTCCCATCCTGGGCATTACACATATGGTGGCTTAATTCTTGTTCTAGGAAAGTGTTTCATGCCCTTCCTTAGTGGAAATTGAAATTTAATATTGCCTTCCTTCATATCAATCACAGCACCTATAGTGCGTAAAAATGGTCTACCAAGTATTATAGGACAAGACGGATTATTATCAATATCAAGGACAATAAAATCTGTGGGCACATAGTTCCTATTTGCAATAATAAGAACATCATTAATTTTTCCCAAAGGCTTTTTAATAGTAGAATCCGCCAAGTGCAAATTATGAGAACATTCTTCAATATTGGTAAGGCCAAGCACATCACATAGAGATTTCGGAATTGTGGAAACACTGGCACCCAAATCACATAAAACAAAGAACTCATGATTTTTTATCTTGACTTTAATGGTAGATTCCCATTCATCATGTAATTTTCTAGGAACTGAAATCTCCAACTCGAATTTTTCTTCTAAAGCTTTCATCATGGCATCAATAATATGTTTAGTAAAGCCTTATTTTGTTCATAAGCATGGGGTGAATTTATCATGGATTGCAACAAAGAAATACACTCAATGAAAGAGCAACTATCATAATTAAAGTATTTGTAATCCAAAAGAGTGGGCACATCACTAGTTAAAGTTTTGACCTCTCCAAACCCACTTTTATCAAAAAAATCATCAAGATTTTCACCCTTCGAATCATTGGGACGCCCTCTAACTAAAGTTGATTCTTCTTCAGTCCCTTTATCATCAATTCTAATATTACTCAACAAGGAATCAATAGAGGAAACACCAATTACTTTAAGATCTCCATCATTTTTATCCTCTAAAGAAATTGGCTTAGCAGCCATTTGATTTACTAAAGTAGCTTGTGCATCGGATATTTTGCCTACCAAATTTTCAGCATGAGCATACTTAGATTGGAGATTAGAAACTTTCCTACTAATATCATCAAGTTGTTTTGTTATAGCATCTAGCACAACAGAGTGTTCTTTAAGCTCCTCGATAAAATACTTATTATGCTCAAATTGTGTGGTCATATATTCATTGGTACTCTTCTCAATCTCAAGAAAAATATTGGGGTGAGGAACATCGTAATACTTTCTTTGAGACATCGTGATTACCCAAATAAGATTGCAAGCAAAAAGATAGATTTGACGAGAAAAAGTCGAACGAAAAGAAGACGAATAAACGGTAAATTTTTGTGAAGTGGGGGAGATGAAAAAGAGAGGCAAATGGAAAATAATGTAAATTTCAAGAGATGAGATTTGTGATTAGGAACCTGATAGATGAGCTACGGTAGATATTTCCCTCAGATATGAAACCAAGGTTATCGGACCAGTAGGAGACTCAAGCAATACTTTGTAAATGGTACCTGGACACAAAGAACAAATACTTGCAACACGACGTGTAAGAGGGGTTGTCAATCCCTCATTGGTAAAATGGTAGATTTGTTTGTATAAGATTGGATAAATAGAACGTGCAAGAACGCAAAATAAAAGATGCAAATAAAAGTGCAGCAAGGTATTTTTGGGTTTTTGGAATAATGGATCTGAAAACAAAAGCGATGAAAAATAGATCGGAAAGCAATATGATAAAAGATAGACCCAGGGGCTGTAGATTTCACTAGTGGATTCTCTCGAGAAAATAGCATACGATGGGTAAACAAAATACTGTTGGTTAATTGATAGAAGATCAAATAATTATGACGATATCCAAGGCAATTATCATTATATAGGCATCACGTCCTAGATTAGTAGACCGAAACGATTCTGCATCTACTATTATTACTCCACACAACGATCGCTATCCAGCATGCATCTAGTGTATTAAGTTCATGGAGAAATGGAGTAATGCAATAAGAATGGTGACATGATGTAGACAAGATCTATTCATATAGGAATAGACCCCATCTTGTTATCCTTAATAGCAACGATATATACGTGCCTCGCTACCCCTTCCGTTACTCTGTGAGGACACCGTAAGATCGAACCCATCACAAAGCACCTCTTCCCGTGGCAAGAAAAATCGATCTAGTTGGCCTAACTAAACCTAAGATTCGAAGAAGAAATAGGAGGCTATAAGTAATCATGCATATAAGATATCAAAGAAGACTCAAATAATATTCATGGATAGAAACTGATCATAAACTCGAAATTCGTTGGATCCCAACAAACACACCGCAAAAGTCATTACATCAAATAGATCTCCAAGAGACCATTGTATTGAGAATATAAAAGAGAGAAGAATCCATCTAGCTACTCACTATGGACTCGTAGGTCTATGGTGGACTACTCACGCATCAACAGAGAGGCACCAATGAGGATGATGAACCCCTCTGTGGTGGTGTTAGATTGGATCTCATGGTTCTGAAACTTGCGGTGGCTGGAATTTTGTTTCATCTGCTCCCCTAGGGTTTCTGGAATTTCTGAGGATTTATAGAGCGAAGAGGCGGTGGAGGACCCATCAGGGCGTGCTAGCGGCCTCTGGCGCACCTTGGTGTCTTGTGAGGCCCATGGGCCTCCCCCTAGGTGCTTCCTTGGCTCCCAAGTTGTCTTCTGGTCCAAGAAAATCTCCAAAAAGTTTCGTTGCATTTGGACTCCGTTTGATAGGGATATTCTGCGAAGTAAAAAAACAAGCAAAAAATAGCAACTGGCACTTGGCACTATGTCAATAGGTTAGTCCCAAAAATTATATGAAGTTGCTATAAAATTATTGTAAAACATCCAAGAATGATAATATAACAGTATGGAACAATCAAAAATTATAGATACGTTGGAGATGTATCAGAGAACCCTAGGTTAGAGTACCGGGCGGACTAACCGAAGCTTGCACCCGTAGTACCAGTTCGCCGAAGCCATCCGGGAACTACCAAGCTACCATTTTCCCACTACCGCTCAGGCACTAGAAGGGAGCCACCCCAAAGCGGTACTTGAGCCGGTAGTGGGGGCGGTACAACCACCAGGTTAGGGCCTCCACGGTGGCTATGTCCGGAGCGGTACAACCGCTCCAAGACAACTGGTAGTACTGAGGCGCGAGCGCCACTCAGAAAAACCGAGCTACCGCCGCCCACTACCGCTCAGGTTCCAGAAAGAAACCACCACGAAGCAGTACTTGAGCCGGTAGTGGGGGGGTACAACTGCCGTCCAACAAACCTGGAGCGGCGGAGTCCCTAGTAGTACAACCTCTAGTAGACAAGCGGTACAACCGCTCCACCAGCTCATGGAGACTGCTAGCCCAAGAGAATCACCCTTCGGGCGGTGATTACACCAAATATACCAGGAACAGTGGTACATCCGCATTGACCAGCGGTACAACCGCTACTGCAGCAAAAACTAGCACATGGAAGATATGAGGACACTCTCCTCGAACGGAAGGGGAATATGTGGGTGCAGTCTAGGTGTGTACGTGCTTTGATTCACCCAGCACCTTCCGATGCAGACTCCCTCTTAATAGTACGGATTTCCTGTGACCAAGGAAACAAAATTGTTGGAAACTCGGTCTTCGATCATTTCTGTCCGGAGGGAAAGCCTAACCCTCTTGTACACCATGAAGTAAACCTATGCAGCTGAGGCACACGATTAGTCCGCAAATTGCATTGTCATCAACACCAAAAGACTTAAGGCGGGAAATGCCCTAACAAACCCGGGACCTCACCGATACTTCCCTTGGTCCCTTTGCTCGGGCTAAACCAACGCCGGAGGAGGACGTTGTGCTGCCCGACGCGGTTGGCGATGGGTCAAATGGCCGCTTTTGGCATGGCGGTTGTCTAGGATGAAGCCACCATGGACCAAGCCGTGTATGGGGATGCCATCATGGGCCATGAAGGAAAATGTATCTGCTACCGACGATGTTGCACCCACCGTGAATCATGGGTTGTGTGGATGGCATGTCTCGTCCTTGCAAGAAAACGACGTCGTACGACAATGCCAGCACGCATGATGGCACTGCCACTGGAGCTAGTTCCATGATGACCCATTTCTTGCCGAGAGATCTTAGATGCTCGTCCATCACCGACCACATACACCCCAGAGGAGGAGCTCATCAGAAAACATTGCACGACTCAAAATTTCTTATGGTGGTCGATTGGCTCGTTCGACATTGATGTCTGCCTCTGTTGCCTTCGACAAATCTCTCGCGCAAGGTGAGGTCCCTCACCGAGGACGACATCAACAACAGACGGGGAGCAAGGGACCAAGGGGAGTACGGCGAGGCCCTGGTGCGCGCCATGGTCGCCGACACAAGGTTTTGGGCCGCGAGCCGCCAGCTTGTCAAGCAGTCGCTCTTTGCTTCTGCTCGTGCTTCAAGAGGTAGAAGAAGAATAGGGGAGAGAGAAGCCATGTAACCCACTAGTAAGTGACTTGACAAAGAGGTACGCGCAGATGATCTGACCCATTTATCTTAAGAAAATAATGTTAATGTAGAATTATCCATATTAGACACCAACAGTCATTGGGTAGGATGGCTATCCATATGTGCACGGTAGCAGCACGTCGTGGGGACAAAGATCCAGTGACATGCCCATGCATGATGACTTGCCGTTGGATTGAAAACAAACCGCCTGCTATTGTAGCACAAAACACCGTAGACGCTAAACACGCACTGTATAGATGTACAGTTCTTCGGTTCTGTAGACAAACATTGTAGCATGCACACTGGTCTTGTGTGTTATTCGTTATTAAATCCTTCATTGATTCTTGATATGATAATGTTTTTGTTACTGTTCATTGATAACATGCCATGGGCATGTCATCCGATTTACAACTTTTTAGTCCAAATTTGTTATATAAGAGGTGAGACCCATTGGTCAATATGTAAGAGCTTTCTTTCGAACTAAGTAAAATATGAGGGGCTTTTTGCAAAAAGAATCCATCGTACAAGAAATGACCGTATTGAACCAAGGAATGACCGTATTGAACCTATAAGTTGTAGCACCGCCTGTGTAATTACCTCAACCTCGGAAATCCGTTCGTGCTTCCGGGAGCGCGTGCTACTGCACGCGAAAAAATATTTCAAAGTGTGAAAAAGTTTTAAACAAAAAATTAGCGCATACATCTCGACATTATGAAATTAAAATCTAATTGAGCATATCACGCTGGAGGACAGCTGGCGCTATCATGAAATTAAGATCTCGTTATGATTTTTACTAGTCCATCCAGTTCAACTAAAGTTTGCATATTCTGCTTTGGTAGTTCTCGGAACAATATAGTTCGGAAACAGCTACTCAAGACACGGTAATCCAATTCTGAGCCCAAGCTAGCTGCATCCGTCTTAACAGAAAAAGTAAAAACAAATATTAGAAAAAAATTTAAGAAAAATGTGTGATAGATAATTTGATGCGTGAAATATGTTTTAATTTTCAAATCATTCAGATATTTGAGCAGCTAATTTAGGGTCTGTAAAATTGTTTACCGTTCATGCACTGTTTTGACACGGTTTATTTTTTCTGAGAGCTGCTTGGAAGTTCAAATGATCTAAAATTTGAAGCGCATCTCATGTGATATCTAAAATTTGAAGCGCATCTCATGTGATAAATTGTCTACCAGGCAAAAACAAAAGAAGTGATGAGGAGCAAACCTCGAGACGAGGGTCGATCCTTTGTTGGCCCGATCTTTCACGGCACTAACCTTCATCGCAACAAGTAACCGTAGCAGGTTTACGAAGATGCTCGCAAATCTCGCCGAAACAACACGCCAACCCTTCGATATGAAGGAATAACGTGGACGAACCATATAGGCTCAGTTTATAATCTCCTACGCGTCGCAGGACCTCACAGGCCAGTATAGATTTTGACAAGGTTTCTCTAAACTCGATAATGGCTGTTGGCAGAAACACACGCGGTGTCTAATTCATCACAAAATAACCTAACCTCTACATGGCACACGGACTTGGCTTTTATAATACAAGCCGACCCTTCTAACTTGACACACAAGAATTAAACTAAATATTTGATTCTATCTCTAACTCACGGTGGAAAAAGAACTGTAGAAAGAAAAAACCTAAATACTAACCGACTCAGACTTTGGTCTCCAGAAAATATGCTTCGCCTGAGTTGTTTTGGTGGGCCCCATCCACTTGCACACAAGCACAAGAAATCACGTATCCTAGGGTGCCTCAAATCCTTCATCGTACATGGCATGAGAATAAATAACGAGCAAGACATCTGCATATGCCATCTATTTGTACTTTTAATAACTTGATCTGTTGAGCATGTGTAGAAGTAGGAAACCAAATCGTGCCTCCTCTTGTTAGCGTACCAGGGATCAAATCCATCCATATTCCTAACGCCTCTTTCCTCAGTCTCATGCACAAGCTGAACACCTTTGGGCCTGTTCTCATTCATGTACAAGACATGCAATGCATCGGCATGGTTGGATGATTTTCCATCTAAAGCATCAATTTTCAACCTTGGCGCAGCTAGTAAATTAACACGAATAATATCAGCATCAGTGGCCGCCACGTCCATATCATCCTCTCCATCTTCAAGCGAAACCGTCCTCGGTTTCGAGTCGGTCTCCTCAGCAAAATCTTTGTTTGTAGATTGAACGCGTGCCAAAAAAAATCAGCAACTTCGGTCTTCTTCTTTGCTTCTTCTTGTCCTTTCATTCTCTGTAGTCGTTCGTTTCTTCATGTCCTAAACAATTTCTTCTTCATGGCCACCAGAGTATATTTAATATCTTGTTTGATTGTGTAAGTGTTGGCAAGACAACTGTATGCAGCAGTGTTCTTTTTATACCATGGCTTTCCAAGTAGCATATGACACGAAACCATTGACACCGGAATTATGTCGCACAAAACTTTACAAGAAAATTTACCGACTGAAAAAAATACCGTAGCTTGTTGTGTGATGTTGAGCTTGTCGTAGCATCTCCTCAATGAGTATGGTCGTGGATGCGGTGTCGCCAATAGCTCCAGCTTCTCCACCATGTGGATGTCGACCGCATTGATCGAACTGTCATGGTCGATCGTCGTGGCACAAACTTTTTTGCCCACTTTAGAGTAGGTGTGAAAAAATTCAGCACCATAGCCTTTCTCCTCCAACAAAAAATCACCGGATAGCCTCCAGTAGCTCTCTGGTGACGACGCGCCAGCCGTCCCCTCCAAAGTGCCGTGAGCCACACCAGGCTCTGATACCACTTGATGAGGAGCGAACCTCGAGACGAGGGTCGATCCTTTGTTGGCCTGATCTTTCACGGCACTAACTTCCATCGCAACAAGTAACCGTAGCAGGTTTACGAAGATGCTCGCAAATCCCGCCAAAACAACACGCCAACCCCTCGATATGAAGGAATAACGTGGACGAACCGTATAGGCTCAGCTTGTAATCTCCTACGCGTCGGAGGACCTCACACGCCAGTAGATATTTTGACAAGGTTTCTTTAAACTCGATAATGGCCGTTGACCGAAACACACGCGGTGTCTAATTCATCACAAAATAACCTAACCTTTACATGGCACACGGACTTGGCTTTTATAATACAAGCCGACCCTTCTAACTTGACACACAAGAATTAAACTAAATATTTGATTCTATCTCTAACCCACGGTGGAAAAAGAACTGTAGAAAAAAAAACCTAAATACTAACCGACTCAGACTTTGGTCTCCAGAAAATATGCTTCGCCTGAGTTGTTTTGGTGGGCCCCATCCACTTGCACACAAGCACAAGAAATCACGTATCCTAGGGCGCCTCAAATCCTTCATCGTACATGGCATGAGAATAAATAACGAGCAAGACATCTGCATATGCCATCTATTTGTACTTTTAACTTGATATGTTGAACATGTGTAAAAGTAGGAAACCAAATCGTGCCTCCTCTTGTTAGCATACCAGGGATCAAATCCATCCATATTCCTCACGCTTCTTTCCTCGGTCTCATGCACAAGCTGAAAACCTTTGAGCCTGTTCTCACTCACGTACAAGACATGCAATGCATCGGCATGGTTGGATGATGTAACGCCCGGATAATTAAGCTACAGTAATCCCAAGTTAATGGTGCCACGTCATCGTTTTCACTGTTGCTAAATCCCTCTTTGATTTCGTCCGGTTTAACTTCCAGTTTAAGTTGAAGTGAAAATTTAAAGTTTTCAAATGTCACAATTAAAATGTTCAAATTGTGGAAAATATTCCATATCTAATTATGTTGGTGACCCAACACTTTTGTAAAGAATTTAAATGCCCTTTTATGAATATAACAGTGGCTAAAAACATTTGTTAAATGCTTTTAATTAATAAACAAATATAAACCTATTATATTAAAGTGTAAGACATTTTGTGGCAGTGGGCTAGTTAATACAACTATTTTAGATGCTAAAATCATAATCTATAATACTAAAGATAAAAGAAACTAAAATCATGTGGGAATTAAGTAAAGTAAATAAACAGAAAAGTTAAAAGAAAAGAAAGCAAAACATAAATAAAGCAAAAGTCCTCCCCACTCCCCTCGGCCTCGACCCATCCCAGCCCAACAAGCCGGCCCACCTGCGCCCCCATCCTCCTCCTGTTCACAGGGGGGCGTGGCGGCCATCGGCCACTGCCAATGGCGCCGTGGCGGACATCCGCCGGCGAACCCCGCCTACAAATAGGGTCGGCCCCCTCCGGTCGCCGAACCCTAACCCCCACTCCCTCTCCTCCTCACCCCTTCCCTCTCCCTAGCGGCGGCGCCCGCTTGAAGCCGCGACCACGCCACTGCCTCGACCCCGTCGTCCTCGTCGCCGTTCGCTGCCATCACCGGTCGCCTCCCCGTCCTCCTCCCCGACTGGCCTCGTCATCTTCTTCCTCTTCGACGAGCTACAAGGACCCGAGCGCCCCGCGACGCTGCCCCGAGCCCTCCTTCCTCCTCTGCTCCGCCGGCCGTCGACTCCAAATCCGGCGACCTCGAGCCCTCCCCGAGCCCACTCACGCACACCTACAGGACCACGGTGAGCCCGCGGTCTCCCCTCTCTCCCTCACGTCCCGTAGCCGCGCGCCCATGCCCCGCTCGTTTGCCGGCGGCCACTCGCCCTCCCTGTTGCTCCA
>LR738711.1:519059052-519073362 GCA_902687465.1 Secale cereale
CCCCCCGCACCACGCGCGCCCCTCCCTGGTCACCGACGTGTGTCGCCGCCGTCCGTCCTGTCGTGCAGCTCGCTGCTCCGCTCACCGCGTCCTGCTTTCCCTCGCACCGCGTGCAGCCGCCGTCGCCACCCATGCGTGAACGTGCCCCCGGCTGCGGCCCCGCTTCCCCCTGGCTCCGGCGCCCCTCGCCCTACCTTGCCAACTCGCCACCAGCGCCACCTTGGGCCGCTGCCTTGGGCCGCCGCCTGCGGCTTGTGGCCATGCGGCGTCGCTCGCGGCCGAGGCCGCCTGCCACCCTAGCCACGCCCCACCAGCGCCCTTCGCTGTCCCGCGCCGTGGCTCGCCGTGGCCGTCGGCGCTCTCCTGCGTCGTGCTGGTCCGACGCCCAGCGCCCCGCCGCGCCTTGTCCCGTCGCTCGGGCGGGTTACGACCTCGGGCTAGGGCGCCCTGGCTTCGCCCCGTTAACACGCCCGCCCCGCTAGGCCATGTGCCACTGCCAGCGGGGCCCAGCCCTTGGAAAACATAAAAAAGAAGGAATAAAAAAAGGATAAAAAAATATAATTTTAAAATAATTAATTAATTACTTAATTAACTTAATTTAGTTGTTTTAGTTAAACTAATTAATTAGTTAACCTAACTAATTAGTAATTAGTTAGATGTCTCAATGACAGGGGGCCCCACCCCCCTGTTGACCAGTCAAACATTGACAGGTCAACAGGGACCCCCTGGCCCACATGTCATCCTCTGTGAGCACTTCTGTGTACACAGAGCTGGGTACCCGTAGCAATTTATTATTTAATTTCAAATTAATAATAAATTCAGAATATTAATAAAACTTTGAAAAATCATATAAAATAATCTGTAACTCGGATAAAAAAGTTTTATATATGAAAGTTGCTCAGAACGACGAGGCAAATCCGAAAACGCGGTCCGTTCGTCCGCCAGACATCCCTAGCATAGTGAACATGGAACAATGCCCCTCCGGTTCGCCTGTCCGAGAATGCCTAACACCGGGAATGCTTTCTCGGGTGTTTTCCCCTTCACCGGTATCGTGTAGTACTGCGTTAGAGCACCCCTAACGCTGCGTATTGTCATGTCGTGCATCTGTATTGCATCTGTGTGCTATGTATTTATTGTTTCTTCCCCCTCTTCTTCTCCGGTAGACCCCGAGACTCCTGTTGATGCCCTGGTGATCGACTACGTCGACGACGACCCTCCTTCCATTTCAGAAGAGCTTCCAGGCAATCCCCCCCCCCCTTGATCATCCCGATATCACCCATTCCATTCTCTCTTATGCTTGCATTAGATTTTGCTACTGTTATTGTTTGATCCTATTCTGATGCATAGCCTGCTTTTGTACCTGCTATTATTACCTACATGCCATGCTAAACTGCTTAGTATAGGTTGGATAGTGATCCATCAGTGACCCTCACCTTGTCCTTGTTGCCCTGCTTCATCATCGATGACTCGAGCAACGTGATCAAAGACCGGAGCCCGACGCTTCACATCACATCACACCCGCTTTGTTGCTCGACTCTGCAGAGGTACTATCGGGTGCCGAGGGTGAAACCTCGTAACGCACTCATGATGATAACTCTGTAGTGTAGCTATTCGGTCATGGTCATCGAGGGTGATTCCTCTTTCTCCATTCCCGATACGACTCTGTCGTGCAACCCCTCAAGTGTGAACCTCGGGGTGATTCCTCATAGTTCGCCTTGACGGGCACATCGAGTGGAATTCGTCGGGGGTGATTCCTCGGGTTTTCCACCTAGATGTTTTGGACACACAGTTACATGAACTTTACTTGAGACCTTTGTGAAAGGCGGGCGGGCCTGGTGAGCACCCGCGGGAGCTCTTACGGTGGCGGTTGGCTGTTTAGCGGTATCACTCAGGAGGGATGATAGCTCCGGACTTGTCCCGACAGCCATCACTTCTGTCAATAATGCACTAACAGATTTGGGTATTTGTTCTGAATTGGCCTCTGGCCTTTACGCACTAACCGCCACGCAAGAATAGTTATGGGCCTCGGCGTCGTGGTATCAGCCGAAGCTTTGTCAGACGTCCAGTTCAGCATTGCAGCACGGTCGGATCGTGTTGGCCATCCGAGGCGGTACTGGTATTCACCCTGCGCGCAACGACCCGGAGTGCAACGGGCGATGGCCCATGACCCCGGAGCGCTTAGGATGTAGACCGACGGGGACCTCTCTACTGAACCTAAATAGGGCTACGACGTGTTGATCTTCCGAGGGCGGGCATTGACCCAGAAAGGTGTGTCCGGTCAGAGGTGATGGAGCGTGAGGGTAACGTGGTGCACTCCTTCAGGGAAGTTATCTATTCGAATAGCCGTGTCCACGGTAACGGATGTTCAGTCTTATATCCCGATCTATTATAACTAGAAATGGATACTTGAGATATGTGATGGATATGTGGCTGCGAGATTACTTTCTTGCAGGGAGTCGAGGAAGGATCTATAGGCCGTTAATACTACAAACATGTTCGTTAATTATAAACTGCTATTCTGTATTTCCTTCTACTGCTGCAAGATGGTGATTTCCAGAAGATGATTGAAGATGCTAGTCTTCGATAGGCTAGGCTTTCCCTTCCTCTTCTGGCATTCTGCAGTCAGTCCACATATACAACTTTCTTTTGATACTGATGCATACTTAGTATAGATCTGATGCTTGCGAGTACTTTGGATGAGTACTCACGGTTGCTTTGCTCCCCCTTTTCCCCCCTTCTCCCTCTTTCTAGTTGTTGCAACCAGATGGCGGATCCCAGGAGCCAGATGCCACCCAGTCGACTACTACTACTACCCCGACGAAGCCTACTACTACGTGGAGACAGCTGACGACCAGGAGTAGTTAGGAGGTCCCAGGCAGGAGGCCTTGCCTCTTCGATCGTTGATGTTTGTGCTAGCCTTTTTAAGCAAAACTTCTTTAATTTATGTCTGTACTCAGATATTGTTGCTTCCGCTAACTCTGTTGCTTTCGAGCTTCTGTATTCGAGCCCTCGAGGCCCCTGGCTTGTAATATGAAGCTTGTATTATTTTAATTTGTGTCCAGAGTTGTGTTGTGATATCTTCCCGTGAGTCCCTGATCTTGGTCGTACACATTTGTGTGCATGATTAGTGTACGGTCAAATCGGGGGCGTAACAAGTTGGTATCAGAGCCGACTACCTGTAGGATCCCCCTTTTCAACTCCTTGGCCAAAGTTGAGTCTCGTCTTTGGAAAACTATTTTACTAACATGGTTGTGTGGCTTACGTGCCCACGTCGCCAATTGGGTGATATTCGGATCTTTTACTCCTCGTCTATACTCTCGAATTCTAATCTCTCTTTTATTCGGGTTAAACGAATTTACTAACTCAAACATTAGGATCCCGTGACCACATTCACCCCAAAGTTGGATAAGCCATAATTTTTCCTTAGAATAGTATTTCAAATAATTCACGCTCTATCATGCTGACTAATATGTGGTACCCGTCATACCTCGTTCATTCTACAAGATAGATAGTGATTAATTCCTGTCTTTGAAATTTCTCAATACTGAACTACCCATGTTATATATTTAGCAGGATGGTTAGACCCGCTGGTCGTGGTCGTGGTGGCAATGCCCCACCACCTCCTGAGTACATGGCTGGTATGATCCAACAGCTTGAGCTGAACCGTCATTTCATGGAAGGAATGATGGCTCAATTTCCTCGCCACAACTTGAACCAGCAGCCAGCAACTGTGACCCTGAACGACTTTGCACATCTCAACCCAAGCATCTACCGCAGCTCAACTCAGCCACTTGATGCTGATGACTGGCTCCGTGATATCACTTTCGAGCTAGAGACTGCTGGTGTAGCCCCTGCCAGCTATGTCACCTTTGCGGCATATTACCTGAAAGGTCCCGCTGCTCAATGGTGGGACAGCCATAGGCGTTCACTACCTGCTGGGACAGTCATCACTTGGCCGGATTTCCAAGCTGCCTTCCGTGCCCGCTTCATTCCTCAGGGAATTATGGACAGGAAGAAGCGCGAGTTCTGTAACCTCACCCAAGGTAACAAGACTGTAGATGCTTATCAGCGGGAGTTCCTTGACTTGTCCCGCTATGCTGAAGAAGACATTGCCGCTGATGCACGTAGGCAGGAAAAGTTTCGTGATGGACTTCAAGCCGATATCAAGCTCGCACTCCTTGCACATGACTTTGCCGACTTCGCCACCTTGGTGAACAAGGCCATTCATGTCGAAACTGGTCTGCAGGAACACCAGGGATCTCTCAGGTGCAACCGTGACACTGGTTCATCTTCGGACCCTTCATCACAGAAGCATAGGATCTGGATCCCCAACAGCATGTACCACCCAACCGTACCTGCACCAAGGCAGTCCCATGCTGCACCTCGCCTGCCACCTCCACCACCTGGGCAGCCGATACTTCAAGCTGCACCACCCCAAGCTCCTGCTCCCCATCCAAATGATGGGCTATGCTTCAAGTGTGGCCAACCAGGACACCGTGCTAGAGATTGCTACCAGAATCAGAACCAGCTTGCACTTCCTCCAACTGGTCGTGGTGACAATCAGCCCCGCAACAAGAATGCCATGCCTTATGATCGTGGTCAGGCTAACCACATTGATCTGACTGAAGCTCAAGGCCAGCCTGCTACAGTGTTGGCTACTCTTCTTGTTCACTCAATACCAGCTTCTGTTTTATTTGATTCAGGAGCATCGCATTCTTTCATATCAGAAGATTTTGCATTCATGCATGGCATTAAGTTCGAAGACATGGACAATCCGCTAGTGGTACACACCCCTGCGGGACAATGTCGAACCACCATGGTTAGTCACAACGTCATCGTTGAAATTGAAGGTTGGAATTCCATGTTTCTCCCATTGTCTTGAAGTCATCCAATATTGACCTCATTCTGGGAATGGAATGGTTGAAAACAGTGATACGTCCAAAACGTATCTATAATTTCTGCTTGCTCCATGCCTCTTTTGGGTGATATTGCTATGATATTTATACACTTCCATACACTTTTGATCATATTTGGACTAACCTATTAACTCAGTGCACCCCAGTGCCAGTTTCTGTTTTCTGCTGTTTTTGCATTTCAGGTTTTCCCATTACGAGAACTGCCAGAAAAATCCCGGAAAAATTATATAAAAAATCAGCGTTCCAGAAGCTTCCCGGCACCCGAAGTACAGCCGGAGGGGGGCCACCAGGGCTCCAGGCGCCCTGGTGGCGCGGCCCCCCTCCTGGCCGCGCCGGGGGGGGCGCCTGGGCCCCCCAGGCCTCCGCTGATGCCCCCCTTTGGCATATATTTATATCGTGTCCCGAAACCCTCGAGACGGGAACCCTTTTTCGCGATCTCATCTCTGTTCCGCCGCCGCCGCGCTTCCAAGATCGGGAGCACCAGGAGAACTCTTCCCGGCACCCTGCCGGAGGGGAGGATCACCACCGGGAGCCTCTCCACCACCATGGACGCCTCCCGGATGAGTTGTGATTAGTCTCCCTTGGACCATGGGTCCATGACCAGTAGCTATGTGATGTTCTCCTCCCGTTCTTGTGCTTCACTAATTAGTCCTCGTGAGCTGCCCTACATGATCGAGGCACATATGTAATCCTTATGCTGTTGCTATGATGAGTTTGCTGGGATCCGATGGATTGTGAGATTATGTTCAGATTGTGTTTGAGTAATATATTTGATTCACCTCTTTTATATTTTTGTTCGTAAGTAATTCATGCATGTTCTCCGTTGTTATTTATTGCTTTGGCCAAGTAGTAGGTAGTGACTCCAAGAGGGAACGTTATGCTTGATTGTGGGTTCATGCCCCTCGATGACTAGTTTGAGTGACAGAAACATGAGTCTAGGGGATGTGTTGTTGCCACAAGGGGGAAAACAACGGTTTTTGTGCCCGCGGGTGCAAGGATTGTTTACTTTACGCAAAGTTCTTTTAATGCAGTTGTCTGTTGCTTTGAGTTTACACTATGGGTGGGACTCGCAACTTAATACCAGCGAGATGTTCTGGATAGATATCTCAAGGTGGATGATTAGTAGTAGATGCAGATGGATTTCGGTCTACTTGCCTTGGCGTACCGCCCATGCTTTGAACCTCTACCTTTCTTGCAACGTAGTTAGCATTGGTTTGCGCACATGGTCCTGTCAATTGCCCAGCTGTAATTCGTTTACCTCACATAGCTGTTTATCATCTTTTGGGGGAGAGACATCACTAGTGAACATCATGGGACCCCGGTCCATATTACCATCATTGATCACATCCGCTATTTACTTTCCGCTTTTTACTTACTATTGCAGCATTACCTATCACTATTATCACTTGCGTTTGATCCTTTGTAAACGACAAGGCCGGAGGGATTGACAACCTCTCTGTACTCGTTGGGAGCAAAGTTATTTGTATCTGTGTGCAGGTCCATGTTGATTGCTAATATCTGGCGCCGTTAGCAGTTGACACCTTCTTGTTGAAACTGGGAGTCTTAGGGAAATCGATCCTTGGTATCTTTGCCAAGGGAAAACTTCCGCTACACTGCATCTCAAACCTTCCACTTGGGGTAACCAACAAGGGGCGAGAAGCCATCAAGCAAAGTTTTCTGGCGCCGTTGCCGGGGACTCCACTCTTCAGGATAGGGGAGTTGCACGCTATCTTTTACCTTTGCTTTTTAGTCTTGTTAGTTTACCTTTCAGTTTTGCTTTAGTATCTTTTATCGAAAATCACAAAAATAGTTATCTTGCTTGCTTGCTGCTATGGGTTCCATCGAGAACACCAAGGTGTGTGACTTCACTAGTCACAACAACGATGACTTTATTTGCACACCTATCACTACACCTGCCACTTCAGCACCTTCGTATGAAATTAAACCTTCTTTACTGAACTTAGTCATGAAAGATCAATTCTCCGGTGCTGGAGATGATGCTGCTTTACACTTGAACAATTTTGTTGAACTTTGTGATATGCAAAAGTACCAAGAAATAGATGGTAATATTGTTAAGCTTAAGCTTTTTCCTTTCTCCTTGAGAGGAGGAGCTAAAATTTGGTTTCAGTCTTTGCCTAGAAATAGCATAGATTCATGGGACAAGTGCAAAGATGCTTTTATTGGAAAATACTATCCACCTGCTAAAATTATCCAACTAAGAAGTAACATAATGAATTTTAAACAATTGGATAATGAACACGTTGCCCAAGCTTGGGAACGTATGAAATCTCTTATCAAGAACTGCCCTACTCATGGTTTGACTACTTGGATGGTTATCCAAACTTTTTATGCAGGCTTGAACTTTACCTCGCGGAACTTGTTAGATACGGCCGCGGGAGGAACTTTTATGTCAACTACACTTGGTGCTGCCACAAAGCTTCTCGATGAGATGATGACCAACTATTCCCAATGGCACACCGAACGCGCTCCAACAGGTAGGAAGGTAAACTCTGTCGAGGAGATTTCCTCCCTAAATGAAAAAGTTGACTTGATCATGTCTCTACTTTCGAAGCAATCTTCTATTGATCCTCGTAATGTTCCTTTAGATTCTGTGATTGCTCATGCTTATAGGAGTAACTTTGGTAGCCATCCTAGACCGTTCCCCTCTAATTCTTATGGGAACAACAATGCTTATCCTAGCACCAAGAACTCCACTACTGAACTAGAGATTATGCTTAAAGATTTCATCACTACCCAAAAAGCTTTTAATAATAGTGTAGAAGAAAAACTAAACAAACTAGGTGATCTCTCTTCGAAGGTAGACAATTTAGCCAATGAAGTAGAATTATTAGAACTTCTCCTCTTGAGGAGAGGAAGGTCGCTCCTATGAATGCTATTCAAGTGCAAATTAATGAAAACATTAGGATGATGGCTAAACTTAAAGAGAGATGGGCTAGAGAAAGGGAGGAAGAAGATAGAATTAAGAGCCTTCCTACCCACCATATTGTTGCTACTATCCAAGTTGTTGAGGATATCCAAACTCTTAGCACCCAATGCACTCCTGGTCCCATTGGACCTATTAATGGTGATGCTATGACTATAGAAACTACCAAACAAGTGAACCTAAAGGACACCACTACCACCTTACTTGATAGTAGTGACCTTGATTTTGATAATTGCACTCTTACCGAAGTTATTGATTTCCTTCACAAGATGTCTAGAGATCCCCGCACTAGCACGATTAACCTTGCCTTCACAGAGCATATCACTAATGCTCTTATCAAAGCTAGGGAGGAGAAACTTAGAGTAGAAGCCTCCATACCTAGAAAGCTAGAAAATGGTTGGGATCCTATGATTAAAATTAAGTTGAATAACTTCTCTTGCTATGCTTTATGTGATGTTGGTGCTAGTACCTCTGTTATGCCCAAAAGAATATATGATATGCTTAAATTGAAACCTTTTGATTCTTGTTCTTTTGGTGTTCGTCTCGTTGATTCTTCCATAAAGAAACCTTTGGGGAGGATCGACGATGTTCTTATCATTGTCAATGACAATTATGTTCCCGTTGATTTTACTATTATGGATATTGAATGTGAACCTTCGTGTCCAATTATTTTGGGACGTCCTTTTCTACGCATCGTTGGTGCTATCATTGACATGAAAGAGAGGAATATAAAATTCCAGTTTCCTCTCAAGAAAGGGATGGAACACTTCCCTCGAAAGAAGATTAAGTTACCTTTTGAGTCCGTTATACGGGCTAGCTATTCTTTTACTCTTGATAAAACTTGATCTCTATGCATTATGCCTAGCTTAAAGGCATTAAAGAAAGCACTTTTGGGAGGCAGCCCACATGAATAAAATTTTATTTTGCTTTTGTTGTGTCTTGATGTTGTTACTACAGTAGCATCATCATTGTATCTTTGCTTTTCAACTTTGTGCCAAGTGTAGCCTCTGATTGCAAGAAAGTTCAAAAGTTGTGACGTGTTGTCCAGGAAACAGATTCTGTCCTTGGATAGAGAAATTCGTATAAAATCACCATATCATCTTTTTGGTCTGAATTTTTTCGACAGCGTGCTCTATATAATTGTCTTTCGTGCGTCTGTTCTGAGTTTTTTTATTAGAGTTGCAGAAGTGCCCCGAAAATATCATTTACTACCTGTTGTTCTGTTTTTCACAGATTCTGTCCTGTTTTGCGTTTCCTTCATTTTGCAAACCTAGAGCTTGCTTTTTCTTTGCAAAAACCTTTTGGCAATCTTGAGAAACAGTAGACCTTCAAGAATATCTTTATTTCCAGCAAGGAACAATTATTTTATTAAGGGTACTAACCTCGCTAATCAGATTATGATGAGTTATGTATGAAGGGAGTTTTCAAGTGTGCGAGGGAAGATGATAAAAAGATCCAGGAGTGTCAAACCCTCAAGCTTGGGGATGCCCCCATGCACCCCCAAGAAATATTCAAGGAGACTCAAGCGTCTAAGCTTGGGGATGCCCCCGTGCATCCCCTTCTCCATCAACATTATCAGTTCGTCTTTCGTTCCACTATATTTTTATCACTTCATGTGTTATGTGCTATGCTTGGAGCGTCTTGCTTTCAGTTTTCTTTAGCTTTTCATAACGAGTCGGAACTCAGCTTTCTTTGTGTGGGAGAGAAACACGCTCCACTTCTACCTAGAACATAACATAGAATTTTCATGTCTATCTTTGTTGTGTGTGTTCTTTGTCTTTCAATAGCTACTATCATGCTTAGCTCTTAGTTTGCATGCTTATCTTTTTAAAGAGCTTTTGTTTAGTTGGTTGCTTGAACTCTCTTTAATTATCATGATTATCTTATTAAGAGAGTTTGCTTCCGTTGCATTGGTTGATATGTCTATGATAAAGATGCTACGTGCATAATGGTGCTTAGTAGTTCATGTTTTCTTATGGTTAGTCTCAAATAGCTGGGGGTTTCCCAATATGTTATTGGAGTACCAACATGATTTGTTGCCTATGATGTGGTATGGTTTAGTAATATCTTCCTTCAAGAATTTCTTTTGATTGACTTGGCGTATGCTCACGCATATTTAAGACTGTAAAGAAAGTCTGTCAAGCCTTGATGATCTTTTGTTTTTGAGTAGCGA
Organism: Secale cereale; assembly: GCA_902687465.1. Lineage (NCBI taxonomy): Eukaryota > Viridiplantae > Streptophyta > Magnoliopsida > Poales > Poaceae > Secale > Secale cereale. The sequence continues at coordinate 519,069,086 of LR738711.1, forward strand.
TATAACTTCCATGCCTGATTCAATGTTGCTTTGTCGCTCTGCATGATTATGACCGTCATTGCTCTTTTAGTTGGTCGCTCCTAGTCTTTTGCTAACCTCCACCTGCACTAAGCGGACTGACTGCTTGTGCATCCAAATTCGTTTAAACCAGTTATGCCATATGAGTCCACCATACCTTCCTACATGGTATTTACCTGCCATTCCTAACGGAGACTTTCATGTACCATCTCGAAATTATTCAAAAAAAATGCATTCCTATTTTGTGCCTCTGTTGTAAGTTCATGAGGAAGTAGTAGTTAATTCATGATCTTTTTAAGTTGGACAAGCTTCACCCCGGGATTGCATGTATAATGTGCAAACCCATAATACGAGAAGGAACTGGCATTGAGTGCGCCCGGCTCAAAAAGATAATATAACAAACAAACCCTCATTCACGCTTTGTTCATGAGAAATCAGAAAACTTTGGCAGTGATAAACAAAGGAGATTAAGAGGATGTGATCGTCCTCATTCGGGAGCCGTTCCTCGAAACTTGTCCATCTCAAGAAGTGATTGAGTTGTCTGCTAGCATTCGTTGACGAAACATGCATGATCTAAAAAAATTATTACTTCTGTTTTTAAAACCAAGAGCTCTGGTACATGCTTTGTCTTTGTTTCCGACTATGGGTTTTCAACCTTGCCAACAAAAGCCACGGTTCGAGAGTCTCCACCTTCTTTTAAAAGCACCAACTACTGAGAGCATGATTGTCATTCTGAGTGTAATGTGCATTGTCCCAAAGTAGCATTGTCTTTTGCATGATTGTGATATCATTTATTCTGAAATTATTGTATCTAGTCATCACTTAAACCTTGGAGGTGCCCCTGCATTTATGTTTTGCTTCACTAAAGGGGGCAAGCGAGATATCACTTTATCATATTTGCACACCATGCTCATTGCAAATCTATTTGATGTTTCAGTATCATATTGTAAAACTTTCAGTTCTTTGTGATTTTCTCATGAGACAACTTAATTACTACAGATTCATTGTCTCAGTAAGCTTTTGTCATATGACTATGAAAAAGTCCTATATGGTTAATAGCATGTCACCACAGAAATTATTCTTGTTATCATTTACCTACTCGAGGACGAGCAGGAATTAAGCTTGGGGATGTTGATACGTCCAAAACGTATCTATAATTTCTGCTTGCTCCATGCCTCTTTTGGGTGATATTGCTATGATATTTATACACTTCCATACACTTTTGATCATATTTGGACTAACCTTTTAACTCAGTGCACCCCAGTGCCAGTTTCTGTTTTCTGCTGTTTTTGTATTTCAGGTTTTCCCATTACGAGAATTGCCAGAAAAATCCCGGAAAAATTATATAAAAAATTAGCGTTCCAGAAGCTTCCCGGCACCCGAAGTACAGCCGGAGGGGGGCCACCAGGGCTCCAGGCGCCCTGGTGGCGCGGCCCCCCTCCTGGCCGCGTCGGGGGGGCGCCTGGGCCCTCCAGGCCTCCGCTGATGCCCCCCTTTGGCATATATTTATATCGTGTCCCGAAACCCTCGAGACGGGAACCCTTTTTCGCGATCTCATCTCTGTTCCGCCGCCGCCGCGCTTCCAAGATCGGGAGCACCAGGAGAACTCTTCCCGGCACCCTGCCGGAGGGGAGGATCACCACCGGGAGCCTCTCCACCACCATGGACGCCTCCCGGATGAGTTATGAGTAGTCTCCCTTGGACCATGGGTCCATGACCAGTAGCTATGTGATGTTCTCCTCCCGTTCTTGTGCTTCACTAATTAGTCCTCGTGAGCTGCCCTACATGATCAAGGCACATATGTAATCCTTATGCTGTTGCTATGATGAGTTTGCTGGGATCCGATGGATTGTGAGATTATGTTCAGATTGTGTTTGAGTAATATATTTGATTCACCTCTTTTATATTTATGTTCGTAAGTAATTCTTGCATGTTCTCTGTTGTTATTTATTGCTTTGGCCAAGTAGTAGGTAGTGACTCCAAGAGGGAACGTTATGCTTGATTGTGGGTTCATGCCCCTCGATGACTAGTTTGAGTGACAGAAACATGAGTCTAGGGGATGTGTTGTTGCCACAAGGGGGAAAACAACGGTGCTTGTGCCCGCGGGTGCAAGGATTGTTTACTTTACGCAAAGTTCTTTTAATGCAGTTGTCTGTTGCTTTGAGTTTACACTATGGGTGGGACTCGCAACTTAATACCAGCGAGATGTTCTGGATAGATATCTCAAGGTGGATGATTAGTAGTAGATGCAGATGGATTTCGGTCTACTTGCCTTGGCGTACCGCCCATGCTTTGAACCTCTACCTTTCTTGCAACGTAGTTAGCATTGGTTTGCGCACATGGTCCTGTCAATTGCCCAGCTGTAATTCGTTTACCTCACATAGCTGTTTTATCGTCTTTTGGGAGAGAGACATCACTAGTGAACATCATGGGACCCCGGTCCATATTACCATCATTGATCACATCCGTTATTTACTTTCCGCTTTTTACTTACTATTGCAGCATTACCTATCACTATTATCACTTGTGTTTGATCCTTTGTAAACGACAAGGCCGGAGGGATTGACAACCTCTCTGTACTCGTTGGGAGCAAAGTTATTTGTATGTGTGTGCAGGTCCACGTTGATTGCTAATATCTGGCGCCGTTAGCAGTTGACACCTTCTTGTTGAAACTGGGAGTCACAGGGAAATCGATCCTTGGTATCTTTGCCAAGGGAAAACTTCCGCTACACTGCATCTCAAACCTTCCACTTGGGGTAACCAACGAGGGGCGAGAAGCCATCAAACACATACTGCTTCTATCATTTGCGCCACTAAGACTGTCCATCTGTTGCATCCTTCAAATGAGATAATAAGCTACCATGCTCATCTTGTTCAAAATGCCGAAGCACGGATTTAACCCTTGAAGGCGTGCAACGCTTCTTCTTTTGTGAGAATTGACAACGCTACCTCAAAGCCCGAAGAATCTGTCCAGTCCGCGTTTTCGATCAAGCAGAACATCACACCGACAAAGAGCTATCAAATTTCTAAAAGTACAGTGGTCAAATCCTTCTGAAGATGAAGCCACTTGGGAACTTGAGGATCGTCTTCGTGATGAATACCCCGTTTTGTTTCCTTCTACCTCCTAAAATCTCGGGACGAGATTTCTTGTAGTGGAGGAGATTTGTAACGCCCGGATAATTAAGCTACAGTAATCCCAAGTTAATGGTGCCACATCATCGTTTTCACTGTTGCTAAATCCCTCTTTGATTTCATCCAGTTTAAGTTGAAGTCAAAATTTAAAGTTTTCAAATGTCACAATTAAAATGTTTAAATTGTGGAAAATATTCCATATCTAATTATGTTGGTGACCCAACACTTTTGTAAAGAATTTAAATGCCCTTTTGTGAATATAACAGTGGCTAAAAACATTTGTTAAATGCTTTTAATTAATAAACAAATATAAACCTATTATATTAAAGTGTAAGACATTTTGTGGTAGTGGGCTAGTTAATACAACTATTTTAGATGCTAAAATCATAATCTATAATACTAAAGATAAAAGAAACTAAAATCATGTGGGAATTAAGTAAAGTAAATAAACAGAAAAGTTAAAAGAAAAGAAAGCAAAACATAAATAAAGCAAAAGTCCTCCCCACTCCCCTGGACCTCGACCCATCCCAGCCCAACAAGCCGGCCCACCTGCGCCCCCATCCTCCTCCTGTTCACAGGGGGGCGTGACGGCCATCGGCCGCTGCCAATGGCGTCGTGGCGGACATCCGCCGGCGAACCCCGCCTACAAATAGGGTCGGCCCCCTCCAGTCGCCGAACCCTAACCCCCACTCCCTCTCCTCCTCACCCCTTCCCTATCCCTAGCGGCGGCGCCCGCTTGAGGCCGCGGCCACGCCACTGCCTCGACCCCGTCGTCCTCGTCGCCGTTCGCTGCCATCACCGGTCGCCTCCCCGTCCTCCTCCCCGACTGGCCTCGTCATCTTCTTCCTCTTCGACGAGCTACAAGGACCCGGGCGCCCCGCGACGCTGCCCGAGCCCTCCTTCCTCCTCTGCTCCGCCGGCCGTCGACGCCAAATCCAGCGACCTCGAGCCCTCCCCGAGCCCACTCACGCACACCTACAGGACCACAGTGAGCCCGCGGTCTCCCCTCTCTCCCTCACGTCCCGTAGCCGCACGCCCATGCCCCGCTCGTTCGCCGGCGGCCACTCGCCCTCCCTGCTGCTCCAGCCGCCGCAGGCCACCGTGCCCGCCCCGCCGGCCTGCATAGC
>LR738711.1:519075069-519087811 GCA_902687465.1 Secale cereale
GATATCACCCATTCCATTCTCTCTTATGCTGGCATTAGATTTTGCTACTGTTATTGTTTGATCCTATTCTGATGCATAGCCTGCTTTTGTACCTGCTATTATTACCTACATGCCATGCTAAACTGTTTAGTATAGGTTGGATAGTGATCCATCAGTGACCCCCACCTTGTCCTTGTTGCCCTGCTTCATCATCGACGACTCGAGCAACGTGATCAAAGATCGGAGCCCGACGCTTCACATCACATCACACCCCCTTTGTTGCTCGACTCTGCAGAGGTACTATCGGGTGCCGAGGGTGAAACCTCGTAACACACTCATGATGATAACTCTGTAGTGTAGCTATTCGGTCATGGTCATCGAGGGTGATTCCTCTTTCTCCATTCCCAATACGACTCTGTCGTGCAACCCCTCAAGTGTGAACCTCGGGGGTGATTCCTCATAGTTCGCCTTGACGGACACATCGAGTGGAATTCGTCGGGGGTGATTCCTCGGGTTTTCCACCTTGATGTTTTGGACACACAGTTACATGAACTTTACATGAGACCTTTGTGAAAGGCGGGCGGGCCCGGTGAGCACCCGCGGGAGTTCTTACGGTGGCGGCTGGCTGTTTAGCGGTATCACCCAGGAGGGGTGATAGCTCCGGACTTGTCCCGACAGCCGTCACTTCTGTTAATAATGCACTAACAAATTTGGGTATTTGTTCTGAATTGGCCTCTGGCCTTTACGCACTAACCGCCACGCGAGAATAGTTATGGGCCTCGGCGTCGTGGTATCAGCCGAAGCTTTGTCAGACGTCCAGTTCAGCATTGCGGCACGGTCGGATCGTGTTGGCCATCCGAGGCGGTACTGGTATTCACCCTGCGCGCAACGACACGGAGTGCAACGGGAGATGGCCCATGACCCCGGAGTGCTTAGGATGTAGACCGGCGGGGACCTCTCTGCTGAGCCTAGGTAGGGCTACGACGTGTTGATCTTCCGAGGGCGGGCATTGATCCAGAAAGGTGTGTCCGACCAGAGGTGATCGAGCGTGAGGGTAACGTGGTGCACCCCTGTAGGGAAGTTATCTATTCGAATAGCCGTGTCCATGGTAACGGACGTTCAGTCTTATATCCCGATCTATTATAACTAGAAATGGATACTTGAGATATGTGATGGATATGTGGCTGCGAGATTACTTTCTCGCAGGGAGTCGAGGAAGGATCTCTAGGCCGTTAATACTACAACATGTTTGTTAATTATAAACTGCTATTCTGTATTTCCTTCTACTGCTGCATGATGGTGATTTCCAGAAGATGATTGAAGATGCTAGTCTTCGATAGGCTAGACTTTCCCCCCTCCTCTTCTGGCATTCTGCAGTCAGTCCACATATACAACTTTCATTTGATACTGATGCATACTTAGTATAGATCTGATGCTTGCGAGTACTTTGGATGAGTACTCACGATTGCTTTGCTCCCCCATTTCCCCCCTTCTCCCTCTTTCTGGTTGTTGCAACCAGATGGCGGATCCCAGGAGCCAGTTGCCACCCCAGTCAACTACTACTACTACCCCGACGGAGCCTACTACTACGTGGAGACAGCTGACGACCAGGAGTAGTTAGGAGGTCCCAGGCAGGAGGCCTTGCCTCTTCGATCGTTGATGTTTGTGCTAGCCTTCTTAAGCAAAACTTCTTTAATTTATGTCTGTACTCAGATATTGTTGCTTCCGCTAACTCTGTTGCTTTCGAGCTTCTGTATTCGAGCCCTCGAGGCCCCTGGCTTGTAATATGAAGCTTGTATTATTTTAATTTGTGTCAAGAGTTGTGTTGTGATATCTTCGCGTGAGTCCGTGATCTTGGTCGTACACATTTGCGTGTATGATTAGTGTACGGTCAAATCGTGGGCGTCACAGATGATTTTCCATCTAAAGCATCAATTTTCAACCTTGGCGCAGCTAGTAAATTAACACGAATAATATCAGCATCAGTGGCCGCCACGTCCATATCTTCCTCTCCATCTTCAAGCGAACCCGTCCTCGGTTTCGAGTCGGTCTCCTCAGCAAAATCTTTGATTGTAGATTGAAGGCGTGCCAAAAAAAATTCAGCAACTTCGGTCTTCTTCTTTGCTTCTTCTTGTCCTTTCATTTTCTGTAGTCATTTCGTTTCTCCATGTCCTAAACAATTTCTTCTCCATGGCCACCAGAGTATATTTAATATCTTGTTTGATTGTGTAAGTGTTGGCAAGACAACTGTATGCAGTAGTGTTCTCTTTATACCATGGCTTTCCAAGTAGCATATGACACGAAACCATTGACACCGGAATTATGTCGCACAAAACTTTACAAGAAAATTTGCCAACTGGAGAAAATACCGTAGCTTGTTGTGTGACGTTGAGCTTGTCGTAGCATCTCCTCAATGAGTACGGTCGTGGATGCGGTGTCGCCAATAGCTCCAGCTTCTCCACCATGTTGATGTCGACCGCATTGATCGAACTGTCATGGTCGATCGTCGTGGCACAAACTTTCTTGCCCACTTTACAGTAGGTGTGAAAAAGTTCAGCACCATAGCCTTTCTCCTCCAACAAAAAATCACCGGATAGCCTCCAGTAGCTCTCTGGTGACGACGCGCCAGCTGTTCCCTCCAAAGTGCCGTGAGCAACACCATGCTCTGATACCACTTGATGAGGAGCGAACCTCGAGACGAGGGTCGATCCTTTGTTAGCCTGATCTTTCACGGCACTAACCTCCATCGCAACAAGTAACCGTAGCAGGTTTACGAAGATGCTCGCAAATCCCGCTGAAACAACACGCCAACCCCTTGATATGAAGGAATAACGTGGACGAACCGTATAGGCTCAGCTTGTAATCTCCTACGTGTCGCAGGACCTCACACGCCAGTAGAGATTTTGACAAGGTTTTTCTAAACTCGATAATGGCCGTTGACCGAAACACACGCTGTGTCTAATTCATCACAAAATAACCTAACCTTTACATGGCACACGGACTTGGCTTTTGTAATACAAGCCGACCCTTCTAACTTGACACACAAAAATTAAACTAAGAGGGTGTTTGTTTTCAGGGACTTATTGGTCTAGGGACTTAAATAAGTCCCATCTAAACCAAACAGGAGGGACTTATAGGGACTTAAAGTGGGCATTTGGGACTTATCAAATAAGACTCTTAAGGAGGGACTTATAGGGACTTATAGTTGTAATATGGTCTACTAGTACATGTTAAGTCCCATGAACCAAACAGGTAGGGACTTTTTAGGGACTTATGACTTATAAGTTGGGACTAAAATAAGTCCAAGGACTTATGAACCAAACAGGGCCTAAATATTTGATTCTATCTCTAACTCACGGTGGAAAAAAATTGTAGAAAAAAAAAACCTAAATACTAACCGACTCAGACTTTGGTCTCGAGAAAATATACTACACCTGAGTTGTTTTGATGGGCCCCATCTACTTGCACACAAGCACAAGAAATCACGTATCCTAGGGCGCCTCAAATCCTTCATCGTACCTGGCATGAGAACAAATAACGAGCAAGACAGCTGCATATGTCATCTATTTGTACTTTTAACTTGATCTGTTGAACATGTGTAGAAGTAGGAAACCAAATCGTGCCTCCTCTTGTTAGCATACCAGGGATCAAATCCATCCATATTCCTCACGCCTCTTTCCTCGGTCTCATGCACAAGCTGAACACCTTTGGGCCTGTTCTCATTCACGTACAAGACATGCAATGCATCAGCATGGTTGGATGATTTTCCATCTAGAGCATCAATTTGCAACCTTGGCGCAGCTAGTAAATTAACACGAATAATATCAGCATCAGTGGCCGCCACGTCCATATCAAGAAGTTTTTGATTTTTTTACCACGAGCCTGGGAGCTGAAACGCCACACCCGTCAAGACAATTTTACAATATACTCCCTCCTTTCCATAATGTAAAAGTGTTTTTTACACTATTGTAGTGTTAAAAACGTCCTTATATTATGGGACGGAGGGTTGTTCGGGAACAGCTGCTGAAGACAATTTTGCATGTGTAACAAGCTGGGTCTGAAACAATTTAAAGGAAACGAGCAGAAGTATTTTCATACAAAAATAGCATGCTCTATTTGGACTGACGCACATCGAGTCAGAAAGAATTACAATAGCTAAACTAGAAATAATACCATATAAAATATTATAGTTCCAAAGTCAACCTAATAATGAAACAAAAGACTAAGTAGACAAAACAGTTGCCATCCAAAAAGAATTGAGCTTTCACATATCGCAAGACATGAGACTACCGCCAAATGACATTTCACAGCCCATGAAACGGAGGGTAAATTTTAAGCAAATTGACCAATTTCTGATGGAGTGTGCGCGTGCAGTTAGACAATGGTGCTCATTTGTACAGTGATTGGCCAGAATGGAAGGCAAAATAGTACACTTGCTTATTGTACAGCAGTTTGCTCCGAAGTTGCTTGTGGCTGATGAGCACTTGAAGCAAAGATGATTGCCTGTCTTCTGAGGGGTCTGACTAATAATTGATCGTCAGCTATGCCATTTCAGTCCATGAGATACGCTGCCACTTCACTCATTTGCTTCTGCTTCGCCAGTTTTAGCTTCAACATCCACGGCAGATACTTCCTTGCTTGGTACCTCCCCGACTGCATCAGCTTTCACTCCAACATCCCCGGCTGCATCAGTTTCCACGACTGTTTCAGTTTTCGTTTCAGTACCCACGACTGCATCAGTCTTGATCGCTACCTCTGCATCTTCGTTACGGACAGCTTGCTCAGAAGATAATGCCGAGCCAGCCAAATCACTCCCATTGACATCAGGATCTGGTGAAGCTTCAGAGATAGGATTGTCCAAATCAGATGAGGCAGCTGGTTTATCAACTGTTCTCTCTGCCTCTGTCTCAGCAGCTGGGGCTGAAGATTCAGCTGCTCCAGAGGCAGCTTCGTCTGTGCTAACCTCAGTACCATCAACTGAAACATCCGGATGCCGCTCCATACCTTCTGCACTTTCTAGTTGCTCATTCTCAGTGCTAAGATTTGTATGTTTGGTACATTCTGCATCATCTTCTGCCTCCTTAGCAGGGCCATTTCCAAGACCCAAAGTTTCCATTTGATCCTCAGTGCCAATTGCTTCACCATCATCAGCTTCCTCAATGTCTGGGGAAGCCTCCTCAGAGTTGGGTGAGGACGAAGGAACAGAGGCAGCTAAACGGTCATTGATACCTCTCTCTCCATCAAACGTGAACCAATTCGAATTTGTAAAGAGGGAACTGCTTTTAAACACATGATACATTGCCAATCAGTTACCTCCTACAAGAGAAAAATAAAGGGTGCTGGAGTATGATTTAAGATAGCAAATTACCCGTCTGGATCATCTCCCAGGCGCAGGGAAGATATTACCACCTCAGCTGATTCATCATCAAAATAGACATCCTGAAAGGCAGATAGAAGAGATTATTAGACTCGGAAAAAAAAAACAATATACTTGTCGGTACATTATACATTCCATGGACCAACCATAATGTTATATGTTTCCAAACGAACTTAAAACTACGCAACAGTTCACACTTTATAGTCAGCTTTCTGTACATACAGTTTATTGCAGTAAACATTCTTTTTCCGGAAAGCCTCAGCATTTGATAATCGTGTGCAAATAACAAGAGAATAATAGGTTACTCAAATATACCTCATCATCCCGTTCAAGTGACCCTTGTGCCTGCATTCAAATGATCAGCGTGTATCATTAATATGTCTGCATATATAATACAGCAGTAGAAACAATAGTAAGATGCAGGGAATAAATATTCGGATAGTAGCGAACCATCAAATCTAACAAAACTAGCACATTTGCATACCTCTTCAATGTCATCATTGCTGTATATCCCATAGCGGAATGCCTGGCTCAAGTTATTGGCCAGAGCTGCAACATCATAATCCCTGTCTCGGAAGTCATCATCATCGCTATCCCTACCACGGTCATGAAGCGAGGTTGGGCGCCTGCAGCATACAAGTTCAGAGATACTTAGAGAAAATGAAAGCAAGATATAGCATGCTAAACAAGGAAAGAGAACCTACCCACAAGCCCAATGATAAACATTCTCCACCTCATTTCGCCTGACCAGAACATCTGTCTGCCATTCAACCCACTCACTGTTACCCTACTCAAACAAAAAGATTCCAGGTCAAAATAAGGCATACAACTATAGAAAAACCATACTTGCAGACAAAGTATTGAGTGGATGCACAAATAAGGAAAGATACCTGCAGGTGAGTCTGGATTGTGCTGTTATTATTTCCCAACTGAATGAGTTTATTGGCTATTCTTGTCATGTGACCAACATTCCCAATTTTTGAAGGGGTTTTCCCTTCAGACGGCACAGTAGGCTGCACACAAGAGGCAAAGCATGATGGGGCATTCTTGGTAGCATTAAGTCGCTGTTATAGCATAAATATAACTTACCCCGTTAGACTCTGTTGACAAAGAAGACAGCTTGTCGGCAGCAAGAATTTTACCAACAATGTCACATTCATTAAGAACATGTTCGACAAGTTCTGTTCTTTTACCCTCCAGGCAAGAAACAATTATATTCTCGACGTGATGGTGCAAAAAATTGTTATACGGGTACCTGTGGTTTAACAAACATATGAGATAGCCCATTAAACAATGATGAAGCAAAAGAACATAATATATCCATCTTACTCAAAGAATAAGTTAATGGAGCGCTTTATTGCCGATTGACTGATTAGCTCTTGTTCAGCGGTTTCACTACCAACTGTCAGCAAAACAGAGATGAACTCCACAATCTGTAAAAAAAAGGGTATATCCAGCTTAACATTAGCGGGCAGGAAATTACCAAGACACTATAACATTGCCGAAATGTAAGAGCATGCGGTGCTAAATAACACTATACGTTCTATATGGCTCGGCAGAAAGAAATGATATACAAATAGCATTTGATCACGCTAGGATCCAAGCATGCATGCATCTTGTCAACATCTAAACCCCAGGTAACCACACCAAAATCCTATATACCTAAGTGAGTGATCCCCGCTACTTCTAATTATCTCAACATGCGACTTCCACGTCATCAAAATTATTATAACCGTTCGATTTACTAGCTTGATCCACTAGTATCCCTTCGATCTATACATGAGAACCCTCTACCATGCAATATGCATGAGTGCATTCTAAGTGGGTTTTAAATACAATTACATTTAATTGTGACATGCACAACTTTTCATGTTAAGTTTTTTCTTGCTTACATAGAAATTTCTCACATAGTTTAATCTTCAGGACACAACATTTACAAACTATGAATTCAATACCGTGGCAACACGCGGGGTATCGTCTAGTTATAGTAGGTCAGTCCAGACAAGACTAGGCACCTTTGTTACAAAATACATACTCCCTCTGTTCCTAAATATAAGACTTTTTAGAGATTCCAATATGGACTACATATGGAACAAAATGAGTGAATCTACACTCTAAAATACGTCCATATACATCCGTATGTGGTCCGCATTGAAATCTCTATAAAGTCTTATATTTAGAATCGAAAGGAGTATAAAGTAAGTCCACCTGGACAGGAAACAAAGAGCTCAAGGCTCAACAATAATCACTACAAGATTGAAATGACCAAATGGTCAACTGAAGGGATTTGCAACATCCAGTACCTTCAGTCGATGTTTCCCCAGAGGTGGGCGTAAACATCCATAAGTTGTAGGCAAAACATTTTCAGCAGCAGAGATGTCCAATAAGTTCAGCAAATTGCCTACAAAAGTATGTCAGCTATAACAATAAATCTCAAAGAAAATTTCTAGCAGACCATGACACACGATGTAGTGTAAACAAGGTCTAGAATTGATGAAGGAAGAAGCTTTTCCTAATAAAAAATTGCACAAAATACACAACACTCACCTAGACTCTCGAGCATACCATCAACTGTCTCAGGACTGGCAGTGACCAATGCCCCATGACTTACGTTGCTTCTGAATGCTTGATAGGAAGCTGATGCCAATCTTTTTGGGTCCAGTAAAGATATGCACACTGACAATGAATGAACCAGCACAGACTTGGGTCTTGATCCTTCAAGAGCATGGCAGAACAACCTCCCAACAAAACTGCAATTGCATAGAGCGGAGCACAAATATTTCATATCCAAAAAAGAAAACCAACAAGGAATCCTACTTGTAAATGTAGGGCTTCATCCCCATCTATGCAAAGCCTCTTTAGATAAAACTAGACATGGACTCTTAACAAGCATAAATTAGACATAGACTCTTTTACAAGCATAAATTAGACATGGACTCTTTACAAGTAAAGGATTAGAAGAAATACACGGATATTCTTTCGGTGATCCTCACCACTACAAAAGAAAAATCAATGCACTTTCCTGCTGAAAGGTTTTCCCCTGCCCAGTAAAGATTAAAACTGCGACGGTAATGAAGTTCTAAGATTGAGACCTTGGACTGCATATCTTTGCAGCGAGAGATGGAGGTGCACATCGAGTAACAGCACAAAGAATTTCGGCAGCATTGGCATGCACTTCAGGAGAGTCCTGCTTGGCAATATTACAGCATGTCAAATTTCTGCTAGAAACATTTCAATTGAAGTTTTTCAGTGAGAAACTGAATATTTTTATTTAGGAGGCTTATGATTATACAGGTAAAATATCTCAAGACAAACGGTTTCTCGAATAAGATACTAGGTTTGTATGCAATTATGTCTCAGAAAATACAAGCAGATATATGCGAAGGCAACAAGGCAAGATAAATAAATAAATGCATTTCCCTACTGCTATATATTTCCCCAACTCACCGATGAGCTAAACTTATCTGCAATCATTCCAAGAACATCTGTATTTTCTAACCACTGCATTGTATCAGCATAGTTTGAATATATGGTCTCATCAGCACCAATCAGGCGTATCAGCACCTGAACAATCCGAGGGGCAGCAGCGTCAACCAACTGTAGCAGCCAAAACATCAATCCACTAAACGTAATAATTATCAATAGCATCTTACCTCCATTACAGATGTGATCCCAATCAGGTCGACAAGTTGGACAACGATCTCTGGATGCTCCTATTAAAAAAAGTGTGTGTTGTAATTCATTGCAATGCTCAAGAATCAAACTTGTGGCATGGAATTTGTGAGCGCAGAAGAAAATTGTTCACATGAAAGCTAGACCCAGCGCAAAATATTAGCTGGCCTTGATTAACCAAATCGCACAAATATTGAAAGAAAGTACACTAAATGAACATATACCCCATAAGTTTAAGTGTGAGTTAATAAACTGTTCCTTGTTTATAGACAAGAAATACCTGAACATAATTCATCAGTGGGGCAGTCTTCCGCAGCATCAAACAAATTACCACCTACAACAAATAAGTAATCAAACTGACTTCAGCCATGTACTAAATATGACAGCAACTATAAGATGAAGTCTCAACATCAGATTAATAAAAGGCAAGACCAAACTTTTGCAAGGAACTTTTACAACGAATTTATGCCATGATTCAGATATAAATAATCCAAATAAAATGAAATACCTTACTGAAGTAACCAGATAATAATGTGCTGTGTGGATGATCAGGTTTCACAAATGAGAAAAGCAAATCCATTAACTGTAATGCAGAAGAGAAAGAAATAAAATTAGCGAATGAAACATATCTGACAAAGACGTCAAAAGGACAAGAAAGCTTTTACTCTAACCTCTTCATCCTCTACTAGGGTCCTCAAAATGACATCGATTTCACAAGTAAATATCTCACAAGCAATGAAAGGGAACCTGAAAGGAATGGGTGAATTTCTATAAAGGAGGAAACTCAGTCCTTACCATATAAAGGTAATGAATGTTAATAACCAATGGCATACTTGAAAGAGCGCTTTTTTTCAGCGTCATCTGGAACTTCTTCAACAACATAACGAAGCAATTGTTCCACCTGGGCCTTGTCACGCAGGCTACACAAAACATTTCAAGCATTATAGACTGGGAAATACAATAGTATAAGTTCAAGGAACACTGGATGCCATAGCAGTCAAGAAAATGAAGGCCAAAATAGGTATTTACTATATCACTCATTCATTCAACCAGGCGATATATCAGGAAAACTCAACATGCCAACTTGGTTTGACAGTATGAAATACTAGTTTAATACAGATAAAACTAGGCATCTATTTGGAGAGGAAAAGGGAAGGGGAAATAGAAACAGTTTACCCTCAAGAAGAGCATACTCAGAAAATAGAGATCCGTGCTTGTAAACATAATAACTGTGTGAACCATCTATTTAGAAGAAAGCACTACGGCCAGCATTAGTGCCCAAAACAAACTAAAATTCTGTGCAGATTTTCTTCTTATGATGGGATTAAAAATGTGCAGATGCAGCAACTATTAAGTGCAAAAATAATTGTACTTGTCTCATATATGTACACTGGTTCATAATTTCCTTAACTTAATAAGCGACTGTGTTTCCTTTACAACGGTTGCAGCTATATCAAGAGAAAAGTATACAATCTTCTTTGTTACTCTAGTACACAGTATGAAAATGAATAGCAAGGTTAGACAATAAATTAAACATGTCACCCATGTAAACCTCAGGCTAATAACAAAAGCTCAGGAAAATTACAAATTTATGAGTCGGGTGTTCAGTGCTTTGCACTCTTGAATAATTTCATCCTCATCAAGAAGTTCTTCAAGTGTAAAATTTTCCTTGTCTAGAATTGTATCCACCTGAAACAATAATATATTAAGTTAGGTATAAGTTGATTTATAACCTTTGTTTCTACAATACTATGAAAATATATTAAAAAAACGTTGAGGATCAAAAATTATTTATAATTGACTATGGAAATAACATTATAATTATCATTATTATTCATGATTCATGTCAGACATAAGATGATATGATGGAGCCATTTAGTAAAATTATCAGACAATTCCGGATACAGCTGAGTATGGATGATTGAACACAAGATTTAATGAAGGCAACTGAACACAATATCAACGAATGGAATTGGAATTAGAAAGGTACTTTGTTTTGCTCAAACATGGTATTATATCAGAAGAAAAATAGTAGACCCAAGTAACTCATAAGAATGGGAAAAAAGGGGAGGAATAGCTACACCGGCACACTGTCCCAGCCACAACATAGAGGTTCTTCATAAAACAGCGTAAGTACCCAACTCATATGAATCTTCAGTTTACGATGCTAATCAAATAGTATCACACATCAGATCAGGGATTCAGTTATAGAAACACAGCAGCTTTGCCATATGCATCCCCTGTTACACAATGATCCGAGTCCTCCCCAGGGCTAACTTACATGCAAAACATAACCGAATCCGAACCAAAGCCATCTACTCAGTCCCTGCAGCCCGCCCCAATCACGAGAACAGCACATGCACGAGCTCGTCAATGCAAAATCACACACCTCGCAGTCGCAGCGAGCCCGGGAACAAAATAAGAGCAAGCGAGCATTACAACCCACGAACAAGTGCCGCACCCAATCCACAGTGTCAATCTAAACAAATGGGTCCACGACCAAGCTCGCAGCCACCGCGGCACATAGGGACGGGTGGACGGACGGACGAACCAATAGGACAGAGCGGAGGGGGGCGGGGGGAGCTACGAGCAGGGAACTCACGGGCGAGGCCGCGGAGAGACCGGTCATGCGCCAGAACATGGTGGCGGCGACGGTGGATCTAGGGTTTCCGGCCCCGGGGAGCGCGAGTCCGCGGCCGAATCCGCGCGAATACGGGCGGCGGCGGCCGGATTGGGCGACCGGGGAAGGAGGGTGGATCGGGAGAGGGGCAAGCGGATCGAATTGGGATCGCGGGGGGTGGGAGGCGCACGAGAGGAGGAAAAAACAGCACGCTTTTTCTATTTGGGCTTTCCTCGGGTTTGATTTGGCTTGGAGATGGGGGATTGGAGCTGAGGGGCGCTGTTACTTTTGGCGACGAGCGCAGATGGCGATGGGTCGAATTATTTGCTCACTTGTGTTGTTATAAATAAAGAAAAATAAAAGGAAGAAATCCTAAAACAAGAATCTGCGGGGGCTAGAGCTCCTCTCACATCTGAGGGCATTTCGGCCGTCGGATCTGTTTCCTGATGCGTTTTCGGCCATCGGATGTCGCTCATGATCGATCTCGTCCGTCAAATCGAAACCGAGCCCGCTGCAATGAACAGTATGTGCCCCAGTCGTGCCACCGCCTGTAACATTGGATGGCCGCCGAAGGCATTTTCGTCATTTCGCCTAGAGGTGTATAAACGACGACGGCTCGCGTGGAGATGACCTAGTCGTCGCTCCTCTCCCACTCGCGCCAGCCCCTCTCCTCTTCCCCCCGCCTCGTCTCTCCCCCCGGTCCAAACCCTGGGACCGTGCCCGCCGGCCGCAGCCGCCGCCGCCTCTCGCCCAGTCCATCCTCCCGCTGTGAAGGAAGCGGCCAGAGAGGAGGGCGTCGCCGGGTGTGCGCGTGCCTCTGCGGGTTCGCGTCGCGGTTGCCGGAGGCGTTGGCGTCGCGGGTCAGCCGCGTCGGGGAGGATGGGGCGCCACAAGACTCGTCGGAGGTCGCATCTCCATCTGCCACGGCTCCGACGCTTGTCCTCCTCACCGGCGGTCGCTTCTCCATCCGCCACGGCCCCGTCGCTCGTCGTCCTCACCATTATCACCCAGCGATCCTGTCCGCCCTGGCGCGGCCTCTAACCTCGACGGTGGCTGCTAAACCCGCAGGTCTCTCTCTCTCTCTCTCTCTCTCT
>LR738711.1:519088003-519107921 GCA_902687465.1 Secale cereale
TCATTCTCTCTCTCTCTCTCTCTCTCAAGTGTCGATCCCCTTTTTTGCAGCTGAGTATGCTAGGGAACGGATTCACAGTCACAATGGAGTATTGGGTGTGACATCTAGCCTCAGGTTGGTATTCTACCCCTTTGAGATGTAATCTCGTGTGCTGCAGTCTACCTTGGGGAGAGGGATTAGCAATATTTGTTTTCTTCTTTTGGAGGAGATTCCCAGATTTGGCTAGGTTCCAAAGAAGAGATTTTTCTTTGTCTTTCTTGATTTATTTGTACCTTGCTGCCAAGGAAGACTTTGGATCTAGCTAAACATTTACACAGCACGTGTTTGTTGCCTTGCTTGGCTTGTTGGCCGTATTCTACTCTATGTCCGTGTATGCTTGGCTTGTTGGCCGTATTCTACTCTATGTTCGTGTATGCATAGAGGTGCTAACTAAGATACATATGTATGCATATATGTGTGTGTTTTCTTTGCTTCGGCTGAAGATGTACTGATTTTGCCCCAAAAGAAACCATGAATATTATAATTTGCTTGATTCCCACTTGTGTTATTGTTAAGCATGGTTTATTTTTTCAGGAGCCTATGTGATGTGTACCTGTGTTGGTGCCTTTACAAAGATCCAGTATGCCTTCCTCACGACGCGTTGCGGAGCGTGGTCGTTGTGGCAGGCGGCGCGCTACCAGCACCACATCAAGATGGGATGCGCACAGGACGGAGCGGCGGGGCAAGATGATAATGGCTTTCTCGAGTCAGCGTCAGAAGCTGACCATTGACAGTGACACAAGGGGGGACACGCTCTATGGTGCTGCCGCCATCTGTATTCACAACTCCACCGGGTAAACATCCATCCCTTCTTCCCCTGTCCATCTCCTATGGTATATTTGTGCAATTCATGCACTAATTTGTACCCAGTTGGTACGGAATGTGCTTGATGTTGCACACCATTTGTGGTTACATATTACCAATTATTGAGCATTTTGCCATGTTTCTTTTTTTATATGAAGGTTTTAATGTTGCTTACAAAATGCTTCTTCATTTATATATATCTCTGATGTTGCTTCAAAATATTTCAATTAAGTAGGTTTTTCAAGGAAATGTAGTTTTGTAGTTTCAAACTATATCTGTGTATTCTTATTTGTTTGCTACATGATTCATGCGTGTCAAATGCAGAAGATGCCTTATAAATGTGGTGTACTACTGAAATATGTTCCTTTTCCATCACTCAGTATGAAAATACTTCATAACCAGATGTCGGCGACCCGCTCCACCGGACGACGCCAGACATGGTGCAGTGCATGTGCACAACGCTCGAGGACAGCACTCAGTGCCTCCGTGACGTTGTTGGTGCTGGGAAGGATGAGAGGCTTGAGGCAGACCTGAAACTAATTAGGTTGGTGGGTGTTTTAGTTTGCTAGATGGATGCGCTTTAGTTATAGGAGAGCATGCCTTATATGTTTTATGTCGATGCTTGGTTTCATGTCAAATAGCAATTTACAGAGTTCCATTCCACAATATCTTTCCCTACTGTTGCTATACATACACCTATATAAATCATCTGTGATTACCCAGCACCATGGTTTAAATTACATTAATCGGGACTACCATGCTTCTATGTGGTCCCTTAAAGTCAGAACCCTCAAAGACTTTAGATAGAAGGTGCACACAATTCTTTGTTTGCCGGTTTAGCATTTTACCATGTTTCTTATTTTATCTGTTTTTCTCTTTGATCCATAAAAGTTGCTTCTGTGGTCCGTTGCTGGTGCTGTTAGTAACTTTAATAAAATTGTAAACCTATGTTCGCTAGACAGGGGCAACATCAGACTAGTGATATTGAGGTGCCGTTGGCCATGGGCGCAGCTGTCCACGGCTAGGAGTGGGATTGTTAGTTTGTTACAACATATGGATGATATGCACACGAAAGGTGCTCTGGTAATCCCCACGAGGAGGCCAATAATTGCGACTGCCTTCAAGGTACTTTCCCCATTCTTCAGGAGTCGCTCCGGTACTCCGTTCCATAGATTCTGTCGTGCAATTCTGACTTTTGTTCATGTGCTTGTCGTCAGGCTTCCAGGTGTGCCACTCCCTTGGCGGGGGCACCGGTTCCTGCATGGGCACGCTGATGATTTCCAAGATCAGGGAGGAGTACCCGGACCGGATGATGCTCACCCTCTCTGTGTTCCCACCTCCAAATGTCTCTGACACGATGGTCGAGCCCTACAATGTCACTCTCTGGGTTCACCAGCTGGTGGAGAACGCCGACGAGTGCATGGTGCTGGACAACAAGGCGCTCTATGACACCTGTTTCCGCACCCTCAAGCTGACCACACCTAGCTGTAAGCAGATTTGTGACATCAAGTTATATTACCTGCATGTACTTTTGTTACTAATGTGAATGCTAAATGATTATTATGCTGGCAACATGGTGAATTATATATAGCACTGTACAGTCAATTCTTGAAGAAGCTTATTTGTCAATTGTCATATTGTGGTAGTTTTGTGCGGTGATACAAACTGACTGCTTGTAGTGTCGAAAATGTTGTCAGCAACTTATACTATCTGGTTGATGCCATTAGTTAATTATATCAATCCTTGTTTTAGTGTTTCCACATGAATCTCTTGCATAGTCTCGATCACGACCACCTGTGCAACGACCTTCATATTTTCTGTGGTATTTCAGCAGCTTTCATAATTAATTACTCCCCTATAGTATTATACATGCATATATGTTCAGCTTTATGAACAAAAGATATATAGGATTAATACACTGACTGTGGCTTGGCAACCTTAAATTGGTTTTTTGACCGGGATTCTGGTAAAAACGGCTCTCTTATCTTGCTAGCATTTGGATACCTTGCTAGCATTCTATTAATTCAGATTCTTCAGCTAATTTAAAAGTGGAACTCAAAAATTCATCATCGAATGTGTTGATCAGCTCAGCGATCATTCAGAGTTGAACTAACATTTTCTATGGTTTTACAATGAAGGTTTAACTAAAGCTAGCAAGGTGTTTCGAAACCTGAATATTGTGTTTCCTTCATGTTGTTATATGTATCGTCATTGATACTCATTTTTACGTTGTTGGAGACCGACTTTTGCTAAAACCACCCGTAGGATTTATGAAACCTGAAAGTATCTTTAGTTGACCTTCCTAAAGTTATGTTTATTCAATGCTTTATGAGAGCATTGATTTTAGTTATCGTGTCTGCTCATACATACACTTTACTTTTTTTTGGTGGTGATGCAGGAGTGTGACGATGTTGATAATATGGTGTCTGTCTTTGAAAGATGACTTAATTTCTAATGAAGATATTGATGCTTATCTGCACCATTTACTTGATTATACCACCTGTTTTTTTATGTCTACAGGGATCCTGTTATTACTTCCCTGACTAGATTTTTATCACGATGACATTGTTATCTTGCACTCCCTTCATTCCTAAATATATGTCTTTTTAGAGATTCCTTTTAGTCTTTTTGAATCGGTGGCTTGCTAATTGGGCAAAAACAAGATACTAAATCATGCCAGACAAAAGAGGCAGCCATTTAATCAGCAGGATTTTCACAACAAGATACTAAATCGGTGGCTTGCTAATTGGTGCCTTGCTTGCATGATGATAAGTTTTGACCACAAGAATGTTCTAACAAATCTTATCCTTGACTGCAGCTAAAAGAGAACTGGCTAGGCCCTGGTCATCTCCACCCCTGATGGTGCTCCTAGACGTGCTACACATCGCCTCCTTGGTCGCTTCGGTGCCAGTGGCGTTCGTGCTCGTCGGCGAGATGGTGCAAGGCGCAACTCCGACGTGGTTCCTCGTCGGTTGGACGGCGTTCAGGTGCAACCCCGGTGCTCACTGAGTACTGCCTTGGCTACAACCTCCCTCGGTGAGCTCCATCTTCCCCTGCTCTACTTCGGCTACTATATGGGACATGGACATGGCTATAATGATCAGTTATGGCTAATATAGGCATGCTCTCAAGCAATCCAGGCACTTGTGGGTATCTATCCAGAAACAAGAATGGAGGCGAACTCCCAGCCTCCTCAGAGTTTAGCGACTCTGGACCGTCCGATCAGCTCCTTGATGCATTTTCGGCCGTCGGATTTCGCTCCCGATCGATCTCGTCCATCGGATCGAAACCGAGACCGCTGCAATGAACAGTATGTGCCCCGGTCATGCCACGCCTATAAAATTGGGTGGCTGCTGAGGGCATTTTCATCATTTCCTGCACCGGGGGTATAAAAGGCGACGACTCGCGTGGAGATGACCTAGCCGGCTCCTCTACCACTCGCGCCGCCTCCTCCTCACGCACATGTGCCTCGCCTCTCTCCCCCCTCCAAACCCTAGGCCCGCGCCCGCCGTTTCTTTGATCTGGATCGTCCCTTGTTTCTTTGAGCTGTTTTGATCACGTTCTTATTTTAGTGGCTCTGTCCTTGGATGGTCATTTCTGATGAGTGATAACCAGGGCAGTCTCACCCTCGTAAGAACATATTGATCTGGTGATCCATCCAGGAATCCATAAATAAGACCCGCGGTGAAAGTGCAACTAATCCCCGGGTGGTTTTGGTAATTAATAACAACATATATATCATTGAACTAATATTCTCTTGAGAATCATTTCAGAAAAGTTCGATGATGTGGGTAAGGAAATGTCTGAAGAAGTGGACCCCTCAAAATGCTAAGACAAGCATTGGCAAAAGCTCAAGACTCCATTTTTGGTTTAGTGATCAAAGATCACATTGAGTCCATAGGAAAGCCAATACTATCAAAAGGGGATGAGGTTGTGTTAATGTTCTCGTTGCTCAAGTGCTTGGTGATCTAACTCCCTCAACTATCAGCACTATTCACTACTTAACACACACCCATAAGTAATCTCGGTCACACCGATTTCTCCAACTCAGTCCCACCGAGATGAACCACTTCAGTTGTTTCTCCAAACCCTAAATTCTCGGTCACACCGATTCTGAGTTTCGGTCTCACCGAAAAAGGGCTGCCAACCTTCTGTGATCAGTTGACATCAATTCGGAATATCCGAGTTTATATTTTCGGTCTCACCGAGATGGCAAACCCTAACCTTTGACTCACTTCGGTCTCACCGAGATGGTATTTTCGGTCCCACCGAAAATCCCAACGTTCACTATATTTGAACTTTCGGTCTAACCGAGTTTACACTTCGGTCTGACCGAGATTGGTCAAATGTGTGTGTAACGGTTGGATTTTGTGTGGAGGCTATATATACCCCTCCACCCCCTCCTCATTCGTGAGGAGAGCCATCAGAAAGTACCACCACTTCTATCATACACTTTCTGAGAAGTGAACCACCTACCCTTGTGTTGAGATCAAGCCATTCCATTCCTACCATATGAAACTTGATCTCTAGCCTTCCCAAGTTGCTTTCCACTCAAATCTTCCTTCCACCACAGCCATATCAGTGAGGAGAGTTGAGTGTTGGGGAGTTTATCACTTGAAGCACAAGAGCAAGGAGTTCATCACCATCAACACCGTCTATTACCTTTTGGGGGGTGGTGCCTCCTAGATTGGTTAGGTGTCGCTTGGGAGCCTCCGTCGTGATGTGGAGTTGAACCAAGAAGTTTGTAAGGGCAAGGAGATCGCCTACTTCGTGAAGATCTACCCCGAGTAAGGCTAGTCCTCCGTGGGCGTAGGCCGTGATGGAATAGACAAGGTTGCTTCTTCGTGGACCCTTCGTGGGTGGAGCCCTCCGTGGACTCGCGCAGCCGTTACCCTCCGTGGGTTGAAGTCTCCATCAACGTGGATGTACGATAGCACCACCTATCGGAACCACGACAAAAATCTCCGTGTCACCAAACTGCGTTTGATCTTCTCCACCTCTCTTTTACATGTGCAATTTACTTTCCGCTGCATAAACTCTAGAATTGCATGTGTAGGGTGTTACTTGAACTGATCTTGTTTGTGAAACTACCAAAAACTTTGCATGATCTAAAGGCAGATTTTTTATATTGTCAAGTAGTCTAATCACCCCCCCTCTAGACCTACTTTCGATCCTACAAGTGGTATCAGAGCTTTGGTCTCCATTGCCTTGGTTTCCATTGCATTGGACTCCATAAGCTTGGTTTCACAACCTAGGAGAGTATGGCGTCTAGTGAGGGTAATTATCGTAGAGGTCCTTACTTTGATGGTACAAATTTTGCTAGTTGGAAGCATAAAATGAAAATGCATATTCTTGGTCATAACCCAGCCGCATGGGGCATTATTTGTGTTGGCATGCAAGGTGACTTCTTTGAAGAAGGAAAAGTTCCGGATCGCGAAGCTACACCCGAAGAACTGAAGATGTTGCAAAACAATGCTCAAGCTTGTGACATTCTCTTCAATGCTTTGTGTCCCGAAGAGTTCAACAAAATCAGCCGTCTTGAGAATGCTAAGGAGATTTGGGATACTTTGGTTGAAATGCATGAAGGTACTGAATCTGTGAAGGAATCAAAGCTGGATATTCTTCAAGGTCAGCTTGACAAGTTCAAGATGAAGGATGGTGAAGGAGTCGCTGAAATGTACTCTAGGCTTGCTCTCATCACAAATGAGATTGCTGGCTTAGGAAGCGAAGAAATGACCGACCGATTCATCATTAAGAAGATTCTCAGAGCTTTGGATGGAAAGTATGACACCGTGTGCACTTTGATCCAAATGATGCCAAACTACAAGACTCTCAAGCCAACTGAAGTCATTGGAAGGATTGTTGCTCATGAGATGACACTTAAGGATAAGGAAGAGCTTCACAACAAGTCAAGTGGTGCTTACAAAGCTACAAGTGATGCTCCTACTACATCAAGTGACAAGTTAGTTTCCAATGAAGACATAAGCCTAATGGTCAGGAACTTCAACAAGTTCTACAAGAATAGAGGCAAAGAGAGAAGCTCAAAGTCTAGATCATATGATGGAAAGAGATCTTCTAGTCGTGATCGAAACTGCTACAATTGTGGAAGACCCGGACACTTCTCAAATGAGTGTACGGCTCCCCACAAGAGAAGAGAAGAATCTCCAAGAAGAAGAGCAAGAGATGAGTCACCTCGGAAAGAGAGAAGGAGTAGAGATGATCGTTATGAACGAAGACCTCCTCGGAGAAGCAAGGATTCGGAGAGGAAAGACAAGTCATCAAGGAGCTACACAAGAAGAAGACATCAAGCTCATGTTGGTGAATGGGTCTCCGGCTCCGACTCTGACAGTCAATCCGATGGAAGCTATCACTCCGACTCCGACTATAGTCAAGATGAAGGTGTTGCCGGACTTGCACTCGTATCCTCCAACTCCAACTTCTACGACAACCCAAGGTTAGTTTGACCCTTTAAAAGGGGTTCTCACATCTAGGGGGAGCTTTGCTCTAAAAATTGAGCTAAAACATCTCCAAATGATGTGAACACATAAATGCTTTATGTAAAAGTGGTAACCCCACTTGTGCTTAAACGATGAGTATGACCTATGATCAAATGTTCTCATTTGACTCCTAAGTCAATATACTCATATATAGATGACCTAGTCATCGACATTTTGTGTGCTAGTAGCTAGAGTTTTGGTTGTGCATGTTTGACACATATTTCAGTTGCTATCTTATTGTGTGAGCATGTTGGATGCATGATTTTATCCATTCAAGGACATCCATTTGTTGTTTTGATTGTTTTGGTTTCTTTTTCTGGCCAAATGGATGGACAAGAATGCCTAAGCACCTTCCCTAGCTATCTATGCTTTCTTATCTCAAAAATCTATTCATGCTTATATCACAACTTTGAACAAGTCTTTTTCGGACAGTCCGAGTGAGGAGCACTCGGAACCACCGATTCGTCTAAGGCTGACTTCCAAAACCTTCTAAGTCTATTTCGGTCTGACCGGCTTCTCAATCTCGGTCCAACCGAAACACTTAGATTGATCTAGGTTTCATCTCGGTGAAACCGAGTTCAAAATCTCGGTCTGACCGATATGTGTAACTGCACAGCAGAAATACATCTCGGTGACACCGAGTTTTTCAACTCGGTCCCACCGACAGTACGGGGTTATATATACTGAGGGCTGCGCGCGATCTATTCCTTTCAAACCGCTCGCCCTCCAAGACCCATGCTGCCGCCGCCCTGATCTAAGGATCGTCGCCGTCGTCGCCTGTGTGCCCTTGCCGCAGGTCTCCGCCGCCGTCAACGGTAATCTTCTCCTCCGTTGCCGCCGTAGAGGGACACCACCAAGTTAGGGTGTGTCTCAATCCCTATTCATGCTCCACTTCTGATTCTTGCATGATAGGACTGCCCTGATTCAATCCACGTTTGATATGATCCCAATACATTGCTCAGATCGTTTAGTTTCGAGGAAAATTCTTAGGTTTAGGTTTCCACGGAATGCATCTCGGTGAAGCCGATTCCTGAAACTCGGACTGACCGATTTGGTCTCTGACCATTGCACTACACAGTTCGGTCTGACCGAGTTGTGAAAATCGGAATGTCCGAAGTGAAGTTTCTATGAAACCCTAGTTTTTCGGTAGGACCGAAACCCATTTCGGTCTGACCGAAAGTGGTGTGTAGGTTCTGTTGAACACTTCGGTTACACCGAAACTTGAAATCGGTTTGACCGAAATACATTCTGTGAAAACTCAAAACTAAGTTTTTAACTCATTTTTTTTTTTTTGCAAAAACTTCTGCAGTTGTGATAACTCTTCTATTCTGCCTATACCTTATCTATTCACAGGTCTTTCAGCCATGTCTGATGTCAGTGACAGCCAGAACAGGTCCGAATCACCATTTGCTGAGATTCCAGAGGCAGGTACAAGTCCTGAGGCTAGCAGCTCTAGTGATGATGGTGAGAGGAGTACCCCCAGTGGTCTGCCTCCTGCTGCTACGAGAACCAGGAAGAAGAGAACGTCTGATTCTGAGGATTCCGATTTCGTTGCTGAGGAAGTTACCTCCAAGCCAAAGAGGCAAGTGGTCGCCAAAGAGCTCCAAGGGCAGCAGCCAAAGAAAGGCACGAGCAAAGTGAAGCAGTCTGCAGTTGCCAAGAAGCTAAACTTGGAAGAGCCAGCTCCAAGCAAGGTGAAGAAGACTTCCAAAAGGAAGAGAGTTGTTTATGCTGAACCTCAAGTTGATGATGCTGAAGAAGAAGAAGAAGATGCACCCCAGCCTCCTCCTCAGAAAGCTAAGTTCATGGGTGATGCTATTCGGGCTCAAGCCTCCTCCAAGCCCAAGAAGCCTGCTCCAGCTAAGGCAGCTCCAGCAAAGCCTAAGAGGACAACCAGAAGCATTCCAGCTTCTGAGAAGAACAAAGGTGAGATGCCACCTTCTGAGTCAGATGAAGAGCATGTGTTGCTCAAGCTCCGTCCCAGATTGCCACTCCACAATGATGCTCATCCTCAAGCTGAGGATATGAAGGCAAGGAAGGACAAAGGTCTCAGGCTATGGAGACAATCTGATCCATATGCCGTAAGAAGAAGGACTGCTGTGGACCCCAGATTCCACACCAAAGAGCAGCAGGATTTCTATGAGACCGTGCTAATGGATAAGAAGCCCATTGTTGCTGACACCAGGTATGTCGACTGGAAAGTACATTGACAGCAGAGAGCATCGGGACTTCTTTCCCCATGTGCATGAGAGCTTTACTGCATGTGGAGTTGCTGACTTTGTGGGTCAAGAACTGACAGCATGGAACGACGAGATGATCATGCAGTTCTATGCCACAGCCCATTTCTACCCCGATGGCAAGATCACATGGATGACTGAAGGTCAACGGTTTTCTTCAACTGTTGCAGAATGGGCAGAACTTCTGAACGCTCCAGTGCAGAGAGAGGACGACATTGATGTATATGGGATTCCTAAGAAGAGTCATGATTCCATGAAGAATATGTACAAGGAGATCCCAGCTGCTGATTTGGAGGGATGGAAACTCGGCTCAGTGTATTATCTCCAGGCAGGTCTGACCACCACTAACACTATCCTGAGGCATACTTTGATGCCTAAGTCAGGTGACCACCGGATGATACGAGGCTATTCTATCAACATGCTGCACATTCTCGATGAGAAGGCACCTTTTAAGGTGATGGACTTGATGGTAGAGACCATCAAGAGGACTGCAGCTGACCAGAAGAGGTCGTGTGGGTTTGCACCGCAGATACAGATGCTTATCAACGCCAAGTTTGGCACGGGCAAATTCATGTTGGATAGGAAGCACTTACCACTGCAGCCAGAGCATGAGGACAACGTAGTTGTGATGGATGAAGAGGATCCCACCTCAGTTGAAGGGCAAGCCAAGATCGAAGCTGCAAAGAAAGCCAAAGCTGACAGAGAGGCAGCAGCAGCAGCAGCAGCTAAGCCAAAGAGCTTCGGAGATCAGATTCTTGAAGCAACCCGGAGAATTGAACAACGCCTGGCCAGCATTGAGCAATCTCAGGAGAGCCTTGAGAGGATCGTCGAGGACAAGATCCACGCCCTAGACGTGAAGCTGACTGAGATTCAGGTGTCTGACAACAAGCTTGAGGCAGACATGGAGGAGACTAGGCAGGAGAGGGCAGAGCTTATGCAGGATGATATAGTCCAGGACTCTCATCGCCAGACTGCTCCGGTTCCCAGAGGATCCAGGTCTGCAGCTATCCCAGTGACAGACTCCAGGGCTACCACTTCAGCACCAGCTACAGCTCCAGCAGTTCCTTCAGCTCCAGCATCCACTCCTCCAGCGCAGACATCCGCAGAAGTCTTCGCCGACGCAGCTATCTCTACACCGACATCGACCCAGACGGGAGCAGCCAGCCGAGCCCGCAGTGACGTTTAGCTCTATACCTTTTCGAACTTTTTGGTAACTTGTTGCCAAAGGGGGAGAAATTGCTATAGATCATAGGGCTTCGAGAGAGAGAGTGCTCTTTCGTCTTTTCGTTCTTTTGCCGTTTTCCTTGAGATACATTGGTTTCTTTTGGTTCCAGATACTTTAAGTGTGCTTGCTACTACGTTTGATGCTACCTTAATGAGTGCTTAGTCATACTATGCTTTAATGTGTGCTTATTGTTTATCATATGCTATTTCTTATTGTATGGCTATTTACTCTTGTCTTGGTGATTGAGTGCATGTTATTCTTTCTTATCATTTTGTGCGCTCCACCAAGATGTATGTGACATGGAAGAGTGACCCATGATCCTAATCGATTGTGCATTTGCATTCAAACGCAAATTTTAAATAATGCACAAATTTAGGGGGAGCTCTTGTTTATCACATACTTCTCAAAGCGACGATATTATTCTTTGATTATATCTTTTGTCGAAGCTTTGATCTATATGTTGTCATCAATTACCAAAAAGGGGGAGATTGAAAGTGCAACTAATCCCCGGGTGGTTTTGGTAATTAATAACAACATATATATCATTGAACTAATATTCTCTTGAGAATCATTTCAGAAAAGTTCGATGATGTGGGTATGGAAATGTCTGAAGAAGTGGACCCCTCAAAATGCTAAGACAAGCATTGGCAAAAGCTCAAGACTCCATTTTTGGTTTAGTGATCAAAGATCACATTGAGTCCATAGGAAAGCCAATACTATTAAAAGGGGATGAGGTTGTGTTAATGTTCTCGTTGCTCAAGTGCTTGGTGATCTAACTCTCTCAACTATCAGCACTATTCACTACTTAACACACACCCATAAGTAATCTCGGTCACACCGATTTCTCCAACTCAGTCCCACCGAGATGAACCACTTCAGTTGTTTCTCCAAACCCTAGATTCTCGGTCACACCGATTCTGAGTTTCGGTCTCACCGAAAAAGGGCTGCCAACCTTCTGTGATCAGTTGACATCAATTCGGAATATCCGAGTTTATATTTTCGGTCTCACCGAGATGGCAAACCCTAACCTTTGACTCACTTCGGTCTCACCGAGATGGTATTTTCGGTCCCACCGAAAATCCCAACGTTCACTATATTTGAACTTTCGGTCTAACCGAGTTTTCACTTCGGTCTGACCGAGATTGGTCAAATGTGTGTGTAACGGTTGGATTTTGTGTGGAGGCTATATATACCCCTCCACCCCCTCCTCATTCGTAAGGAGAGCCATCAGAAAGTACCACCACTTCTACCACACACTTTCTGAGAAGTGAACCACCTACCCTTGTGTTGAGATCAAGCCATTCCATTCCTACCATATGAAACTTGATCTCTAGCCTTCCCAAGTTGCTTTCCACTCAAATCTTTCTTCCACCACAGCCATATCAGTGAGGAGAGTTGAGTGTTGGGGAGTTTATCACTTGAAGCACAAGAGCAAGGAGTTCATCACCATCAACACAGTCTATTACCTTTTGGGGGGTGGTGCCTCCTAGATTGGTTAGGTGTCGCTTGGGAGCCTCCGTCGTGATGTGGAGTTGAACCAAGAAGTTTGTAAGGGCAAGGAGATCGCCTACTTCGTGAAGATCTACCCCGAGTAAGGCTAGTCCTCCGTGGGCGTAGGCCGTGATGGAATAGACAAGGTTGCTTCTTCGTGGACCCTTCGTGGGTGGAGCCCTCCGTGGACTCGCGCAGCCGTTACCCTCCGTGGGTTGAAGTCTCCATCAACGTGGATGTACGATAGCACCACCTATCGGAACCACGACAAAAATCTCCGTGTCACCAAACTGCGTTTGATCTTCTCCACCTCTCTTTTACATGTGCAATTTACTTTCCGCTGCATAAACTCTAGAATTGCATGTGTAGGGTGTTACTTGAACTGATCTTGTTTGTGAAACTGCCAAAAACATTGCATGATCTAAAGGCAGATTTTTTATATTGTCAAGTAGTCTAATCACCCCCCCTCTAGACCTACTTTCGATCCTACACGCGGCAAGTTCCCTGGCTCCTCATATCTTAGGCAATGAATAGTTACTCGCATGGTGTGATATCTCGTGCCACCGCGTTTGAATCACATGCCCCATCGGTCGGAAGCCATTCTTGCTAGGGCGATGATGATTAGATGTGGCTGAAATAAGTGTGCCTTTGAGCAATCAAGGCACCTGTGGGTATCGAGTTGGATCCTCCCTCTTGTCACTAGAATCCTTTTTGATCATGTGATACTTATTGTTCTGTCCTTGGATGGTCATTCTTGTTGAGTGATAATCAGGGCAGCTTCACTGTATAAACAGATTGATCTGGTGATAAGAGATGATGGGGGTAGATTATATGATCGAGGAAAGGCAAATCTGAGCCCACCATGCATTGAACCCTGAACCCTTTTTATTTATATTTAAAGGTGTTGCTTATTTATGCTCCAGTGTTTATAGTCGTCTTATGTAAAGATTTCTTCTCTCTCATACCTTTACTGCATATAAGTTGTTCTTAATATTGTATTGTTTGTTGTTGGTCCTTGATCTAATATGGTTAAGAGTAAGTTACACTTTGTTAATCTGGGATAAGCGATGGTTCAACAATGATGTGGAGCGTGGTAGCAGCATCTACAATGTGACATAGAGATTTGTGAAGTACATACGGACCTGAATGTTGCAGACACGTTGACTAAAACCTCTCTCACAAGCATAACATGATCAAACCCGAGAACTCATTGAGTGTTAATCACATGATGATGTGAACTAGATTATTGACTCTAGTAAACTCTTTCGGTGTTAGTCACATGGCGATGTGAACTGTGAGTGTTAATCACATGACGATGTGAACTAGATTATTGACTCTAGTGCAAGTGGGAGACTGTTGGAAATATGCCCTAGAGGCAATAATAAATTGGTTATTATCATATTTCCTTGTTCATGATAATCGTTTATTATCCATGCTAAAATTGTATTGATCGGAAACTCAAATACATGTGTGGATACATAGACAACAAGATGTCCCTAGTCAGCCTCTGCCGGACTAGCTCGTTGATCAAAGATGGCCATGGTTTCCTACCCATTGACATGAGTTGTCATTTGATAACGAGATCACATCATTAGGAGAATGATGTGATGGACAAGACCCAAACTGTGAACGTAGCATATGATCGTGTCAGTTTATTGTTATCATTTTCTGCATGTCAAGTATATATGTTCCTATGACCATGAGATCATGCAACTCACTGACACCGGAGGAATACCTTGTGTGTACCAAACGTCGCAACGTAACTGGGTGACTATAAAGGTGCTCTACAGGTATCTCTGAGGGTGTCTGTTGAGTTAGCATGGATCAAGACTGGGATTTGTCACTCCGTATGACGGAGAGGTATCTCTGGGCCCTCTCGGTAATACAGCATCATAAGAAGCTTGCAAGCAATGTGACTAAGGAGTTAGTTGCGGGATCTTGTATTACGGAACGAGTGAAGAGACTTGCCGGTAATGAGATTGAACTAGGTATGGAGATACCGACGACCGAATCTCGGGTAAGTAACATACCGATAGACAAAGGGAACTACATACGAGATTATCTGAATCCTTGACATCGAGGTTCAACCGATGAGATCTTCGTAGAATATGTGGGAACTAATATGGGCATCCAGGTCCCGCTATTGGTTATTGACCGTAGAGGTGTCTCGGTCATGTCTGCATAGTTCTCGAACCCGCAGGGTCTACACACTTAACGTTTGGTGACGATATAAGTATAGTTGAGTCATTATGGTGGTCGGCGCTCGTGACTGGCGCTCGTAACTGGCGCTCGTGACTGGCGCTCTCCGGCGCCGGCGGCCTGCGGCCTCGCCGCCTCCCCCTGGTAGGCGGTCACGAGGGCCGCGCTCTCTGGGCCGACTCCTCGCCGTGGCGTGGGCGGTCGGTTAAGGCGATTAGGGCGGCCGTGGCGACCGCGGCGACTTGGGCGACCGGCGCCCCGGGGTCTAGGCCGGTTGGAGGGCGGTTCTGGGCGTTGGCGGCCGGCGCCGGTGAGGAAGAGGACGATGACGATGCCGGGCCGCCGGATCCGTCTTCTCCAACGGCTTCGGACCTCATTTGCGAGGCCTTAGAGGCAGGCTACGAGGAGAGGGAATTGGCGTCGTTGGTGGAGGCGGTGGTGCCTCGAGATGATCCGGCGCGGGTTGGGGCTGCGAAAGAGGAGGTGGAGGAGATAGTGCGGCGGGTGGCACACCGGAGGACGGCGGCGTCGGCGCTCCGGCCATGGCGTGGGCCACTTCCAAAGGTTCGTCTCCCTAACCTTACTCTGTTCGATCTCATGCCGATCCACACGTGGAAGAAGGTTAGTAGCAGAAAGCTTAGAGGCTCTAGTGCGGGGCCGGCGGCGGCGCCGGCGGCGCCGTCGACCTGCCAGGCGGTCGACGCTCGGGAGGCGCGGAGATCGCGCTTGAACGCCTTACTCGGCCTAGTTGGGCCTGAGTGTAGGGCTGACTCGAGCGTTGGGCCGATTGAAGATGGACTTTGTGCGGTTGGGCCGGGGGACGTTGGGTGCGGTACGAAGGCAGTGGCCCTCTGTATCGACCGATCGATCGGTAATAGCGCGTGCGTAGCGGCTGCATGCACGAGCGCCTTCGTTCTTCCGTCGCCGCCGTTTAGGGTTCGCCCTCTTCGCCCCAGGCCAGGCTTCCCTCGCGGAGTAGCGCAGCGGATCCCTGTGATGGCCGGCCGGGGTGGTGATGGTCCCCCTCCTGCTAGGCAGCCGGTCCCCATGGCCGCTGCAGCCGGGGCGCCCCGTGGTGCTGCACCGCAGCCGGCGGCGAACCCGCAGCAGGGCGGTGCCGGGGGAGCTGCCCGTCCGGGTGGCCCGAGGCCGAATGGCCGTGGGGCTGCGCCTGTTCCCCCTGCGGTGGAGGCGGGCCGGGGCCTTCCCGGTCGTGGTGCTGCGCCGGCGCAGGCCGGAGCGACGTTTGGCCGGGGGCAGTTTGCTAAGGAGGATGGCGGAGGCATATACAACAGGAACCCACCGAGGCGTAGGTGGGGTGATGATGGCTATGATGCATATGGTGAGGGCCAGCACCGAGGCTCTTCGTCAACTGGCGGAGGTCGGGGCTATGCTTGGCATGGAGACGGCGGAGCTGGTCGTGGTAACGGTCAGCAAGGTGGTTTTCATGGACCTACTGGTGGTTTTGTTGAGGGAGCTTCGGGGCCAAATCAGCGCTTCCGGGGTAGGTACCGCGGAGGTAGGGGAGGGGGTAGGCGACATCCCCCTCCACCACCACGGCTAGTTGTTGATGCGGCGGTCGTGCCTTCAGTGGAGACGTCGGGGGCCGCCACCCAGACCCTTCCTACGGCTGCAGTCGAGGTGGTTCGCGCTCTTGCTTCTGTGGAGGTTCCTGATCAGGAGGCTGGTGGCTCTGACAAGGCTGTTGACAAGCCGGCTGTTGATCGGTTGTCCAAGTGGTTGCGCAAAAAGGAAAAGATGATTTGTCGCCGGTGCGGTGTGGCGGGGCACTTTGCAGCCGAGTGCACCACGGTGATGTGTGACACGTGCCAGAAGCCTATGCATGATTCAGGGGAGTGCCCTGAGCTCCAGGGGCCTATGCCGGCAGTGGCTGTGTATGGTGTCTGTTCTGCGGATCTCATGTTCTTCGAGTCTCCGTCGGAGGTGGCTGAGACAACTGTGACGGAGGCATCGCTCACAGGGATTGTTAAAGTAACGAATGGTACGTTGTCTGAAGCTCAGATCGTGCATACGCTCAGCGAGTTGATGCCAGGTAACTTTCAGTGGAAGCTGGTCAAGCTTGAGGGGCAGTCTTATAAGGTTGAATTCCCGACTCTTGATGATCTGAATCATGCGCTTAAGTATGGTATGTGTCGGGCTGCCAGTACTAGCTGTATCATCGAGTTTGCTCCGTGGAAGAAACCGGAGCCTCAGGGGAAGGCCCTCCCGCAGATCTGGGTCCGTTTCTTGGGGGTGCCTCCGAAGGCTCTTTTGAGTGCTCGGACTACTTGGAGCATTGGTTCACTTATTGGTAGAACCGAGAAGGTCGACATGCCTTTCTCGCGAGCTAATGGCATTGCTCGCCTATTGGTGAGCGTTCTGGATATCGAGCTGGTGCCTTTTTTTGTGAGATGGTACTATGCCGGTCTGATGTACGAGCTGGAGATTGAGATTGAGCTTGAGAGTTCTGTTCTCGCTCAGGCGGCTGATGGGAATGGAGATACTGATATGACGGATGGGGATGATGCACGTGGCGCACGTGAGTCGGCTGCAGAGGAGCCGGCCCTGCCTGGTCAGGCCCTGACCCAGGATCAGCCTCAGCAGTCCTCCGGAAGCTCTGGAGGGAAGGGGGACGTTCCCCCTGCGACCTCTGTGTCTGCACTGCGGTTTGGGTCTTTTGGGGCGGTTTCGGCCCCCAGTCGTCTGTGGGGCTCCAGTGTCGAGTTGGACGATCCGGTGGAGATGGTACGCTCACCGCTTCTGCCGCTGCTTCTGGACACGGATTCATCTGGGGAGGTGGGTTTCAGAGGGGAGTCCCCTCAGGTCACGCCAGCTCCCACCATTCTGCGTCGCGAGGGTACCATGGAGGGTGGTGCGTATCGGGATGTGTCTTCTGATTCTGGAGGTCAGATTTCGAGTGTTTTGTTACCCGCTTATAATGATTTTGTTTGTGCTGCTGTTTCTAGCCCAAGTGTGATGGTTTCTGCAGATTCGGTGCCACGAGAGGAGTACTCTCTGTTGGCGCTTGGGGCGGCTCACGAGACTCCCGCGGCAGGAGGCCCCGGCTCTCTTGGTCTGGTTGGTGGGGGTGCTTTGGGGCCTTCAGTGGGAGGCCTCTCTCCGAGTGGACCCTCCACTGACGAGGTCGTTGCTTTCGGAGGGATAGTGGATCCTGTGTCCGAGGGACGACGCCTCAGTAGCCGCCTGCAGGACCAGCCGGATGCGGATGCACTGCAGATGGGCCGTGCAATGCGGCAGGCCAAGCTGCGGGACATTGAAGTTTCGACTGGTATGTCAGTCTGCATTTCCAATTCGATTCTGCATTTTTCTGCTGATGATGTTATTAATAATGCAAATCAATTGGGGGTTTCGTTGGGTGATAATGGGACGGAGGTTGCTCATTCCGTTAACGATTTGTTTGATCGTGAGGCAGAACGGGCAATTGAGGTTATTACAAACTTAGCAGCCGTTAAGCCCTTAAATAATACTGATTTCATTGCTCTTGGGGTGAGGGCTTTGGATAGTATGTGTGCGGACCTTGATCCACTTAGAGCTCAGTCAGAGGATGAGGAGATCGGAGAAGGCCTAGAGGAGATCCTCCAGGCTGATTCCGCGGTTGCTCATTTACCCGAGCAGGGTGGTGCGGACCGGACGGAGGAGCAATCGGTACACAAGCGGAAATGGAACCGCAAGATCTACCCTGTTTCGGCTGTACGGAGGAGTGTGCGGATTCGGACTGCCAAGAAATTCCATGATGAAAAATGAGAGGCATTTTCTGGAATAGCAGAGGTC
This sequence comes from Secale cereale, assembly GCA_902687465.1. Taxonomy (NCBI): domain Eukaryota; kingdom Viridiplantae; phylum Streptophyta; class Magnoliopsida; order Poales; family Poaceae; genus Secale; species Secale cereale. The sequence goes on from LR738711.1 coordinate 519,106,288, forward strand.
TGAAAGACTTGGCTAAACGTAGGTTCTTGGCTGATGCGTCGGTTGAACACAAACTTGACTTCATAGCCCTTTCTGAAACGGGCAGAGACAATTTCACCTCCCAGTTTCTAGGTACTCTATCTGGTGGGGTGGCTTTTGACTGGCATTGCCTTCCCCCAAGAGGAAGATCCGGTGGGATCTTGCTAGGGGTAAGAAGGGAGTCTCTTGAAGTTCGTAACGTGGTTTTGGGTGAGTTCGCGGTAAAATTCCGGGTGAGATCCAGAGTAGACGGATTTCACTGGGCGTTGGTGGCAGTTTACGGAGCTGCACAGCCTGAGCTCAAACCAGACTTTCTCGCGGACCTAGTTAGGATCTGTGGAGACGAGCAGCTCCCACTTTTGGTGGGTGGTGATTTTAACATTATTAGAAGGCGGGAGGAGAAGAATAACGATAATTTCGACGGCAGATGGTCGTTTATGTTTAATGCTATTATTGAGAGCTTGGATCTCCGGGAGATAGAGCTTTCAGGAAGACAATTTACCTGGGCCAACTCACTACCGAACCCGACGTACGAGAAGTTAGATCGTGTCCTCGCCAGTGTGGAGTGGGAACAGAAGTTCCCCTTGGTTACAGTTCAGGCCTTGTCGAGGGCTATTTCGGACCATACTCCACTTTTGGTAGATTCGGGAGAGGCAACATATGCGGGGAATAAGAATTTGTTCTCGTTCGAGCTGGCGTGGTTTGAACGAGAAGGATTCATGGACTTGGTTGCCAGGGAATGGGCGAAGGGTGATGGCGGTAGATCGGCCATAGACAGGTGGCAGAATAAGATTCGGCATCTACGGCAGTTTCTACGAGGTTGGGCTAAACATCTCAGTGGTGTGTATAAGGTTGAAAAGGAGAGACTAATCAACCTTATTCATATTCTAGATGTTAAGGCGGAGTCGTCTATCCTTGAGCCTGCTGATCTGGAGGCTAAGGGCTTGGCCGAATCTAGGTTGAAAGAGCTGCTGCGAGAGGAAGAATTGAAATGGGCACTCCGAGCTAAAGTGCGTGACGTCATCCAAGGGGATGATAACACACAATTCTTTCACTTGATAGCAAATGGTAAGCATAGAAAGAAAAGAATTTTTCAGCTTGAGCAGGACGAGGGTACGATTGTAGGGCACGAGAACCTCAAATTGTATATCACTGACTATTATAAGAGGCTGTTTGGACCTCCGGATGATAGCTTCGTGTCCCTGGATGAGACTCGCATTCAGGATATCCCTCAATTGGCGTCAGATGAAAATGCAATCTTATCTGCGCCGTTCTCGGAGAAAGAGGTGTTAGATGCGATCTCACAGATGAAGAATAATAAAGCTCCTGGGCCGGATGGTTTTCCGGCAGAGTTTTATAAAAGGTGTTGGCATATCATTAAGGATGACTTACTTGCGATGTTCCAGGATTTGTTCGATGGACATCTGCAACTATTCCACCTTAATTTTGGTACAATAACGCTGCTTCCTAAGAAGACAGAGGCGACTCGAATAGAGCAATTTCGACCAATCTGTCTTCTTAACGTCAGTTTTAAGGTGTTCACTAAAGTAGGAACAAACAGATTGACGCAGATCGCGCATAGTGTGGTGCAGCCTTCCCAGTCGGCTTTCATGCCT
>LR738711.1:519108044-519145869 GCA_902687465.1 Secale cereale
TGATATGTTAGCAATCCTTATTGGTAGAGCAAAGGAGAATGAGCAGGTAGGTGGTCTCGTTCCTCATCTAGTGGATGGAGGACTATCCATTCTACAGTATGCGGATGATACGATTCTTTTCATGGAGCATGACTTGGCTAAGGCGAGAAATATGAAACTTGTGCTTTGCCTTTTTGAGCAACTCTCGGGATTAAAGATTAACTTCCATAAGAGCGAATTGTTTTGCTTTGGAAGAGCCAAAGATGAACAAGCAGCTTACATGCAGCTTTTTGGATGCGGGGTAGGGTCGTTACCGTTCACGTACCTTGGCATTCCAATCCACCATCGGAAACTCTCTAATAAAGAGTGGAAGAGTCTAGAAGACCGTTTCGAGAAGAAACTTAGCTGTTGGAAGGGCAAGCTCTTGTCGTATGGGGGCCGATTGATTTTAATTAATTCGGTACTCACGAGTATGCCCATGTTTCTTCTGTCATTTCTCTTGATCCCAGTAGGGGTGAGGAAACGACTCGATTTTTATCGGTCGCGGTTCTTTTGGCAGAGCGATGAGGTGAAGCGCAAGTACAGGTTGGCTAGATGGGATGTTATTTGCAGACCTAAGGATCAAGGAGGTCTCGGAATTGAAAATTTGGAGGTTAAAAATAGGTGCTTACTCAGCAAGTGGCTGTTTAAGTTACTCTCTGAGACCCAGGCTACTTGGGCCCAGATTCTCCATAACAAATACCTTACAACCAAGACACTAGCTCAGGTGACAGTTAGACCGACTGATTCACCGTTTTGGAAGGGCCTGATGAAGATAAAGTCGGCCTTTTTCAATAGAACTAAGTTCTTGATTGGTAATGGTGGATCTACAAGATTCTGGGAGGATACTTGGTTGGGAGAAACGCCCCTAGCCACCCAGTATCCTTCTCTTTATAACATCGCTCAACGTAAAGAAGACTACGTTGCATCAGTGTTACAATCCACTCCTCTAAATATTCAATTCCGAAGAGCGCTGGTTGGACATCGTTGGGAAGCCTGGCTCCATTTAGTGAGAAGACTGATGGATGTTCAGTTAACTCAACAGGCAGACCGTATTCATTGGAAATTGACTAAGAACGGGATGTTTTCAGTGAAATCGATGTATCTAGATTTAATTAACTCGGTGCCTATCCCTAGGTCTGCCCACATTTGGAAGGTCAAAGTACCCCTTCGAATTAAAGTGTTTATGTGGTTTGTTCATAAACAAGTAATTCTCACTAAGGATAATCTAGCCAAGCGCAACTGGGGGGGGTCCTTGCGATGTAGCTTTTGTGACAAGGATGAATCGATCAAACACCTCTTTCTCGATTGTCCTATGGCTAAAGTGTTATGGCGTTCGGTCCATATAGCCTTCAACATCACTCCACCAACTACTATCACTACGCTTTTTGGGACGTGGTTGAATGGAGTCGCGAAAGAATCAGCGAGCCATATACGTGTGGGTGTTTGTGCATTACTATGGGCTATCTGGAAGTGCAGGAATGATTTGGTTTTTAACAGATCAACGAATGTTCATTTTTTGCAGGTTATTCACAGGGCCACTGCACTGATCCGTATGTGGTCGCTACTCACTCCGATGGATGCCAGGGAGCGTTTGGTTACTGGGTCTATCCGATGGGAGATGGTAGCTCGGGCTATCTTCAGCCGGTTTGGATGGCGGTCATGTAATAGGCTAGGAGTCTAGGCCCTCTTTGCATTAGCGCATCCGCTTGTGGGATACCCACGTTTCTTCTAGCTCAGTTTGAGCCTTTTGTACTCTTATTTTCGTACTTTTGGAGACTTTGTCCTTTGGTTCTTAATAAGATGGCCGTATGCATCAGTTTGATGCAGAGGCCGGGGAATGCCCCTTTTCTAAAAAAAAAAATTATGGTGGTCACCGAAGGTTGTTCGGAGTCCCGGATGTAACGAGGAACTCTGGTATGGTCCGGAGGTGAAGATCGATATATTGGACGAAGGGTATTGGAGTCTGGATGTATTCCGGGGGTACCGGGTGATGGTCAACATGACCGAAAGAGGTTTTGGGGTGTCGGTACGAAACGACACCTATGGGATCACTAGAATCCCTTCTACGGTTGGTGGGTGTGAGGTGGTGCAAAGAGCGGGTCTAAGAGTCAGTACAAGGATCGTTTACCCAGGTTCGGGCCGCGAGGATGCGTAATACCCTAGTCCTGCTTTGGTGTATATTCGAGTGTTCTTGAGTTCTTGAACTAGCTATGGTGCATGTCCAACTCCAAGGGATCTGAATCCTTCTCCAGTATGTCGCGAGCCTCGTTTTATAGTCCAAAGGGGCTGCCACAGTGTCACACAGGAGGTGGAAAGGTGTATAGTGTGTAGGCTTATCTCATGCCATTACGGGACAAGACGCATTAAATGCGCTACTTAGGTGTCCACTTGCTTTATCGGGGACGGAAACGAGGCCCGTCCCATCCGTGGCCGCTTTGTCCGATTGCGACACGTGTCCAGGCAAGCGGGGCGGGCAGCCGAGGTAGCGTGGTGGTAGGGTCTTCACGAAGATCTGCATGCCACCACGCAAGTGCTTGACTAGCTGGACCAAGAGCCACGTACCGCCACGTGGGTACCTGCCTGGGCTAGTGGGTCGGCCGCTGAGCTGGGGCGACGATGGGGCGGCAAGGGCTTGCCGCGGTCCTGCGTCTGTTCCCGGCAAGGGTCTTTTCGGGGCCTCCGTGAGCTTCCTCGGCAAGAGGCTTGCCGGGTCTTTGGGGTGTCTTTGGCGAGGAGTCTTGTCGGGGCCTCATGGGCATCCTCGGCAAGGAGCCTTGCCATTGCCTTGTCGTCAGGTTCTCATCTCGTGAGCCATAGACCTTTGTCTCCACAAAGATCTGCATGCCATCACGTGGGCGCTTCCTGAGCCTTGGTTCCAATGTTGTTGATGACGTTGGAGTTCCTAGGCTCAAGGGTGGCTGCGACGGAGGCGTTTGGGTGAATCGCCCCGGCAAGGGCTCTTGTCGGGGGCATGCAGGCCGCCCCGGCAAGAGTCCTTGTCGGGAGAGAGCATGTCTTCTTGCTTGGTCTTCTTGTGCCACCGTCTTGGCATTGTTATAGTAACTTTGTGTCTCTGGCTTCCCTCCTCTACTTTGTTATGTGTGGTCGCAGGCGTGGCTCTGACTGCCTGTGCACAAGTAAGGGGTATAAAAGAACGCCCCTACTTTTGTACACCGACAGGAGCCCCCGGGCCTGGGCCATTCATAAGCACAACGCGTTGTTGGGCTAGGCCCAGAATGATGCGCGAGCAGTGGGGTTGGATCCTTTTTACCGCAGTAACTCCCCCAGTGGTTGTGCTTCCCCATGATCTGCACTAACGTGGGGGTCATTTGTGGGATGACCGTAGCATGCTTGCATCACCTTGTGGTTCTAATAGTAAAGAGACAGTTCACGCCCCCCATAAAAAATAGAGGAAGTTGCGGGGGCGCGGCCCATTCACTAGGCAGACTTGGGTCGCCCCATGATCACGGGGTGCGAAAAATGGTTGTAACACGTGCCACCTGAAACTCCGACTTGTTCGCCACGTGCCCCTCATGCATCGGGGAGGGCAGGCGGCGGACGCAGAGGGTGCAGGCTTTAACGCTGGGGCGGGGGGCCGGGCGCCGCTGATTGGAGCAGCGGGTCGGTCTTGTTTTCTTGTGCCTTCGGCGTTTGGACTGGTTGATTCGGGCGGTCGCCCTTCTATAAAGACAGGGGGAGAGAGACGGTGCGTCTCACCCCTCCACTCATCCTCTTCCAGTTCGATCCCTTTCCTCCCCAAGATATGCCGAGAGGGCATGGTCGTGGCCGTGCCTCCGTGGAGGCGACCAGGTCGTCCTCCCGTCAGAGGGCGGCGGTGGTCAAAGAAGAGCCGGATGCCCAGGACGAGGATCACGTGGGAGGTAGAGGCGCCGGCCGGGGTCGTGGTCATCGAGGCAGGGGTGGACGAGGTCGGGGGACACCCGCACCGTTATCATCTCCGTCTCCATCTTCTCCGTCGTCTCCTCCAGCCTCCCCACGCGGCCATGTTAGGGACACGACGCCGGAGTTCATCTTGCAACTGCGCGAGCCACCGCGCAGTCCCCTCCGTCTTCCCAAAGCGTTCGCGAGGGTGTTGGAGGTCGATCAGCCACCGAGGTTGAGGCTTCACATGGAGGGGTGTTTCCAAAGCGCCATGTGGGTGAACACCAAGTTCCCCGCTCTTCATGTGATGCTCCTCCGCGGGGGGTGGAAGACCTTCGCGCACGCCCACAGCTTGACGAAGGGGCACGTCCTCTGCTTCAGGTTAGCGGAAAGCGATCTGCTCTCCGTCAAGGTCTTCGGGTGCTCGGGACACATACTAGGGTGATGGGCGGAGAGCTCGACTGACAACGAAGACTCCTCCCCGAGCGAGAGCGATGGGGAGGACAACGACATCGACGACGAGGGCAGTGGGCAGGAGGATCACGGGTCCGACTATGCGGCGGATACGCTATCTCTGGGCGATGCCGGCAGCACCATCATCTCCACCGCCAGCCCCTCGAACTTCTCGGGATCGCTTCCTTGGGCGGCTGGCGTTGGGAGGCCAGAGAAGACGAAGAAGGTGGGTGGCAGTCGTCATGTCGGAGTATGCAGGCATCAACTCGCGCATTGCCGGCCCACTGCCCCATCTTTTGGCTCTTCTCCCGGTGCCATCATTGCCAGCCTCCTTCGGGACGGCCATCGGGATGTTCTCTTGGTGCTTTCTGCTGCTCGCGCTTCGCGTGGGTGCTCCTTTTCCCTTCGCCATCTTGTACCATTTCCCGAGGAGAGGGACAAGAAAGGGAGTACGTGCATCTTATCTCTTTTTAGTTTTTAAGCCTACGAGCCTTTGTAAGATTTAAATCTTGTAACCCCCTCGCTCATGTATGCATTCCGTACAAATTGTACTTGTTTACAACGTATTAATGAAGAGAAGGGTGTTTGCCGGGTTTCTTTGTGCGCGAGAAAGAGCCACACTAAGGAACGGATCATTGTTATCTTATGATAAACAACGTGCCCCGGCAACAAGCCTTGCCGTCCCTCCCCTGCTCCATAGCGGTATTCACGCCCTTGGCGGAAGTAGGACCAGGGTAGGGTTAGGCCCTTCGTCTGCTCCCTTCCCATCACACTACTATCGAGCTCCGGTCCAAAACAAAGCTTGTTGGACACCAGGAAAAAGGGAGCATGATGGCATAAGAGCGAACGAAGCCTTGTACGTCTAAGTTCCATACGGAAGGAAGGAGTGGGGGATGAAAGACTTATCTAGTTTTGTAGCTCCCGACAACCTTGTCTTGCCGTGGCTTGACCCTTGGTCGTGCAGCCCCAGGCAACCTCAGTTTTGCCGGGGTCGGAGCGTTGGCTCGTTCTCTTTCTTCCAAACAGCTCAGCAAATGTCCACGCATCATGCGAACAAGGGGACGGAAAGGAAATAGAGAGATGCAAACTCAACTTCTATGCTAGGGGTTAGCCGCCGTCAAGCACTATCAACCACAACAGAGAAAGAGACTCCACCTAGCATGCATGCTAAAACTTAGGGCGCCAGGGCTTCATTTATTTATGCTCAGGGTCTACGCCTGGCTTTGTACGAAGGGTTACATGCCTTGCCGGCAAGGCTTGTACAAAAGGGTGGCTTGCCAGGAAGCCTGGCAACCGCGCCTCACGGGTAAAACTTGCGAAGATGTTCGATGTTCCAGGAATTACTCACTGGAATACCATCTTCGGTCTCCAGGCGGACTACGCCAGGCATGGTGACTCGTATTACCCGAGAAGGGCCTTCTCACTTTGGCGTCAACTTGTTGGAATTCTTGGCCGACTGAACGTGCCGAAAAACAAGGTCGCCTTCCTCAAAACTTCGGGCATGAACCTTGCGGCTATGATAGCGGCGCAAGGCCTGCTGGTAGCGCGCTGCTCGCACAGCCGCCCGAAGATGATCTTCCTTGAGGAGTGTTGCGTCATCTTGGCGCAGCTGCTCTTGCTCAAGCTCATCATAAGAGAGCACTCGGCGTGACCCGTATGTGAGTTCCATGGGGAGAACTGCTTCTGCCCCGTAAACAAGGGAGAAAGGTGTCTGGCCGGTGGCTCGATTTGGTGTCGTTCTGATTGACCAAGGAACCGCTGGCAGTTCATCAATCCAGCGCCTTCCGCACTTGTGCAGTGTGTCGAAAGTTCTTGTCCGGAGGCCTCGCAGTACTTCAGCATTTGCCCTCTCCACCTGGCCGCTGCTTCGAGGATGCGTAACAGAAGCAAAACAGACCTTGCTGCCGAGATCTTGAATATACTTCATGAAGGAGTGGCTTGTGAACTGCGTGCCATTGTCGGTGATGACTCTGTTTGGTATCCCGAATCGGCAGACCAGGCCCTTGAAGAACTTGATGGCTGATTGCGCTGTCACCTTTCTCACTGCTTCCACCTCTGGCCACTTTGTGAATTTGTCGACTGCAACGTACAAGTACTCAAAGCCCCCGACAGCACGGGGAAAAGGGCCCAGTATGTCGAGCCCCCAGACCGAGAATGGCCAGGAAAGAGGGATTGTTTGGAGAGCTTGAGCTGGTTGATGAAGCTTCTTTGAATGGAACTGACACGCTTCACACTTGGTTACTAGTGCCGTTGCATCCTGGAGGGCAGTGGGCCAGAAGAAACCTTGCCGGAATGCCTTGCCGGCAAGGGCCCTCGACCCTATGTGGGAGCCACATATGCCTGTGTGTATCTTTGCCAACAGCCCCAGCCCTTCCTCCCCGGGAATGCACTTCAGTTTCACACCGTTCGACCTTTTTCTGTACAAGACGTCGTCGACGAACTGGTACATGGCAGACCGACGAGCTACTTTCTCCACTTCTTCCTGCTCCTCAGGAAGCTCCCTGGTTTGGAGGAATTGGACGGTATGTTATGCCCATGCTAGAGCCTGGGGCTCTACGGCAAGGACCAAAGGCATTTCCTCTGCTACGGGAGCGATTGTCTCCACGATCAGGGCTTGATGCCCTGCCGGAGTTTGTCGCCCCATGGCAGGCTCAACGTCCCCGGCAACATCTTTGCCGGCGAACCCTGGGGGCTCGACGGGAAAGTACTTGCCGGGGCCTGATTTCCTTTGCTTGTTTTGCTCGGTCGATGGTTCAACGGATGGCTGATTTAATCGAAGCACAAAGGTACCTGGTTCCACATGCAGTTTGAGGGCGGCGCATTTTCACAAGTAGTCGGTGATGTCATTCTCCGCTCGGGGAACATGCTCTGCTTGTATACTGTCAAAATGTTCCTCCAGCTTCCTCACTTCATCCACGTAGGCTTCCATCAACGGGCTCTGGTAATCTTTGTTCACTTGCTTGACGACAAGCTGTGAATCACCTCTGACGACGAGTTTCTTGATTCCGAGGTCTGCAGCGATCCTGAGACCAGCAAGCAGTCCCTCGTACTCGGTAGTGTTGTTCATCGACATCTCCCTGGGGAAGTGCATCTGGACCACATACCTGAGGTGCTCTTCGGTGGGTGCAACGAGCAGCACACCAGCACCAGCGCCTTATAGTGAGAAAGTTCCGTCAAAGTACATAATCCAGTTGCGACTTGTATCCTTACCGGGGAGAGTAGTCTCCTCAATCTCTTCGTCGGGCGTTGAGGTCCATTCTGCAACGAACTCTGCCAAGACTCTACTCTGAATCGTCGAAGTGCTTTCAAACTTCAAACCGAAGCTCTACAGCTCCAAGGCCCATTCCACAATCCTCCCAGTCACATCTGGGTTATGCAATATCCGCTTCAACGGGAGGCGGGTGAATATGGTAATTTCATGTGCTTGGAAGTGATGACGCAGCTTCCTCGAGGCCATAAGGAGGCCGAAGAGCAATTTCTACACGCCGGAGTACCTCGACCTAGCCCCCTGCAAGAGGGAGCTGACAAAGTAAACCGGGTGTTGCATCATCTTCTTCTTCTGCACCACTCCATTTGGTTGCGTCGCTTCGGCCCCACTGGCATCAGGTTCTGTCGTTGCTATCGCTTCCGTATTGACCTCCCTCTGGGCTACTAGCGCAGCACTGACCACTTGATTCGTTGCCGCTAGATACAACAACAATGGCTCTTGTGGTTTAGGCGTGACCAGTATCGGCGTAGAGGAGAGGTATTTCTTCATATCTTGTAGTGCTGCTTCGGCTGGGGTCCACTCCATCGGGCCCGCCTTTTTCAAAATCTTGAAAAAGGGGAGGGCGTGCTCGGCAGATTTGGAGATGAATCTGCCCATGGCGGCAGCGCAGCCAGCAAGCCGACGCACATCCGTGATCCGCCTGGGTGCTTCAATCTGCTCGATGGCCTTGATCTTGTCTGGATTCACCTCAATTCCACGCTATGACACAAAGAAACCGAGAAGCTTGCCGAACGGGACGCCGAAGACACACTTCTCAGGGTTCAGCTTAAGGTTGATCTTGTGCAGATTCACGAACGTCTTTTCCAAATCTTGTACGAGCATTACTTTGTCCTTGGTTTTGACCACTATATCATCCATATAGGCTTCCATATTTCTATGTAGCTAAGGCTCAAAACCAATTTGGACTGCTCTTGCGAATGTTGAGCCAGCACTCTTCAACTCGAAAGGCATCCGTATGAAACAATACGTACCACATGGGGTGATGAATGATGTCTTCTCTTCATCTTCTCTTGTCATGAAGATTTGATGGTAGCCTGAGTAAGCGTCGAGGAATGATAACAAGTCACATCCGGCCATGGAGTCTACAATCTGGTTGATGTGTGGCAACGGGAAAGGGTCTTTTGGACAAGCCTTATTGATGTTTGTGTAATCAATACACAGTCTCCATTTCCTATTTGCCTTGCGCACCACCACCGGATTGGCCAGCCACGTTGGATGGAGCACTCCTCTCACTAAGCCTGCCACCTCTAACTTCCTGGTTTCCTCTCTGATGAACTCTTGCCGCTCCAGAGCTTGCTTCCTGACCTTCTGCTTGACGGGTCGCGCATGAGGGCAGACATCAAGATGGTGCTCAATCACCTCCTTGGGAACGCCGGGGATGTCGGATGCTTGCCATGCAAACATGTCGACATTCGCCCGCAGGAAGGTGACGAGCGCGTCTTCCTATTTTCTATCGAGGGCGGAGCTTATGGTGAAAGCCCCTCCCATGCCATCCTCCTTGATGGACACCTTCTTGGTTTCCGGTGGAGTAGCTCTGGATTTCTTGCTCTTGCTAGTGGAGCGTTCTCGACGGGAGCACTGTACTCCGAAGAGGAGCGCTTGCCGGAGTGGGTGTGAGAGGTCCTACCGGTCTTCTTCCCTCCCGGGGCTTCAGTGACAAGAGCAAGTGCCTTGGCGATAGTTGCTGCAACTGCCTCCCAGTAAAGCTGATCAGCGCAGATCAGTGCATCCTTCTTGTCAGAGGGGACGGTGACGATGGACATCAGCCCAGGCATCTTCAGTGTGTTGTAGGCGTAATGTGATGCCACCATGAACTTGGCCAATGCCGCGCGGCCGAGGATCCCGTTGTAAGGCAAGGGAATCTCAGCAACATAAAAAACAATCCTTTCCATCTTGTAGTTTAGTTCGCCCCCGAATGTCATGGGCAGTGTGACTTTACCCTTGGGCTGACTCCTTCCTGGGTTGACCCCTTGAAACGTGCCCGTCTCCTTAAGGTCTCCATCAGGGATTTGCAGCCTTTCGATCACGTCGGGCGAGATCAGGTTCAGACCAGCCCCGCCATCAACCAGCATATTCGTCACCTTGAGGTTGCGTATTGTTGGTGAAACAAACAATGGCAAACACTCGACGCAGTTGTGCGATCAGGGTGGTCCTCGGTGTCAAAGATGATAGGAGTGCTGGACCACTTCAACGGCTTCTGGGCATCGAACGATGGTTCCGCTGCTGTGATCTCACGCGCCCACTGTTTGAGTTGGCGGTGAGAGGTGTGCAGGGAGGCACCGCCATCGATGCACATGGCCTTCGTGGCTTTCTGGAACTCTTGCTTGCCGGACTCGTCGTCCTCATCACGATCATCATCTTCTCGCTTCTTGTCACGGCCACGGGCCGACCGTTCTTGTTGGTTATCTTTGCCGCGGCGGCCAGGCTTGCCGCCACGCTTCTTGCCGGATCCCTCAGCACCATCCTGGCCCTTCTCCTTGTCCCGCCTTTCAAATTCGGACTTTTGCTTCTCTGCGAGCTGCTCGACTTGTCGGCAGTTCTAGAGGTCATGGCCTTTGGTGCGATGGATCTTGCAGTACTGCTTGTCGGAGCTTCCTGGCTTGTCGGCGGCCGCCAATGCCCGGCAGGCAACACACCCGGCGATTTCTTTGTTGGGGTCGTCTGCCTTGGTTTTCTTGGCAGCGTCGGCGTCGATGTCAGATCCCTCGACGGCAAGCACGACCTTGCCCTTGCGTTTCCTGTTGCGCCGTCGGCCCTTTTTCGTCGGGGTGACGGCGTCTTCGTCCGAGGAACCGGTTTCCACACCGGCGTCTTCGCCGGGGTACTTCCTTCCCTCTTCAGCCTGAGCGCATCTGTCGGCCAGAACATAGAGTTCAACCACATCCTTGACTTTATTCATCGCCAGCTCCTCACGCATCTTGCAGTTGCGCACATTCTGATGGAATGCGCTGATGATGGTGGCGGGATGAACGTCTGGGATGTTGTGCTGCACTCGGCTGAACCTCTGTATGTACTTGCGCAGGCTTTCACCTTCCTTTTGGGGGATGACATGCAAATTGCTTGCTTGGCCATGAGCCTGGTGGCCTCCCATAAAGGCGCCAACAAACTCATGGCACAAATCCGACCAGGAAGAAATAGAATCTACTGGCAAGTGCATCAACTGTGACATGATGCTGGGTTTAAGTGCCAACGGGAAATAATTGGCAAGCACCTTGTCGTCACGTGCCCCAGCAGCCTGCATCGTGATGGTGTAGATGCTGAGGAACTCTGACGGGTGAGTCTTGCCATTGTACTTCTCCCCGACGTCAGGCTTGAAGGTGCGATGAGTGGGCCATTGGAAACACCACAGCTCGCGGGTAAAGACTAGACATCCTACCTCGTAAGGTAAGCGTCCAGAGCCTCCCGGTGCTGGGTGGTCCGTAGTGGGCCCTGCCCGCCTATCCTACTGGTGGTGTGCCTCGCGCCGGCGCTCGGTGGTAGTTCGAGCATCCTCGTGGGTGCGCTCCCGAAGAACTTGACGCTGATCGCGGTGGGTCCGTGGGTCGGACGACGCATGGATATGTTATCACAAGCGTCATCCCGACGGATCGGGGCTCGTGGTAGCTAGCGATGAGGAGGAGAATGAACCGTGGCTGCGGTGCCTCCGACCCTTCCACTACTGGCGTGCGGCGGCTCGACAGAGTGTCGGCCTGAGGTCCCTGCCGGACGTGGCTCATCTTTGTTGGCGACGGCGACAAGGCTCCGGATGGTAGTTCTCCACTCGTCGAGCTTCTCTGCAGGAGGAGGGAAGTCGAGGAGCAACTGCGTGCGCTAAGGCCTCCGCCGGCGTGGGTGGCGGTGAAAGCTGCGTGGACTGTGACGCGCTGCGACTTCTAACCATGTTAGAAGGAGCTCTATCACGGTCCTGCAGCTGCATGCTGTTTTTGCCAGCACCTCGGCGAGCATGTTGATGCTCTACATCCCGCGACTGATGCACAGGGCTCTTTCCGCAATGGTGCCCCGGTTCCTCAGCTTGACGACGCTGCTCATCACGCATGACCTGGGAGGAGTGCGTCGTGGGCGCCGCCGTGGGCATCTTGGAAGTCGCCGCGTCGCCCGTATGCGGTACGACGCCGCTCTTGGAGGGCCCCGCGCCACCTGCAGGGGGGCGGCTCCGCCCTTGGAATTGGTGGCATGCAGCTCGTCGTCACGTGCACGAAATACGCCGCTTGCCAGGCTTCGGCTGCTGGAACAACACGGGTGTTCGCGGGTAGCGCCTCGGCTTCCATCCGCGACCACCCCGTCGCCAGCCCGCGTTGGCACGGGCCGTTCGGCTCCAGACGAACCAATCGCCACGATCGTGTTCTTCTTGGGAGCGATGGCGATGAAGAACTGCTACACTAACTGCTAGACCAGATTTTGACAACTGCGCCCCCTACCTGGCGCGCCAAAGATGTCGGTACGAAACGACACCTATGGGATCACTGGAATCCCTTCTACCGTTGGCGGGCGCGAGGTTGTGCAAAGAGCGGGTCTAAGAGTCAGTACACGGATCGTTTACCCAGGTTCGGGCCGCGAGGATGCGTAATACCCTAGTCCTGCTTTGGCGTATATTTGAGTGGTCTTGAGTTCTTGAACTAGCTACGGTGCATGTCCAGCTCCAAGGGATTCGAATCCTTCTCCAGTATGTCGCGGGCCTCCTTTTATAGTCCAAAGGGGCTGCCACAGTGGCACACAGGAGGTGGAAAGCTGTACAGTGCGTAGGCATATCTCATGACATTACGGGACAAGACACATTAAATGCCCTACTTAGGTGTCCACTTGCTTTATCGGGGACGGAAACGAGGCCCGTCCCGTCCGTGGCCTCTCCGTCCGGTTGCGACGCGTGTCCAGGCCAGCGGGGCAGGCAACTGAGGTGGCGTGGTGGTACGGTCTTCACAGAGATCTGCATGCCACCACGCAAGTGCTTGACTAGCTGGACCAGGAACCACGTACCGCCACGTGGGTACCTGCCTGGTCTAGTGGGTCGGCCGCTGAGCTGGGCGACGATGGGGCGGCAAGGGCTTGCCGCGGTCCTGCGTCTGTTCTTGGCAAGGGTCTTTCCGGGGCCTCCGTGAGCTTCCTCGGCAAGAGGCTTGACGGGGCTTTGGGGTGTCTTTGGCGAGGAGTCTTGTCGGGGCCTCGTGGGCATCCTCGACAAGGAGCCTTGCCATTGCCTTGTCGTCGGGTTCTCATCTCATGAGCCATAGACCTTTGTCTCCACAAAGATCTGCATGCCATCACGTGGGCGCTTCCGAGCCTTGGTTCCAATGTTGTTGATGACGTTGAAGTTCCTAAGCTCAAGGGTGGTTGCGACGGAGGTGTTTGGGTGAATCTCCCCGGCAAGGGCTCTTGCCAGGGGCGTGCAGGCCGCCCCGGCAAGAGTCCTTGTCGGGAGAGAGCCTGTCTTCTTGCTTGATCTTCTTGTGCCACCGTCTTGGCGTTGTTCTGGTAACTTTGTGTCTCTGGCCTCCCTCCTCTGCTTTGTTATGTGTGGTCGCAGGCGTGGCTCTGACTGCCCGTGCACAAGTAAGGGGTATAAAAGAGCGCCCCTACTTTTGTAAACCGACATGGGGGCCCCGACAAGTGTTGGGGGGCTCATGGGCCAAGGGGAGGGGGCAAACCAGCCCACTAAGGGGCTGTGCGCCCCCCCTCACCCCTTCCCACGTTGCCAGAGGAGGGTCCCCCCCTTGGCTTGGGGGCCAAGTCTTCTAGGGAGGAAAACCCATCTAGGGTTTCCCCCTTGTGGCCGCCGCCCCCTAGATTGGATCTTGGGGCGCCCCCTCCTCTCCTCCCTTCCCCCTATATATAGAGAGGTACAGAGAGGGCAGCCGCACCCTAATACGCCACGGCGCTACCCCTTCTCTCTCTCGTAGCCTTCTTCCTTTCCATAGCGCTTAGCGAAGCTCTGCTGAGATTTCTCCACCACCACCGCCACCACACCGTCGTGCTGCCGGAGGACTCGAGCTACTACTTCACCATTGCTCGCTAGATCGAGGAGGTGAAGGCGTCATCAAGCCGTACGTGTGTTGAACGCGCAGGTTCCGTCCGTTCGGCACTAGATCAGAGTTCGCGGGGCGGATCGTGATTGGATCGCGAAGACGTACCACTACTTTAACCACGTTCTTGAACGCTTCCGCTTAGCGATCTACAAGGGTATGTGGATCCAACTCTCCTCTCATAGATGTGCATCTCCTAGATTGATTTTGGGTCTTTGTAGGATTTTTTTTGTTTCCCATGCAATGTTCCCCAACACGCACCTTACTTGACGACCGGTCCCTCATGAGACATCGGACGACCGGTAACATCCGGACGTCCGACGCCTGTCTGTGCACATCTTATCGGGGCGAGGCCCATTGTAACACCCAAGTGTCATGCTGCAGTAACCTCGTACTAATGGTGCTATGTCATCAAGATTGACTAAGCCAAGTTTCCCCTTGTTAAAAATCCAAGTTAGATTCAAAATTCAAATTTAAAGTGAGAATTTAAATTCACAAACATGCATGGTTGGAAAATAGTTCACCATTTAGCAATATTCCAAAACAAATCATGGTTGGGGAAAACAACATCACTTGTTTGCTCTGGTAGGCTCTAGTTTTCATCCAATCAAACCTTGAGTTATTGTGCCTCTAAATCTATTCAACTTACTCATATTTGATCAGAGCATCTCGATTCTGATACACCAGTCTAAAAATCATAATTCATACTTTGAATTATTCAAATGTTTCTATAGTCTGATGCCTTTGCATTCTTTCTTCTTCTGGTTGAGTACCAACACTCACATCAGATCCTTTGTTGGATTATTATCCGACAGAGTCATTCATATTCAATAACCTTGTGAGCTCTTCCCCTGATACATAGTGCCTTTGGTAGATTGTATCCTCTTCTTTTGTCAACCATGCTCTGTTTCGAGCTGATGTTATTTACTCCTGAAGATTGTGGTATATGTTCATAAGATGCCTCGATGGGTTGCACATATGATTTCCCCGATCTGTGTGAACCCGGAAACTTCTACGGGACATACCTTACCGGTGTTACACCAGATAAAATTTCAACACTGCAATTACGTCGAAAGTGAGAAGTGAACGGAAGGTTATGCGTTGAAGAAGTGGGAGTCGACATTGAACTATGTGTTTATGCCCATAGACATGATGTAGATCTTATCATGAAAGCTTCTCGTAATGATAAGTATCCCCTTGTTATAAGTTCATCTGGTATCTGTGTTTTGTCCATTGAACCGCGATTCCGACTATGATTGTTCTTCTTTGATCCCATTTCTCAGACAAGTTAAAGCACTTGCCTTCTATGGATCGATACGCATGTCCAGCCTCTATTCTGATATATCTTCGAGCATCACCCTCTGAAATCTCGAGAATAACACAGAACTATGATACTTCTCATGACTTATCCATCAAGTATTTTTTCCACCAGTTTTTGTTTCTCGGGGTTCTCAGTTGTTTGTCACTCGAAACACCGATAACGAACACCTCCTAGTAATCTTCATTGATTACTAGTTTGTACTCGGTCATGTCATTCCCAGTCGATTGGCTATATAATCATCGTCATGCAAAAGCTTGACTGTGCTACCTGGTCCTTCTTCCCGACGCATATTTCTGACAATGAGCTAAGCATGTGTTAAACATTATCATCTTATCGTTTTGCTTACATACATGATGGAATATGAGCTTGTATCATATTTGTGGTTCCATTGACCTTTAACTTCACCATTCCACCTGCTTTGATCATCTTACTAATCAATTACATCTTCATGAAACCTCTCAACAAAATGTGTTGTGAACATCGTCAACATTTTGACTTCTTCCAATAGGTCAATTGAATTCATGATGAGAAATACCATCTTTGTCCCTCGATAATTTGTGTTCTCCTTGATAACATCCCTGCCTTCCTTCCACGCAAACGTATTCATGTTTTGTGTTGTACCTTGAGTTCCTTACTATCCAGCTTATGTTATGTTCTACCTTGGAGTATTACCTTATCTTATGTCAAGGATGTCATGAGAATTGCACCACCTCTTATGAATTCTTGATGCAGTGATGCTTCTCGCCATCACCATTAATTTCTTGGTCCCCGTGTTGTTTCTAACAGTGATACCGACAAGCGAACTCTGATGTGTCACTTCAATACTTCACCCTATTGCCTTGAAGATGAACATTAATTTCAATATTAGTGTGTTGGTTGCTAAACCAACATTCTAACATTGATCATGCTACCTAATCCATATTTGCGAGTGCACTTTTTGATCTTAATTGTGGATGTTTTCCTCGGGCATATATCATTATATGATTTGGTCTGACCAATTCTACCACCTTGTTAACCTGATTATGGAAATCCATCTTTAAGGAAATCTCGATGAATTGTTGCTGAGCCCATCAGCCGCATCCTCATTTTCTCTATGGTTCATGATGAGCATTTTAAACTAATGTTGGACTTCTGAAAGCATTGTCACTGAGCCTAGCTCAGGAAGTATATGTTGATGCAAGAAGTATCTTCTCTAAGTTCGCATACATTGGATGCAAGTCGCTGTCGTGAATATGAGAAAAGTTGTTTCGCTTCCTCTATGGTTTGATAGACGTGACAATTACATTTGTGCCCTTAACCGGAACCCACTACTCAAATTTGCCCCTATTTTCAAAGTGTGCTCAAATTTGCCCCTCTTCCATTAA
Organism: Secale cereale; assembly: GCA_902687465.1. NCBI lineage: Eukaryota > Viridiplantae > Streptophyta > Magnoliopsida > Poales > Poaceae > Secale > Secale cereale. The sequence continues at coordinate 519,124,371 of LR738711.1, forward strand.
GTATGATTATAGAAATGCCCTTCCGTACATTATCTATCCAGTCAAAGGCCTTTGCCCGTTAAGTGCACGCATAGAAAAATCTAATGGTCAAAGGACTTTAACCGGACATAAAATGTACGGAAGGGCATTTCTATAATCGCACTTGACAGAATAGAGGTAAATTTGAGCACACTTAGGAATTAGGGGTAAATGTGAGTAGGTGGTTCTAGTTAGGGCCTGGAATGTAAATGGCCCTTGATAGACTTGCTACCTGCGACAGCCTGGTTTTTGCCCTCTTTTATTTGCTAGAGTTTTATTTGAATTTATTTTGAACCATGGGTTTTTTTTCGAATCTTTTCATATGGACTTAAACACTTGGGTACCCTTGGCTTTCACCCAAGTGCCTACTATCCATCTCAACTCATCTTTTCCCACTGGTTCACTCTAATATAGTTTATGGAATATTTTTCTTATTTGAAAAATATTCACTTTTCCCTCCAAAACCCTAGCTAAACCCTTTGTGCTCCAAAGCAACCCCTATTTTTCTGGCTCACAAAAATCTGAGGAAATTCATAAATATTATTTGGACCCTAAGACACATTCCACAGCAAAAATATTGCACCACTTTTTGGAATAGTTTTGCTACAGAAATTCTTTTCTAATCTGGACAAAAATGGTAGTTTCTACAGCAACTACCATTTTACTTGCTCCATTGCTTCTGAAACTCCTTGTGCATCTTCACCTTAGTAACTCATGGCTAACCTACAAAGGACAACCTCCAACTCTTATCCATTTTACCTCAGTAAACTCTCAAAGTTTCTTTCCAGAAATTTACCAGGCGTATGATTTTCTTTCTACTGCGCCTGGAAACAATCCAACCATGGGTTACTCTCCTATCTACCACGAACAACACGCCAAACATAAATTTTGGCACCAAGTAAGCCAGTAGGCATAGTTCGCGCGGTGACCACGCGTGTACACCATGCCATGGCTGTCTGTCGGTGCGCTCTGGATGCCGCCGAGCACTCTGTTGGGCGCGTGCTAGCTTCCGCGCCTGCCCGAGCGTGACAACCCGCGCCACCATCCTCATCTTCACCTCTACAGCCCCCTTTGGCACTCGCCGATGCCGAAGCTCGCCGCAGCGAGCACGGGCGCAGTCCGGCCAAGGCAACAGTGCAGTGCGCACTGTGCTCGTCGCCACCCCAGCGCCCCTGTGCTCGTCCCCGTCCGTGCACAGCTCCCATGTGACCCCGTCGCCTTCTTCCCCCTCTCCTTGATGCCATTCGTCGCTGGGCGCAGCGTCCAGGTGTCGCCGGCGGAGCCCCGTCCCCCCCTCTCGGCTCGCCTATATATAGGCCCCCTCTTAGCCTTCCCGAGCACCCAGCTCCACTCCCACACACACCTAGACCGCGTAGAACCCCGTGGCCCGGCCGGGCAGGCCACATGCCGCCGTCCCCGAGCTCGATCTCACCGGCGATCCCCTCGGGTTGTCGCGGTAGCTCCAGACTCTCTCAGGACAAGGCGACCCTACCAGAGCCTCCGCCACTCTCTGGTGGAGCCATTCCACCTAGTTGGAGCTGCTGGAGACGCCGTTGCACGCCGTCTTCTTCAACTCCGGAGACCACCCTGTTCTGCCTCCGCCTGCGAGCTCTTTTTCGATGCCGTCCGACCACCCCTAGCTACCATACGGGTACGGGAAGGTGCGCCTCGACCCCCTCTGTCGATCTATCCCTTCCATCTTGGCCAAGGAGTAGCGTCGCCGGCGTGCGCTCCGGCGAAGCCGCGGTCGCCCCTGCTCTTCCCTCTCTCTCCCCCTCACCTGACTAGTGGGGCCCGCTAGTCAGCCTCTCCATACCCGCGCGAAGCGGTATGAGTGGTGGCACCCTGGGCTTTTACGCCTTCGACGTCACCCCCCCTTTGTCTGTTTATTTAAATTCTAAATTTAAATATATTCCAGAGAACTTTAAACTGCAATAACTTTTTAACCATAAGTCCAAATGAATTGATCCTTTTTGCATTGTGTTCTTTGTGAAGAAATCTTGCAGCACACCAAAAATGAGACTATTTGGTGCTGTATAGATTTTTTGGTGAATTTTTGAATGATTCTTGATATTTTCTTTTTGTACTTTTAATTATTGTCAGAAGGTGAAGCTTGTCCTGAGGATCACCAGGAGGCTTGTGAGCCTCATTTGCATTAAGGCAAGCCACAACAACATTTTCATAGTGCCATTTCAATATTTGTGATTTTCCAACTTGAACAAATGATTTACTTTATGCATATGAATTATTTGGTTAAATACTTTTTGTTGGTTGCTTTATTATGTTATTTCATTTAGTTTACAGAAAGTTGGAGTTTGGTTTAAGTTATTAAGATAGTCAAAAGAAAGTTTGGATCTATGAGAACTATTATGGATATACCTATGAATGGCTATGTGGAGTTACTTTATTTTACATAAGTATTATGATAAATTTTTGTTAGAATATGTCATGTTTATAATTGCAAGTATCATAACCAGAATAATATTGAAGTTGTGATGCTTATATTTAGTAGAGTAAAGTTGACCCCGTTATTTTTGTAGTACATTTTGGTATGGCATTGTAGTTATTGTTTTTGTAATGCATTTTGGTATGTTGCATTCCATGGCATTGTATGACACCAGTTATTTTTTTTAAGTTGAAACTTTAAATAACTCAACTTGAATAAATTGTTGACCGGGTCATGGTGCCACTGAATCGAGTCTTCTCCCAGTGCAACCACATTTGCCTTTATGGGAAGGTCTTTATTCGGTCCATTGTCATGCCTCTTGTCGGTACCTCCAGATAGGGAAGGTTATGGGCATGCAGTACCCTGGCCCGGTAAGCAGACATAACCTTGTGTGCATGGTGTTAAGTTTATGGTACCGAGTCCCCGTTTGGGACAATTGCTGTTTGGCCACGATGGTGGTCGGTGTGCCTTTGGTAGGCACAGGGCCACCCAGGACTGTTCCAGTGGGGAAATGAATCGGAGTGGCCGGGGGAGTGTCAGGCAATGGGGGAGTTTTGTCGAAACGCCGTTGGTCCACCCGAATGGGACAACGAGGCCATGGGTTTCGTGGTGTGGGTACAGTGCACTACCTCTGTAGAGTGTAATAAATCTATCGATAGCCGAGTCCACGGTCACGGACACGCTCGAAAGTAAGTCACACCATGGGTCAACATATATTAAAATTTTGCTTACTAAGTTCTAAATGTTTGCACTATATAAATGGTGGAAGAGCCACCGAGATGATTTGAGACCAAGTAAGGTCAGGGTGGTGATCGCCGGAAAGATCGCAATTTATGTCCTGTTAATAAGAACAAGTTATAGTTTAATAAAAATCATCATGGGTAAGTCAGACGAGGTTCTGTTTTCACAAAGGCATGAGTACAACATGTTAGTTAATATTGTTGGGGAACGTAGTATTTTCAAAATTTTCCTACGAACACACAAGATCTATCTACTAGATGCATAGCAACGAGAGGGGAGAGTGTGTCTACGTACCCTCGTAGACCGGGAGCGGAAGCGTCAAGTGATGCGGTTGATGTAGTCGAACTTCTTCGCGATCCAACCGATCAAGAACCGAACGTATGGCACCTCCGTGTTCAGCACACGTTCAACTTGATGACGTCCCACGAGCCCTTGATCCAGATGAGCTTCACGGGAGAGTTTCGTCAGCACGACGGCGTGGTGACGGATATGATGTATCTACCGGCGCAGGGCTTCGCCTAAGCACTGCAACGGTATGACCGAGGTGTGTTTCTGTGGAGGGGGGCACCGCACAAGGCTAAAACAATTCAACTTGTGTGTCTTTGGGTGCCCCCTACCCCCGCATATAAAGGAGCAAGGGGGGGAGGCCGGCCGGCCCTCTATGGTGCGGCTAGAGAAGCAATCCTACTAGGAATAGGATTGCAATCCTATTCCTAGTAGGAGTCCACCAAGAAGGAGCAGGGGAAGGAAGGAGAGGGAGAGGGAGAGGGAAAGAGGGGCCGCGCCCCCTCCCCTAGTCCTATTCGGACTGCCCCTAGGGAGGGGGCGCGTCACCTCCTAGCTGCTGCCCTCTCTCTCCCCAATGGCCCACCAGTGCCCATCATTCCCCCGGGGGGTTCCGGTAACCCCCCGGCACTCCGGTAAATTCCGAAACTTTCCAGAACACTCCCGGTGTCTGAATATAGTCGTCCAATATATCAATCTTTACGTCTCAGACATTCCGAGACACCTCGTCATGTCCGTGATCTCATCCGGGACTCCGAACTACCTTCGGTACATCAAAACTCATAAACTCGTAATACCAATCGTCATCAAACGTTAAGCGTGCGGACCCTACGGGTTCGAGAACTATGTAGACATGAACGAGACTCATCTCCGGTCAATAACCAATAGCGGAACCTGGATGCTCATATTGGCTCCCACATATTCTACGAAGATCTTTATCGGTCAAACCACATAACAACATACGTTGTTCCTTTTGTCATCGGTATGTTACTTGCCCGAGATTCGATCGTCGGTATCTCTATACCTAGTTCAATCTCATTACCGGCAAGTCTCTTTACTCGTTCCGTAATACATCATCTCGTGACTAACTCATTAGTCTTTTTGCTTGCAAGGCTTATTATGATGTGTGTTACCGAGAGGGCCCAGAGATACCTCTCCGACACTCGGAGTGACAAATCCTAGTCTTGATCTATGCCAACATCACAAATACTTTCGGAGACACCTGTAGAGCATCTTTATGATCACCCAGTTACGTTGTGACGTTTGATAGCACACAAGGTGTTCCTACAGTATTCGGAAGTTGCATAATCTCATAGTCATAGGAACATGTATAAGTCATGAAGAAAGCAATAGCAGTAAAACTAAACGATCATAGTGCTAAGCTAACGGATGGGTCTAGTCCATCACATCATTCTCCTAATGATGTGATCCCGTTGATCAAATGACAACTCATGTCTATGGTCCGGAAACATAACCATCTTTGATCAACGAGCTAGTCTAGTAGAGGCATACTAGGGACATATTGTTTTGTCTATGTATTCACACATGTATCAAGTTTCCGGTTAATACAATTCTAGCATGAATAAAAGACATTTATCATGATATAAGGAAATACAAATAACATCTTTATTATTGCCTCTAGGGCATATTTCCTTCAGTCTCCCACTTGAACTAGAGTCAATAATCTAGATTACAAAGTAATGATCCTCACACCCATGGAGTCCTGGTGCTGATCATGTTTTGCCCGTGGAAGAGGCTTAGTCAATGGGTCTGCAACATTCAGATCCGTATGTATCTTGCAAATCTCTATGTCTCCCTCCTTGACTAGATCGCGGATGGAATTGAAGCATCTTTTGATGTGCTTTGTTCTCTTGTGAAACCTGGATTCCTTCGCCAAGGCTATTGCTTCAGTGTTGTCACAAAAGATTTTCATTGGACCCGATGCACTAGGTATTACACCTAGATCGAATATGAACTCCTTCATCCAGACTCCTTCATTTGCTGCTTCCGAAGCAGCTATGTATTCCTCTTCACACGTAGATCCCGCCACGACGCTTTTCTTGGAACTGCACCAACTGACAGCTCCACCGTTCAATAAAAATACATATCCGGTTTGTGACTTAGAGTCATCCGAATCAATGTCAAAACTAGAATCGACGTAACCGTTTACGACGAGCTCTTTGTCACCTCCATATACGAGAAACATATCCTTTGTCCTTTTCAGGTATTTCAGGATGTTCTTGACCGCTGTCCAGTGATCCACTCCTGGATTACTTTGGTACCTCCCTGCTAGACTTATAGCAAGGCACACATCAGGTGTGGTACACAACATTGCATACATGATAGATCCTATGGCTGAGGCATAGGGAATGACTTTCATTTTCTCTCTATCTTCTGTAGTGGTTGGGCATTGAGTCTTACTCAACTTCATACCTTGTAACACAGGCAAGAACCCTTTCTTCAACTGATCCATTTTGAACTTCTTCAAAACTTTATCAAGGTATGTGCTTTGTGAAAGTCCAATTAAGCGTCTTGATCTATCTCTATAGATCTTGATGCCTAATATATAAGCAGCTTCACCGAGGTCTTTCATTGAAAAACTCTTATTCAAATATCCTTTTATGCTATCCAGAAATTCTATATCATTTCCAATCAACAATATGTCATCCACATATAATATTAGAAATACCTCAGAGCTCCCACTCACTTTCTTGTAAATATAGGCTTCTCCAAAAGTCTGTATAAAACCATATGCTTTGATTACCTCATCAAAGCGTATATTCCAACTCCGAGATGCTTGCACCAGTCCATAGATGGATCGCTGGAGCTTGCATACTTTGTTAGCACCTTTTGGATCGACAAAACCTTCTGGTTGCATCATATACAACTATTCTTTGAGATATCCATTTAGGAATGCAGTTTTGACATCCATTTGCCAGATTTCATAATCATAAAATGCGGCAATTGCTAACATGATTCGGACAGACTTAAGCATCGCTACAGGTGAGAAAGTCTCATCGTAGTCAACTCCTTGAACTTGTCGAAACCCTTTCGCAACAAGTCGAGCTTTGTAAATAGTAACATTACCGTCTGCGTCGGTCTTCCTCTTGAAGATCCATTTATTTTCGATGGCTTGCCGATCATCGGGCAAGTCAACTAAAGTCCACACTTTGTTCTCATACATGGATCCCATCTCAGATTTCATGGCCTCAAGCCATTTTGCGGAATCTGGGCTCATCATCGCTTCCTCATAGTTCGTAGGTTCATCATGGTCTAGTAACATGACCTCCAGAACTGGGTTGCCATACCACTCTGGTGCGGAACGTACTCTGGTTGATCTAAGACGTTCAGTAGAAACTTGATCTGAAGTTTCATGATCATCATCATTAGCTTCCTCACTGATTGGTGTAGGAATCACTGGAACAATTTTCTGTGATGTACTACTTTCCAATTCAGGAGAAGGTACAATTACCTCATCAAGTTCTACTTTCCTCCCACTCACTTCTTTCGAGAGAAACTCCTTCTCTAGAAAGGATCCATTCTTAGCAACAAATATCTTGCCTTCAGATCTGTGATAGAAGGTGTACCCAACAGTCTCTTTTGGGTATCCTATGAAGACACATTTCTCCGACTTGGGTTCGAGCTTATCAGGTTGAAGCTTTTTCACATAAGCGTCGCAGCCCCAAACTTTAAGAAACGACAACTTTGGTTTCTTGCCAAACCGTAGTTCATAAGGTGTCGTCTCAACGGATTTAGATGGTGCCCTATTTAATGTGAATGCATCTATCTCTAAAGCATAACCCCAAAACGATAGTGGTAAATCGGTAAGAGACATCATAGATCGCACCATATCCAATAAAGTACGGTTACGACGTTCGGACACACCATTGCGCTGTGGTGTTCCGGGTGGCGTGAGTTGTGAAACTATTCCACATTGTTTCAAATGAAGACCAAACTCGTAACTCAAATATTCTCCTCCACGATCAGATCGTAGAAACTTTATTTTCTTGTTACGATGACTCTCTACTTCACTCTGAAATTCTTTGAACTTTTCAAATGTTTCAGACTTGTGCTTCATTAAGTAGATATACCCATATCTGCTCAAATCATCAGTGAAGGTCAGAAAATAACGATACCCGCCGCGAGCTTCAACACTCATTGGCCCACATACATCAGTATGTATGATTTCCAACAAATCTGTTGCTCGCTCCATAGTTCCGGAGAACGAAGTTTTAGTCATCTTGCCCATGAGGCATGGTTCGCAAGCACCAAGTGATTCATAATCAAGTGATTCCAGGAGTCCATCATTATGGAGTTTCTTCATGCGCTTTACACCAATATGACCTAAACGGCAGTGCCACAAATAAGTTGCACTATCATTATTAACCATGCATCTTTTGGTTTCAATATTATGAATATGTGTATCACTACAATCGAGATCCAATAAGAATAGACCACTCTACAAGGGTGCATGACCATAAAAGATATTATTCATAAAAATAGAACAACCATTATTCTCTGATTTAAATGAATAACCGTCTCGCAACAAACAAGATCCAGATATAATGTTCATGCTCAACGCTGGCACCAAATAACAATTATTTAGGTCTAAAACTAATCCCGAAGGTAGATGTAGAGGTAGCGTGCCGACGGCGATCACATCGACTGTGGATCCATTTCCCACGCTCATCGTCACCTCGTCCTTAGCCAATCTTCGTTTAATCCGTAGTCCCTGTTTCGAGTTACAAATATTAGCAACTAAACCGGTATCAAATACCCAGGTACTACTACGAGCATTAGTAAGGTACACATCAATAACATGTATATCACATATACCTTTGTTCACCTTGCCATCCTTCTTATCCGCCAAATACTTGGGGCAGTTCCGCTTCCAGTGTCCAGTCCCTTTGTAGTAGAAGCACTCAGTTTCAGGCTTGGCTCCAGACTTGGGTTTCTTCGCGGGAGTAGCAACTGTCTTGCTATTCTTCTTGAAGTTCCCCTTCTTTCCCTTGCCCTTTTTCTTGAAACTAGTGGTCTTGTTAACCATCAACACTTGATGCTCCTTTTTGATTTCTACCTGCGCAGCCTTGAGCATAGCGAAGAGCTCGGGAATTGTCTTTTGCATCCCTTGCATATTATAGTTCATCACGAAGCCTTTATAGCTTGGTGGCAGTGATTGAAGAACTCTATCAATAACACTATCCTCGTCAACTTTGCAACCAAGTTGAGTCATATGATTGTAGTACCCAGACATTCTGAGCAAGTGTTCACTGATAGAACTATTCTCCTCCATCTTGCAGCTGTAGAACTTATTGGAAATCTCATATTTCTCAATCCGGGCATTTGCTTGAAATATGAATTTCAACTCCTGGAACATCTCATATGGTCCATGACGTTCAAAACGTCGTTGAAGTCTCGGTTCTAAGCCGTAAAGCATGGCACACTGAACTATCGTGTAGTCATCAGACCGCGTCTGCCAGACGTTCAAAGCGTCTAGATTAGCGGGAGGGGGCTTGTCACCTAGCGGTGCTTCAAGGACATAATTCTTCTGTGCAACAATGAGGATAATCCTCAAGTTACGGACCCAGTCCGTGTAATTGCTACCATCATCTTTCAACTTAGCTTTCTCTAGGAATGCATTAAAATTCAAAGGAACGGTAGCACGGGCCATTGATCTACAACACCATAGATATGCAAAAACTATCAGGACTAAGTTCATGATAAATTAAAGTTCAATTTAATCATATTACTTAAAGAACTCCCACTTAGATAGACATCCCTCCGGTCATCTAAATGATCACGTGATCCAAATCAACTAAACCATGTCCGATCATCACGTGAGATGGAGTAGTTTCAATGGTGAACATCTTATGTTGATCATATCTACTATATGATTCACGCTCGACCTTTCGGTCTCCTGTGTTCCGAGGCCATATCTGCATATGCTAGGCTCGTCAAGTTTAACCCGAGTATTCTGCGTGTGCAAAACTGGCTTACACCCGTTGTATTTGAACGCAGAGCTTAGCACACCCAATCATCACGTGGTGTCTCGGCACGACGAACTTTCGTAACGGTGCATACTCAGGGAGAACACTTATACCTTGAAATTTAGTAAGGGATCATCTTATAATGATACCGTCGTTCTAAGCAAAATAAGAAGCATAATAAGATAAACATCACATGCAATCAAAATATGTGACATGATATGGCCATCATCATCTTGTGCTTTTGATCTCCATCTCCAAAGCACCGTCATGATCACCTTCGTCACCGGCGCGACACCTTGATCTCCATCGTAGCATCGTTGTCGTCTCGCCAACTATTGCTTCTACGACTATTGCTACCGCTTAGTGATAAATTAAAGCAATTACATGGCGATTGCATTTCATACAATAAAGCGACAACCATATGGCTCCTGCCAGTTGCCGATAACATTACAAAACATGATCATCTCATACAAAACCATATATCTCATCATGTCTTGACCATATCACATCACAACATGCCCTGCAAAAACAAGTTAGACGTCCTCTACTTTGTTGTTGCAAGTTTTACGTGGCTGCTACGGGTTTAGCAAGAACCGTTCTTACCTATGCATACAAAACCACAACGATGTTTTGTCAAGTATGTGCTGTTTTAACCTTCACAAGGACCGGGCGTAGCCACACTTGATTCAGCTAAAGTGAGAGAGACAGACATCCGCCAGTCACCTTTAAGCAACAAGTGCTCATAACGGTGAAACCAGTCTCGCGTAAGCGTACGCGTAATGTCGGTCCGGGCCGCTTCATCTCACAATACCGCCGAAGCAAAGTATGACATGCTGGTAAGCAGTATGACTAGTATCGCCCACAACTCATTGTGTTCTACTCGTGCATATCATCTACGCATAGACCTGGCTCATGATGCCACTGTTGGGGAACGTAGTATTTTCAAAATTTTCCTACGAACACACAAGATCTATCTACTAGATGCATAGCAACGAGAGGGGAGAGTGTGTCTACGTACCCTCGTAGACCGGGAGCGGAAGCGTCAAGTGACGCGGTTAATGTAGTCGAACTTCTTCGCGATCCAACCGATCAAGCACCAAACGTACGGCACCTCCGCGTTCAGCACACGTTCGGCTTGATGACGTCCCACGAGCTCTTGATCCAGTTGAGCTTCACGGGAGAGTTTCGTCAGCACGACGGCGTGGTGATGGATATGATGTATCTACCGGCGCAGGGCTTCGCCTAAGCACTGCAACGGTATGACCGAGGTGTGTTTCTGTGGAGGGGGGCACCGCACACGGCTAAAACAATTCAACTTGTGTGTCTTTGGGTGCCCCCTGCCCCCGTATATAAAGGAGCAAGGGGAGGAGGCCGGCCGGCCCTCTATGGTGCGGCTAGAGAAGCAATCCTACTAGGAATAGGATTGCAATCCTATTCCTAGTAGGAGTCCACCAAGAAGGAGAGGGGGAAGGAAGGAGAGGGAGAGGGAGAGGGAAAGAGGGGCCGCGCCCCCCTCCCCTAGTCCTATTCGGACTCCCCCTAGGGAGGGGGCGCGCCACCTCCTGGCTGCTGCCCTCTCTCTCGATATGGCCCACCAGGGCCCATCATTCCCCTGGGGGGTTCCGGTAACCCCCCCGGCACTCCGGTAAATTCCGAAACTTTCCAAAACACTTTCGGTGTCTGAATATAGTCGTCTAATATATAAATCTTTACGTCTCGGACATTCCGAGACTCCTCGTCATGTCCGTGATCTCATCCGGGACTCCGAACTACCTTCGGTACATCAAAACTCATAAACTCATAATACCGATCGTCATCAAACGTTAAGCGTGCGGACCCTACGGGTTCGAGAACTATGTAGACATGACCGAGACTCATCTCCGGTCAATAACCAATAGCGGAACCTGGATGCTCATATTGGCTCCCACATATTCTACGAAGATCTTTATCGGTCAAACCGCATAACAACATACGTTGTTCCTTTTGTCATCGGTATGTTACTTGCCCGAGATTCGATCGTCGGTATCTCTATACCTAGTTCAATCTCGTTACCGGCAAGTCTCTTTACTCGTTCCGTAATACATCATCTCGTGACTAACTCATTAGTATTTTTGCTTGCAAGGCTTATTATGATGTGTGTTACCGAGAGGGCCCAGAGATACCTCTCCGACACTCGGAGTGACAAATCCTAGTCTTGATCTATGCCAACATCACAAATACTTTCGGAGACACCTGTAGAGTATATTTATGAGCACCTAGTTACGTTGTGACTCTTTGATAGCACACAAGGTGTTCCTACAGTATTCGGAAGTTGCATAATCTCATAGTCATAGGAACATGTATAAGTCATGAAGAAAGCAATAGCAGTAAAATTAAACGATCATAGTGCTAAGCTAACGGATGGGTCTAGTCCATCACATCATTCTCCTAATGATGTGATCCCGTTAATCAAATGACAACTCATGTCTATGGTCAGGAAACATAACCATCTTTGATCAATGAGCTAGTCTAGTAGAGGCATACTAGGGACATACTGTTTTGTCTATGTATTCACACATGTATCAAGTTTCCGGTTAATACAATTCTAGCATGAATAAAAGACATTTATCATCATACAAGGAAATACAAATAACATCTTTATTATTGCCTCTAGGGCATATTTCCTTCAAATATATATCCAAGTTTGTTGCTGCATTTTAACAATTGAATAATTATCATGATATTGTTTGTCATTATGATTTTTGTTTGCTGTAAGCTTGCAAGTACATTCAATGTACTGACCTGGCGTGTCATGCCAGATTTCAGGAAAGTTCCGCTGGAAAGGTGTGACGTCCGAGTCTAGACCGTGTCCACATCGGTGTCCCTGTGAGATGGAGTTCCGCTACGAAGTCGTTCCGATGCTGCGTAGTTTTATGACCGAGGCCCTTTTATGTTCATTAAATAATGTACATATTGTCCAGCCGCACCGTGTGTGCCGCTCGGCCTCGCTGCCTGCTGTAATGTAAAACTATGGTCCGCTAGTATCAATAAAGCGGTTGTTTTCTATACCAAGATGTTGTGTGTTGCCAGAAGACAAGGTCTCTGGGCTGGCAATGCAAGGTAAACCGGTCGCTTTGATCCGGGGTGCCACACTACCTTCACTATGTATGTATTTCCTTGCACACCAAGCCACTAATTGAATTGTTTCAAGGACAAGAAGTTCCAATCCGGACTTACAAAAGACTTGATATCCTCGATGATGGTTTCCAACCAAAACTTGGTTGCATTTTGTTGTAATACTCACATGTGGCCACAATTGTCTTGGACAACGTATTCATGTGTGTCTTGCAATCCAAATCTTGTTTTAGAGCTTTTTTCCGTACCTCTTGTCCTAAGAATCTTGCAATGTTGACTTGTCTTGTGTTGCACCCTTTTCTTCCGAGGCATCCAGAGTCTAAGGTATCCTGACACCAATCAAATCTGAATCTCAGGCCGATATGATGGTTGGAATATTTTTTCCAAGAATTATAACATTGGTATTTATGTAACCCGGTAAGATGATGTCATGCCTAGCACACCTGGCAGGAGGACCTATTGTTATAGTATCTTGTTCGGCAAGATTAGCCATTCTTCCATGAGAAAATTGTATGACTTATTTTAGAAGTTGTTCCTGATGGATCCTTTGTGTATCCAAAGTCTAACCTTTACTTGATGACCATGTCAACGCTATCCCGAAGCATGACTGTGGTACTCAAACATCAAGAAGAACATTGAAAGCACAATGCTAACATTTTCTTGATCAATTATCCAAACACCATTATATGGGTAAACATCATGCCCCTTTGTGTAAATGGTTACATACTTGGAGTCATATCATGTATATCATTCTCTGCTTTTCCTAGGGAAAGATATACTCTTGATACTCGGGTATAAACACATTTTCCTTTCCATTGGTCTGCTTAATCTGATACTCACAATTTTTCCTTTCCATTCTTTTAGTTTAACTTTCTTGTGATCTATATGATCTAAGCAGTGATAATTCCCTACTTACGTACACACCTCGATGTACAACTCTATCAATAAGATCCTGTTACTATAGTGGATGACATTCCAGTAACCCTAGTGGACGAGAACCTTGCCTATTGGTCGACCTCGTCTTACGAGCAGAAAAATGGTTCTCTTCATCCCCTGCCCTTGTTACCCGTGTTGTGCGAGCATAGCTGATAGGCTATCCTCTTACATGCCTTGCTATTGTGACCATGCAATAGGTTACTACCCTTCCTAACCCACACTGACCGCAGTTCCACATGATCGAAACCTGACTCTCATGTACAACCTTGATTCTGAAGTATCCTTTGCACTTGGCTTCGTATGTAATTCACGAGTAAATTTCCTTACCATGTTTCATTCCAGTATCAGATGCAACGATATTCTTCATCGCTCTGAGCCCCTTCATCACCTGTTTTAGGCATCAGCCGGATGTCTACCTGGTTGAAACTCATTGAACCTCCTTATATCACTCTCGATATGTTTCCTCGTGCTTCTAAACCCCCCTCTCTGAGATAATTATCGGATGCCAATCCTTCAAGCCATCCATCCTTATAGTTTCGCCCTTCTACCCTATTTGTAAGCACGATGTAGTTCACAAAGAAAGGAGGAGGACTTCATCATGATGACTTGTAGCACAGAAATAAAGACATCAGCTGAAAGGATCAACTACTTTAGGAAGAGCAACCAAGACCGAGAAGACTCGTTAGAATTTCGTAATTGATTCCTTCCCCTTAACATCACCCATTAAATCTCGGGACGAGATTTCTTCTAGTGGAGGAGATTTGTAACACCCCTAGTGCCATGCTATAGTAACCTCACACTAGTGGTGCCATGTCATCAAGATTGACTAAGCCAAATTGCCCCGTGATAAAAATCCAAGTCGGATTCAAAAATTCAAATTTAAAATGAAAATTTAAATTCACAAACATGGTTGGAAAATACTTCACCATTTAGCAAATATTCCAAAACAAATTATGGTTGAGGAAAACAACATCACTTGTTTGTCTGTTGGGCTCTAGCAATTAAAACAATGCTATTTAAGAATTTAATGTCCTTTCTAAATTATGAAAAATACAAACTATTTTAAATAACACCCAAACTTTCGTGGCACTGCCTAAAATGGCAATGTGAATTATGGGCCAAGTTCCATATTTTACTTACCTCCTTTTCTATTAAAAATAGATACAAAATAGAAGAAGTAACAAAAAATAGAAAAGGAAATAAAGAGAAAAAAGAAAAGACTGAATTGCATTGTGCACTTGGGCCTGCTGGCAACAGTGCAGGCCGAGCCCACCTTCCTCTCCCTCATTCTTCCTACTGCTAACAAGGGCTCGGTGGCCGTTGGGCGCACATCCGTGGCCACGGATGGCGACGTGTCGGCCATCCGCCATGCCCCCGAGTCAGATAAGGCCGCCCTCGACCCCCCTCTACCCCCGTCTAAAACCCTATGCCATTTCCCCCTTCCGCTCGCCGATTTTTTCGACCCCGAGCTCGCCCACGCGCATCCATGGCCTTGCCGCCATTGTAGCCATGTCAACCCGCCACCATTCACCGCTCCACTGTGTCCTGGAGCATCACCGACGTTGGCTATACCGACTACGCACATCGTCTCGAGCAGGAATGTCGCCGACCTACCGCCTTCATCCATCTACTTCAAAGTCGTCCGCCGCAACATGTCGTTCAATCCACACTGTCCCGGCAACATACGGCTTCCCAGAGCACATCCTACCTCTCACTCTGAGATCCCGGACAAAAGCCCTCTCCTTCCCGTGCATTTCGGCCGCCCTAGCTAGCTCTCCATCGCAGTCAAGCTCCTTTCGCCATCGATGAGCTTGACCCCATCGTTGTCGTCCATTCCAGAGACGGCCGAGCTCGCGTGCGTGGCATGCACTTCCCTTGATGTCGCATGTGTGCTTAGTTCGCTCGATCCCGTGCTAGAACATCGAACCCAAAGAACTCGAGCTCCAGCTGCCGCCCATCATCATTGCCATGGTCATTCCTGACCACCCGAGCCCCCACCTCTGGTGCATATGGACGCGTGCGATCCTCTGTGTCTTGTAGGTGCTCGTGGCGCTCGATTTGGTTGCGGACGGTGGATCCCGAGCCTCGTCGCTGCTTGTGTGGACGCCGAAGCATCATCGCTGGAGCGCCACCGTTCAAACTCTGGCCTGGGTCATTGCAATTGGGCCCGAGTGGTTAACCACGTCATTAGGTATTAATTAATGTGTAACTGACATGTGGACTCCTCCATTGTAGAGTTTAAGTTAACGCTCCCTCACTAATAGTAGGTCCCACTTGACTAATTAATTGGAATAAAACTAACTGTACACTAGTTACATAAATAGTCAATACCACTGGGTCCCACCGGGACTAGTTGACTAGTTAACCTCTGACTGTGCGGCCCCCAGTCAATGACACATGGGCCGCGTGACCCTGTTGACCAGTTAACGCTGACTGAGTCAAGTGTTGATTGCGCACTCCTGACTCAGCAGGCCGGCCCCACTGTCAGTCTCTGGAGCACATGGCTGGGTACACTTCTTGTGTGCCCGTAGAAATTTCCATTTTAATTTCGAATTTGAATTAAATCTAAAAAACTAGAAAATTATTAAAACTTCGAAAAAACATATAAATTAATCCGTAACTCGGATGAAAATAATTTACATATGAAAATTGCTCAGAAAAATATGACAAATCTGAATATGCTATCCACATATCTACAACATGCCTCTAACACAATGAACATGGAATCTTCCCCTCTGGTTCATCTATTCGATAACTGACTAAAGGCGGGAAATATTTTCGATTATTTTCCCGCTCCACCTATAACACTTAGCACTACACTAGGCCACCCCTAGCATAGCGTACTATCATGTTATGCAATGTGATGCATTTTTTTGCTTTGTATTGATTGTTTCTTCCCCCTCTTCTTCTCGAGTGGATCCTGAGACCGACGCTGACGCCACTAAGTACAACTACGCTCCAGACGTCTAGCCCCTTTCGGTAGAGCTTCCAGGCAAGCAAACCCCCTTGAACATTCCTATATCACCCATCCTTTCTCTCTCGTGCTTGCATTAGATTTTGCTACCGTTGTTCGATAAATCCTATTTTGATGCATAGCCTGTTTTTGTAACCTGTCATTGTACTTTACCCGATATCCTATATGCTTAGTATAGGTTTGTTAGTGATCCATCAATGACCCCTCACCTTGTCCCTATTACCCTTACTTTATTACCGGATGACTCGATCAACGTGATCGAGGTACAGAGACCAACACATCACCGCACACCCCCTTAGTTGTACGACTCTGCAGAGCTACTATCGAGTGCCAAGGGTGATACCTCATAACACACTCCTGATGATATCTCTGTAGTGTAGCTAATCAGTCGTGTATTACGGAGGGTGATTCCTCCTTCACCACTCCCGATAATGACTCTGTCGTGCAACACCTTAAGTGTGAAACCTCAAGAGTGATTCCTTCAAGGTCACCTTGACGGTTACGTCGAGTGGGAATCCATCGAGAGTGATTCCTCGGGTTCCCCTTAATGTTATGGACACACGGTTACCTTGACTTTAACTCAGAACCTCGATGAAGTCGAGTCGCCCCTGAGCGATACTTGCAAGAGTTACTAGAACTGGGTTGTCCGTGACGGTACCCGCGAGCTAATTACGCGACACGTCCGGGCATTCTTGGCCCCTGCCATAGTCCGCGAGACGGGACAACAGGATCACTGATCGTGGATCACTGATCATCTCCGCATGCTCCCAAGACACTAACGGGTTTGGATATGTGATCTGAGTAGGCCTCTGGCCTTTTCGCACTGACCACCACGTGATAATAAGTATGGGCACTCGGAGTCGAACGATTCTTCCAAAAGTTCACATATGTCAGCGGTTTAGCAGCGCGCACCCGGTTGGACGGGAACCACTCGCGCTTGTATAAGGGGGTGGGTCTGCTCCAGGCCGCATTCACAACATCCAGGATTGCAAAGGACGATTGGCCCATGACCCCTTCACATTTAGGATGTAGACTGGCGTGCTGGTCTCTTTGTTGATCCTAGGTAGGTGTGACGCCCCAAGACCGATGCTCGAGAAGACTTCCATATATTTTGGGTTTCGCCGTGTGTTTTATTTGCTTGCTTTGTTTTTATTTTTTCTTTGCATCATGTCATCATGCCATTATGTCATTAATCTTTGCATCTCAACTAAATAAATTGTGTGGATCTTTGATCCATTTAAATCAAGGAAGTATGACTTCTCTTTAGAACATATCCTTCCAATATTTTAGGGAGCTATTAAAAAGTATTCCATTGCTTTGGAATCACCAATAACACATTTGCACCGTTCTTCAATTTCCTTTTTATCCAACTCAACTTCTTTTTCTTCCTTTGAGGCATTTTAGTAAAATTGAGTTGCAATTTTACTTTACCCACATATGTTCCAAATCTTCCCATATTTCACATCTAGTGTGTAGGGTCACCTCCTATTTTTTCCAACCCATTTGGAGTTCATTTGAATGGGTTTCGAAATTCAAACATGTCGAGTTATTTTCAACTTGTTTTGATTTTACTTCCTCTATAAACCTCATGCCATTTTATTAAAATTCCTCATATTTTTATGAGTCCAAGAAGATTAGCCTCCTGCCAAAAATTCTGACCCTAACCCTCTCTTTCTTTTTTTTCTTTTTTTCCCTTCTTCTATTTAATTCTTTTCTCTTATGGTTAAGAGAACAGAGTAGAGAGAGGAGCCCAGCCGAACTGGGTCCAACCTACAGCTCGGCCCAGCCGCTAGGCCGCAACAACCACAGCCGCAGGCCCATTAGTCGCCGGCCTGCTAGTCCCACTGGCTCGTAACCTAACCCTAGCCCACGACCTCTCGCTCTAACCCGATCCCTTGCCCCTCTCCCTCTCGTTCCCGTGCGCCGCAACTCCCTCCTCCCGACCTCCCTCTCCCCTCGTCATCTCTCCCTCTCGTTCTCGTGCGCCGCAACTCCCTCCACCCGACCTCCCTCTCCCCTCGTCATCTCTTCCTTCCCCCGATCCCGCATCCCTCCGCCCTGAGGACGGCCCCGGGCCTCGCAGCGTCGGATCGCAGCCGCGCCTGCCTCCTTCCTCCTATCGCCGTAGCGCCCCGAGGACGGCCCCTGGCCTCGCAGCGTCGGACCGCCACCGCCAAGCTCCTGCCGCCCGCGCCTCCTTCCCTGGCCGGCCTGCAGCGCGCCGCCGCCTTCCGTCACCGACCCGCCATCATCCATCATCGCGCATCCACAGCTCCCTCACCACGGCCTCTAGCTCGCCTCGTTGGCCCTCCCCGACCCCGCCGGAGCTCCGTCGCCTCAAGTCCCACCAGGAGCCGCCTCCCTCGGCTTTTGCCCGTCGCCTTTGCTGCCCTCCTCGTCGTCCCGCTCGTCTTTGTAGGGGCCATGGATGTGCACTGCTGCTGGACGTTGCTGTGCGCGCCTCGTCTCCCTCACCGACGCCCAGCGCTGCTTCGGCCGCCACTCCTTCACCTGCCTGGAGGTGCCGTCGCCGTCCAAGCTCGTCAAGCCTCGCCGTCCACGCCATGCCTCTGTCCAATGCCGCAAGTCCGATGCCAAGACCACCTCAAGTTTGTCTACCACCGCCAAGTGAATGACTACAATCACTCCGAGACCCGAACGACTACGATGACTTGTACATCTACGGAACATGTACGACTACATGATGATACGCCAAGTACCCCTTCGGACCGAAACGCCAAGTACCACTACGAACGTGTACAACTACCGTTGCCTAGGAAATGATGGATTCGTTAAGTACCTCTCCGAAACGGAATGTGAACGACTACGTCGATGACGACCCCGTGAACGACTACTTCCTCTACGACCGACCTGTGAACGACTACTTCCACTACCATCGCGAGAACGACTACTTCCACTACGAACTCAAACCGCTTCGAAAACAAATGCTTCGAAGGTATAACTATCGAGCCGATGACCCCGTGGACGAATGCATGTGAGTGTGTGATGTATGAGATGCATCCCTTGTTTGCACCGTGTCCGTTGTACCCTCTTTTGTCGCCGACCCGTGGGAACCCGGAAACCGGGAGCACCCCATCATCTTGCATGACACGCTCACGCCACCTTTCTTTTGCATCGGTCTCTCAACAAATTGCCGAAACCGAGATGTTACCGTGGCATCGTTTTCGGGTCGTCGCCGTGGCACCCTTTCTTTCCACCACGGTGACAAATGCTTCTTATCTTGCTCTTGTTAACTTTTAATAAAAATTGCATAAGACTTGAATATTTCATCCGCATCATGATAACAACCCTTAAATGCTTAAAATTGTTGTTTGCTTTAATAATTGCTAAATATGCACATGGGGAGTTTTCAGGATTTGTTGTTGTTATTTCCGTCCCCAGTTAAAATGACTAGATAGTGTAGTTTTGCTCAGGCTTCACCTCTTGCCATGTTTAATAAAAACATTTAATATTGTCTTGTAAATAAACGAGAGTCAACTAAATAAATAAAATGTGGTGTTTCGTCAATATGCAACTCGTTGCATATTGAGCTCCACTTAACTTGTATTACTTGTTTGTGCACTTTGCCATGCCATGCATAATTAAACGGACATGCATCATACTTGGACGTGCGTCGTATGTCATGTTTGTGCTTGTGTGTTTACCGTGTTGTTTGCTTCTTTCCGGTTTGCTCCTCTCGTTAGCTTCGTCCTTGTTCCGGAGTTGTGAGGTTTTGTTCGACTACTTCTGGACTCATTCTTCTTCCTTGCAGAATCCCAAGCAAGATGACCATTCCCCGATATCACCTCTATCTTTGCCTATGCTAGATGTCTCGTTCTTTTAGATATGCCTCGATGCCTATGTCTGTTTGTCAGCCTCCTATTGTTGCCTTGAAACCTCTAACCTTTGACACCTTCCTAGCAAACCGTTGTTTGGCTATGTTACCCGCTTGCTCAACCCCTCTTATAGCGTTGTTAGTTGCAGGTGAAGATGAAGATTGCTCAATGTTGGAACTTGTTGTTGGAATATCACAATATCTCTTAAGTATATTAACACACCTATATACTTGGCAATGGGTGGAAGGCTTGGCCTTTTGTTCGGTGTTTTGTTCCACTCATGCCACCTTAGGAACCGATAAACCGGTGTTATGTTCCTTGATTTTTCCGTTCCTAACATGGTTTGGGTTTATGTGCCCCCCTCGATAATTCGCACTGCTTAAAGCTTTTCCTGCAAGGCCCAACTTTGGTTTTAATTTGCCTCATAATAAAAAACTTAATTAATTAATTGCATAGGGGGTCATGTCCCCGGGGTTCTTAATTCTACATAACAGGGGGGCCAGTGCTGATGGTGTTGGTCCCAAACGGGGGTCCTGCAGGGCCACCTTGGGGAAACCCAAGGGCTGGTTTTACCTGTAGCATCGCCCATCCGGTCGTGGCCTGAGACTAGATATGCGCGGCTATTGTCAGGGTGTCGGCACACCGGGAGGTCTTGCTGGATTAGTTTTACCTTTGTCGAAATATCTTGAGCACGGGATTCCGAGAATACTCGGGTCTTCCCGTTGTGGAACGTAGCAGAATTCAAAAAAATTCCTACGCTTCACCAAGATCAATCTAAGGGGTCATCTAGCAACGAGCATAAAGGAGAGTGCATCTACATACCCTTTGTAGATCGCGAGCGGAAGCGTTCAAGAGAACGTGGATGATGGAGTCGTACTCGTCGTGATCCCTATCACCGATGATCCCAGCGCCAAACGGACGGCACCTCCGCATTCAACACATGTACGATGTAGCGACGATTCCTCCTTCTTGATCCAGGAAGGGGGAGGATAGGTTGATGGGGATCCAGCAGCATGACGACGTGGTGGTGGATGCAACGGAAAAACTGCAGGGCTTCGCCAAAGACCTGCTGGAGGAGGGAGATGTGTAACGGGGGATATAGAGGCGCCAGGGGCAAGGGTGCGGCTGCCTCTCTCCCCCCACTATATATAGGGGCCGGGGG